>OZ024827.1:42423692-43023692 GCA_964016985.1 Anodontia alba
CGAAAACGAGCGAAAAATGTACTCATATACCGAGATGTCATGAAAGCGGGGCTTTTCACATACGAATCAATAAAAATCGGGTCAGTCGTATACTTTTTATTGAAAAAAGGGGGCTAATCATATACCTGGCAGCGCTGAAAAAGGGGGCCATTCGGCACGCACATTCGTACTATGCCATATATAGGAAATTGCCCCCAGAGTATTTGCATATAGTTCAACCATTTCTCCAGGAATATCTATATCATATAGCCCGGCATACTGAAACTCAAAAATGGACTCTTCCAATATATAGTGTGGGAGAGAGTATTCAGTCTTTAAATGGTTAATTAAAGTCACACAAAGTGCTTGATACACTACGAGTATGTTAACTTGATGGTTCAAATCTGCGGATATGGTTGTTTTCTGCCACATTTACTGACAGATATTTATTGGTTTGTTTTCTGAATATGCGTGGAGGTGGCATTTAATCCATTTTAGACTGAATAAACTGTACCGCCACATACACACAAATACATATTGGAAGAGTCGACTCTTTTTTTCAGTTTAGGTATGAGTGACTATATGATATAGATATTCCTAGGGAAAATGGCTAAACTATTTGCAAATAGTGGAGACCATGATCAGAGGCCGCATTCCTTTGCCTCTGATCTGAGTCTACACTATTTGCCAATTACTCTTTTACAAATATCCAGTATAAAATGTGTTTAAATCTCTCTTGTATAATTTTGTTTCAAACTTACTTTTACTTCTCAGAAAATGGCCAAGCTGGTAAACATTGCTGTGTGGATAGATGGAGAAAAAGAAGAAACAACATCAAAGAGCTATACCATAAGTCAATTCTTCTTGTATTTGCGGACCTCAAAAACCCAGATCATATGTGGATTCCCGCAGTTTGCTAAAAAACTTCCATGTCTGATTATAAACATTGACTATTATACTGAGGACCTGAAAAGGCTCTGATCAGATTGCAAAGCTACACTTGCTGCTCTGCACATTTTCTGTTCGTATGACAAATTTGCACATTTCTCAAACAGACTTAAACTACAAAACCATCAGAATTAGAATTCAGTAAAAATCAAATAAAACAAAGCTGCATAAATAGACGGTTCGATCCTTCATTCATTGTCGGAAGTACTTCCGGTAAATAAAAAAGCCGGTTCCAACCACTGCAACTACAACTCCAGCTTTGAGTGCATATTTAGCCGCAATTGTCATCGTTCGTTTCATAAAGGCCTTTTTCATCAGCTGAGGTGCCTGCTTCAACTTCTTTGCAGGCGGCCGTTCCATCAAACGATCTCGGTATTCGCACAGATGGGGGCGCTTGGATGAAATGTATCGCTCATCAAGTCCCAACAGGTTGATGCGCAGTAATAAAATTGTGACGTGTAAATCTGCGGTTGTAAATGTATTTCCACAAAGCCAATAGTCTGCCGTAGAACAACCTACAATATAAAAGTAGAAATCAACAGGGCCGGGTCATGCGAAAACATGTCTTCACGCACATGCGGACAGTGAAGGCATCCGCGCAGGCTGATGTAGGCCTTCACTGTCCGCTAACAGAATCATTGGATACTACAGAATGTACGAATGGAATGCGAAGGCCCAATATGCACAGAATGATCTGAATCTACGCATTTTGCGCATGTTAGACGGCACTTTTGCTATTAAAGGGCACGCCAATATAAATGTGTATACACAATTTTACCCAACTATCTTATATGGTTTAAGACATATGGCGATTACATTTCTGGCCTTGCCGTTGCTTCGGTGAACGAAAAGTGGCAATTTGGCAAACCCATTGGCTAGATCTATGTATATCAGTATATATGCGAAAAAATATCAAATAATCAAGAGTTATGGCCATGTTTGCTAACTATCACATATTTGCACAGTTCGCCAAAACTATATATGGACCTTGCAGATTTTAACCCTTAACCCATTAATGCCTAGTGGATTCAACCCCTGTATTATTTCGACAGATCTATTTCCAATATGAAGGGTGTCTGGTCTATTCTTAGTATTATTACTTTTCACAGAAATTCCTTGCCAACACTGTTTGTATTAAGTATAGGAATTTCTATAAAACATGAAGATAAGCAATCAGACACCCTTCAGTTGGAAATGAACCTGTCCAAAGAGTTGCGACAGAAAAGTCCACTCGGCATAAATGGGTTAATGATCATCCTTCGTACAAGAGATACCCTGTGCAACAACAGAAACTTAGTGCTATATGCGAGTAATGAATCACTAGATCTGCCTGCGTACCCGCACAGTCTGAACAGGAAAACTTGGAACCCAAGTACAGAATCATTATATCATTATGAAAACACGCCTATTCAAATATGTATTGAAAATTTCATCACTCAGATAAAAAATCTGATATTTTTCATAGTTCTGCTCAAAACATAGATTGTGGGTACTCGTTAGTTCTACCGAGTACCCACAATCTATGTTTTTGAGCAGAAATAAAAAAAATAATGTATAACCCTGTAAACCCCAGTTTTACTATACAAAAGTGGGGTTTAATGGGGTCAAATTATATAGGTATGTTTTCGTGCTGGAATGAAGAAGGGCAGGGATGAGCAGCTAGCAGGGAGGGAATTCAATTCTTCACTTCGATCCAAATATTTAGACAAATTTAATAAATTTGGGATACCGTATACCCTAAATATTCACATACCTTACTCTATATCTTATACCTTATACTTCTCCTCAACAAGTCCATTTTACTATCTATAAATACAGTCGAACTTCAATGGCTCGAACACCTTTGGGACCATGGAAAAGTGTTCGAGCCACGGGTAGTTCGAGCCAATGAAGAATAATCATGGCACCAGGTCAGGAAATAGCGATAATTTATGGAAATCTTTTCGATTTTCTACACAATAATTGTATGTTGAGTTTACTCATTAGAATCGCCTCGATGAGGCGATTCTAATGAGTACACACAATAAACAATTTTGTGATAAAATAAGAAAATTCCCCTAAATATTTTTTTTAAAGCTATCGGAAGAATTTCGTAGGAACTCAAAAACGAATTAGCCATGGTAAAAGAGCCATCGGTGTTCGAGCTATCGAGGTTTGACTGTATGTGTAAAATTGTTGGATAAGTGGCGAACTGTGCAGACACTTGGTCTACAATGTTTGCTCAAACCTGTTTTTCCAAATCGAACAGTAAGTACAGTAATTTGATCAAATCTCAACTCTCAGAAATCACCCTGAATCCATGCTTGGACAGATCTGGGCTTTTACTGCTCGCATATAGTATAGTCTGTATGGATTATTTTCTTGCGTTATTCAACACGTGTATTTTCTGGGATTTTAATACAAACTTTGTTTTGTTCTGGTCAGCTGTGCTTCCAGTTCATCAAAGAGTTCTTCTAGACTATCAAGGTGCTTAGAGACTTGATTTATATCATGAGTTGCGGCAACTATCTCTCTCTTATCTTCCAGTTTCTTCTTGACAGCTTCACGTATTTCAGGATCTGTTGTGTTTTCTAGTACGTTTTCAATTCCATTCAACATCTGTCTTTGAGACTGGTCTGTAAGGAAAACGATAGAAATACAGTCAACTCTCGTTATCTCGAAGACCAGAGGATTCTTTAAAATACTTCGAGACATGTCAGATTTGCAGAATCGAGGAAAAAATAGATCGAACAACCACATTTCACAAATGAATATGTAATTTAACTCTTGAAGTTAGAGATGTATTGAAAATATTTTGGAAAAGAGGAGAAATTGCTCCTAAGGAGCAATTTCTCCTCTTTTCCACAATATTTTTACCTGTTGTAGGATTTCCATGCTAAATCAGGGATCAGATTTTCACTTCGAGAAGCGGTTATTCGAGATAACCGAAGTCGAGATAACGAGATCCGACTGTAATAAGACATGTCGCCGGACATAAGAGCTCGTCTGAAGTCGAGCCTTGACTTCCTCGTATTTCTGTTAATTTTCAAAGCGCATCACTTAAATCTATCATCATAACAAATATGAACAAAATCTCTCATACAAATTGGGAGTAATGAGATTAAAATACTTAAACACAAAACTTCAACATGAAAATTCTTTGTTCGTGACCTTGGCCTTAAGGTTACAGACAAGGATGGTAAATGTGCTGTTTCATACCAATAAGAACTAGACATGTGTACCAAGTACACAAAAGTCCCCGCCCTTTGGTTTTTGTCCATATGGCAACAACATCTGGATGCATAAATTTCAACAACTATTTTCCAAATACTCAGATCTGTTATACATTTTGACCCCTAGTCCCACTCCAGGGCAAGACTTAGGGACAATTCTCGTACAAAGGTAAATGTTGAGTTCTGGGTAAGTAGCATATATTTCAACTTCCTGGGAAGTAATGAGATCTTATAAACTTTAACGCAAAAACTTTAATATAAAAATGGGAATTCCCTGACCTTGACCTTAAGGTCACGAGCAAAGGGGATTGTGCTGATAACATTCAGACTAGTATCTATCATCATATCAAATATGAACTAAATCCGTCATAATGGGAGTCATGCGATCTTATAAACTTGAACGCAAAAACTTAAACATGAAAATTCTTAGTCCATGACCGTCGCCTTAAGGCCATGGACAAAAGTGGGGATGGTGCTAATAAAAAGAATCAGACCGGTGTCTATCATCATACCCTATATGAACTAAATCCATCGTTAGGTTTGGGAGTAATGATATTTTATATACTTTAACGAAAAAAACCATAACATGAAAGTTCTAAGTCCATAACCTTGGCCTTAAGGTCAAGGGCAAAGGTTGGGATGGTGCTGATGAAACAATCAGACCAGTATTTACTATCATATCAAATATGAACTAAATCCATCGTAAGGTTTGGGAGTTACGAGATCTTATAAAATTTAAAGCAAAAAAAAGTTAACATGAAAATTCGAAGTCTATGACCTTGATCCCATGGTCAATAGCAAGGGTGCGGATGGTGCTGATAAAACTTTCAGACCAGTATCTATAATCATACCAAATATGAACTAAATCCATCGTAGTGTCTGGGAGTAATGAAATCTTGA
This sequence comes from Anodontia alba, assembly GCA_964016985.1. Taxonomy (NCBI): domain Eukaryota; kingdom Metazoa; phylum Mollusca; class Bivalvia; order Lucinida; family Lucinidae; genus Anodontia; species Anodontia alba. The sequence continues at coordinate 42,428,732 of OZ024827.1, forward strand.
AAACTTAAACGCAAAATAACTTTAACATTGGATCAGACTCTGACGCTGACGCTAACGCCAACGCCGACACTGGTGGTAGTAGAATGGCTCTTATTGAGCTTTGTTCAAACAATCTAAAACGTAAAACGGTAATATCCAGTCACTGTCGCGGGGTGGCAGATAAGTCTGTCAAAAATTGGCGAAATTTGCCCAAATTATATCTCCACACTCTCCACAATAACAATGCACATACCAAATTTCGTGAAATTCTATTGATATTTACTCACGTGAAATTACGGATGTGAGGCGGGCAGATAATTCTGTCAAAACTTGACGAAATTTGCCCATAAGGATCTCCCAATATCAAGGCACATACCAAGTTTACTGAAAATCCATTGATGTTTACTCATGTATTATTCTGAAGTGACTCATGTTCATGATGTTGAGGAAAAAATGTTTTTCTGAAGCAACTCGTGTTCATGATAGTGAAGCAAAATGTATTGTCCTGAAGAAACATATGTTCATGACGTTGAGGATAAATGTATTATTCTGAAGTGACTCATATTCATAACGTTGAGGCAAAATTTGTTATTCTGAAGCAACTCGTGTTCATGATGTTGAGGCAAAATGTATTATCCTGAAGTGACTCATGTTCATGATGTTGAGGCAAAATTTGTTATTCTGAAGTGACACATGTTCATGATGTTGAGACAAAAGGCATTATCCTGAAGAAACTCATGTTCATGACTTTGAGGCAAAATGTATTTTTCTGGCGCGACTCATGTTCATGATGTTGAGGAAAAATGTATTATCCTGAAGAAACTCATGTTCATGATATTTTCATGATATTGAGGCAAAATTTGTTATCCTAGAGCGACTCGTGTTCATGATGTTGTTGCAAAATATGTGATTCTGAAGAAATTCATGTTAATGACGTTGAGACACAATGTATTATCCTGAAGTGACTCATGTTCATGATTTTGAGGCATAGTGTATAATCTTGAAGCGACTCGTGTCCTTGATGTTGAGGCAAAATGTAATATTCTGAAGCGACTCACGTTCATGATGTTTAGACAAAATGTGAAATTCTGAAGTGAGGTTCATGACGTTGAGGCATGACGTACTATTCTGAAGCGACTCGTTTCGTGACGTTGAGGCATAATGTATTATTCTGAGATGGCTCACGTTCATGATGTTGAGGCTTAATGTATTATCCTCATGCGATTCGCGTTCATGTTGTTGAGGCATAAAGTGTTTTTTCTGAAGCGATTCATTTTACAATGCTGAGGAAAAATAAGTTATTCTGAAATAATTTCTATTTACATTTATGCGTTTTCCTGCTTTTTGATTGGTGGAAAAGTTCCATTCACCTCCCAATGGAATAAAAACATCTGGTACCCCACCTACGACTGCACTACTTGCGGTAAAACCCAACCCAACTCGCTCACAATCGCAAAAATAAAACAAAACAAAAAACAAAAAAAAAAACAACAAATAACAATAATTCCTTGGCATACTGAGCTTTTTTTTCCTATCTAATAAAATGATACCATATATCTTGAACGTTATTGTTCTTAATCCACCCTCTTTTATTTTAATCTGTCAGTTGTAAATTTGTAAGGTCGTCAAGGGCGCGTTCAATTGTCTGTCACTGTCATGGCGCTCAGTTCGTATAAAAACACGTATCAAATTAAATTTTCTTGCGCGCACGGTCATGCCGCTAAAAAGGAAAAAAAAAACAAAAAAAAAAAACGATGCTTGTATCATTTCTGAAAGCGAATTTATGAAACTTTCAAATAGAAAATCAATTATATGAAACGATTTTTGATGTTTTGTTACATCGAGCCATAAAGGAACGCGCATAGGATTTTTACATTCATGGCTCGTTAAAACGAAAAACAACAACAAAAATAAAAAAGAGGGCCATGATGGCCCTGTAACGCTCACCTGAGCATCATAGCACTTTGAGAACCTGATCTGAATTGATCAAGGCAAACATTCTGATCAAAATTCAAAATGATTATATTAACAAGTAAGACAATGTAGCATGTCTAATGGACTGTGAAATAGAGTCACCCCGATGCTTCTTACCAAGTTTCGAGTCAATTGGCCTTTCAGTTCAGAAGAAGAAAAGAAAAATAGATTTTCAAGATGGCCGCCATCTTGGATTTCCGATCGGAATGATTTTAACTATTTTTATATCAACAAGTCATCTAGATGCTTCCTGCCAATTTTCAAATCAACTGGCTCTTTGGTTCAGGAAAATAAGTGAAAAAAAGAGTTTCAAGATGGCCGCCATGACAGCCATCTTGGATTTCCGATCAAAACAATTTAAGCAATTATTTAGATCTACAAGTGACCCCAATGTTTCCTACCAAGTTTCGAGTCAAATGACCTTTCCTCAGTTCAGGAGAAGAAGTGAAAAACAGATTTTAAAGATGGCTGTCATGGCGGCCAACTTGGATTTCTGATAGGGATGATTTTATCTATTTTTGATCTACAGGTCACCCTGATGCTTCCTACCTAGTTTAAAGCCAATAAGCCTTTCGGTTCAGGAGAAGAAGTGAAAAATAGATTTTCAAAATGGCTGCCATGGCAGCCTTCTTGGATTTCCAATCAGAACGTTTTAGCCATTTTTAATCTATAAGTCACCCCGAAACTTCCTACAAAGTTTCAAGGCTTTTGGGTTTAGGAGAAGAAGCGAAAAAAAGATTTTCAAGATGGCCACCAGGGCGGCCATCTTGGATTTCCGATCAGCATGGTTTTAGCTATTTTTGATCTACAAGTCACCCTGATGCTTCCTACCAAGTTTGGAGCCATTTTTAATCTATAAGTCACCTCGATGGTGGCCATCTTGGATTTCCGATTGGAATGATTTTAGCGACTTTTGATCTATAAGTCACCCCGATGCTTACTACCAAGTTTCAAGTCAATTCGCATTTGGGGTTAGGAGAAGAAGCAAAAAAAAAATAGGTTTTTAAGATGGCCCATGGCAGCCATCTTGGATTTACGCTCAGCATGATTTTAGCTTTTTTTTTTATCTACAAGTCACCCCTATGCTTCCTACAATGTTTGGAGTCAGTTGGCTTTTGGGTTTAGGAGAAGAAGCGTAAAATAGATTTTCAAGATGGCTGCCATGGCGGCCATCCTGGATTTCCGATCGGCACGATTTTAGCTATTTTTGATCTACAAGTCACCCCGATGCTTCCTAGCAAGTTTGGAGTCAGTTGGCCTTTCGGTTCAAGAGAAGAAGCGAAAAATAGATTTTCAAGATGGCGGCCATCTTGGATTTCCGATCGGCACGATTTTAGCTGTTTTTTTATCTACAAGTCACCCCGATGCTTCCTAGCAAGTTTGGAGTCAATTGGCCTTTCGGTTCAGGAGAAGAAGCAAAAAATAGATTTTCAAGATGGCTGCCATGGCGGCCATCTTGGATTTCCGATCGGAACGATTTTAGCTATTTATATCTACAAGTCACCCCGATGATTCCTACCAAGTAACAAGTCAATTGGCCCAGGGGTGTAGGAGGAGTAGGCTTTTAAAGCAATTGTTGACGCCGCACGACGGACGACGGACGACGCACGACGGACATTGACTGACCACAATAGCTCACTATGAGCACTTCGTGCTCAGGTGAGCTAAAAATAGATTTTCAAGATGGCCACCATGGCGGCCATCTTGGATTTCCGATCAGAATGATTTTAGCTATTTTTGATCTACAAGTCAACTCGATACTTCCTACCAAGTTTCAAGTCGATTGGCCCTTCAGTTCAGATAAGAAGCGAAAAATAGATTTTCAAGAGGGCTGCCAGGGCGGCCATCTTGGATTTCCAAATAGGCACGATTTTAGCTATTTTTGATCTACAAGACACCATAATGCTTCCTACCATTTTTAAAGTCAATAAGCCTTTCGGTTCAGGAGAAGAAGCGAAAAATAGATTTTCAAGATGGCCACCATGGCGGCCATCTAGGATTTCCAGTCGGAACTATTTTAGCTATTTTTGATCTATAAGTCACCCCGATGCTTCCTACCAAGTTCGAGTCAATTGGCTTTTGGGTTTAGGAGAAGAAGCAAACAAGAGGGCCATGATGGCCCTGTAACGCTCACCTGAGCATCATAGCACTTTGAGAACCTAATCTGAACTGATCAAGGCAAACATTCTGATCAAAATTCAAAATGATTATATTAACAAGTAAGACAATGTAGCATGTCTAATGGACTGTGAAATAAAGGTCAAGGTCAAATATGGATGACTGCACTCAAGAGGCCATGCTAAGATGTATGCATGTACTAAGTATCACTGGCTGTAGGAGCAATAGTTACTGAGAAACTGACCTAAACACAAACACTTCACAAGTACCAAATATCACTCTGTAGGATCAATAATTACTGAGAAACTGACCTAAATGGAAAAACTTAAGAGAATCTCTGGACAGAAAACTATACATCACCTTGAAATCATCAAGACAAACATTTTGAGCAAGATTCATGATGATCACTTGGAAAATGTGACCTCTAGAGTATCAACAAGGTTTTCCTTTGATTTGGCCTGGTGACCTAGTTTCTGATAACAAATGACCCAGTTTTAAACTAGACCTAGAAATCATCAAGACGAACATTTTGAGCAATATTTATGATGATTATTTAAAAACTGTGACCTCTGGAGTGTTATAAGGTTTTCCTTTGATTTGGCCTGGTGACCTAGTTTTTGACCCCATGTGACCCAGTTTCGAACTTGACCTAGAACTCCTCAAGACAAAACATTTTGAGCAAGATTCATGATGATTGCTTAAAAAGTGTGAGCGCTAGAGTGTTAACAAACTTTTCTGCTGATTTGGACCGGTGACCTAGTTTTTTACCCCATGTGACCCAGTTTCGAACTTGACCTAGAACTCATCAAGACAAAACGTTTTGAGCAAGATTCATGATGATTGCTTAAAAAGTGTGAACGCTAGAGTGTTAACAAACTTTTCTGCTGATTTGGACCGGTGACCTAGTTTTTTACCCCAAGTGCCCCAGTTAGGATCTTGTCATAGAACTCATCAAGACAAATATTTTGAGCAAGATTCATGATGATTGCTTCGAAAATGTGACCGCTAGAGTGTTAACAAGGATTTCTGCTGATTTGACCCGGTTACCTAGTTTTTGATCCCAAGTGACCCAAGGAACATTCTTGTGAAATTATTGAAAAATCTGTCCAGCTGTGTCAGAGGAGAAGTCTTTTAAAGCAAAAGTTGCAATGTATGCATGTTAACTTTTATGGAAAATCAGCCCCTCTTATGGCGTTTGAAGGCCTGATGAACAGAATAAACAAGAAAAATAAACAAACAAACAGAGGAAATTTGGATACTTTGGATTTATATTTAACATCATACCAAATATATTAACTAAATCCATCATTTTGTTAGAGCAAGAGGGCCATGATGGCCCTGTAACGCTCACCTGAGCAACATAGCACTTTGAGAGCCTGATCTAGAACTGATCAAGGCAAACATTCTGATCAAAGTTCAAAATGATTATATTAACAAGTAAGATAATGTAGCATGTCTAATGGACTGTGAAATAAAGGTCAAGGTCAAATATGGATGACTGCACTCAAGAGGCCATGCTAAGATGTATGCATGTACTAAGTATCACTGGCTGTAGGAGCAATAGTTACTGAGAAACTGACCCAAACACAAACACTTCAAAAGTACCAAATATCACTCTGTAGGATCAATAATTACTGAGAAACTGACCTAAATGGAAAAACTTAAGAGAGTCACTGGACAGAAAACTATACATCACCTTGAAATCAACAAGACAAACATTTTGAGCAAGATTCATGATGATCACTTGAAAAATGTGACCTCTAGAGCATCAACAAGGTTTTCCATTTGATTTGGCCAGGTGAACTAGTTTTTTATATCAAGTGACCCAGTTTTAAACTAGACCTAGAAATCATCAAGACAAACATTTTGAGCAATATTTATGATGATTATTTAAAAAATGTGACCTCTGGAGTGTTAACAGTTTTCTGCTGATTTGGCCAAGTCACCGAGTTTTTGACCCCATGTGACCCAGTTTCAAACTGGACCTAGAAATCATCAAGACAAACATTTTGAGCAAGATCCATGATGATTGCTTCAAAAATGTGACCGCTAGAGTGTTAACAAAGTTTTCTGCTGATTTGGCCAGGTGACCTAGTTTTTGACCCCAAGTGACCCAGTTTCAAACTTGATCTAGAAATCAGGACAAACATGTTGAGCAAGATTCATGATGATTGCTTGAAAAATGTGACCGCTAGAGTGTTAACAAGGTTTTCTGCTGATCTGGCCAGGTGACCTAGTTTTTGACCCCAGGTGACCCAGTTTCGAACTTGACCTAAAAATCATCAAGACAAACATTTTGAGCAAGATTCATGATGATTGCTTAAAAATTGTGACCGCAAGAGTGTTTACAAAGTTTTCTGCTGATTTGGCCCGGTGACCTAGTTTTTTACTCCAAGTGACCCAGTTTCAAACTTGACCTAGAACTCATCAAGAAAAACATTTTGAGCAGGATTCATGACGATTGCTTGAAAAATGTGACCGCTAGAGTGATAAGATTTTACACTGTTTGGCCAGGTGACCTAGTTTTTGACCCCAGGTGTTCCAGTTTCAAACTTGACCTAGAAATCATCAAGACAAACATTTTGAGCCAGATTCATGATGATTGCTTGAAAAATGTAACCACTAGAATGTTAACAAGGTTTTCTGCTGATTTCGCCCGGTGACCTAGTTTTTGACCCCACGTGACCCAGTTTCAAACATATCCTATAACTCACACAGACAAACATTTTGAGCAAGATTCATGATTATTGCTTCAAAAATGTGACCACTAGAGTGTTAACAAAGTTTTCTGCTGGTTTGGCCTGGTGACCTAGTTTTTGACACCACGTGACCCAGTTTCAAACTTGACCTAGAAATCATCAAGACAAACATTTTGAGCAAGATTCATGATGATTTCTTGAAAAATGTGACCACTAGAGTGTTAACAAGGTTTTCTGCTGATTTGGCCCGGTGACCTAGTTTTTGATTCCAAGTGACCCAGTTTCGAATTTCACCTAGAATTCATCAAGACAAACATTTTGAGCAAGATTCATGATGATTGCTTGAAAAATGTGACCGCTAGAGTGTTAACAAGGTTTTCTGCTGATTTGGCCCGGTGACCTAGTTTTTGACTCCAAGTGACCCAGTTTCGAATTTGACCTAGAAATCATCAAGACAAACATTTTGAGCAAGATTCATGATGACTGCTTCAAAAATGTGACCGCTAGAGTGTTAACAAGGTTTCCTGCTGATTTGGCCTGGTGACCTAGTTTTTGACCCCAAGTGACCCAGTTTCGAACTTGACCTAGAAATCATCAAGACAAACATACTGAGCAAGATTCATGATGATTTATTCAAAAATGTGACCGCTAGAGTGCTAGCAAGGTTTTCTGCTGATCTGGCCCGGTGACCTAGTTTTTGACCCCAAGTGACCAGTTTCGTACTTGACCTAGATTTAATAGAGGTAAACATTTTGAGCAAGTTTCATCAAGATTGGGTCAAAACTGTGACCTCTAGAGTGTTAACAAGTTTTTCCTTTGATTTGACCTGGTGACCTAGTTTTTGACTCCAAGTAACCTAGTATCGAACTTGACCTAGATTTCATAGAGGCAAACATTCTGATCAAGTTTCATCAAGATTGGGTCAAAACTGTGACCTCTAGAGTGTTAACAAACTAATTGTTGACGACGAACGACGGACGATGGACATAGGGTGATGACAATAGCTCACCCTGAGCTTTTGCTCAGCTGAGCTAAAAAACTACAACAACAACAAAACAATGCTTAAGTGACTCACGTTCATGACGTTGAGGCATAATATATTATCCTGAAGCTAGTCATCTTCCTGATGTTGAGGCATAATGTATTATGAAGCGACTCACGTTCATGATGTTCAGGCATAATGTTTCATCCTGAAGCTACTAACGTTCATGACGTTGAGGCATCATATATCATCCTGAAGCGACTCGTGTTCATGACGTTCAGTAATAATGTATTATTCTGAAGCTATTCACGTCCGTGACGTTGAGGCATAATGCATTATCAGAAGCAACACATTCATTATGTTGAGGCATAATGTATTATCCTGAAGCTACTCACGTCCGTAACGTTGAGGCATAATGCATTACCAGAAGCGACACATTCATTATGTTGAGGCATAATGTTTTATCCTAAACCGACTCACGTCCAAGACGTTCAATCTGAAGCAACTAACATATATGACATTGGGGCAAAAATGTATTATCCTGAAGCGAATCATGCTCATGATGATGAGGCATAATGTATTATCCTGAAGTGATTCATGTATATGGCGTGAAGGCATATGTATTCTCCTGAAGCTATTAATTTTATGATGTTGAGGCAAAATGTTCTTCTGAAGAGACTCACGTTCATGAAGTTGAGGCCTAACTTAGGTATTATCCTAAAGTGACTCGTATTTATGACGTTGAGGTATATATATTATCCTGAAGCGACTCGTGTGCATGCCGTTGAGGCATAAAGCATCATTCTAAAGTCACTCATGCTCATGACGTTGAGGCTTAATGCATTGTCCTGAAGCGACTCGTGTTTTGTGACCTTGAGGCATATATATTATCCTGAACTGAATCAGGTTCATGATGTTGAGGCAAAATGTTCAATTCTGTAGTGTCTCATTCCTGACGTTGAGGCATGATGTATTATCCTGAAGCGGCTCGTGTTTATGACGCTGAGTCAAAATGAATTATCCTGAAGCGACACGTGTTCACGTTATGGCATAATGTGTTATCCTGAAGCGACTCGTGTCCATGACGTTGGGGCAAAATGTGTCATTGTGTAGCCACGTTCATGACGTTAAGGCATAATGTATTATCCTGAAGCGACTCGTGTTCATTACAGTGCAACATAATGTATTATCCTGAAGCGACTCGTGTTCAAGACATAGAGACAAATGAATTATCCTGAATCGACTCGTGTTTAGGACATAAAAGCATTATGTATAATCCTTGAGCGACTCATGTTCTTGATATTGAGATAAATGTATTATCCTGAAGCGACTCGTTTCCATGATGTTGAGGCAAAATGTATTCTGAAGCGACTCATGTACATGATGTTGAAGCATAATGTATTATCCTGAAGCGACTCCTATATATAATGATGAGGCTAAATCTATTATCCTGAAGCGACTCATGTACATGATGTCGAGACTATATGTATTATCCTGAAGTGACTCATGTACATGAAGTTGAGGCATAATGTATTCTGAAGCGACTAATATACATGATGCTGAGGCATAATGTATTATCCTGAAGCGACTGATGTACATGAATTTCAGGCATAATGTATTCTGAAGCGACTCATGAACATGATGTTGAGGCTAATGTATTATCCTGAAGCGATTCATGTACAAGAAGTTGAGGCATAATGTACTATCCTGATGCGACACATGTACACGATGTTGAGGCTAAATGTATTATTTTGAAGCAGCTCATGTTCACGATGCTGTGGCATAATGTATAATTCTGAAGCGACTCATGTTCATGATGTTGAGGGAAAATTTGTTACTCTGAAGCGACCCGTGGACACGATACTGAGGCATAATGAAATACCCTGAAGTGACTCATGTTTATTATACTGAGGCAAAATGCATTATTATGAAGCCATGTTTTTCACAAGTTAATCATGTGATCTACTCCTTAGTCCAAATAAGTCTGCTAAATATCAAAGCCCTAGCTCAGATATTTTCTTAGATACAGTCGAACCTCGATAGATCGAGCATATCTGTGACTATGGAAATTTGTTCGACATATGGGTAGTTCGAGCCACTGAGGGTTAATCATGACGCCAGGTTAGGAAGCAACTGGCAATGTTTTAGTTTTTTTTTTTTTCGATCTGCTGGACAATAATGGTATGTTAAGTATACTTAGTAGAATTGCCTCGATAAGGCAATATCTTACGAGTGTCCACAACATACAATTTCATGATAAAATAAGAAAATTACCTTAAATATTTGTTTTCTTGAGCTATCGGACGATTTTGTTGGGACTCAAAAACGAGTTCGAATTGGTTATGGTAAACGAGTCATCAGTGTTCGTGCTATTGAGGTTCGACTGTATATTGTACCCAAGCTTTATATTTATTTTTTATTATTATTATTATTATTATTATTTTATTTGTTTATTTTTCATTTTTTTCTCAAAAAGGGACATAACTCTGCAACAAGGTGGATTGGAAAAGAACAAAATACAGGTCGGCTAATTTTCTAAAATGGAACCCATTATCAATACCCGAGCATATATTTTACATCAGTTAAGAGACCTACCGAAAAGTGTGACGAACAAACTAACGGACGGACGAAGCTAAAGCAATATGCCCCCTTCACTTAACTTCTTCAAAGTTGGAGGCATAATTCGTGACCTTACCTACTTTTTCTTGAGTAAAATATTTTGCCATCATAGGCAAGATCGAGGGTGACAAACTTCTATTAAGAAACACTCCGTAGCTTATCACTTCTACTTTCACAGCTTCCACAAGTTTTCGGTATCTGTCAACATCCTGACCAAATTTTGTCCCAATGTCAGGCACAAGGTGACTACCTTTAAAAAAAACAAATTAGACGCAACGTGGGAAAACGTACCATCTAACATGTACGGCCAACGAAGACTCTGATCAGCCTGCGCATCCGCGCAGTCTGATCAGAGTCTTCGTTGTCCGCATTTAGAAACTTTGCATCCTTAGCTATACAAATTCAAAAGGTTATATTTTTTTTCTGAACCAAGCTTGTGCTTTTTAGCCTGGCACTACGCTATGAGTTTAACATTTCTAAATTAACCCTTAAAGCGCCAATCACAACTATTGTCGTCTGCTTTGTCTTCTGCCTGTTACTTTTAAAGTCATTGTAGCAAACAGTGTGGACCCAGATCAGACTGCTCCTTTAGGAGCAGTCTGATCTGGGTCCACACTGTTTGCCTATATGCAAAATGTAAGTTTGGAAAAGTTTGCAAGAAGATGCAGCAGACGACATAAGCAGACGACATTTTCAGATGCAGATTTTCTTGGCGCTTTAAGGGTTAACAAAGATAAAATACTCCCCCTAGACTATTTTTCTACACATATCCTCTCCCTTATCACTCAGAAACTCATAGCCAAATCAGAGAGAAAGACATTCACAAAACGATTGGATTTTTTTGTAAATATAAATAGTTTTTATGTTGATTGCTGTATCAGTGCTTCTCTTTACTTCCAGATACCTTTCAGTGCAGTATACCCCAGCTAGCATTCTGCTTAAAATATATATCGGCCCGTGATCGACCCGACAGGAATCCTGTCGGGCCGATATCGGTCCGCTATAGGCTGTAGCAGAATGCTAACCTAGCCATTCAGTTAGTTATGGACCCTTTTTCTTTCTCACTCTTAATCAATTGAAGCGGTTTTAATAGAAAGCTATTTTGTCTTCCCTGCAATATCTATAATTTGACTATATAACAAACTATCCTAAAATAAAATAAAATAAAAAAAAAGCAAAATTTCCCTCTATACTTATTGGCATAACTGACATCAAATTTAATGTATGGTAAAAGTACTTTGAATGGAAAACAAACATTTGCGTGCAATTATTACTTACATTGTTGTACATGTATGTTAATCCATTTATGCCGAGTTGACTCTTGTACCTAAACTCTTTGGACTAGTCCATTTTCAAAAGAATGGGTGTTTGGTTAGTTTTTATTGGTAGCATGTTTTCTAGAAATTCCTTAATATAATGCAAACAATGTAGACACTGATCAGACGCCGCATTATGTGGCTTCTGATCTGGGTCTACACTGTTGCCAATGTCCCTTTTATGGGACGCTAGGCATAAATGGGTTAAGTACGTATTATGAACATTCCGTGAAAAATTCTAAACAACTCATGGGCTTGACATTACCTGTACGCCGGCCTCGGTGGATCAGTTGGATGCGATTCCGACTGGTGATCAGGAGGTTGCGGGTTCGGCCCCCTGCCGGGTCGGCAACATTCTTTCGTGGAGATATATCATGAAATACTTGCTATGGCAATTCCCTCCCTTCCGCAGATTCAAGAAGGGCAGTTGTCAGCGCACAATACTGGTTAACCGCTTAGTGGATAAGCCTGCCCAGTAAAAATGTGGTTAGGTAAACTGACTGCGCTCGACCTGACCCCACTGCGTTGACTGGGCCGTAAAGCCTCAACACAAATATAATCATTACTTGTACCTTGAGGACATCTTTTATCTACATAATCAATTATGTTATCTGATCCAACAATCGATTCCTCTCCATCTTGAAGGGCTGGTACCTCCCCTCTCGGACTGATACGGTGGAACCAGTCTTCGTGCTGTTCCCCATGGTGGATAAAAACAAGCCTTTCGTTGAACGGAACACCTTTCTCATAGAGCGCATACAAGGCCTGAAACAAGACCAGATACCGTATTGACCCCAAGTAATGGGACAAACATGCCAGGGCAAACAGTGTAGACCCAGATCAGACGGCGCAGAACGCGGCGTCTGATCAGGGCCTACACTGTTTGCCACTCATCCATCAGTTTTTTGAGACAGCAACAGTTACAGTGTAGTGAAATGAACTTATTCAATGTTTAGGGCAAGTATGGTAAGGAGTTAGTTTGTCCCAATATTTAGGATAAATACGGTAAACGAATGAGTTGTAACATGAGAAAAAAAGATCCTTAGAGCAGGTACAAACACAGAAGGTCCAGATCTGTTTGGGAATCCGAGTAATCTTAACAGAACCTTCATTTTTTACTCACAAAATGATCTGACAAAGTTCGAATGATTGTCTGTACAGTCTATACAAATCTAAATGGTTGCCATCGAAAACACAGAACACACAAAAGAACGCAAATCGGAGACTCGGTTTTATTAAGTCTCTTCATATACAACACTGTGGTCTGCGAGGCTGCATACTTAAGCTTGAATTGTATTTCGGCATAACGAAAACACGCCTATATAGTTTTGACCCCCTTAAATCCCTCTTTTATTTAGTAAAACTGGGGTTTACAGGGGTATAAATTATTTTTCTTATTTCTGTTCAAAACATAGATTGTGGGTACTCGTAAGAACCGCCTCGCCGAGGCGGTTCTAACGAGTACACACAATCTATGTTTTGAGCAGAAATATGAAAAATATCAGAGTTTTTTATCTGAAAATCTTCAGTTTTTTGGAGGCGAAATTTTCTATATATTTGAATAGGCGTGTTTTCGTAATGGTATACCAGAGGACTTTCAGTGGCTCGAACATCATTGGGACCATGGAAATATGTTCTAGACATGGGTAGTTCGAGCCACTGAGAGTAAAAATCTTAGCGTCAGGCCCGGAGGTAAACGGGGATACTTTCGGGATGTCGTTTCGACCTTCTATAAAACAATGGTATGTTGAGTGTATTCAATAGATACATTTACATGATAAAATAATAATAAAAAAACATCTCTAAAATATCCTTAAATATTTATTTTCTTGAGCTATCGTTGGTAATTTTACTGTATTGACTGTATTGTATTTTCCACAGTTTTCAACAGCTGTTTCGATATTTTTATTTGATAATAAGGCTAATGAATCAGCATGAGTCAGCAACGACTGAAACCAGCGGGCATGCAACGTTGAGACAACGTCTCATCATTTTCGATTCAACGTCGTTCATGCGACGGTGTATAAGCGTCATGTGCTCGCTGGGAATTTAACCTTTCAAAACTACGTATTCAAATGTAATAAACAGTCAATGTGGTTGTTTTGATCCATTACGTCATGACGTTGCATTGACATTGTGGCGACGTTGTATTAAAGTTAGCTGGACAATGGGATATATTTTTCTGGAGAAATAAAAAAAAATTCCTTCTAATTCTGATGTTTCATACATGTATAACGAAATACTCACTTCCCTTTAACTTTACCAGTCTCTGGGCTATTAAAGCAGACGACAAATTAATGTCATTTGTCTTTTCTTTTTTTTTTTTTTTTTTTTTCTGAAAGCAGGATTTGACATTTCATGCAAATTGTCTCCAATGTCAAATACGGCTTTCGGGGGAGAATTAGAAAGATGTTTTAATATGTCGTCTGCTGAAAATTTTACTCAGAGTGCTATTTAAAGTGTTAAATGTATTGCTAATCAGTATAACTAACGCTCAGTATGCTGAGTAAAAAGTTCAGCAGACGACGTTTTGAAATATTTTTCCTTACTTTTCCCAGAAAATAGGTTTTGACATTTAATGCTAATTGTCTCCTTTAGAGACAATTTGCATGAAAAGTCAATGCTTATGTTTTGAGAAAAATTAGAAAACAAATATCAATCTGTTGTCTGCTGAATATGCCAAGAGCGATAAAGGTTAAAAACGTACGTTGACCTTAACCGAAATCATAAACCAATTTATACGTGACGTTCCAGATAAGAGACATTCGCAAACAGTGAGCGGCGTCTAATCAAGGTCTACATTGTTTGAATTTAGGTAAGGAATTCTTATAAAACATGGTAACGATATAATCTAATCAGACACTCCTTATATTGAAATGAACCGGTCAAAAGACGAGTTAAAAGAGTCCACTCAGCATACGTGTAAATGGATTATACGACACAAATAAAATATAACGTGAACTTACCCGTTGTGAATAATACGACATAGGGAAATAATAGAGTGTAAAATCTGGGTCTGCCATCTCCGGTACTGCCCAAGACTCAGTTATATCCTGAATATTAAAAATGCCTATTCCACACTCGTCGGTTTGCAACACCACATCAATATTTGATCGGCTAACTTCGCGTTACTCCGTTATCTACGAAAAGATGTTTTATATATACATTTCACACTCCCTAGGCATGCATAGTCAACTGACTAAAAAAATATACATATGTTGCACAGAAAAAGGGTTTGATATTTCTTGCGAATCCTATTTCTGATAAAACTAATCATAGAGTCTATGCCCTGAAGACGTGTTCTCATCGCACGACCCATATAACTTTGTCCGTATGTGACTCGGGCTCGGACTCAGTGGAGGGGTGGGGGGTGGGTGAAGGGGGAGGGTAGCTGGGGAATAATTTTGGTACAAGTGTGCGAGCCAGTTTTTCGAAACCTACCCCATTCATATACCTGGCCTTTGAAAAACTGATCCATTCATATACAAGATCATCTGAAATGTTGACCGATTCATATACATGTATGTTGATTTTTTGTACCCATTTATTGCTGGTAGTTAGACAAATACTGCAGTCAATTCATTGAATACCAAGAGAACAAAAGCCTCAAAAATCTCTGAGTGAAAAATATGTACATATACTGGGATATCAGTAAAAGTGGGACCTTTCATATACCAATCAAGAAAAATCGGGTCAGTCATATACTTTTTGTTGAAAAAAGGGGCTAATCGTATACCTGGAAGCGCTGAAAAGGGGGACCATTCGGCACGCACATCCGTACTATACCATATATATCATATATAGGAATTTACGCTCCCTCACCCCCGCCCCACCGAGGTATGTGACGTGGTATACGAACGCAAAATGGAGTTGTCTTTGAGCTTTTCACAAATTCTTGATGAAAGCTTTCATGTTATTGCTTAAAAAATACAATAAACAGAAACGCAGACATTTTGACTGAATTTCTATGTTATACTGACATCCGATTTTCGCCGATGTGTATGTGTACAATGTATGTATTATATGTGTTAAGATTGTTAAAATACATAAAGGCACATGCAGACAGCGAAGGCCCAGATCAGACTGCACAACCTCATTAGACCTAACTGACTGATTTGACATACAGTTGACTCTCGTTATCTCAAAGTCCAAGGGACCATAATTTTCAGTTTGAGATAACAGTAGTTTGAGATAACAGGAGTTGAAATATAAAGAATATATATAACAAAATTAAATCAACATTATTAAGACTCTAGTTTGACTTAAGCAGTAGTTTGAGTCATCAGTGTTTGAGATAGCGAGAGTCGTATATTGAAAATATTGTGGAAAAGAGAAATTGCTCTTTTCCACAATATTTTGTTACCTATTGTTAGATTCCCATGATAAATAGGGGCCAGATTTTCAATTCGAGAAAAGCGATTATTCGAGACAAGCGAAGACGCGATAACGAGAGTCGACTGTAATCGAATGTATCAATCGAGACAAATGCCCGGATGAGTGCGTATGCGCGCATGAATCTGAATATGTGTTTTTCTGCGCATGCTCGAAGACACCTTTTCGCTTGACATGGTCTACATTTTGATCTTTACCAGTCCGACTGTACGTACTATACTATATCTATGATTTTCATATTTACTTTTGACAGTTCTACCTTTTGACCTTAAGGTGTCTTAACCTTTACCACTCTCTGGAAAAATTCATCAGACGAAAATTAACAATATTTTGCTTATTTTTCCTAGAAAATAAGCTTTGGCATTCCGTGCGAATTGTCACCTTAGGAGGCAATTTTCGTAAAATGTCTGTTTTTTTGTTTTTTTTTTTTTGTTGTTGTTTTTTTTTTCTGGGAAAAAATTAGAAAAAATATTCCGAAATTTCATCTGCTGAAATTATTAACCAGCACACTTAGATACTATGGAAGTCACTTATTGCCACATTTTCACAGGTATCATACCGTTTTCTGGTCTCGGCGTTTTTCCTGCTGATCTTGTCGCGGCAAGATTTACAACGTCGTTTTGCGCCGCGGTGCAGATTCGCATCTATATCACGATAGAAGCAGTTTTCGTGGCTCTGGTAGGTACAATCCAGAAGATCATAACACGATACGCCCGTTTTTACTCTAAAACTGGTTCTGATCGCACGGGTTTTTATTTAATATTGTGTTTAATTATGTCTTCCGCCGCGATTTAGACAATTAAGAATCGCCATGTCGATCCGATGACTCCCATGAAGTTTCAGCTCAATCTGACTTTCCGTTCGAGATGTCGTTTAGAGTATTTCAAGATAGCCGCTATGGCGCCCATCTTGGATATAGGCACGGAACGATTTTAGCAATTCTGAATTTCCATGTCGCCCCGATACCTCCTATCAAGTTTCAGCTCAATCCGACGTTCCGTTAGAGAAGAGATGTCGTTTAAATAATTTCAAGATGGCAGCCCTGGGCCATCTTGGCTATTTGAACGAAACGAATTTAGTAATTCTGAATTTCCATGTCGTCCCGATACCTCCCATCAGGTTTCAGCTAAATCCAACTTTCTGTTCTGTGTAAGATGTCGTTTTTAGAATTTCAAGACGACCACATTCTTGGATATCGAAACGGAACGAATTGAGCAATTCTGAATCGCCATGTTGCCCCAAAACCTCCCATCAAGTATCAACACAATCCGACTTTCTGTTCGGGTATGTCGTTTAAGCAATTTCAAGATAGCCGCCATCTTGGATATAGAAACGAAACGAATTGAGCAATTCTGAATTTCCATGTCACCCCGATACCTCCCATTAAGTTTCAGCTCAATCTGACTTTCCGTTCGGGAGATGTTTAAAGAATTTCAAGATGGCCGCCATCTTGGACATCGAAACGGAACGAATTATGCAACTCTGAATCTCCATGTCGCCCTGATACGTCCCACCAAGTTGCAGTAACCTCACTTTCCGTTCGGGAGGAGATGTCGTTAAACCAATTTCAAGATGGCCGCCATCTTTGACATCGGAACGCTACGATTTTAGTATGTTTCCCAAATGCCTCCTACCAAGTATCAGTTCGATCCGATTTACGGATTTGGAGAAGATGTCGAAAATGTGAAAAGCTAACAACGGACGATGGATGACGGACGGACGGACGACGGACGATGGACGACGGATAGCAGGCCACGTCATAAGCTTATATGGAGCAAGTAACTCACACCATGAACTAACAATACGCTTTTTGAAAGCGAATTGTAATCTAAAAGTCTATTTGACATTAATGGCGGTCTGCAGCTCCGAGGACAGTATTAGCAACCAACATAAAAACAGCCGAGGTCAGTATTAGCATTTTCTGCAAATGTATTCCGCGGTCAGATTAGCAAAAAGAATACCTGCGCCGAGGGCAATAGCACATACCGCTGCGGAGAAGATCAACATTTGTAAGTATAGGTACCTTATTTAAACGATTTCAACTACAAAATGCTTCGTGCAATGAACGTAAAATTTTGGGGAAAATGAACATTAATAACCTGGCATTACAGCTATTAAGGTGGAAAAAGTATCAATGTCAAGATTATACAAGGCCCCTGAATTCAACTGTAGCCATTCTGAACAGCTTCCTCGATTTTAAAATTCATTTTGTACATAAATTCTGAGCCGAGATATGCTCGTAAGATTAGCAGGAAAAACGCCGAGACCAGAAAACGGTATGATACCTGTGTATTTTTAGGCTATACAGACAGACGCACGCAAAGGCACTCACGCACGCACACACGCACATTAACACATGCGCACATACGCATGCAGACGCTGTGCTCACAAAATAAATACTGAAATGAATTAACTTCATATAACAACCGAATCTCTCCATACAGAAAACGGCCATACGGCATATGCGACCAGTATAAACTTAGATCTGCTTGCGCATTCGCGCAGTCTGAACAGTCTATACGGGTCGTTAAAGCTATGTATTTACTTTAAACAATCTCTTAGCGAACAATGTAGATCCTGATTAGATTGCTTTGAATTTTCAATAAGGGAACACCTAGTAATACATAAACTGGCTCCAGTCTCCAGTGACATTTTTCCCCTTTTAATCCTGTTTGATAATCCATTAAAATAAAAACAAAATAATATCATGACTATAAAGGCTGGTCACTCTAGTGACCAGCCTTTATAGTCACGATATTATTTCGATTTTATTTTTGATTATAAAACAGGAGTATAAGACAAAAAATAGTCACTGGAGACTGGAGCCAGTCTAAGCAATATACACTACCTATATTATACAGATCACCATTGCTCTTCCTGATATATTTTATACATTTTTAATAATGTTCTACAGCCCACATTTTTTTTGTTTCAAGTTCAAATGATCACTACTAGGTACTTGCCTGCCACCAGTCCCTTTAAAATTTTCAAAACAAGAAACGAAATGGTAGGTTAAATGTCATGTAATCAGCTTCCGCATCTTCGAAGACTCTGACACAGATCTTGTAGGAGTTCATGGCAGCTGTAAACTTTAAGGTAATTTGTACCCCAAATGATTTTCAGTGCTTTCATATTGAAAGCAAGCACACACAATATATACAATAAACGTCAAAAAGATTGCCCTTGGAAACAAAGAACACACTACAGATAAGAAAATGGGAGTCTCGGTTTTATTGAGACTCTTCAAAATTTTGTTAATATAGACTTCAGAATTGCCTGAATTATACATTTTGACCAAATCTGACATCAAAGTAGGCAAAAATCACTTAAAAAATAGGCAAACATCACGAAAACACGCATATATAATTTTGACCCACTTAAACCCCACTTTTATATAGTAAAACTGGGGTTTACAGGGGTATACATTATTTTTCTTATTTTGCTAAAAGCATAGATTGTTGGTACTCGTTAGAACCGCCTCGGTTGTAACGAGTACCCACAAAATATGTTTTGAGCAGACATAAGAGGGTCATGCAAAACGTTTTGTCACTGGGTTCGGATTACTTCAGTGCTACGTTTTATCAAACATATTTTTATTACAAACCTTCAAAGTATTCCCCCTTTACTGAAACACATTTTTGTAACCTTTTTACCCAGTCGCGAAAAGAGAGATAAATAGTCTTCGTTTGGTATCTGTTGGAGACACTGACAAATAGCGCTGCCAATAGAACTTCTAGACGTATACTTATTTCCAGCAAGCATTTTCTTAAGCCTTGGAAATAAAAAGAAGTCACAGGGACTCAGTTCAGGTGAATAAGGTGGATGGTTTAAAACTTCCACCTTTTCAGAAGCCAAAACAGACTTAACCTCATACTTATGAGAGGAGGCGTTGTCATGTAAAAGGTGGACTCCTGACCATCCTTTGATTGGTCGTTTCTTATTGTAAAACGCTTTCACTTTCTTCAGTATAGAATTCTTGTAGAATCGGCCAGTGACTGTATGACCAGATGGACAAGGCACTTGAACGACTGGCCCACTTGAATTAAAGAAAATTGCGTACAACATCTTTTTCGAACTTATGGTTCTCTTGGCAATACATAGGCGTTTTTGATCTTTTCGCTTCCATTGCTTATTATCAGCCCTTCTTTGTGGCTCAAACATGTGTACCCAGGTTTCATCACCTGTTAGCAAGTTAGAAATAACCCGACTATTACAGCCTTTGTATGTTTTCAAAAGTTCCCGGGCACATTTAAGGTGTTGTGTCCTTTGCTCCTCAGTGAGCAAATGAGGTACCCACCTAGCGCGAACCTTTCTCAGGTCCAAACGCTTTTTCGGAATTGTTTGCACACTGCCTTCTGGTATGCCAGTACAAATAGCTATATCTTTGACAGACAATCGCGCATCCTGTTCGACCACAATCTTTACAGCAGCTATGTTAGCCTTGGTAACAGAGGTTTTAGGTCTTCCAGGACGGGTATCATCTTCAACAGAAAATTTCCCAGCTTTAAAAGCTTTAACCCACCTAAACACTGTGCGCTTTGAAATGGTCTGAGGTCCATATATACCACACAATTCATTAAATATCTGCTTTGAATCTATATTAAGCCTAATGCGGCATTTAATATAGTACGAATTTCAGTCTCCTGGTCCATATTCCAATGTAACAAGTGAATTGGTCAATGTATATGACTGCATCTATTTCAATTTGAAATAACTCGGTCAGTTGGAAAGCAATTTGCACGAAATAAACGGGTATCGTTAGCTATTCAACACACCATTCACGTGCAGTGAAACATTTTAAAATATACCTGGGATAAAACTAAGGAAGCCTATTAGTGACAGAACTTTTTGCATGACCCTCGTATGAAAAATATCTGAATTTTTATCTGAATATTTTCAGTTTTTTTTTGGTGGTGTATTTTTTTAATGTATTTGAATAGGCGTGTTTTCGTAATGAAAACAAAAAATGGATCTATTTAATTCGAAGCTATATTCGTAGGGCACCAAACCGGTGCTCTGTAAATTTTAGCATCCATTACCTGTATATCCTGGGATATTCTGGCTTTTATGATACACCATTCTTTCGTGCAGATTGATCATGAAATATATTTTCTACGGTCATTCTCTCCCTTCCGCTGATTCAAGAAGAGCAGTTGTCAGTTTCTGGTGAAAGAATGTGCACAAGTACTGCTTAACTAAGCCTGCCCAGGAAAAGTGTGGTTAGGTAAACTGACCGACTCGACATGACCCTTATGTGTTGATTGGGCCGCCAAACCTCAATTCAATCAAATTCTCATACACAAAAGCCTTCCTTGCTAGCATTCTACTTAAATCTATGTCGGACAGCTATCGGCCAGACAGGATTCCTGTCGAGCCGATAACGGTCCGATAAAAATTTAAATAGAATGCTAACTGAGTTTCAATCAAGTAAATACACACAGCATACGCACACTTACCATGCTATAGTCCTTTTGAGTGAGTGGTCTGTTAAATAAAAATATTTCCAAATGTATATTACTTCTGAAGTTTTAAACACACGCATATCTTAAAAGAAAATCCAGGGCTATACTCCAATTAACCGTTTTAGTTAGTATGTAGGGAAAATCGGCGGCCTCAGAAATTATGAGGACCATTCCAGCTGACCAGACATAAAAACAGCTCATGGCCGTTAAATCCCAAATCCTTCGCACACTTTGCCATCAGCCTTATATTGTACCAGATTTATCCTAAGTATTCGGAAAACTTAGCCCCGTACCATACTTTTCCTAAAAATCGAACAAGTCTATTTGACTACCTGTTAATGTGTCTAAAATTGTTGGGTGAGTAGCAAACAATATAGACCCTGATCGGACGCCGCGTTCTGCGGCGTCTGATCTGGTGTGCACTGTTTGCTCATGTCTGTCTGTTCCAATATTTAGGGTATATACGGTATGGTCTAACGGAAGTTATCAACAGAGGAAACCACATGGCCTATCCGGGCTTCCGTATGTAATACGGTGACAACAAGCTTGTTAAGATAAAACCTGAGAAAGCGTCTTAAGTATTATCAAATTAAAGGGATATTGATTGGCGTCTTGGCTTGTCAATCTCAACTTCGTTTTAGTTTTCACGCGAATTGTTTAGAAATTGGATGCTAATTTATTGCCAAAATTTCAAAGGATCGAGATGACGGATTTAACGTTGTATCATTTTCCAACGTCATTTTATTCACAAAAGGTACTCTTTGTCTGTCTGTCTGCCTCTATCTCACTGTCTGTCTGTCTGTCCCTCTGTCTGTCTCTCCCTGTCTGTCCGCCTGTCAGTCTGTCTCTGTCTGTGTCTGTCTCTCTTGTTATCATATTCATATTTTGTAAAATATATTTAGATCCATTACTCTCTCTCTCTCTCTCTCTCTCTCTCTCTCTCTCTCTCTCTCTCTCTCTCTCTCTCTCTCTCTCTCTGATGTGCCTATTCATACAAAACGTCTTTAAAAGTATGACTAATGACTTGTAATCATTAGTCTAAAAGCTTTTTTCTAACAGATAAATGTGGAAAGACGCATAGTCAGCCCATATGGGTCCCAAATGTATCCCTGTTGCAAACCCCATACTGACCCCATATAGGATACCCATATAGGACCCATATTGAAACCTATATGGCGCCCGTATGCGTTCCATATATATTGTGTGCTTGGCATGAAAATTTTAACCCATGGCTGTGTCTGAAACCACAGACATGGGGAGACGGTAATAAAGGAAATGGTATACCAATAATCTACCCCTAGGCTAACGAGAAACCAAATCCGTAAAAGGATTTGTATATAAGCCAGCAGGCACATGACGTTTATACAACGTCGGCTCAATGTCGACACAACGTCATGACGTTGCGTCGACGTTGAGGCGACGTTGTATTTACGTCATGTGCCTGCTGGGAATAGACTCTTAAGGGGACTTGATACAAAGAGTTTCGCGGCCAATTTTACAAGGGAGACAACTTGTATGACTTCCTGTTTGCTTTCCAGCATGTCAGCCCCCTTCTGAAAAGGGGGTCTGCTGTCGGCCTCTTTCGCCACTTTCGACAGAGTTGCCTCCCCCGTAGAATGTATCTATTCCCCTTAAGAAATACGTCAACTCTAATACTATGAATTTGAATACCGTCGATGGCGTCTGGTTTCGCACGAAGAAACTTTGCAATCCAAACTGCGCACAGGGACGATTCTGATCAGACTGCGCGAATGCAAAATCAAATTTATTGTGTGGTATGTGTAGACCAAGGTTGTTTTTTTTTTTGGCTTTTTTTTTTTTTTTTTTTTTTTTTTTTTGTTGTTTTTTTTTTTGTTTTTTTTTTTTTTTTGTTGTTTTTTTTTTTTTTTTTTTTTTTTTTTTTTTTTTTTTTTTTACAGGTGAAATTCGGTAACTGTATTACAGTTCCGTACTCTTAAAATGTAAACACAAACTGGTATTATATATAGATACAGAAGTACTATATTTTGCCCGATGAAAGTGTTTAACCTGTACATGTACCACTCGCTTGACTGATTCAGCAGGCGACAAATTGGTGATTCCCAGAAAACAGGATTTGCAATTTAATGCATATTGTCTCCACTGGTGTGTTGGAGACAATTTGCACGAAACGTCAAATCATGTTTTCTGGGAAAATTAAAAACAAAATATTTCAAAATGTCGCCTGCTGAACATTTTACTCCGATTGCCAAGTGTTAATTATCCACCACAAGACTGATTAAGTCAATTTTGTTTGTGTTGAGGTTTTACGGCCCAGTCAACCCAATGGGGTCATGTCGAGCGCGGTCAGTTTACCTAACCACACGTTTACTGGGCAGGCTTAGTCCTCTAAGCGGTTAACCAGTACTGTGCACATTCTTTCGCCAGAAACTGACAACTGCCCTTCTTGAATCAGCGGAAGGATGAGAATGACCGTAGAAAATATTTCATGATCAATCTCCAGGAAAGAATGTTGCCGACCTCAATTAAGTCAATACATAAGAATACATTGTGTTTGCAAATTGAATTGAATTTACATAATTTATTGAATAACTTCTTCACGTAATATATAAAATGCCAGTTGTTGCTGAAGTCATTGAATAACAAAATCCCTGGGATAACTTAGCCACATTCTTTAGTCGTAAGAGACCTAAAAATAAAAAAAATATGTCTCGGTCATTAATCTTATCAATGATCAGAGACGTTGCTGTTGTGCGGATTTTTAACGCTACCAGGCATCCGAGGCACTTAGAGGCAGCGGCGATTGTTATGTCCATGTATTTGTACAGCGTTGCTTTCATGAATCACCCATGCACACTTGGTGCCGCTATCTGTCACAAAGCGCCACCCTGTCCACTTTATACTCAACCCAGGGCACGTCGAGTATGAGCTAGGCGTACTAATGATCTGAAAATGTCCCGAGCGGTTTTCGAACCCACGATATCCCGCTTGAAAGTCGAGTGTGCTAACCACTAGACCACTTGGCTGGGCACAACAAATCCTAGTATACTGTCAATAAACGACAGACAGGTAGAGGCCCAATAAGGGAATTTAGTACTGGCGTATTTATCTGATCAAGAGCTCATCATAAGAGCTCATGTGATGTGCTACTTGATCTGATCCATAGGTAACTCTATCTGTTATCACCTCAAAAAATATTTATTACCCTTCAGAAAGCATCTTTACTACCCCACTGCTGGAATCTCATTATCACCTCTTTATGTCCACACGTCTTTGATCTCGCTTTAAAGACAGCAAAAATGAGAACAAAATTGGTACTATTGACTTTCTTGCCCCTGCATAGGTGCTATACATGCGAGATCAAAGGCGCGTCATTAAGATGCGACCATGAGATCCTAGCAGGGGGTGATAAAGAGGCCTTCTGAGGGGTGATAAATATTTTGGAGGGGATATTACCTATGGATCAAATATATAAGCCAGTATTAAATTCCCCTGCTGAACCTCTACCTGTCTAATGTTTATTGACAGTATACTAGGTTTTGTTGTGCCCAGACTCGTATCAGTGATAAGACTAATGAACGAACCAGTAACAAGGGAGGTAAATAATTCCATGCCTGTGTGATATTTATCGCCATATTCCCCAATAATATATAGCAAAAACATGGATATGTACTATAATCATAAATGAGACTTAATGTGCTTACTAACCAAAATCTTCCTCATTGTCCATATTATATAGTGAAAATGCCATTGCTTACATAGCTCTAGAAAAGAGAATTATCAAAATAAATATTTTCTCATTTCTCCGCAAAAACATATGTTATGGGTACTCATTAGAAGCGCCTCTAAGAGGCGCTTCTAATGTGTACCAACAACATATGTTTGTTTTTTTGTTTGTTTGTTTGGTTGTTTGTTTGTTTTTTTTTGGGGGGAGGGGGAGGGGGTGGAGGGGGTGGTAGTGTCGGTCGGGGGTAGGCATGGGAGATTGGGGAGGGAGTCAAAACCAGGTTAAACAAAATGATTTATCCAGAGCTATGAATAAGAAGTACGTTTTACATAGGTGTTTTAACGTAATAGATATTTCTTTTGGACGTGTTTTCATTCCCCTAAATCACCCTTCATGTGTCTATAGGCCGTGAACTTTTCTTACAGGTCTTGTACATGCTCTATGAAAAAGGAGTTCCTTTCAAGGAACATGTTGTATTCATCCACCTTGGGGAACAGAATGAAGACTGGTTTCTCCGCATCAATCCAAATGGAGTGGTGCCAGCGTTAAAAGATGGAGAACACGTGATCAATGAATCAGAGGACATAATTGACTACGTAGACAAAAAATGTTCTGGCGGTTAGTTATTGGATACATGTCGGCTGATGACAGAATTAATTGGTTCCAAATTTTATCCTTTTCTAATGTTTTGTATGGTTTTGACTGTATAATGGTATTTTTCTTAATTAAAATCTGTTCTTATTTGTCCCAGAAAATAGGATATGATCTTTATCGCTCTCTGTGCCAATTCGGCAGACGACAAATTGATGATATTTTCCTTGTGTTGAAAAATTTCTTCTTATTTGTGCGAGAAAATAGGCTTTGACATTCCATTCAAGTTGTAACAGAGGAAACAATTTGCATAAAATGTCAAAGCCTATTTTCTGAGAAACTAATAGGAGAAAAAATATTTTAAAATGTCGTCTGCTGCCTGTTAAGCGTTAAAATTAAGCTTTGTTTATGCATCGTAATAGTTGAAAGTAACTTAAAGTTTAAAATTAATAATCGAAAGAAAAACAATTGCCTCACCGTAAATTTATTTGTGTTAAGCTAGCCAGTCAAACATTTTATTGGACATTTTATGAAATACGTCTGATTAGACCTGTATTTGTAAAACACTATGCCAGGAAATGACCCGTATAAGCTTTTTGCCATCACGAAAACATGCCTATATATTTTTGACCCCCTTAAACCCCACTTTTATATAGTAAAACTGGGGTTTACAGGGGTATACATTATTTTTCTTATTTCTGCTCAAAAAACATAGATTGTGGGTACTCGTTAGAACCGCCTCGTCGAGGCGGTTCTAACGAGTACCAACAATCTATGTTTTGAGCTGAAATATGAAAAATATCAGAATTTTTTATCTGAAAATTTTCAGTTTTTGGTGGAAAAATGTTCAGTATATTTCAATAGGCGTGTTTTCGTTATGTTACTGTCAGAACATGCACACGAACATTGATGTTGTGTAATATGTTTAACTGGATGTAAGTGAAAAATTATATTGAACAATCATTATTGTTGTTATTGACTGTTGCAGGAAGTCGCCTGGTGCCTGACCGCGGAACCAAATTTGGTCAAGATGTAGACAGGTACAGAAAGCTTATAAACGATGTGAGAGTGGATGTTATCACCTACGGGGTGATACTGAATAGAAGCTTGTCTCTCTCGGGCATAAAGCTCCCACCTGCGATGGCAAAAGGATTTAATAATCAAAATATAGGTACTTTATGGTATTTCATGCTGGATAAAATATCAGCAAACGACGTTTTGAAATATGTTTTCTTACCTTTTCCAGATAATAGGCCTTGACTTTGCATGCTGGATGGAAATTGCAGCCTTTTCCTATACAGGCTTAGTCATCTAAGCAATTACAGTCGAACCTCAATAGCTCAAACACCGATGGCTCGTTTACCATGGCTAATTCGAACTCATTTTTGAGTCCCTACGAAATTCTTCCGCTAACTCAAGAAAACAAATATATGGGGAAATTTTCTTATTTAATCATGGAATTGTATGTTGTGTGTACTCATTAGAATCACCTCATCGAGGCGATTCTAATGATTACACTCAACATACAGTTATTGTGAAGGAAATAAAAAAAAAATCCCTAAATTATCGCTATTTGCTTCCTGACATGGCACCATGATTAACCCTCAGTGGCTCGAACTACCCATGTCTCGAACAATTTTCTATGGTCCCAAAGATGTTCGAGCCATTGAAGTTCGACTGTAACCAGTACTTGTGCATATTCGTACTCTAGAAATTGACAACTGTCCTTCTTGGATCAACGGGAGGTAGAGTTGCAGCTGCTAACTCACAAAGCACGGTTACATGTTTATGTAATGTACATCACCACATTTCTCAATAATATATAGTGAAAGTAGGGATATACAGGGATTTACGTTATATACCTTATTAAGAGATATTTTAGAAATTTTCAGGTGTTCAGTCTGATTTCAATATTTTCTTTTATTTCTATCAACATTTCGTAAATATGTCTTTATATACTTTTGAGAACAAATTTCCTCATTTGCTCCATATAATATAGTGAACATCTCAAGGCTTACGTAGCTCTGTATACTAGGATGTCCAGATAATTTTTTTTTTATTTCTCTACAAAACACATGTTGTAGTACTCATTAGAAAGGACTCTGACAAAACATATGTTGTGGGTACTCATGAGAAGCGCCTCTCTGAGGCGCTTCTCATGAGTACCCAAAACATATGCTTTTGTGGAGGAATAAGAAATCATTTTATTATGGCTAAAAAAAGTGTTTTATCAAGAGGCTAAGAAGTATGCATCTCACATAGATGTGATGACGTAATGGATAGTGCAAATTCCTTATACCCATTATCATTATCTTGCAGATAAAATGACCAATAAAACTATTGTGGCTATCCAACAGAAACTAGAGAAAGCCAAGACACCTGAATTGCGAGAAAGTATGGAAAAGAAACTCGCAAAAGCAAGAGAAAGATATGACATTACCCATGATATTGAGAAAGTTTCAGGTATCCTAGATGAATTAGAAGTACTTTTCGACGATTTGGAGGAAAAATTGTCCAGAACAAAACAGAGTTTGTATTATTTTACTGTACATTCTCCAATACCATTTGACAGATAGATATACAGTTAATCCTTGTTATCTCAAAGTTCGAGGGATCGGGTAACAGTAATTTAAGAAAACAGTGGTTTGAGACCAAAGAGTTAGAAAATATAGAATACATAAAAAAAAAACGAACCAACTTGATCACAAAAATTATAAGTCTGACATAACTGGGCACTTTGATTTGAGATATCAGAGTCTGAGATAAAAAAGAGTTCACTGTATTTGATATTATAGCACAAGTTCCTTTTATTTTTCCGTTTACTGTTAGAATATACCAAGTTTCATTCATACCTCTGTATCAGCAATGGAGAGTTTGACCATTTCCAATTGTATATTTCCTGTGTTGGCACTTTCGAAAAACTATTATGTCAGAAAAAAAAAAAAACGTTGTTAACACGTAACTGCCGTATATACCTTAAATACTATGACAACCAGGTCTGAGCAAATAGTGTAGACCCAGATCAGACGCCGCAAAATGCGGCGTCTGATCTAGGTCTGCACTCTTTACCACCGATACAGCAGTTTTAGGACACATGAACAAGTAGTAAAAATAGACTATTTTCAATTTTAAGGACAAGTATGGTAAGATGGTAATGTGTCCCAATATTTAGGGTAAATGCGGTAAGTCTTTTTGCATGTGAACATGAGATTTTTGTTCAGTATCTTATTTTACATAATGGACTTAAATCAGATCCCAGTAGATGGCAATTTAGAGAGAGAGAGAGAGAGAGAGAGAGAGAGAGAGAGAGAGAGAGAGAGAGAGAGAGCACTAAGCAGAAAAAACGAACTTCTGCACTATTTAAAGCATCTGCACACACGCTATAGCGTTTGTATAAATACTCAGAAAATGAATTTACTATGCTGTTATTTTCGGTGTTACATGTAAATGACCAATAAGGTTTTGTTTATTCGACATGAACCTGAAGTTTGGACATAAATTGCTAATGCACGATCAAATCATTTCGTTCTGATAGGGCACATACAAAGTGCAGTACATCTTAACTACGAGGGTGAGTCAATAAGTAACCAGCCTAACTTATTTCCGGTTGAGATCCACCTCTTCTTTTTCGATGTAATTGCCCTCTAGTGTGATGCACCTAGACCAACGGTGTTCAAGTGTCATCAGCCCAGAACTGAAAAGGTCAGGGTCCTTTCCATTGACCCACTCCTCAACTGCCGTCACGACTTCTTCATCCGACCGGAAATGAAGTCCACGGATATCCTTTTTCAAGTTTGGGAATAGGAAGAAGTGGCTAGGAGCTAGGTCAGGCGAATAGGCAGGATGTGGTATTCATACCCGTTTCGCTCTATAGCATCCATTGCAACTTTGCAAGTGTGGACTCTCGCGTTGTCCTGTTGTAGCAAAACACCTCGGCGTTTTTCACGGATGACGGTTCTCAGCTGGTCTAACAAGTTTGCATAGTACACTCCAGTTATTGTACTTCTCTTGGGTAAAAAGTCCAACATAATAACGCCTTTTGCGTCCCAAAATACTGTGGCCATCACCTTGCCAGCAGATGGTTGCGTCTTGAACTTCTTTGGCCTCGGGGACCCAGGCCCTACCCATTGACGACTCTGAGCTTTATTCTCTGGCTCATAATAATGAACCCAAGTCTCATCTACAGTCACCAGACGCAAAAGAAAATCATCGTTTGACCTAAAACGCTTCAACAAGGCGCTGCATACTGATGCTCTGGTTGCCATTTGCTCATCGCTAAGGGATTTTGGGACCCAACGGGCTTGCGCATACCTAAACGATCATGTAAGATTGTTGAAACGCTACCATATGAAATGCCTAATGCCTGCGCTATGTCTTCCACCTGAATTCGCCTATCAGAGTATACCAGATCCCGAACTTTCTTACACATTTCTTCGTCGGTGGCATCCAGGGGGCGTCCAGACCTGGCTTCATCTTCTAAAGACGTTCTACCGCGTTTGAATTCCCCTACCCAGAATTTAACCTGAGCATAAGATGGTGCAGAAGACCCATAAACATCGGCTAACTCGCCGTGTATTTCCTTGCCTGTTTTACCTTTTAAATACAAGTACCGAATTACAGCACTGTACTCAGTTTTAGATGAAAAGCATGCCTTTGCATCACTAGCCATGTTTGACATTCAATATCTTATTAAATAATGACTCGATACGTGTGCAACTTTGTACCCATGTATAAAACATATATTGAAACAAAGCATGAAAATCGTGACCGTCTCGGTCCATCGGAAATGGGATAGGCTGGTTATTTATTGACACGCCCTCGCAGATGAGAGGAGCATAGGTAATAGTATCTCATGTCATTTTCTTTTTTCTATAGCATCCTACCTCTACTTGTAATTTATGCAAACTCATTCTTAGGTTTCTATGACATCTCTTTAATGGTTCTGTTCTTTAGGGGAATGAATACTTTCAAGGGAAGAAACTCTTTTTTAAGTTTTGGCTTTCTTCTGAAAAAGATTCTGTCCTAAAATTTATTTGCTTTCAAGGAGAGCAAATTCCTTCCTTTTAGAATAGACCATTTTCGAGATGGGTTTTGGTATGCAGTAATGCAAACAGGAGGTCATGAACGTTGTCTCGCTTGTAAAAATGGCTAAAAATCTACCAAGTGTATCAAGTCTTCCTTAATAATAGTAAGATAAGGCCAAACGTTTTAACTCATCACGAAAACACGCCTATATATATTTGACACCCTTAAACCTCACTTTTATATAGTAAAACTGGGGATTACAGGGGTATACATTATTTTTCTTATTTTGCTAAAAAAACAAACAAAAAAAAAACCATAGATTGTGGGTACTCGTTAGAACCGCCTCGCTGAGGCGGTTCTAACGAGTACCCACAACCTATGTTTTGAGCAGAAATATGAAAAATATTAGAATTAATTTTTTATTTGAAAATTTTCCTTATAATTGAATAGGCGTATTTTCGCAATGGGACCCGAAGTGTCCGGGCGGCTGAGTGGTTAGCGCTTCCGACTTCGGATCAGTAAGTCCAGGTTCATGACTGTACGGCGGTTCATTGCACAGAGCCTTTTCATTATTCTCGTTCCATCTTCTCGATATGTCTTAAATAATGTTGAAAGGCACGTAAAGTACCAATCATCAGTAATAGGACTTCTAATAAACTAATTTACACCCTATTTATGTATTGTTGATTCATAGATTATCCGTCTGAAGAATCTTGGCTCTGCGGAAATATGTTCTCAGCGGCAGATATCAATGCTACAATATTGATGTTACGTTTAAACATGCTCGGACTTATGGAACGGTACTGTACTTCCAAGCGCCCAGCTGTGTGTGACTTTACAAAGCGTTTGATGGAGCGGGCGCCCGCCCGGAAAATCAAGGAACTGTCAACTTCGCTGCCTGCACTCTTCAGGAAACGACTGATGAAGATTGTTGCCAAGAATGTGCTTAAAGCTGGTGCAGTTTTAGCCATCGTGGGAGCCGGTGTTTATATTTACAAAAAATACAAATAAGAAAACTGTAAAACTAGAATTTTCTCTTGTAGCAATTTCTGCGGTTTTACGGAAATACCCGAAGTACCCGATAGAGTACCAGTATTTACCCTTAGTTGAGGCCTGTGCAAAAATGTGTAGACCCAGACCCAAACTTAGTGTCTGATAAGGGTCTATTCTTGCCACCTATCCAGCAAGTTTTAGACACATTAACGTAGCAACCTGGACCTGTTGAAGTATTAGAACAAATATGGTAAGGAGTTGTGTGCGAATAATTAGGGCAAATACTGTACCTGCTCGCATAGAAGAAGCCTACTTAACGTTATCCAGTAAAAGTAAATGCCTTGGTATCATCTGTGCAGTCTAGTCGTGGCCGTATCTGGAATATCTGTCCTTGGAAACGCTCAATATGCTAGCAGTCTTCTGCGCATGCGCGGCTACGAACGCCCATACTGAACATTTACATCCTAGACAAGTATTAGCTTTTTCAAAAAGCTAGCGGGTCGTTTAGCTTCAACAATTGTGTGTACGCTTATGACGATTATACCGCACATGATGGGGAGGCCTGGGCTAGTATTTGCTAATTCGACAATGGAATGCCAGTAAAGATACTCTTTGGACAGGTTCATTTCATAGTAAAAAAGGTGTCTGAATTGCTTTTTTAAAAAATATTTTCCTGTATTATAAAGATTTCTATACATAATACAGTGTAGACCTAGATCAGACAACGCGTTTTGCGGCGTCTGATATGGGTCTATACTGTTTGCTACTGTCCTTTTTATGGGACGCTAGGCAGAAATGGTTTATACCCGAAAGAGGTTATCATTGGATAATAAAACATTATATTCTATTCTATTCGTTATCAGATGCACGACTACTATGTCAACAGCCGATTCCGGTTCGGTATAATTCCCGAATTTGATGTGTGATTTCTTAGCTTAATGCCTATATATGCAGGCCGTCAGGACGACCCGCAATAATTGTAGTGACAACACACGCGCGTACGCGCGCGCACACACACAATCCAGAAAAAGTCGTAATAATTAAAAAACAAGGTACCCATTTGTTTTTGTTTGTCTAAGCATGCAAGATGAGAAAATGTACCCTTTTATATCTGTGACCAGTCATCTGCGCAATCTCATCACATTGTCCGCTGGACACTCTGTGAATTGTCAAAGACCCCTGATTTTAGGCGGAAAGCGAAAAATGATAAGACTGTATGGATGCCTTGGCTGACGAATCTTCCATGGGTGCACTGGTTATCAGGTAGACGTTATTGCACTGAGGCTATGACTGGCGTTAGTAAACACGTAATAGATGGAGCCTGCATGAGTATACAAACAGCAAAGACTAAAATCAGCCTTGTATCTGCACAATCGGACCAGGCCCCAAGGTTATTTTTTTTCATGCTCAACTCAGCTGAGCATGATTTTTTTTCCTGCTAATAAATATGAAAACGCCAACAATAATTGGCATTTTCATATTTATTAGCTGAGACATTTTCATGCTCAGCTATGTTTAGCCAGAAATAATTTGCAATTGTTGGTAATTTGAAATTTATTAGCAGGACAAATTTCATGCTCAGCTGAGTTGAGCATGAAAAACGTTTTATAATTTGGAGCCTGAGCCTATAGGACAGGCTCAAAATAAAATGGTACTGTAGAAACGACTGGCAGAAGGCGATGGAACTACCAGAGATACCCTAATAATTCTGACAGACAGGTTTCAGCAGACTGCATTTTGCGGCGTCTCATTTGGGTCTACATTGTCTGTTCAGGCCCATAACCCACAATACCTAGGATTAATACCCTATATATACAGTCGACTCTCGTTATCTCGAACTCCAAGGGACTCTATGAAACACTTCGAGATATCCGTACTTCGACATATCAGATTTGCGGAACTGAGGAAAACAATAAATCGAACAGCCACTTTTAACAGAATGAATATGTAATTTGACTCCTAAGTTAGAGATATATTGAAAATATTGTGGAAAAGAGGAGAAATTGCTCCTAAGGAGCAATTTCTCCTCTTTTCCACAATATTTTGTTGCCTATTGGTAGATCTCTGTATTAAAACAGGGACCAGATTTTCACTTCGAGATAAGCGGTTATTCGAGATAAGCGAGTTCGAGATAACGAGAGTCGACTGTAGTTATAAATATGAGTATACGTCCCAGTTAGAAAATATTTTTACACCTTCTGCACTGAGTCCAAACCCAGATCAGTCTGCGCATTCCGACAATCTGATTAGTCTTTGTTACATGTAGGTGCGCTTTACGTAGTCAAGGATTCCATCTTCCTTCAGCCAGGCAGCTAAGATTCCGATCAAACTGCTGGTGCGTAGGCCGACCTGTGTCTTCCTGGCCACACGACCTAAGATATATTTTCTCCCGTTGGAGCCTCTGATGATAGAACTGTCGGGTTCGATCTCCATCAGGGGTGAGACATTTTCTTGGTTCGAACACGCTCCATAAGCATCATTAGCAGGGATCATGTTAAAACAGTGTACCGTTTTTTTTAGTTGGAGTTTTACGGCCCAGTCAGCTCTAAGGTCAATGTTAAGGTCGTGTCGAGCCGATTAGTTTCCTACAGAGGCTAAGTCCTCTAAGCGGTGAACTAGTACTTTGTGCACAAACGTTCGCCAATAACTGACAACTGTCTACCTTGAAACAGCAGAAAGGTTAGTATGACCGTAGAAATTATTTCGCGATCAATCCCTACGAAAGTTATTCAACCGAGCTGGGATTCGAACTTGCGACTATTCGATCTGCAATCAGGCACGCTATCGACTGCGCTATGAAGCCCTGTGCATTTACATTTACTGGAGAGCCTATACAGGGAGAGACATCCTCTGTGCAAGTTAAAGATCCCACGACTGAGACAAAACTCCTCCTTTGTGGTCCGTTCTGCGAATCCAGCCCACCGCCATAATAAGAACCACCCGGATAGAAAGAAAGCTCTGTGAACGGGACTTGAGAGATTTTCTGCCACGTTTTCACAAAGGAGATAACTATTATGACGTTATATTTGCTGTCCTGCACACCAATCCCTTTCTGAAAAGGGATCTACTCTAAAAGGAAAGAATTTGCTCCAAACGGAAGCAAATTCTTTCCTTTTAGAGTAGACCCCTTTTCAGAAAGGAGGCAAACGTAAATGACAGTGTTATCTCACTTGAAAGTGTATCCCTCTGGATAAAAATGCGAAACATCTGATCATAGTATCTCGTATAAAATTTTCTTATGCAGAGTTTTTATTTAGCTTTAGTACGGTACTTTTGCTGTTGTTTCCTTGATTTTCTATAAGTGTTCGGACAAATAATGTTTTACAAGACTTAACCTAGGGATGGTTCCAGGATGACTTCTGAGGAGGCTGGATTTGATCAAATTACCACCTTTACTCTGCGTATTCGGACAGACATGCCTGGACAAACAGTGTAGACACAGATCAGACGCCAGTGAACGTGGCGTCAGATCAGGGTATACACTGTTTGTCACTCACCAAACAATTTTACACACATTCACAGGTTATGAAATGGACTTGTTGAAAAGAAGTAGAAAATAAGGTGAAACGGTTGTAAATATTTAGAGTATATACGGTAATACTCTACGAAAATGAAATTTTGAGTCAAGGTGAGATAGAGTGTGTGTGTGTGTGTGTGTGTGTGTGTGTGTGTGTGTGTGTGTGTGTGTGTGTGTGTGTGTGTGTGTGTGTGTGTGTGTGTGTGTGTGTGTTGGAGGGGTGTTCGACTGACCCCTCGTACCCCGTCTACCCCCTTTAAATCCGTCCCTGACTATACCCTGCCTTTGCAAACAGTGTAGATCCAGACCAGTTGGCTTCTTTGCCATTAAGTATTTAAATGTATATCAACAGTCTGGATCAAGTAATCTGATTGACTGAAAATTAGAAGTGGGCGTAGCATCTTAATTTATTCAGCATGACAAGGGTTAATAGTTATATTTAGCCACAGCATGCAGACCAGTCTGTTTAACTACCTGAAGTGAGAAAAAGGCAAGCAAAGCTACTCTGATCAACAACAGCATCATCTTAGTCTACTATCTCTGCTCGGAATTTGTCAGATATATTATGCTAAATATGGAGCATGTTTATTCGTTTAGATCACGTCAAATGCACGGCGCTTGTTTTATGCGATGCAGTTTATAACGTCCTCATGCACATGCGTAATTTGAAACGACGTTATGTTGTCATGGAAGTGACGTTACTTTGCAATACGCTCTACAACGTTAGGCGGGCTATGTGGTCCGCGGTGTAATAAAGCGTTTTGGTGTAAAGTGTGGTAAGTATTTAACTTAATTGAAATCATAATGTAATTTAATAACGCAATTTTGGTATGTAGTTGTTCGAAATTATGTCTCTGCTATGAGAAATCTGAGAAAACAAGGTGGAAAACTTAGACAACTTAGAGGTTGATATAACCTGGCGAACAATACAGCTCGATGGATGATTATAAAAGCGTACGTATCATTTTATTAGTACGGTATATAGAAAAGCATCCAAACAAATGCGGACCTCGAGATGCGAACAGCGGACCTTCACGCCTGCCACCCCTCCTCCACTCCCTTCCTCCCGCCTCGAGAAAAAAATGTGGCTTATCCTTAGTTTTGACCAGAAAACATCAGTGTTATTGAAGATTAAATATATCTGACGTGGTATACAATGTATTTATTGTTTTTTTTTATACAAACAGTATAAAAATTAGATTTGCG
This sequence comes from Anodontia alba, assembly GCA_964016985.1. NCBI lineage: Eukaryota > Metazoa > Mollusca > Bivalvia > Lucinida > Lucinidae > Anodontia > Anodontia alba. The sequence goes on from OZ024827.1 coordinate 42,465,311, forward strand.
ATGGCTTAGTTTCAACCCTTAGCTCGTGTAAAGAGATTCATACTGTAAATTTCAAATACTGGCTGTGCGAAAAGCCATGGCCCTGACTAGCCCTGCCCTACGAATACTGCACCATATCGAAGAACAGTAAAAGTCATGGTCAGACTACTATTGACCGATATCTCCAGTTTGATTTACAACACCCGTTACAACACAAAATCAAACATCATTGGATGGGTGCTTTTCGTTGACTAGGAGGAGGGGGTAGTGCATGTGGCATCTGCACTTGAGACATGTGGGAGTCCGCGATGGTCGATTGAAAAAGTGAATGGCAGTGGTAATTGAAGGGGGGGGGGGGGGGGGGGCTGGAAATGGAAGAGAGGAGAAGGTCTCGACTGACAGGGACGGGTCCAGGAGCTGTGTGCTTGTTCCGCATGTCGAAGGCTTGTCGGTAAACGAAGTTGGTGTAGTGGGGTCTGACATGTCGGTGTCTGTTCGACGGCACTGCACACTGGGGGAGGGTTTTGGTCCGTCCAGGGGACAGGGTGATGGGGTGCCTTTGGTGTCGTGTTGAGACCCCGTATGCAAGGGTGGAGTGGGCGAATGCGCAATCTGACTAGGCCGCTTCGTTGCCGGCATAAGCGACAAAGGCCCCTCTCCTGTTTTGGCTTATTTATTTGGTTGTTTTATGCTTGGACGAATTTTTCATTATAATACTAAAAATAATTATATTAATTTTATTCTAAGCATTTGCCAAAAGAGAAACGTCAATATATGGAAAAGTATTTTATCAAGTCTGGAGGAGAAGGGGTACATTTTCAGGAGATGCAAATCTCATCACGAAAACATGCCTATATAATTTTGACCCCCATAAACCCCCACTATTATATAGTAAAACTGGGGTTTACAGGGGTATACATTATTTTTCTTATTTCTTCTCAAAAACATAGATTGTTGGTATTCGTTAGAACCGCCTCATCGAGGCGGTTCTAACGAGTACCTACAATCTATGTTTTGAGCAGATATAAGAAAAATGTCAGAGTTTTTCATCTGAAAATTTTCATTTTTTTGGTGGTAAAATTCTCAATATATTTGAATAGGCGTGTTTTCGTAATATGTCTCCATATTCGTTTGCCTCTCTTCCCAAACAATGAAGAGATGTATCTAGGTTTTTTTTTTGTTTTTTTTTTTTTTTTTTCATTTCTCCAGGAATTATATGCTTTGGGTAATTATAAGAAACGCATCACTGAGTTCATGGAAACAGAAGTTATTGGTATTCATTAGAAGCGCCTCAACTTGGTTCGCACTGGTTGCAGCTCTCTCAATCACGATCTTTACTTGAAACATATTATAGAATCTCCTCTTTGTAATTGTAGATTTGTGATATAGAAAATGCAGACCATTTCTTCTTTAGATGCAATTTGTATCGAAATCATAGAGAGGAATTAATAAACACTCTATCACAACATGGTAATATAACTCTAAATAACACCCTCCATGGCAATGTTAATTTATCTAATGAATCTAATATAGTCATTTTTGAAGCAGTACAGAGGTATATCCGAAGAACAAAAAAAGGTTTTAAGCGAAAAACAAAGTTAGTCGTTGCCATCCTTAGCAATCATTTTAGTCTATTTTTGTTACAATAGCATCATATAACATTGTTATAACAATATTCTGATTTCATATTTGTTCAACTAAATGGATTTATGAAGTGATACTGATTCGGAGCATACATCGATGAAATTCTTTAAACCACTCCTGCACCACCTACAGTCCCCAGTAACCTCTTACTATATTTCATAGTTTTCGTATGGATCTGCTTCATATTCATTTCTTTCGTCCTCCTTTTTTTTCTTTTTTTTTTTTTTTTTTTTTTTTTTTTTTTGCTTCATTTTGTGCATTTCTTTTTCTTTCTTTTTATTCTCAATCTATGTTTTATTATCTCTTCCTGTCAAACATTCTTTACTAATAAATAGTTTGTTTGTTTTTTACAAGGACCATTGATAATGAACCATTCTGGATTTGCTTGTATACATATATTTCTGACATTGATCACGCCCTAGGAAAAGAATTAAATAAGCACTTATGCTTTCGTTCTAGTCCTACTGTTGTGACTTTATATGTGTTGTATATGTACAGATTTTGGAAATAAATATATTTAAACCAACTTGGTTGGGCGCTTCTAATGGGTACCAACAACATCTGTTTTCATAGAGGCAAGATGGTACACTTCTAATGAGTACCAACAACATATATTTTTATGGCGGACGTCTCGGCGTGGCGATGAAGAATATAAGAAAACATGTCAATATATTTTTGTAAGAAAACCGTGAAAGTTTTAATTTCACTATAGCGCTATCACTTGTAACGCTATGCCCGCACGGATTACAGTCATAGCATAATGTTATAAAGGTTCATCCATGGATCATGGTCACATTGTTATAAAGGTTTATCCACGTTATAAATGTTTATACATGCATCACAACCATAGCGTTATTAAGGTTTATCCATGGATCACAACCAGAGCGTTATAAAGGTTTACATATGGATAACAACCATAGCATCATAATTTTTTATACATGGATCACAACCATACAGTTATAAAGGTTTATCAGTGGCTCACAGCCATATCATTAATACATTTTATTCATGGTTCATAACAATACCTTTACAAAGGTTAATCCATGGATCACAACCATAGTGTTATAAAGGTTTCATCCCTGTATCACAAACATGCCGTTATAAAGGTTTATCCATGGATCACAACCATGGCGCTATATAGGTATCCATGGTCCAAAACCATAGTGTTAAAAAAGATTATCCATGGATCACAACCATAGCGTTATACATGTTTATACATGGATCACAACCATGGCGTTTTAAAAGGTTCTTCAACGTTTACAACCATAGTGTTATAAAATTTTATCTATGAATCACAGCCATGCCGTTATAAAGGATTATCCATGGATCACAACCATAGCATTATGAAGGTTCATTCATGGATCAGTACTAAAGCGTTATAAATGTTTACACAGGGATCACGACCATACCGTTATAAACGTTTGTGTATTGTATCTTCCAGGAGTGAATCATGCAACGACCGCGTCCGTCGAGTCCACCGCGGTGCAGTCCACCACCACGGTGTCCTCCGCATGCCGCAGGGGAACCGGAGGAGCTGTTGCGGGTAATGAGATCATTTCAGTCTCAAGTCCAGGAATTATACTCGCATACTGAATCTCTGCTAGGGAGGATACGAACCCGCCATGACACTATTACCCACTCTAACATTATGTTAGATGAGCTAGAGGCTCGTATAAATGACATGGTGATCAGTAGCAGCAATCTGGACCAAAGATGGAATGACGTGCTTGACATCAACCAGGTGGCCTCTGTTCTCGATGATATGGAAGCCTTATTCGATGAGATGGAAGAACAACTGATAAGATCTCGAGAAGGTAGGTAATACCCGTCTAGGCCAAATAAAAGACAAAATATATGCGTGTTTAGGGTAACATGCTAAAAAAATAGAAAGGGTAGGTAAGGATTTTTTTTTTTTTTTTTTTTTTTTTTTATGTAGATTCATACCATAATTACCAAATTGATTTGGACTTAGCACCATAATTCACATAAATTTTTACCAAGTCTGACTACCTTTTGAGATGCCTAAAAGTACAGATAGAATGGCAAACAGTGTAGACCCCTGATCAAACTGCTCCTTTAGGAGCAGTTTGATCTGGGTCTACACTGTTTGCTCATACCTACTTGTCCGAATATTTTGCGGGAAACAGAAAAAAATGCTAGGTTTCACCGGCAAAAAATAAGTAGGGTAGGGTTAACCTAAACACACATTTTTTTTTTTTTTTTTTTTTTTGCTATTTGGCTTGATTCTAAGTTTTTGGATAATTAGCTCCATGCTATATCTGTCTTTCAATGCCGTAGTTCATCTGACTACCTGATGAGATATGTAAAAACTCCTGGATGAGTGCCAAGCAATGCAGACCCGGATTAGACCCGCGTTCTGTGGCGTCTGATCTGGGTCTACACGGCTGGATCAGTGCTATCTGTCGAAACACAGTAAAAATTAAATGCCTTGAAAACCGATGACTCGTTTACCGTGGCTGATTCGAACTCGTTTTGATAGGGAATGCTTCTCATTTTATCATGAAAAAAATACAGTAAAACCTCAGTAGTTCGAACACCGATGGCTCGTTTACCATGGATCATTCGAACTCGTTTTTGAGTCCCTATGAAATTCTTCCGATAGGTCCAGAAAACAAATATTTAGGTAAATTTTCTGATTTTATCATGAAATTGTATGTTGTGTGTACTCATTAAAATCGCCTCATCGAGGCGATTCTAATAAGTACACTCAACATACAATTATTGTATAGAAGATCGAAAACAATTCCCTAATTTATCACCATTTGCTTCCTGACCTTATGCCATAATTAACCTTCAGTGGCTCGAACTACCCATATCTCGAACAAACTTCCATGGTCCCAATGATGTTCAAGCCATTAAAGTTCGACTGTATGTTGTGTATACTCAAACGAATGGCCTTATCGAGGCAGATCTAATGAGTACACCCAACACACAAGTATTTTAACATCCATTTAACTGGATGATCGACAAGACATCCGAAAATTAAACCTATTTGCCTCCCGAGTGGCTCATGTCGAGCGCGGTCAGTTTACCTAACCACACTTTTACTCGGCAGTCTTAGTCCTCTAAGCGGTACTGTGCACAATCTTTCGCCAGAAACTGGCAAATGTCCTTCTTGAATCAGCGGAAGGGAGCGAATGACTGTAGAAAATATTTCATGATCAATCTCCACGAAAGAATGTTTCGCGTGTGGTGTTAGGGCTCTTTGAAATAAAACAAACACACGCAAGTACACAAATTAAATACGAAAAGAATAAACCGCATTATAATGTACACGACTCATTGATACCGGAGAAGCGTCCCCGATGAAAGCCGATTTCCAGTCAAGTGTCATCTTTACAAAGCACCGAGAATACTAAGATAAGACTCTGTGGATGCTGTTCACACAAACAACCGCATACAGAAAAGGACCTACTGTATTTCATCACGAAAACATGCCTATATAATTTTGACCCTCTTAAACCCCACTTTTATACAGTAAAACTGGGTTTTACAGGGGTATACGTTATTTTTTCTTATTTCTGCTCCAAAGCATAGATTGTGGGTAATCGTTAGAACCATCTCGTCGAGGCGGTACTAACGAGTACTCACAATCTAAGTTTTGAGCAGAAATAAAAAAAATATCAGAATTTTTGTCTGAAAATTTTCATTTTTTGGTGGTAAAAGTTTCAGTATATTTGGATAGGCATGTTTTCGTAATGTACTCCATTTATTCGGGCAGACACGTTTTAACAAACGGTCTCAAAATAAGTTTTATTGCACGACCGACCGACCATTACTATGCCCTAGAATCGACTTGTGCTTTGAGGCTTAAAATATGAAAAAAAAATAGAAATCATCGTAGGTCGTAAAACATATAAAATATTTTGATAAAATTTGCATACATATTAACATTGACAAGATTTAGCCAAAAGGGTTTGTCAAATGTCACTTTTCTTTGACCGAGGCAAGGCCGAGTTCAGAATACTTTTGGTTTGTAGTCAGCTAGTGGAAATTGTCATAACTTTTAATAGTTAGGAATATTACACTTATTTTTTCGCACAGGGATTAATTGGCATCGACAGGCCCTAGTCAGTTTGCTTGTAAAATATCTTTTCTCTTTGCTCGTGGATAAGCCTAGACCAAAAAATATGAAAATATGAAAATGGCCATAAATCTTGAATCGTACGCGATATTTTGATAAAATTTTGTGCACATATTAATGTTGACACTATGTAACCGAAAGAATTGCCAAACGCCATTTCACATTGGCAAAGCCGCGGTCAAAATTCCTTTATCGTAGTCAGTCAACGAAAATGTAATTAATTCTCTGCAAGTGAAAGAACAATAGAGATTAAGTTGCGGCCACTATACATCATTAACCATGCTTTTTTTTTAAGTTAAAAGAATCTAGAAGCGAAATTTTACGTAATACTTCTTTCCCATACACACCTCGCAGAAAAAGCGTTACGGTGCCAAACCGATAACTCCTATACTACCTGTAAGTTAAGCATTGACGAAAACTGAATTTGTTTCCATTGGTACCCATAATTGCTAAATGTACGATTTAGTGATGATGATTGTTTTTGTAACGGTTTACACTGATTCCAATCAAAAACTAATTTGACCATATTTTACTTGTTTGTTTGAATACCTGTATAGAAATTAAAAGCTGAACATCGTTTAAACTAACTGGTCGATTTTATATCCGCCGATTCATTCGTTCTTTCGTTCGTTCGCTCGCTCACTAACTCACTCACTCACTCACTCACTCACTCACTCACTCACTCATTCATTTATTCATTTCCTTCATTCATTTCCTTAACGTCTTTCCTTTTCTTTCTTATTCGGAAAAAACGAAATCAATTTGAAAGACATATAATGTACATTTCGTGAAAAAAATGGACAACTAAGAGCCACAATAATTGATTTCCAACAATGTGGCAATGGCGACCAGCAAAGACTCAGATCAGCGAATACGCGCAGTCTAGTTTTGACCTTCGCTAGTCGCATTAACTCTTTATTGAAGCCAGCCCATGCACAGAACAACCACAGGGGTCTCTAACTAGACCATGTAGATTAGAACGCTGATCTGTGTATTCGCCAACACATTGTTGGAAATCATGTGACGTTGGTAATAAATAAATAAATAAATAAATAAATAAATAAATAAATAAATAAATAAATGATATTGACATATGTTGCGAAGTATACGATCGCGTGGTTAGAATGCTTAACGATTTACACTATAATCTCGATGGCTCGAACACGGATGGCTCGTTTACCGTGGATGATTCGAACTCGTTTTTGAGTCCCTAGGAAATTCTTCCGATAGCTAAAGAAAACAAATATTTTGGGATTTTAAGGGAAATTTTCTTATTTGATCACGAAACTGTATGTTGTGTGTACTCATTAGAATCGCCTCATCGAGGTGATTCTAATGAATACACTCAACATCAACCTACTATTATTTTATAGAAGATGGAAAAGACATTTTAGATTATTTTCATTTGCCTTCTGACCTTGCGCTACGATTAACCCTCAGTGGCTCGAGCTACCCATGTCTCGAACCAACTTTCATGGTTTCAAAGATGTTCGAGCCTTTGAAGTTCGACTGTATATTCCGAATTTTGAAAATGTTCGGCCATAGTTCGAAGTCGGATTCAATCTAAGCAAACTTAGGTGTATATGGAAGAAATTTCCCGTTTCGCTATATATGAAAAAATATATCATTGTAGTCAATCGAATACTAACTTTCTGCTCATACGTTACAATTGATTCGCAAAAGCTAGTTTATGTATGTCATTAGGTCCAAACACGAAAATTCATGTAATCTGAATAAAAATCTTTAAGAAATTTAGGATAAAAAGACAAATTACTATGGGCTCAGGTGGAAGAAAAATTCTCATTGGTGAAAACGAATTATCACTTTTATTATCGATGCATCCGAAGTGCGTCGACGAAGGGAGATAACCCTAGCCAAATTCAACAGACTACAAATTGACAGTAGTTTCCGGCCGGCCTTGGTGGCTCAGTTGGATGCACGTCCGACTGGAGTTCAGGAGGTCGCAGGTTCGACCCCCGCCGAGGTCGGCAACATTCTTTCGTGGAGTTTGATCCTGAAATGTTTTCTACGGTCATTCTCTCCCTTCCACTGATTCAAGAAGGGCAGTTGTCAGAAAGAATGTGCACACTACTGGTTAACCGCTTAGATGACTAAGCCTGCCAAGTAAACGTGTGGTTAGGTAAACTGACCGCGCTCGACATGACCCCATTGGGTTGACTCGGCCGTAAAACCTCAACACAAACAAAGTAGTTTCCCTTTTTTCTCAAAAAATAGGCTTTGACATTTCATGCAAATTATATTCTTAGGAGACAATTTGAATGAAATGTCAAAGCATATTTTCTGAAAAAAATAAATAAATAAAAAGAGAGTATTTTAAAATGTCGTCCGCTGAAGGTTTTATCCAGCATTTAGAGCGTTACGTTTTATATTGGGAACAGTGTTTGTTATCTACCCAGCGTGGGGCTTTTCTGGCTTTGCCATTTTCACTAGTCGATTAGGAAGAGGAATACATGCGACAGGTGACGCTGGCGGTCAGTTTCTGGCGAAATAATGTGCACAATACTAGTTAACCGCTTAGAGGACTAAGCCTGCCCAGTAAACGTGTGGCTAGGTAAACTGACCGCGCTCGACATAACGCCGTTGGGTTGATTGGGCCTTAAAACCTCAACACAAACAAACACAAATGCTGACAAATGCGAAATGCTGACAAAGCCTGTTCCGGATTGGCTAACTAATTTTACATAAAGTGCAGACACAAATCCGACGCCGCTCTGTATCCGATCAGTGCCTATGATGTCTGCGAATCATTTAACAGTTTTAGAAACATGAACAGATAGTAAAATACAGTTGACTCTCGTTATCTCGACCTCGCTTATCTCGAATAACCGCTTATCTTGAAGTGAAAATTTGGTCCCTGTTTTAACATAGAAATCTAACAACAGATAACAAAATATTATGGAAAAGAGGAGAAATTGCTCCTAAATTTCTCCTCTTTTCCACAATATTTTCAATATATCTGTAACTCCAGGAGGCAAATTACTTATCCATTTGTTAAATGTGTTTGTTCGATCAACTGGTTTCCTCAATTCCGCAACTCTGATATGTCGATCGAGGCACGGATATCTTGAAGCGTTTAAAAGAGACCCTTGGAATTCGAGACAACGAAAGTCGACTGTATACTTGTTCAATGTTTAGGACAAGCATGGTGTTAAAGAATTAATTAATCTTAGTACACTAACAGCACATTCATATAACTGATGATATTTTTTTGCAAACAATAGGCTTTGACATTTTCCTGCGAATTGTCTCCTTTTCATTAGGGGATAATTTGCATGAAATGTCAAAGCCTGTATTTTGGGACAAGTAAAGAATATCTCCAGCGACACCTATCGTGACATCCGAACTGGGTCAACACTTAGACTGACTCCAGTCTCCAGTGACTAAATATTTTTCTCATTATCCTGTTTGATAATCCACTAAAATAAAACCAAAAAAAAAAAAAAAAAAAAAAAAAGAAAAAAATCATGACTATAAAGGCTGGTCACTAGTGACCAGCTTTTATAGCCTTGACATTATTTTGGTTTTTAGTGGCTCATTAAACAGATTATAAGAAAAAAATATTTAGTCACTGGAGACTGGAGTCAGTCTACGTCAACACTGTCTGCCGCTCATTCAACAAAAACATGTACAGGCAGTACAGTCAACAACAGTCGAACCTCGATAGATCGAACACCGATGGCTCGTTTACCATGGCTTATTCGAACTCGATTTAGAGCCCCTACGAAATTCTTTCAATAGCTCAAGAAAACACATTACCATGAAATTGTATCTTGTGTGTACTCATTAGAATCAACTCATCGAGACAGTTCTAATGAGTACACACCATACAATTATTGTGTTGAAGATCGAATAAACATCCCTATATTATTCTCATTTGTCTCCTAACATGGCGCTATGATTAGCCCTCAGTGGCTCGAACTACCCATATCTCGAGTAAACTGCCACAGTCCCAAAGAGTTCGAGCCATTGAGGTTCGACTGTAGTTCAACGTTTAAGACAAGCATGGGATAATAGGAGTTACCTTTTACAGTCTATGGGTAAATTCAGGAGGCGACAAACTGATATTTTCTTATTTATTCCCAGAAAATAGGTTTTCGCATTTCATGCAAATTGTCTCCTTGGAGACAATTTGCATGAAACGTGAAAGCCTATTTGCTAAGGAAAAATAAGAAAAAAATATTTTAAAATGTCGTCTGCTGACATTTTGACCCAGCATGTTAAGTATTAAAGTGTCCGTCTGTCCGACTATTTAAGGAAATATGGTAGCTACACGAGCTAGCACATGAAAAGACTTGCAAAAAGACTTGTGCGACCAGCGAGGTCTCAGATCAGCCTGTTTATTCGCGCAGTCTGATCAGACCTCGCTGATTGCACGTGCAATCTACAGACTTTGGGCTATCCAAGGAGGGATAAACGCGAACCCTTAACGTACTAGGTGGATGTACAGACTGATCTGAGTCTTTGCTGGTAACACATGTCTTATTGTTGGTTTTGTTGTTCTCTGGCGAAGTCATATTAAAGACGCGCGCAACTCAGGAAATGGACACTTAGCGCATGAACGGGCAACGAAGACATAGATATGACAGACTGGGCGTTCACGCAAGCAATCTGATCAGAACTTTCGTCGCTCTTTTACAGAAGCGCTTCCCACCGAACACACAACGTTGAAACAACGTTGACGTTGAATCGATGATGTTTCAACGTTGTTACGTGTGCCTGCTGTGTTGATTCTGTAGACTATGTGCAAGCAGAGAAGGCCCTGTGAGTGTGCATGTGTCACACATATGAATACGTAACAGACTGTTACGTATGCGTACAGCTGTACGCATACGTAACAAATACATATGTGTATGAGTGTTATACATGTAGAATTTTACACATGTGCAAAAATCATATCAAATTGCAAAGACAAATCGATACAGTTGGATAGTGTGTTATGATACAGAATAGATATTATACATGTAAAATGGTAGGAACGCTATTCTCATTACGAAAACACGCCTATGGAAATATATAGAAAAATTCACCTCTTAAAACTGGAAATTTTCAGATAAAAAACTCTGATATTTTTTCATATTTCTGCTCAAAACATAGATTGTGGGTACTCGTTAGAACCGCCTCGATGAGGCGGTTCTAACGAGTACCAACAATCCATGTTTTTGAGCAGAAACAAGAAAAATAATGTATACCCCTGTAAACCCCAGTTTTACTATATAAAAGTGGGGTTTAAGGGGGTAAACATTATATGGGCATGTTTTCGTGATGGTTAGTCATTTTACACTATGACCTTGGGCAACCTGTTTGGACTCGGCGTCTAATCAGGCTCCAGCGTTTGTCCCTCGTATTGATAAACATGTGCAAAAGTCGAGCAATTGTGATTTCTGTATAACATTTAAAATCCCGTTTGTATTTAAAATATAATCAAAGTAGGGCTCTAAGACCCGAGTCACAAATGTGCGTCAAACATCAATTTGTTTTTAGAATATTTCAAAAGCAACGGGAATGATAAACAGAGCATAGTGGCTGGAATGATAACTACACCATTACTGTAACGTATTGGACCTCTAGTCACGGCAGGGGTCAAAGTCGTCAGGGCAGTCAGGTTGTGAAGGGCATGAGTAAAAATGATTTTTTAGAACATGGTCTTACGGGGATGATAAATAGAGCATATCAAAGTGGCTGGAATGACAACTATACGTTTACTGTAAAATATTGGTCCTCTAGTCCGGCAGGGGTCAGAGTCGTCAGGGCAGTCAAGTTGAAAGGGGCATGAGTAAAAATGATTTTTTAGAACATGGTCTTACGGGGATGATAAATAGAGCATATCAAAGTGGCTGGAATGATAACTACACCATTACTGTAACATATTGGACCTCTAGTCACGGTAGGGGTCAAAGTCGTCAGGGCAGTCAAGTCGGGAAGGGCATGAGTAAAAATGATTTTTCAGAACAGCATATCAGAGCGACCGGTATGATGGGTAGACCATTCATGCAATTAACAATGTTCTTCGATAGGGCCTACGTTTGCGATTGCGGGAATATATGATGGCCCACAATCGTTGGGTTGCCTTTCAGGTGAAAAAACGTTGTTTTTTTTTTTTTTTTTTTTTGTTTTGTTTTTTTTGTCATCACGAAAACATATCTATATAATTTCGACCCCCTTAAACCCCACTTTTATATAGTAAAACTGGGGTTTACAGGGGAATACATTATTTTTCTTATTTCTGCTCAAAACATAGATTGTGGGTACTCGTTAGAACCGCCTCCCCGAGGCGGTTCAAACGAGTGCCCACAATCTATGTTTTGAGCAGAAATGTGAAAAATATCAGAATTTTTTATCTGAAAATTTTCATTTTTGGGTGGTGAAATTTTCAGTATATTTGAATAGGCGTGTTTTCGTAATGTGTTTTGTTTTGTTTTTGTTTTTATAGTGTCCTCTTCTCCATGTAATGAACAGGTGTTACATATGTGCATGGTTCGTACATTTAATACGAGAGCTTCGCATAAATTGTCCACATGTTACATATGCGTGCAGTTGTACGTAAACGTAACACAATAACATTGTCATGTGTTACATATACATACAATTGACGCATATACGTAACACTTCTGTTACGTATGCGTAAACCTGTACGTATTAGTACACTTCTGTTACGTATTCGCCTATGTGACATATGCACACTCACAGGACTCTGATCAGACTACATTAATGCGCATGCTGATTTTTCCTGATCGCATTGCATAGATGTAAACGCTGATCTTGGCCTTCGCTGTCCGCATATGCCATAAGGGCATTTTTTTCGAGATACACATTATTGGGGTCGCGCCATACAGACATGATATAATAAATAAATACATGTACCTCGGGATGAATGTGATCAGCAGACCTAACCCAGCCTGGGTACTCACGCCTTTGTGGTCTACTTACGGTATTATTGGAAGCTGTAGAATTTTTCGGCAGGAAAGGCCATGATGAGATTGTTCAGTTTCGCTGGAAGAATAGATCTTTTACTGTTTACATAGTCCTCGAATGCTGTAAGTTAACCTGGAGAAAATAAGCTTTAACACTCTCTGTGCAGAGGTCAAAGCGACGGCAGTTTTCTTACTTTGTTCCCGGAAAATAGGCTTTGGCATTCATTCATTCAAATTGTCTCCGATTTGCATGAAGAGTAGAATCCTGTTTTCTGGGAAAATAAGAAAATATTTCATACGTTGTCTGAAGAATTTTCTGTCAAGCCTGCTAAGCGTTAAACAACAGAATTTTGCGCACCCTCCAGTCGCGTAAACTATGACTGTTTAAATTTTACTGATAAACTATGCCCTGATTGCAGCAATTCTCAAATGACCATTTGCATGAAAATTCAAAGGATACTTTCTGGGGAAAAGAAAATATATTTTAAAAGGTTGTCTGCTGACATTTTACCCCGCATGTTAAGCGTTAAACAGCATCATTTTCCTCTCCCTCTGCTCAATCAAATTATATCGTTTAATTTCTCCAGATAAACTTAACTAATACGAATGTTGACAATCTACACTGGAAGAAATAGTGATCTGCATTTTCAACATTGGTACAATGCACATACTTGCACCTGTTAAGTCGGACATGTCAAGTACAGAGCGGAGACAAGAGGTTGTTTTAAAGAGAGTTTTTTTTACCTGAAGAAATATAAAGGCTAATTTGTTTCTTGTTTTAGGTTTTGAGAATGAAGAATGTTGGCTCTGTGGTCCTCGATTTACAGCAGCAGACTTGAGCGCCACCACCCTTATACTCCGTTTGTATCTTCTGGGTCTAGACGAACGCTTCTTCAATAGCAAGCACCCTATGTTATGCGACTACCGAAGGCGCTTGTTGGAACGACCGGGCGCCAGAAAAATTAAAGCTATGATGACTTCTTTGGCTAACACTTTTTCAAAATACGTATCGAAGAGTATTTGTGAGAATGCATTTAAAGTCGGGTGCATAGGATTAATTGCTTTCGTCGGAGTGAGTTATTATCTCTATCATAAGGGTTAAATCAGTCCAGTAGTATGATTAATTAAAAAATGAAAACTTGTTGAAAAAAAATACCGTATTTACCCGAAGTATTGGGACACCTTATCTATTAATTTTACTTCTCTTAAAATTTGAAACAGTCCATTTCTATGACCTCTTGATGTGTCTAAAATATTGACAAATATGACAAAGAGTGTAGACCATGATCAGACGCCGCGTTCTGCGGCGTCTGATCTGGATCTACGCAGTTTACAAAGACCTATATGTCCCAATACTTAGGGTTATTACGGTACCAGTTGCTCTTCGCAACTTTTTAACCATAATGCAATACAAAAAAATCCAAGTACTGAATCAATTCAGTAAACAATCGAGATTTTTTAAAACAAAATGTTTGTTGATGCAAGCTGTCAGAAAATAACACTTTCCCAAATACATGTACTAGCAGCGGCGATCTGGACCAGTCTGTGCATACTCGCAGTCTGGCTATGGTGTTCTTCCCCGACATCACAAAAACGTTCTCATTATTTTATAGCCTTCCCACCCACCCCTATTCCCCAGTTTTGGTATATAAAGTGGTCGATTGTGGAATTACCATAAATTCTGAAGTAACGCAAACTTTCTAACACATCAGAAATAATTTAGTAAAAAGCTTAGCTAACTGAAAAAGGGGGGAAGCCAGACTTAACACTAGCGAATCATAGCGTATCACAATCTGTACGTTAACCTTTAACCTGCTGCATAAAACAACAACAACAACAATTTTAAAATATTTTTCACAGGAAATAGGCCTTGACTTTGAGACAATTTGAATGAAATGTCAACTAATTTTTTGTGAAAATAAGATTTTTTTATCTGCGGCCGAGACTAGCTCATTGCTAAAGCTTAAAAAATATATGGAATGGCGTATCTAATGGCTTCTGATATTTCAGTATTGACATCGTATATCAAATGCCCACTAAAAGTGTGCACAGGAGCAGCTGGGCCGGGTCTTTGCTGTTAGCATTACGGAAAGTGTTTCTTTTCTCACAGCTTGCATCATGTTTTTTTTTTTTTTTTTTTTTCTTTTTTTTTTTTTCTTTTTTTTTTCAAATATGCGGTTTTCGCTTCTTGCTAGTTGTATGTGCTTTATGGAACATTTTTAAACGAAGTAATCCGGATTATGTATGATACTTTTTCATCGGGACTGATAGTAAATATATGTAAATGGATTGCCTATGTCATTTTGAACATGTGTTTGAAAAGAATATTGAACAAATTTAATGCAAATCCTAATTCTACCACTTATTAATCTTTTTTTTATTGGGAGTGATACTTCATCTTACATCTATGTGAATATGTTAATTTTGAAGATGATATTTATGAAATATATTTTATCGAAATTCACACAATTATCTTTGTTGACTTCTCTTCCCTTTTGACATTGTACAAGCAAATGTAAACTTAGACTATTTCCTTTGCAGTTCGCTGTTTCTAAATAGCGCCATTACCCGAGCAAATAGTGTAGACTCAGATCGGGCACCACACAATCAGCGTCTGATCAGGGTCTATACTCTTTGCCAGTTGCATATAACTAACACTTTTTGGACATATCACCAGGTAATTCAACGGACGTTCACATTTTAGCGAGATATGTATGGTCAAGGAGCTAAGATTACCAAATATTTAGCCCATTTTTGACTGTATATATTGGAAGAGTCTAATTTCAATTTCAGGTATGTCAGGCTATGTGATTTAGATATTTCTAGAGAAAAATGGCTAAACTGTTGGCAAACAGTGGAGACCCTGATCAGACGCGGCGTCTGATCCGGATCTGCACTGTTTGCAAAAATACCCTTGTAGGGGTCTCAAGACTACAATGAGTTAGGGTCCATACGGTCCTCTAAGACCTCTAAAGCGCGTTAGTACATCTCTACGAACTCTAGAGCGCGTTAGTGCATCCATATCAGATGTCGAAGATTCCGAGTTTGAAATTCAGCAAAGGTTGCACCTTTAACTCTTCGTTGCAAATGAAAACAAAGGAGCTAACTAAATCTAAATGACTGGTGGGCCCGTCATTATTAGGATCATATAAATGGGACGTGTATCAGGTAATGCGTCTAGTGCTTAACATGCTAATCACGCACACACGTACGCACGCACACATGCATCCCCTACACTCACACGGTTAATAAAACATAAAGTCCACTTACAATTTTGACAGAGTTGCCTCCCATGAAAATGTTTCCATTCCCCGTACAGCATTTATCAAGCTAACACCACCACTGGTTTGTCCACTTAACGCTTAGCATGCTGGGTAAAAATTTCAGCAGGCGACATTGTGAAATATTTTTTCTTATTTTTCCCAGAAAATAGACTTTGCTATTCCATGCAAATTGGAATGTCATACTATATTTTCTGAAAAAGAAATATATATATATATATATATATATCAAGTAGCATATAAGACGTCTAATAAGCTCTTGATATATATATATATATATATATATATATATATATATATATATATATATATATATATATATATGTGTGTGTGTGTGTGTGTGTGTGTGTGTGTGTGTGTGTGTGTGTGTGTGTGTATATATCATTTTGTCGTCTGCTGTGTTTCCCCAGAGAGAGGTTGAGGTTAATACGCAAAACGGAAACTGCATTTTATGAGTCGGACCCTGCGAAGAAACAGAATAGTATGCTCATCCGCGCAGTTTGATAACTGAATGTTTGGTGTATGCATGAAGATCTGGATCCTTACGTATCCACAGAGCGCCTAGTGAAGACGGTAACCAGAGTACGCGACTGCACAGACTGAGTCTTTACTGGGCATACATCATTAAGCACTGTGTCTAACGTTGCGGCGTAGATTTTATCTGACTGATACTCTGCACAGTCTGGTCTTAGTACTTGCTGTTTTAATCTTTACCACTCTCTAGGCAAGTTCAGCAGAAGACAAAAATGATGATATTTTTCTTATTTTTTTTTCTTTAGAAAACAGGGTTTGACATGTCATGCAAATTGTCTCCTTGGGAGACAATTTGCATGACAAGTCAAACCCTGTTTCCTGAATAAAACAAGAAAAAATCAAAATTTCGTCTGCTGATAGTTATACACAACATGCTAAGCGTTGATATGGTCATTGTTTTCATGGTTATAATGTATATTTTTACAAGACACCACAAAGACATCATAGAATCCCTACATGTACAGTAATCGTCAAAGTGACGGCTGGGGTGACCATTAGGTCAGTGCTTTCAATTAAATTGACCAGTCCATTATGTGGACCGCGTCACTCAGAAAGGGCCTTACCCGTATGTCATTGGGTGTTGCACTTGTACTGCCGACATGACCTTTGCTGCGACCAGGTTGAATGCTGGTCTGTCACGCAAACGTCCCGCATTCGATCCCTGGATCCCTGGCCGGCGAAATGGTGACTACCTTATTTACATGTATCCTAAGTATTCGGACAAACAGGACTGAGCAATTTGTGTAGACCCAGATAAGACGATGGATAACCTAGCGTCTCGGTCCCCTCCCCACACCCATACACACACCGAACAAGGCACCTACTCCTACTTGAGGTTTTCACACACGATGCTAATCTATCAGCAATTTTAGACGCATCACCAAGTAGTAAAAAGGATTTTTTTTTCGTATTTTAGGGCAAGTACCGTATGACGTTAAGGTGTCCAAATACGTATGGGAAATACGGTAGCATTTTTCACTTCTTCCACGTGCAATATACATACGAAGAAGCGGATCCCCTTTGTCTAATTTACCTTCTCAGCCCTATGGACGAAACCAACGTATTCCCTAAGCAAACAGTGTAGATCCTGATGAGACGGCTCATCATGAGCCGTCTCATCAGGATCTACCCTGTTTGCCATTCTGTCTAGATTTTTGACTAATATCCCTATTGGCAACAGTGGGCATGTCCGAATTCATTGATGGAAGAGTCGATTTCATAAACTCAGGGTGGAACAAAATAAAGTTTTCGGCTCACCACTGAAGGCCTTTATACGCTTGTGACCGTATACAGTCTAAATATTGGGACGTATTTTGTCCTTACCATACTTCTCATAAGATAAGAACAAGTCCATTTGGCCTATTTCTTTGTTTATGATACTGTTATGTGAGTTGTAAACAGTGTAGACCCTGATCAGACGCTTCATTCTGTGGCTTCTAGTCTGAGTTTACACTGTTTGCGCAGGTTTGTCTGTCCGAATACGTAGGATAAATACGGTAAAGTAAACCCCTCTCTATTTGTCTCTCTCTCTCTCTCTCTCTCTCTAACTTTCTCCCTCTCTCTGTTTTTGTCTGTCTGTCTGTATGTCTCTCTCTCTCATTTGTCCCAAGGGCTCTCTAACAATGAAACGTCTCATATGTGTACAAATAGAGGTAAAGGAAAATACAAGTAGAAATAAGGGTGGACGCCATGTGTGGCTAAATGTTAAACAATACACTCTTTTATTATCACTTTAGCTTTACAGGACATGTTTGCTGAAATCTTATATGTACATACCCTGTGTACAACGACTAATCACTTGGTTTAGATATTTTAACAAACTTTTGGACGAGACTGGCCAACATGAATTATTAATATTGTACAGTCGAATCTCAATAGCTTGAACACCGAAAGCTCGTTTACTATGGCTAATTCGAACTCGTTTTTGGGTTGTGTCCCTATGAAATTCTTCCGATAACTCATGAAAACAAATATTTAGAGATTTGATTTTAATTTTATCATCAAAGTGTATGTAGTGTGTACTGATTAGAATCGCCTCATCGAGGCGATTCTAATGAGTGCATTCAACATACCATTATTGTGTAGAAGATCGAAAATATTGCCCTAAATTATCGTCATTTGCTGCCTGACCTTGCGCCATGACTGACCCTCAGTGGCTCGAACTACCCATATCTCGAACAAATTTCCATGGTCCCAAAGGTGTTCGAGTCACTGAAGTTCTACTGTCTTCAGAACTACTCTTAAAGTGCTGCAACCATGCATCAAATCGGAAATTCTGGCTGAACTATCCAATTTTTATGAAAACATGCTATGCGCAATGTCTTTTTGGCCATGTGTGCGCCCAGGAAAGATTCAGATCAGACTGCGCATTCGCGCAGTCTGATCTGAATCTTCACTGGGTGCATTTTGGATAGCCAAGGATGCAAAGTTTCTTTATGCGGACAAAGAAGAATCTGGTCAGACTGCGCGGATTCGCAGGCTGATTTGAGTCTTCATTGAGTGCAAACGTAAGAAGGTATGTTTTCTCACGTTGAGAGTCATGCTTACACACAACATACACATATTCATTATAAGATAAGCTAACCTATCCCTAAATGTTTTTCTTGAGCTATCAGAAGAATTTTCTAAAGACTTAAAAAACTAATACAAAACTGTACGAATTAGCCTTGCTAAACGATCCATGGGAGTTCGAGTCAGAGAAGTTTTCCGGTCCTTTACATTTAAATACGTGACGACTCATCAGCCTTGTCGTCTGCTATTCCGTTATTGAGAAAATCCTTATGTATAACGGTCCTAAGACACCCAAAACACCACCTAGCGCTGGGCATAGGAATCGTGGACAGAATCTGAGAAGTGGTCGGATCAACAATGACAATAGTTTTCAAAATTGTGTTGTCCGGCGCTTTACCGCCAGCCAACATTAGATTCCCACAATACTGGACAGCCTCGAAGTGGTGCTGGTTGAATCCCTGTATCCTTCCGCGAAGTTTTCCGAGAACGCTATCTTTGTCAGATACAACGTCACTCGGGGACACCGCTGAGGTAGGAGACGGTAACGGCGAATCTTTAGACAGTGATGTGTCGAGTGTGGAGTTGTCGATATCAATTTCAGAAACAAGGCACAAATCTGACATTGACTGTAGCCGTTTCCGAGTTTGTTTGTTGTCAAATAAAACCATGCGTCCATCCGGCAATATTATATGAATTTGTTCATCACATTTAACCGTGCGTGTCAGTCGGCAGGCAAATGGAAGGTCGCCAATTATCGTCGATGTTCCGTGACGAGTATCAAAACTCTGGATTGTGTCCGTGTCTTTGTCTGTCTCTGTAATTCCACCAAATACAAAGATATTTTCTCCTGAGACAGAAGCAGACATCGAACGTATTCCGAGAAGCAGCTCTCCGGCGCTGTGCCACTTTTTGGTTTTCAGACTAAATTTCTCAATGTTTGTCATTGCTGGCGCCTTTCCGTCCCTACCACCTAAAACAAAAATGGCATTAGTTAATGCCACCATCACGTGACCACAGCGACCATTGATCATTGTATCACAGGTTTTCCATTTGTTTTTCTCGGGCTTATAAACAGCCATGCCTTGAAGTTTTAACCATCCGCCAGAAACATAAATATCTGACCCGTGTGAGCAGACGGCAAATTCATAGCCTGGATCGTATGGTAAAGACGGAAGATAGAACCATTTCTTCTGCTGGAAGCTGTAACACACAACTTCTTTTGTTGTCTGAAACCGAGGAAGTGTTTTCAACAAACCTCCAACAATAACTAAAACATCGTTTCTGTTACTGAATTTTCTTTGAACAAATCGCTCTGACGTAAAACACTGTCTCTTTGACGGACAAGAATGAAACTTAAAAGTATCTTTCAGGATATTATTGCACTCAACACTCAGTTCAAAATGTTCGTCTTCGATCATGTTAAACAAATAGTCCGACGACACGAGGGGTAGACGAAGAACTTCAAGTAATTTTGGAAGATGCTGCTTCCGCCCTGTGACGTCATTCTTCAGCCACGACATCACTGCATCGCAAACATCCTCCTCGTTTGGTACACATAGATTGTCGCCTTTTATTAAGCAAATTACGTCTTCTACTTCTAGTTTGAGTAATTCTAAAGAAGATGAAACTTGGGGGAAATTCTCAAGAACTGTTGCCAATGACTTTGTGGCAAGTTTTGTACAGTTGTGTGCCTTTGCTATTGTCCATATTCCCACACAATTTTCATAAGAAACTTGGTCAATTAGGAACTCTTCACAGCGCTCTTGTAAACAGGAAATCTGAAGCATGGAAGATGCCCGGAATATCTGTTCGGCGTTGTCATGGTGAACAACCTCATTTCCGGTGTACATAAACTTCAACAATATTTCAAATATAGATGGTTCCAGGTCGTACAAGGTGACGATTCCTCCGCGTGTTTCTACCATATCGTGTGTAAACATAGCCTCAAAGTACGGAGACATAGCGCACAACACAACCTAAAATATACAAAGTAACTTATTTGTGACAGAAATTAATATCAAATCGGATCGCCGCATAAAATGGTATCACATTTCGCTACCTGGCTGTCTTTGAAAAGCTGATAGCGAGACTCCTCTTTATTTTAATTGCAAGTGGTACTGTAAGAATCTAATTTCGTACTGCTTCCTTTTCCGTTTTAGGATGGCGTCGTCCAACCTGCTATATACTGTGGTTTATACAGTAAATCCTCAATGGCTCGAACACCGATGGCTCGTTTTCCATGGACAATTCGAACTCATTTTTTAGTCACTATAAAATTCTTCGATAGCTCAAGAAAACAAATATTTAGGGAAATTTTCTTATTTTATCATGAAATTGTATGCTGTGTGTACCCATTAGAAAAATCACCTCACTGAGTACACTCAACATACCATTATTGTGTAGAAGATCGAAAAGATTTCCCTAATTTATCGCCATTTGTTTCCTGACCTGGTGCCACGACTAGCCCTCAGTGACTCGAACTACCCATATCTAGAACAAATTTCCACGGTCCCAAAGATGGTCAAGCCATTGAAGTTCGACTGTATATATTTCTCAGCTTTTTCGTTTTGAAAGAGGATCCAGTCAAGTCACTGATTGGAATACTCGGCAAAAACATCTAACTAGGTGAGCTAGCGGATTTCTACGCGGACCGAACACGTCTTTGAATTTGTAATTTGAAGCTGCATCAAAATCAAGGGCGTGGTTTCAATCGAGTATGGTAATCTTAAGCCCCGAGTATTTTTTTTTCTGCCGCCGATTCTAAGACGTTTTCTGTTGTAGATCTTCTTTGTTTGTATGTCGGTTATTTGCATCTGTGCGGTATTGTTGTTGTTGTTGTTTTCATTATCATTACGAAAACAGACCTATTCAAATATACTGAAAAATTTACCACCTAAAAAATGAAAAATTTCAGATAAAAATTCAGATATTTTTCATGTTTCTGCTCAAAACATAGATCTTGGCGGTTCTAACGAGTACAATCTATGTTTTTGAGCAGAAATAAGAAAAACTATGTTTACCTCTATAAACCCCTGTTTTACTATATAAAAGGGGGTATAAGAGGGTCAAAATTATATAGGTATGTTTTCGTGATGTGGTTAATCATCTCTTATTTGGATGCCTCGAGAAAGTTACTAAATGATTGTTGCCTTTCCTCGGTTTTCCAGTTGAGCAAGCGCATGACAACACCATCAAAATGGCATGTGCGCCCAGCGATGACTCAGAACAGCATGAGTATCCGCCCTGTCTGATCAGAGTCTTCGCTGTGCACTCAATGGGTAGCTGAGGACCAAAGCTTTCTTCACGCGGACAGCTGATCTGAGTCTTCGCTGGGCGCACATGCCATTTTGTAGGTTTTGTCAAGCGCTGAAGCAGTTCCCTGAACTGCGGACAGGTTCGGTGTGCAGACGCACTACTATAGACTACCAATGTGACCAGTGATGTGAGTGACCAAAATTGTGATGGTCCAACAAATGCTTGGGTGGTTCGGTGCTTATCCTGAAAAACAATAAGCGTTCCAGGATTTGGCAGAGACTATTGACATGACGGCCGTGCCGATAACAGCAACAAAACAGCCAATAACGCCGAGTTATCCAATCACAAGGGATTGAATCACGAGACTTATGACGTCAGCCTACAAAATTTGCGATCGCGGCCATTTTGAATTTTGTCACTTCGAATTTTATTTCTATCCGTTCTCCGTCTATTTACAAGCTAATCATTCGTTTTGTGCATAAGGTACACATTGATGTAGATTTGTAGATAACACATAGACTTTACGCTCTTTTCACGTGATTATCTTAAAAACACTTCGACACAGGTAAGCGAACGACAGTATAATGTCGTTGTACCTGTCATTGGCATACACTAGTTTTCGGTATTCGGAAAGCATGGCCCTGCCCATTGAAGTCCGCGAAATAGATGGGCTGCCTAAAGCCTCCATGGCAGAGCTGCTAGTAACTAAGCAGGACCCGTATTCATGTGTTCGGGTCGGGTAATAGTTCCACAAATTTGGAGGCAAGGTCTCTGAACTACTGAAATATTGCTGACTTAGACGTTATATCGCAATTCATGTAGTGGATTAGAAGTCAAGCGTGGTCTGACATCAAATTCAGTTAGATCTGGCCCACCCACCTATGAAGCATGTGATGATAATTTGGACGCACAGATATAGGCCGCACCTATTAAATTCATATTAGTTTTGCTAAAATTGACTTATAGCAAACACATGGTGTTTGCATTACTGTAGAGAGGCTGACAAACATACTTAGACACCCAAATTTCGTTTGGAATCTCGTAGCAAACGTTTTATCTCGTTCGCCATCTTAAATTAGCATAACGGTAAGCAGACCAATAAATAATTAATTAGCCAAAAATGTGAAATAACTTTTGATAAACCTGTTTAAAGTTGCTTTTGAATAAATATAAGCTCTGCTGAATTTAAACCAAAAAAAAAAATACAAAAAATGCTAATAAAAAAATACCGAACATATCACGTTACCTCAGTTGACCCCGGCGCGTGAGGCCAGCTTTGTAAACAAACTCCTACACATCAGGAAAAAATAGTTGGCTGAGTGTGATTGTATCAAAGGTAGGGCCTTTATTTCATTTTTACTGATACATAGTGCTCTTACAACAAACAGCAGTAAAATAAATAAACAGCGTATACCAACCTTATGGCAAGGAAATACCTTCCCATCAACCACTATTGTGACGTCAGCGTGGTTCCCTGTAGACAACATATTCTCCAGTCCACTGATCAACGTGTTAACGTATTGTCCTTTAGGTTCCATCACTGGTCAGCTGACTTTCTGTAGGGCACATTTACATGGTCTGAATATTCCATTGCTGCTCACCTAGATAGACGAATAAATATAAAACATGAACCGGGATCAGGGTCGGATCTAGGGTGATTTCTGAGGCGGGATAGGGGTCGACTTGATTAAATACTGTTCTTACTCTACGTATTCGGAAAGAGAAGTCTGAGCAAACAGTGTACACCCAGATCAGACGCCGCAGAACGCGGCGTCTGATCAGGGTCTACACTGTTTGCCACTCATCCAGCAATTTCATACATTCTTAGGTAATAAAATGATTTTGTCGATAGTACAGGAGTGTGAATATTTAGGGTAAATACGGTATCCGAAATTTATCAAATTTAACCAAAATTTCCCAAGAAAATGAAATTCTGAATTAAAGGGGGTTTCGATTGAACCCCTCTCTCCCGAACCCCCTCTGACTCCACCCATGGTAGGGGATTCACCCATTACATTAACAAGTCTATGTACATGTATGTATACTCAGCTGTTCCCCATATCAAACAGTGAAAACAGAGGTGTACATCATTTGAGCCACCTCATGGCAAAACCAACAAAATGGCATGTGCGCCCAGCGATGACTCAGATCAGCCTTGGCATCCGCCCGGTCTGATCAGAGTCTTCGCTGTGCGCTCAACGGGCAGCTACCCAGCATTCTTTATAAATCTATAGCGGGCCGTTATCGGCCCGTCGGCCACCCTGACGGGCCGATAACGACCCGCTATAGATTTATAAAGAATGCTTACTGGGTAAGGACCCAAGGTTACTTCATGCGGACAGCAAAGACTCTGATCGGACTGGGGAGATGCCCAGGCTGATCTGAGTCTTCGCTGGCGCACATGCCATTTGGCTGGTTTTGTCATGAGGTAAAAGTTAATCCCTTTCACTGCCACAGGTGATGACAATAGGCTTTTGTAAACAGCGTAGATCCAGATGAGACGGCTCATAATGAGCCGTCTTATCTAGATCTGCGTTGTTTGACATTCAGTCACTCAACTTTACATACACAATTCTTTCCAATCGATAGTTGTTAAAAAATGACCAAAAAAAAAAAAAAAAAACACGCACACACAAAAAAAAAAAAAAAACAAAAAAACACACAGACAAAAAAAAAAAAAAAAAAAAAAAAAAAACGACTGAAAAACAAACAACCAAAGCAGACGACAAATGAAGTCCGATATATGGCGCAGAAACAGTTGTTACCTGAAAACTAAGTACTCTGAATGGCGGTAAATGAAACAACGGGGTCTTATACTAAAACATACGTTCAATAACACGAATTAACGTTTCCTCAAATACAATAGCATATCTGTTTCTTTAAAACAAATTCTTTCATAATTGGAGAATATAAACAAAATTGTAATTAAAACAGTCCGTACACAGGAAATCCGCCCTTCTGTTTACATGAAATAATACGACGGAAAATCCTTTCGACTGGGAGCAAAGTTTTCTTAAAGGGGCTTGGGTACTGAATACACCTCCAGGGGAGGCAACACTTTTCAAAGTTGTGTTTGTCTCCCTTATGAAATGGAATCTACTCTGAACGGAAAGCATCTGATGATTTTTCCGAATTTTTCACATTTTAAGGGGACTAGATACACTTTCAGGCGTCAAACTGTGGTCGTCTCTAAAAGGAACGAAGTTGCTCTTTTCTTGTCTTCAAGAGATAGACCCCTTTTTCAAAAGGAACCTGGTGTGCAGGAAAGCAAACAGGAAGTCACAAAATTCGTCACATGTACAGAATGTACAAAGTGTATTTAGTCCCCTTACACCTGATTTCAAGTTGCTTGTTATATCTATCAAATATTTGGTAACTAATACAAAAATTTTCTTAAAGGAACTGAACCATATGGAAGTTTTCAGCCATTTTTTTTACAAAGAAGCTAATTTTTGTGACTTCCTATATACCTTCCATCACACTTAGACCCTTCGAAAAGGGATCTACACTAAAATGGGTCAAATTCTTTCTTTCTAGAGTAGATTCCTTTCCAGAAGGAAGGTGTAACCATTTTGCACGGCGCTACCGTGTCTGATCTGGGTCTACACTGTTTGTCAGGTCTTCAGTCTTCAATGAGCTAATGCTGGAGGATTATCTCTGCTTATACTAAGCACGAACCATACTCGAGTATATATTACACACAATTCAAAATAAGTAAACAATGTAGGACCGTTCTTTTCATTACAAACTATGAATGTAAGGAATTTGCTTTTATAGGGTTCTTGATAAAAGTATGTTTCCGATTATCTAACTCTTAGCATAATAGGTAAAAATCAGCAGACGACATTTTGAAATATTTTACTTATTATCACTTTAAAATACGCTTTAATATTTCATGTAAATTGCTCCTTCGGACGCTATTTGCATTAAATGCCAAAGTCTATTTTCTGGGAAATGTAAAAAAAAAAAAAAAAAAAAAAAAAATAGCAAGCTGTCTGCTGAATTCACCCACAGAGCGATAAAGGTTAAACTTACGTGACCTCAACACTAGTACTCTGACTGGCGGTAAACGAAACCGGGGCCTTATACTAAAACATACGTTCAATAACACGAATTGGCATTTCCTCAAATATCTTTAAAACAAATTCTTTCATAAATGGGGAATATACTTAACAAAATTGTAATTAAAACAGTCCGTACACAGGCAATTCGCCATTCTGTTTACCTGAAAGAGATCGATGGAAAAATTTTCGACCGGGAGCAAAGCTTTCTTAAAGTGGCTTGGGTACTGGATACACCTTCAGGGGAGGCAACTCTGTCAAAGTTGTGTTTGCCTCCCTTCTGAAATGGAATATTCTTAAAACGGAAAACATTTGCTCCCATATCTGAAAAGGTGTAGGCATGTAAAGGAGCAAATTCCTCCCTTTTAGAGCAGACCCTTTTTCCGGCGGTAATAAAGTGCGGAAAAGCAAACAAGATGTCATAAAAGTTGTCTTTTTTGAAACATGGCGGAAAATCTACCAAGCGTATCCGATTAACTTAACGGTAGTCCATACTTAAAGGAGATTCATACATAAGGGAAGCAACTTGAAGTTCTATTCTGCTAGAGTCGTCTCACATAAAGAAGGGAGGGAATACAGTCGAACCTCAATTGTTCCAACACCGATGGCTCGTTTCCCATGTTTTTTTCGAATTCGTTTTTAAGTTCCTGCGAAGTTCTTCCGACACCTCCATGGCAGAAAACTAATATTTAAGGAAATTCTCTTATTTTATCTTGAAATTGTATGTACTCATTAGAATCGCCTTATCGAGGCAATTTTAATGAATTTTAATGAATACACACAACATACTATTATTTTATAGAAGATCGAAGACTTCCCTAATTTATCAGATCATTTGCTTCCTGATATGGCACCATGATTAACCCTCAGTGTCTCGAACAATTTTCATAGTCCCAAAGATGTTCGAGCCATTGAAGTTCGACTGTAAAGGGATTCACCTTTAATGTAGTAGTTACCGTATTTACCATACATATTGTGACACATTAAGGAACCGACCAGTTGATTTTTATGGGGACGGGTAGGGGAGGTGTCTTCGGGCCTAGAAATGTTTTTCTTTCGCGACGCGAGCTTTTTTATTTCGCGACACGAACTTTTTTATTCGCTTTTTTTTTCCTTTTGCAAAGTGTACAATTGCATTTGTCCTGGTCCTGGCCATGTTTTCCGGGCAAAACTGGGTCCTAATTAAAAAAAAAAGAAATAGAGCAACAGCAGGGGCGGATCCAGGAGGATATCTGAGGTGGTTCGATGTAATCATTACTGTACATTTACTACGTATTCGGACAGACTGGCTTGAGCAAACAGTGTAGACCCAGATCAGACGCCGCAGAACGCGGCGGCTGATCAAGGTCTACACTGTTTGCCACTGAACCAGCAATTTTACACACATTCACAGGTAGTAAAATTGACTTGTGTAAAAGAACTATATGGTAAAGTGTCCCAGATTTATTATCAAATGTATGCAAACTTTCCCATAAAAATGAAATTTTGAATCAAAGGGGGTTCGACTGATCCTCCGAACTCCCTCTGAATCCGCCCCTGAAAAATATCTCCCATCCTTCACTCCTCATATGGATCAGTCACTAACTCCTTCTCATACTTGTCATAGAATAGAACAACTCCATTTTACTACCTCTTAACCCATTCTAGACTAAATGAACTCCCCCACACTATATATTGGAAGATTGTAATTTCGATTTTAGGTATTTCAGGCTATGTGTTTTAGATATTCCTAGAGAAAATGCTTGAACTATTTGAAAACAAGGAGGCCTTGATCAGACGCTGCGTTCTGTGGCGTCTGATCTGGGTCTGCACTGTTTGCCAAATACTCTTTTAGGGTCTCCAGACTACAATAGGTTGACGTGTCTATAAATGGTTGGATGAATAGCAAACGGTGAAGACCCCGATCAGATCCGAGTCTACACTGTTTGCTCAGGCATATTGGTTATGGATTATTTTACCCCCAAATATTCCATTACGAAAACACGCCTGATCAAATATATTGAAAATTTCACCACAATAACTGAGAGTTTTCAGATAAAATTCTGAGATTTTTCACATTTCTGCTCAAAACATAGATTGTGTGTACTCGTTAGAACCGTCTCGGTGAGGCGGTTCTAACGAGTACCCACAATATGTTTTTGAGCAGAAATAAGAAAAATAGTGTATACCCCTGTAAACCCCAGTTTTACTATATAAAAGTGGGGTTTAAGGGGGTCAAAATTATATATGGATGTTTACATGATGAGACACCTGATCTCAGTACCATACTTGTCCTAAAAGTTTAATAAATTAATCTTACTACCTATTAATGTGTCTATATTAAATCGGTTGGATGAATGGCAAACGGTGTAGACCCCAATCAGACGCCACGATTAGCGGCGTCTGATCTGTAACTACACAGTTTGCTCAGGAATGTCTGTTAAGGGTTATATTCACCCCAAATAATCAGACACCTTAACTCCTAACTATGTTTGTCCTTAAATAGCAAGTTAATCTTGTTACCTGTTAATGTGTCATCAAACAGATGGGCGCGTGAAAAGATATACACACTTATCAGACGCAACATTCTGCGGAGTCTGATCAGGGTTTATACAGTCTGCGCAGGCATGTCTGTTTTTGATCATATTTACCCCAGATATTCAAACATCTTAACTCCTAGCCATGCTTGTCCTAAACTTATAGCAAGTTAATCTTACTATCTGTTGTCTACAAACAGTTTGGCGAGTGAAAAGATGTAGACACTTATCAGACGCCACGTTCTGCGGCATCTGATCAGGGTCTATACCGTCTGCTCAGGCATGTCCGTTATGGGTCATATTTACCCGAAATATTCACATCTTAACTCCTTACCATATTTGCCTTAAAATGTAACAGGATCTGGCCTAGTGTTTTTGCTACACGTTGATATGTCTATAAACAGCTGGGTCAAAGGATCCGTGGCGAACAGTGTTCACCCTGGCAAGACGATGCAGCACTGATCTGGGTCTGCAGTGTTTATTCAGGTCTGTCCCAAATACTTAGGTAAATTGATTTTAGCTTTAGTTTTCATCTCTGGGAATGTAGTGCATTATAAGTACAGTATAACCTCGATGGCTCGAACCCGGATAGCTCGTTTACCGTGGATGATTCGAACTCGTTTTTCAGTCCCTATAAAATCCTTCCAATAGCTCAAGAAAACAAATATTTAGGGATTTTTTTCTTGACATACAATCATTGTGTAGAAAATCGAAAAGATTACTCTAAATTATCGCCATTTGCTTCCTGAACTGGTGCCATGATTAACCCTCAGCGGCTCGAACTACCCATGTCTCGAACGAATTTCCATGGTCCCAAAGATGTTCGAGCCATTGAGGTTCGACTGTATTGTCGTCTTGCAATTTCGTTTTGAGAGAATTTAGGTTGACACAAAATGGCATCGATTTTATAATTACTGTCTGTCAATTATTTTAAGAGGCTAGCACAAAATGGCATCGAAGTAATAATTACTGTCTGTCAATTATTTAAAGAGTTTACAAAAAAAAGTGAAATGTAAACATTATTTTTTTGTTAGCAAGTTAAAATTTAAGCTTTCAACTTCGGTACGTCTCTAATGCGTTTGCGTAAATTTAAGAGTCGTCTCTTTTCAGTGCATTACGAAAACACGCCTATTCAAATGTATAGAAAATTTCACCTCTAAAAACTGAAAATTTTCAGATAAAAAACTCTGATATTTTTTTCATATTTCTGCTCAAAACATAGATTGTGGGTATTCGTTAGAACCGCCTCGGCAAGGCAGGTCTAACGAATACCCACAATCTATGTTTTCGAGCAGAAATATGAAAAATAATGTATACCTCTGTAAACCCCAGTTTTACTATATAAAAGTGGGGTTTAAAAGGGGTCAAAATTGTATAGTTATAACACCCAAACCAACCACTTTATATATTTAAAAGGGGTGGAAGGGGTGGGGGATAAGGCAGAAAGAAAGACGTCAGGTAAATACAATCAAAGAACAGCATACACTTTAGAGAAAAGAACAATAAATCTCGAATACCTGCATCCGTGGTTCGGCCACTACTTCCTTTTTTTATACATACAGGGCTTAAACAGCTGTTTATTTTACATAAAGAAAACACAAAATTATTTTAAATTGCACTTGACATCACTGTTATGTATCCAAGCGAAACACTTTTTGTAGGTCAGTCCAGTCCTCTTATAACTTTTTTGTCACGTTATATTTACACAATGATGGTAAAACCGAAGTCTTACCTCATGTGTTTCTATTTGTCATTTGTCAATACACATATTCTATTTACATTTTTGTGATCGTGTTTTACACCTGTGTGACTCCAAGTTATTGGACATTATACCTGGCTCCCAGAGTGAATGCAAGGGAAATAAATCGATCATGTCAGAGATCGAAGACGATCATTGATCATGGCGCCTCGTGTGCTGTATTTTATCCAACGTGTTCGTACATGCACTTTCACTTGTCCTAAATATTGATGTATCGAAAACTGTTGAATGAGTGGCAAACAGTGTAGTCCCTGATCAGACGCCGCATTTCCGCGGCGTCTGATATTGTCTTTACTGTTTGCTCAGAACAATTAAGTACGGTCGTATTCCGGACTGGCTCCAGTCTCCAGTGACTAAATAGTTTTCTCATAATCCTGTTTAACACTCCACTAAAATAAAACCAAAATAATATCATGACTATACAGGCGGGTCACTAGAGACTCTAGTGACCAGCCGCTATAGTCATGATATTATTTTTGGTTTAATTTTAGTGGATTATTAAACAGGATTATAAGGAAAAAAAATATTTAGTCACTGGAGACTGGAGCCAGTCTAGGTCGTATTCGCACACTGGCTGGAAATTAAAAAAACGTCGAAATTTTCCCTAAGTGCATGCACACTTTTGTTTTATTTTATTTACCGTATATATACTTAGTATTTGGACAGACAGGCCGATGCAAACAACACAGACCCAGATCAGACAGCACAGAACACGACATCTAATCAGAGTCTACATTGTTTGCCATTTGTCCATTCATCAAGCAGTTGGGCACATCAGCATGGAGTAATATACACTTATTTACCTTTAAGGACAAGTATAATTAGGCTCTACCCAGTCAGCATTCTACGTAAATCTATATCGGGCCGTCATCGGCCCGTCAGGGTAGCTGACGGGCCGATGACGGCCCGATGTAGATTTACGTAGAATGCTAGCTGGGTATAATGTTGGTTCTCCTGCAACAACCAGTGTAGAAGAAATGGGTCCGATGCAATCGGAGTAGAAGAAATTGAGAAGGTACAATCGGTTCGGAAGGAATGGATCCAACACAATTGGAGTAGAAGAAATGGGCCCATTACATGTTTTAGCTTAAGTTTTACGGCCCAGTCAACCCATTAGGGTCATATCAAGCCGGTCAGTATACCTAAGCACTTTTACTGGGCAGGCTTAGTCCTCTAAGTGGGTAACTAGTATTCATGCACATTCTTTCGCCAGAAGCTGACAAATGAATCAGAAGAAGGGAGAAAATGACCGTAGAAGATATTTGATGATCAAATTCCACGACAGAATGTTGCCGTACCCAGCGGGGATCGAACCAGCGATCTCCTGATCACTAGTCAGATGCGAATCCGATTGAGCCACGGAGGCCGGCTATGGACCCAATACAATCCGTGTATAAGAAATGGACCCAATACAATTGGTGTTGAAGAAATGGATCCGATACAATCGGTGTAGAAGAAATGGATCCGATACAGTTGGTGTAGAAGAAATGGATCCGATACAATTGGTGTAGAAGAAATGGTGTAGAAGAAATGGACCCTATCCATCGGGTAAATCCTTTACAATCGGTGTAGAAGAAATCGATCAGTCACAATCGATTTAGAAACTGTGAAGGGAGACCGATTTGTTTGGATTCGAGCTATGATAATATATATGTACGCTAAATACTTACACACACATTTTTCGAACAAACAGTGTAAACCCAGATCAAACTGCTAAGACGCTTAGCCAAGGTCTGCTCAGTTTCCCGTTTTGTCAGCACTTTTAGAGCAGATCACTAGGATGCCAAATGGACTTATTCAACATTTGGAATAAGTATGTCATGTAATCATTATTTATTTATTTATTTATTTATATATTTTTGTATTTGTTGATGGATTGATATATACCTTGTGTTTATTTATTTATTTATTTTCTTTCAAACCTTGTGTGTTAACCATCATTTGTCAAATATTTTTATTACCGTTCTATGTCAAACCATATTAGTTCTTAAGCTACGGATGAAAGCATCCGATGTCTTCATCTCCTTTTTTCTTATTAATTATTTTCATTCCTATTTCTGCTCCCCAATGCCGTATGCATGTACAATGTACGCCCTTAGACTTGATACAAGTATTAGTTCGCACGTCTTCGAGTTTATCTCAATGAGACTTATTTTTAAATTTTCTTTCTGTCTCTCCTTTCCCTATACACTATCCTTTAGCTATATCTATCTAATGAAGATTAACTGTCACGAACCGCCATGGCCATGAGAAGCTTGTACATGTATTTTCCTCATATGTCATGTATATGTATGATCTGAGAGAATAAAGTATCTGTTCTGTTCAGCACAAAAGTTGCCCCCCCCCCCCCCCCGCCCACCACTCCTCCCCCAACCCCCAGTAAATATGGCGGAAATCTACCGGTCCCTTACGACAACGTCGCATGCGTTTTAACAACGTTACGTTACCGGGGAAATGACGTTACGTGCTTTGCGTTTCAGTACAATGACATTGCGTTCTGATGGCTGCCGTGGTGAAGAAAATGATAAATGTCCATTTGCCTTCCGAGTAGTTTAGTAAGTACGTGTATATTGTCATAGTGATTTTGTATTTAATTACAGAAATGTGTATTTATCTAGTTAAAACTCATTTTAATATTATAATAAATGAAGCAAACAAATGTGTTGTAAACTATAATTTATTATAATGGCCGTGCCGTGCAAAATCGTGTCATCGGGCATATGCGGACAGCGAAGGCACAGATCAGAGTGCGCATCTGCGCAGTCTGATCAGGTCATTCACTGTCCGTTTATAATATCATTGGGTACTGTAAAACGTAACGAGGTAAAGCAAAGTTCCTGAACTATATATCTACACTGGCTGATTTGGATCGCTACTGTTTGTTTTTACACCCTAAACAACTTTTCTCATGTCTCGGCTCATATAACGTGCATTTCAAGTTAAACATCGAATGTTTTAAGGTGTATATGTATGTCATAAGCCCTTATAAAGCATGTTATTATAAACTTTTATGTTGTTATGCGTATTTTACCGAACTTCCAATAATATAATAATACGCTTTCTTTCTTTCTTTTATCTTGGCTACATTTGGTCGTACGTGCATTGTACTTGGTCAATAGGTCGGTTGTGCAGGGGTGGGTGGAGGGGGTGAGGGCGTGTTGGTAGGCTTGGCACAGAAGAAATGTTTGTCGCACTAATGGACTATATTATCTGTTTGGGAGATACCTATCTATGCAAATGGAACCTCCGAGGGGATATCGAACGCAGGACGGCTAATACTAGAGGCCAGAGTACTAGCCACTGCGCTACTATGTTCCTTTTTTATCTCGTTGTTAAGTTGTCCCGCTTAGTCGAACAAATTCCCAATTTTGTTGTTTAATTTTTCAGAGATTGTGAAAGCATTATTATAAACAATTAGGATGTTTAAAAATGAAATGCAAATTATTTTATATGTATTTGTCACCCGACGTACTGGGCTTTCGACATCTTTCAGAAAGTCGTTTTTTTTGCTTGGCGCTTTCCACAGAAGAAGTATTTGCAAACTTTTGTCATGATTTAATGCAAAACCATTCGTCGTAAATACCTATGTGCAAAAAGTTTTATTCTAGTCATTGTCTTTTTTTTAAGTCAAATATTTTCACTTTTTCCCCATATTAAAAATGAAGCCAGATCACGCAGAAATCTGTAGGGTAGGTAATTTGGAGCCAGATTATCAACAAGTTCCACTTGTTCAATGTTTCTGAAATTTTCACAATATTGTGACACATCAATAATTCAAATTCAGCGAAGAAAAGTTAAAAATATTTTCTTAGACAAAAAATCACTTTACTATAGAAATTGCATAGGTCAGACCAACTTTTGGTCGTAAATTTAATTTTAAGTGTAAATGTTTGAGAACAAAACACAGAAACAGAAAAGGCAAGTGTGTGTGTGTGTGTGTGTGTGTGTGTGTGTGTGTGTGTGTGTGTGTGTGTGTGTGCGCGCGCGTGCGCGCGCGCGCAACTGCCCCAAAATCTGGTGTCCACAACTGCTACTGCAACTTTCAGCGGATTATGAAATTTTATTAATTTTCTTCCTATGATGTTAAGATGTGCCCCTGATTTTAAGTTTTGATTTGGGTATTTGTGACATGGCCCTTTCAGTCATCGAGTTTCCCACCGCAAATGATGTCCATAACTCTTCCTGCATCTTTTATCGTGTTTGTTTAAAATGTTCAGATTTTTGTTCTGTGAATGTTAAGATATCCATCTTTAATAATTTTTGCTTGATTATTTGGACCGAGTTCCAATGAACAGCCATTTCCGACAGATATTTTCATCAGTGCAACTTGTCTCCGCAACCACTCCAGGAAATACATGTAGATTTGCTTTGTCGATTCATTGCCTAAATCACTTTTTATTAGTCGTTTTCTTAAGAAATACGAGGGATGTTCGAAATGAATTGCTTATTGTCCTTTAGCTCGATATCCACGTGGGGCACGATAAAAACCAATACATGCCTGTATAGGGCTATTCAATATCTACACAATGGTGTATAAATGTACATGTAAGACTAAGTGTAAGACATAAAATTTGCCATTTGAATACACGCAGTCATAGACCACTGCAGTAAAAATGGTTGGTAGAAGCGTCGACAAAAAAGATGAAATACGGGCTTACATCAAAGCTCGCTCAAAACTTGGTTGTTCTTTGAAGAAGCTGATGACTGAAATTTCTACTGCTTTTGGACCTTCTTGTGTGTCTTATGACACAGTTCGGCGGTGGAAAAAGAAATTTGAGTCTGGTGTAGTGTCCATCAAAAATGCACCGAAATCAGGTAGGCCAAAATCTGCATCTCGTAAAGAAATCGTTTCCAAAATAAAGGAAATCATTGAAGGAGATGCCAGATTTACAGTTCGTGATATTGCACGAAAGGTAGGCATATCACTGTCAACGGTTCACCTTATTTTGAAGAAGCATTTGAAAGTCAGAAAGATTTCTGCTAGATGGGTGCCACATCTGTTGACTGACGAGCAAAAGAGGCAACGGGTTAAAGTGGCCAAAAAGCTGTTTCAAATGTTTCCAAAATATGACAAAAAGCAGTTTGCCAATGTCGTCACAGGTGATGAAACATGGGTCCATTATTTTGAGCCCGTCAGAAAGGTTAGCAATAATATCTGGGCCACTAAACACAGCAAACGCCCAATAATTGCCAAACGTTCTTTGAGTACAAAGCGGGTTTTGTATGCAATCTTCTTCTCTGGTGAAGGAGTTGCAATAAAAGTGCCAGTGAAAAAGGGCAAAAGCATCACCGGAAAGTACTACAAAGACGTAGTACTGAAGAAACTGAAAAAGTATTATCAGAAACGACGCCCTGCCACTGGTTTTAAACATGTCCGTCTTCTATATGACATTGACCCAGCTCGTACCTCCGCAATAGTTACGACGTTTTTGAAGAAAGAAAAAGTAACTGTTTTGCCTCACCCCCCGTATTCTCCAGACCTTGCCCCATGTGATTTCTTTTTGTTTCCGAAATTGAAAGCATTCCTTGCTGGGCGGAAATACCAGTCCCGACAGGCACTTGGATCTGCCATTCATCAGTACCTTATTACTGTGCCCAAATCAGCGTACCGTGACCCCTTCAAGAAGTGGATACATCGGCTGAAACTTTGCATTTCTAGCCACGGGGAGTACTTCGAGGGCATGAAATGAGTACTTTTGGGCTAACTTGAAATTTGAAGTCTCCAGATAGAAATAAGCAATTCATTTCGAACATCCCTCGTATGTGAAAGCCCGATAAATATTTCTCAAGTATCCGAGTCAGCGTTGCTTTAAAAGGCCTTTATAATTTGTCTGCCATTTTACTCGGAAAACCTCGTGGGGGTGGTTGCGTGGGGGGTGGGGGGGGGCGGTAATTTGGGATTAATTGTGGTGCGGGTGTTCGAGCCAGTATTTCGAAACCTACCTCATTCATATACCTGGCCTTTGAAAAAATGGGCCTATTCTTATACTAGATCGTCTGAAATGTTGACCCATTCATATACTGCCCTTTGATTTTTGTACCCATTTATTACTGGTAGTTAGACAAATATCGCAGTCAATTCGTCGAGTACCCAGAGAACAAACAGCATCGGAAAATCTCTCTGAACGAAAGATATGTGTATGTACTGGGATACATCAGAAAAGTGGTGCCTTTCATATTCCAATCCAGAAAAATGGGGTCAATCATATACTTTTGCCTGAAAAAGGGGCTAATCATATACTTGGCAGCGCTGAAAAAGGGGGCCATTCGGCACGCACATCCGTACTATGCCGTATATAGGAAGTTGCCCTCCCTTCTCTCCCCTCACCTCCCCCCCCCCCCCCCTCCCTCCCCACGGAGCGGGAGACAATGTGACACCATGTTTGCTTTCCTGGAGACGATTCTCTTCTGAAAAGGGATCTGCTTTTGCTCCGTTGGTGGGATGCCATCTTTTCAAAAGGAAGACAACGACAATTTTGTCAATGCTACCTTCCATGAAAGCATATGATGTGATCATAGATTGACAGGACAAAAATGAATAGACAATACTTTATTTCAAATAAGAGAACGCTTTACTAGAGATATTACCAAAATTAACATAAACTGTTGTACTTCAAGACAATAACATTTTTTATGATAAGCATCCGAGCCACAACGTTAGAAAAGTACTTTCGGGCATGTGTGCCCAGTCAAGATTCAGATCAGCCTGCGCATTCGCGCAGTCTGATCAGAATCTTCACTGGGCGCATTTTGGATAGCCAAGGATGCTAGGTCTCTTCCTGCGGACAATAAAGATTCAGATCAGACTGCGCGGATGCGCAGGCTGATTTGAGTCTTCGTTGGGCGCACATGTCTGAGGCCTTCCAAGGGGTATTTACGGACCAAGGGAACGTGCCAATTTATTTTCAGAAAGCAAGGGAACATCGACAATTATTTTAAGGGAACAAGGGAACATTGACAATTAATTAAAGGGGACAAAGGGACAAAACTAATTTTCGGGAACAGGTAACATAAACATTTTGGAAATCACTTTTAGGGAACAAGTTGCGGCTGATATGATGTGACCTCAATACGAAAAAGAATGTGCAATGTGTTTTAGACAAGACATCATGTGGAGCGACCAAACGTGACAGCTATAGCGTTCAATACACACGAAAATAAATAAACGGGCTGTTCTGACTAACCCATTTTACATTAAGTGGACTCTTTTACCACAACTTTTTGGACCGGTCTACTTCCAGTAGTAGGGTGTCTGATTAGTTTTTATCATTACTATGTTTATACAAATTCCCGTATTTAATGTAAACAGTGTATACTCTAATCAGACGCCGCGTTCTGCGGCATCTGATCTGGGTCTACACTGTTTGCCAGTTACCCTTTTAGGGATCTTCAGAATGAGTTAAAATTGTTTCCCTGCAGAATTTGAATATGCAGTCTACAGGATCTCAAGCAGACGTGTGTCAGTTGGATGACATCACAGATACTCTAAGATCATTCCATAGCCAACTGCAGGATCTCTGCAGTCATACCTCATCGCTGATTGAACAGTTGCGATCACGAGGTGAAAACATCAACCAATCCGATACAATGTTAGATACATTGGAGTCACGTGTAAATCAGATGGTCGCCACAACCACGTGTCTGGAAAATGCTCTTCAAACCAGAGACACATCGGATGAGGAATCGGCTAGAGAACTAGACGATCTTATTTCTGAAAGAGGTGAAGGCAAAATGGAAAATTCTTTCTTTATGTTTCAGTTTGTCATTTACACATCAATTGTTCGATTGCATAACTGTATTTGCCCTACTGTGCTTCCGACATCTTTCAGAACGTCGTTTTTCGCCTGGCGCTTTACTCAGAAGTAAATTTCTGAACGTTTGTCATGATTCAATGCAAAACGTTTTGCCGTAACTAGTTATGTACCAAACGTTTTACTCTATTCAATGGTTTTTCAAAATAAATAAATAAATAAAAAATGGCTGTACATTATGCAAAACTTAATAGGATGGGTTTAAATGCAGGTTTTCAACAAGTTCAACTTGTTCGAAATTTCTAAAATTTTCACAACATTGTTATGGAACATCAATACTTTTAAAATCCTCAAAGGAAGGCAAAACATATTTTCAAAAAAAAAAAAAAAAAAAAAAAAAAAAAATCATACATACCAAAAGCCCAGTTAACTATAGAAGTTGTACGGGTCAGACGCATTTATGGTTAAATATTTGGCAACAAGGCAGAGAAACCGAAAAGACAAATGGTACTGATAAGATATAGTCAATCAGAAATCATTTTTGTCCATTAAGAATAAAACACGAAGTGAAAAGTGGCTTTCTGAGGGAAGTCGAAAGCACATATATTCAGACAGACAGACCAGAAACAACAGTGCAGACTAGTTGAAACTGCGTTTGTTTAGGGTATACAGTGTCCGTCTTTCCTTCACAATAGTTTAAGTACTCCATCAGGTAACCAAACTGAAATATTCAAAGTTTAGGATAAGAATGGCAAGGAGTTTAGATGTCTAAATATTTAGGGTAAATAGGTATGCCTGAGCAAACAGTGTAGATCCAGATCAGACGCCGCAATGCGGCGTCTGATCAGGGTCTATACTGTTTGTCACACATTCAGCAGATTTAGTAAAATGGACTTTTTTCTTCAAATTTTGGACGAGTATATTAAGGAGTTAAGATGTCCGAGTAGTTAGGGTAAGTACTGTACACACCTAAACAATCTGGTCATAGAAAGGGCGCTGCTCTGGGTAAAACCAGTTTCCTGTTTTTGTCTACGATCTGCCATTGCAGTTACATACACACACGACCGTTCCGATACTAGTTATAAATGGACGGACGGCTATGACCAGTGGTGTGATCACATAAGATCTATCCACAATTGTATACGATCAGTGTCGAGATCAATCGTGATGGACCACGATTGGTTTAAACATGTTCATTCAGAACTGTTATTACACAATATACATTGTAAGCAATTAAAGAAAGGACCAGAACGGAAATGTGCAAGCTTGGACTTCGAAGTAATGAGAGTCCACTGTATTACAAAAAAAGTGAAATTATTGATCGATAATACAACCAGCTGCGATCATTGTTCAGCCAAGTCCAACTGTTTATAGCCGCGAAGTCAAAGGTCAGCTTCCATTGTCACACCAATGCTACCAGTGTAACAGCATCCGGTTGTTGTTGCTGTTGTTGTGCAATTGTAGACGCAGAAGTATAAGCTGCAGCCTTCTGATTAAAAAAAAAAATGTGCCAGTATATTATCTTCAGACATTGATCTGGAGTAAACCCAAAGTCCACTCCGCCCCCAACCCCACATCCCACCCTCACGCACGGGAAGTCACAACTAGATGTGTCGTCTTCTCAAGTGAGATACAACGTTTTCTTATGCAAGATGTGAAAATATGATCAATAATTCTGAAGTATCCAGAGTCAAAGTTGCTTAATATGTCCTTGATAGATATGGTAGTTTTTACCCAACTTGAAATGTGGCACGACTGATCGTACAAATAGCCATACGACTAAACGACGGGACGCTCGACGGTCGTGTGGTCCCACGACTGATGCACAGAAATGATCGCTGCGGGAGGTTTCTGACATGCTCGAAGACCTCCAAGCGACTGATTTTGATTGTGAAACTGCATTCGACCGCTAAGACTAGTGACACGATTTTCTAAGATTGCTTGCGATGTGACCGCTAACTCAGTACTATACAGGTCACAACCCGGTCTGAAGTCAGATGGCATTTAACCTTTAAGGTGATTGGATATATTTGGCAGATTTTTCGCCATTTTACAGGGAAGATAATTTTTGTTACTTCCTGTTTGCTTTCTTGTTTACCTGAGGTCTACTCTAAAAGGAAAGAATTTCCTCCCTGGGAGCAAATTCTTTTCTTTTAGACTAGATCCCTTTTCAGAAAGGAGGTAAAACAATTATGATAGGATCAGCAGACTCTTTTCTTTTTTTTTCAGAAGGGAGGCGAAACAATTATGATAGTTGCCTCCCCTGAAGGTACCTATTCCCCTTAACTGTGTGGTTCGGTCCACAGACAAACCTCAAAGGCGATATCTGCCAAAACATCCATATATACTTCAGTATTCCTTGTCCACAGTTGTACATTTGTAGTAGGGGCTTCCCAGCTAGCATTCTATATAAATCTATATCGGGCCGTTATCGGCCCGTCAGCTACCCTGACGGGCCGATAACAGCCCGATATAGATCTATATAGAATGCTTACTGGGTTTTATTTTCTCACGAGCTGGCTTTTATTATACAGATCATATACAAGCAAAGATTGACGGTATCCAGCAGCAACATCCGGTTACGGAAGCGGATGTGGAAGGCCAACAACGATTACTTGGTACGTACCTGTTTAAAACATTGTCGTAAAACTCCGTTTCATGTCGGACAAATCCGGTAACATATTTCACATGAGTTGCGTTGAATACCCCCTGGAATTATGAATTTATATCCTGATGCTTCTTAACCTCAATACCACTCTCTTCCCAGATTCAGCAGACGACAAACTAATATTTCTCTTATTTTCCCCAGAAAATAGACTTTGACATTTCACGAAAAGTTTCACCTTAAGAAAGGTGGGAAAGGTCAAAGGTTATTTTCTGGGAAAAATAGAAAAAAAAAAAAAAAAAAAAAATTCAAAATATCGTCAGCTGAAATTTTTACCCAGCACGGTAAATGTTAAAGGGAATGTATAAGCAGAATGATTAAGTTCTCTTATGAAAATGGCATTGTTCTAAAAGGAAAGAATTTGCTCCCACATCGGATTAAATTTTTTACTTTTAGAGTAGACCTTTTTCAGACGGGGGCTTGATATACATGAAAACCAACGAGGAGTCACAAAAGTTGTCTCGCTTGTAAACACTGGTGGAAAATTTAATGTTCCTCTAGCTTTTCATATATTTAACCTACTATACTAGTCATGCTTTATGCAATAATAACAAGAAAAGTCTTTAAAAAGGACAACAACCGATGGTACCAAACCTTTTTTTTTTTTTTTCTTTCATTTGTTTTTTTTTTTTTTTTTTTTTTTCTAGAAAAGATCTATTTTTTATATGTAAGATGTGGTTTTAGCACGATTCAGTCCAGATGATCACTCAAACATTAGACGCCGCGGATATCATTTTAAATTGTGGCTTGGCCAATAAACCATTCACAATCAGTTTAGATTTTTAAAGTAGCCGGACAACACAACCATTCACAAATCATGATTTTTGTTTTCATACGCCCATCAAAAGACAGGTCGTATTATGTCGTCACGTTGCTCGTCCATCAGTCAGTTAACTTTGTGTGTCCGCTCCATACGTCCTTCATTGATTGAATGATTTTTTAACTTTATTCAAATGTTCGCCATACCAAGACGATGTGCACAACTCATAAATAAATCCTGGTCAAGGTCACACTGCAAGATCAAAGATCAAATGGCAATATTTCGAGTCCGCTCTATAAATTTTAAACCCGTTTAAGATTTCTTTATAAAATTTTATGCAAATATAAGGCATGATCAGACAATGTGCAGAGAAAAGAACCGTAACCCTACTTTCAGTTCTCATGTAATTATGCCCCTTTGTTTATTTCATATAGTGAGGTTGCGTCCGCTCTATACATTACAAAAACATGCCTATTCAAATATACTGAAAATTTTACCACCAAAAAATGAAAATTTTCTGATAAAAAAAACTCTGGTATTTTTCGTATTTCTGCTCAAAACATAGATTGTGGGTACTCGTTAGAACCGCCTTGACGAGGCGGTTCTAACGAGTAATCACAATCTATGTTTTTGAGCACAAATAAGAAAAATAATGTATACCCCTGTAAACCCCAGTTTTACTGTATAAAAGTGGGGTTTAAGGGGGTCTAAATTATATAGGCGTGTTTTCGTGATGAACTAAAGCCGTTCAAGATTTTTTCATGAAACTTTGTACAAATATAAGGCATGATCAGACAATGTGCCGAGAAAAGAAACTGTGACCCTACTTTCAGTTTTGACTGAATTATGCCCCTTTGATTAGTTCATATAGTGAGGGTGTATCCCTTGCCCGCTCTATGTCCGTTTAAGATTTCTTCATGAAACTTTTTTACAAATCTAAGACATGATCAGACGATGTGCAGAGAACCGTAACTCTACTTTCAGTTCTGAAGTAATTACATGTATGCCCCTTTGTTTATTTCGTATAGTCAGTGGTGGGTTTGTGTCCGCTCCATGTCTCCTTCACTGAAGGATTTTTATGCGTCTGTCAAGACGGATAGCATTATGTCCGGCCGTTGTCTGTTGGTATGTCTGTCTGTCGGTCGGTCCGTCCGTCTGTCTGCCTGTCTGTTTGTCCATTAATGTTCGTGTCCGCTCCATATCTTCTTAACGGATTGAAGGAGTGTTTTTTTTTTTGTGAAATTTTGGTTAAATGTTCACCATACCAATATGATGTGCAGAACTTATAACTGAACTCTGTCCGACGAAGGTCAAGGTGACAATTAAAGGTTAAATTTCAAATGGTAATATTTCGT
Source organism: Anodontia alba (assembly GCA_964016985.1). Taxonomy (NCBI): domain Eukaryota; kingdom Metazoa; phylum Mollusca; class Bivalvia; order Lucinida; family Lucinidae; genus Anodontia; species Anodontia alba. The sequence goes on from OZ024827.1 coordinate 42,508,419, forward strand.
GTCCGCTCTATAACTTTAAATTCTTTAAAGATTTCTTCGTGAGACTTTGTACAAATATAAAGCATCATTAGACGATGTGCAGAGAATACGTACAGAATTCGTTCTTACAGTTTTGAATTAATTATGCCCCTTTGTATATTTTATATAGTGATTTCTTGTTCGCTCCATATATTACCCTTGTCCTTTCTCCGAAGTAATGGAAAGAGTGAAGTTATAATTCTTTGCCGAGAAGCACTGAAGCTACTGATATTATTCCTAGCTTTTTTGTGAACAAAGCACAAAACCAAGTTAGCCGACTTGAACTGTCAAAGACAATAGTCCTTAATTTGCTTGTACTCTCAGGGAAGCTATACAGGACCATGATGGTCTTCTTGTTTGCTAATATCATACAAATATTCCTTTTACTGAAAAAACCCTACGGGCGTATATTGCCCCGCTCAGCGGAACTCTTGTTTTCGACTTTCTGTCTTAGTCGTATTTGTCCTTTTTTCTGTCAAACAAGGGTTTCTACAAGAAGAAACTTATCGGAAAATGGAAGACTTATGCTACATGAAAGAAAAACTCGTCACTGTAAAAGAAGATTGTCAAAACGAGTGGGTAGGTATACTCCTAAGTTATGATTTATATAATCTGTGAGTACAGTACTTCCTAAGTATTTGGAACAGACAGGCCTGAGCAAATAGTGAAGACCCAGATCAGACGCCGCAGAACGCGGCGTCTGATCAGGGTCTACATTGTTTGCCACTCATCCACCAGTTTGTAGACACTCAAAAAATAATGACATGGAGTGCAGTGCTCAGAGTTACAAGTATGGTACAGCTATGGTATACTTCTGATGAATACGCTAGTGCCGTTTGCTATTAGAAGAAATACGCAATTTCGGCAAAGAATGCATCTGCAATGATCGATCTGGACTAACAATGCGCTTTGATGCAAAATTTATCGAAATGAAATAACCATTTACTAGACAATTAATGATATTTAAAGTTTACAGAACTTCTTTCTAAGATGCCGCCATTCTGAATAATAAAGAGACTAAATCTTTCAAAATATTAAATGAGCGAGAGCATCAATAAACCTACAAAACGGTATGTGCGCCCAGCGAAGACTCAGATCAGCCTGGGCATCCGCCCAGTCTGATCAGAGTCTTCGTTGTGCTCTCAGTGGGTAACTCAGGACCCAAGCTGTCCTCATGCGGACAGCGAAGACTGATCTGACTGGGCGGGTGCCCAGGCTGATCTGAGTGTTCGCTTGGCGCATATGCCTTTTTGTAGGTTTTGTCATGAGCTGGCTGAAATATTAATTAAATTTGAATCTTCTTTCTGTCAGAAACTCGTACCATTATCAATCAAAATCAATGTATGCCCAGAGAAATAAAAAGGTATATACACTAACGCAATTTTAGAATATTGCTGTATTATATTTATTTTACCCATTTAAGCCGAATGGATTCTTCTACCTTAACTCTTTGGACCGGTCCATTTCCAGTAAAAGGGGTGTCTAGTTAGTTTTTATTATTACCATGGGTTAAAGAAATTACTCTACTGTACTTAAAGCAAACAGTGTTGAATCTGGTCAGACGCCGCCTTAACACAATGGGTTATGGTTTGCATATCTACTGAAGGCTTTATGACATCATAAAGCCTCATTAAATATTCAAAATGGAGGCGCCCATTCTAGTAGTTTTAAATGGTTTGCAGGATATGTACAAGTCTTTCAGATATTTTTTTTCTCAGCATTGCTTTTCCCTGTAAGACAGGCGCAACAACATGTAGACTGCATATTGGCATAGGGCTGACCATGACCTTTGCTTTTCTTTCATTTAACACTGGTTGTACGGCGGGAATCGACAAAATAGTTGATGCAGTTCGGCCAATCAAGGTACCAGAGTTTTCAGTTGCATGTAAACCTACATAGTCAAACATTGTTTTGCGGACACTCTTTTCGCATAGGTGATCGGCCTACTTCTTTAACTAGTGGTACGACTGAATATGTACATATGTATGAAATGCTTAAGAGTTTAGAGATTTTGTTGACCTTGACCTTGACCTCATTTTAATGTCTGTGGGATATCTTTTTCAATTTTCAAATTTGTAACAGGCGACATTCTCATTTTTTTTTTTTTTTTTTTTTTTTTTTTGAGAAATTAAGGCTTGAAACTCCATGTGAATTGTCTGCTTAGATTCATATGTAATGTAAATCCGTATTTTATTTGACACATTAAAACAAAATATTTCAGAATTTGTACATTTACTAAAGTTACCCTTCACATTTATCGTGACGGGGCCGAGATTGTATTTTCAGGCGGAAATCAAAAAACAGCTGACCCAGAATCGAACGGAGAGACGCGGGTACCAAGAAGATATTGACCACGTGAAGGATCTCACTCTCGCGAGATTCATCGGGATGAATGCGCATGCAAGTAAGTCATTAATTTGATAATAACTTTTTACAAAACCACCAAACATGTGGAGAATGAATCCTTATGTTTGCATAAATGCTAGTATCCATTCTCCATGAAATGATTTTATTTGCAAAATTCATACGATGGCTATTGGAAATAGAAAATGCAACACTCTTTCTCTCTACGCCATATTGAATGTTAGATGTGACACGCTTTAATAGCTCATCTGAAGTGACACGCTTTAATAGCTCATCTAAAATGAAGGTCCAAGATGTGTTATATTCATCACTTTCCGCCCGTCGTTCGTCCGTGCGTTAGAAGTTTTCTGAATCAATTGGACCAGACTCCATGGGTCGGGGTCCGAAAAGTTGTTTCAGATGGAAGCGATCCATTTTCCAAGACAGCCACCGTATGGTAAAATAAAAAAAAATATCTTTGACCAAGAAAGATTTGAGCCTGAATCTTGGTATATAATAGTATCAAGGATGGGAGGTCTATCACATTACGAAAACATGCCTATTCAAATATATTGGAATTTTTACCACCAAAAAATGAAAATTTTCAGATAAAAATTCTGATATTTTTTTCATATTTCTGCTCAAAACATATATTGTGGGTACTCGTTAGAACCGCCTCGGCGAGGCGGTTCTAATGGGTACGCACAACCTATGTTTTTGAGCAGAAATAAGAAAAATAATGTATACCCCTGTAAACCCCAGTTTTACTATACAAAAGTGAGGTTTAAGGGGGTCAAAATTATATAGGCGTGTTTTCGTGATGAAATTTTGCTTTCAAATGACTTTCTTAAATTGACCTTTGACCATGAACGTACAAGGTCGAATTTGCTTCCCTATACATTTAATATGGATAAAATTTTGGAAAGTCATATTCTCAAACTGTGTTAACGCTTTGCATCCTGGATAAAATTTCAGCAGACGAAATATTTTTTTAATTAATTTTGAAATATTTCTCTTATCTTTCCCAGAAAATAGGCTTTGGCATTTTATGCAAATTGTCTCCTTAGGAGACAGATTGCGTGAAATATCAAAGCCAAAAAAGGGCCTTGTCTGGAGTTATGTTTTTCAGTGGCCTTCTTTTTGTTTGGTATGACAGGAGGTTCTTTTCTTTATGACAGAAACGGACAGCTCGGAGAAGGAACTTATCCGTAGAATTTGTACATATCGTACAGCCGAACGCCTGCACAGACAGCTGGAACAAGATGTAAGAGACAATATTTATAGCGAGTCATACCAGAGTTTCGGTCTAGGAAAACTTTACCGAATCTTGTCATGAGAAACACATTCTTTACGCATATACGGACAGCGAAGGTCCAGATCAGACTGCGCGGTAGCGCAGTCAGATCTTGACCTTCGTTGTCTACCTTCACAATTATTAAACACTGTAGAGTACAGAAGTAAAAAGAGAAGTGCATTATTAAACAGTCCAGTTGTGCAGGCTTATCTGGGTCATTGCCATTCGCTCATGACAAGATAACAGTCCTCTGGTGTTCGGATTCAATCTTTATTTTTACTCAAACACAAACAACAAAAGGCCAGACCAGAGAATTATTCGCACAGATTGATTACCTTTCAAGATGCTTGCGTAAAAAGCAGGGATCACGTATGTAGAAGGCATGCAATAAATGGCTCAAAACACAATCCCAAGTAGCATTCTACTTTAATTTATATCGGATCGTTATCGGCCCGACATGAATATCAGCAGAATGCTAACTGGAATCAGACTTCGCGGATTTACAATGATAGTTTGAATCAGGAATACCGTAGTTACCCGAAACATTTGGATACGTTAACTCCTTACCATACTTGTCCTAAAATTTGAACGTCCATTTTGCTACCTGTTGATGTGTCTTTACACTACACGATGAGTGGAAAACAGTGTATAACTTGATCTGACGTCGCGTTATGCGGCATCTGATCTAGGTATTCACTGTTTGGTCGGCCTGTCTGTCTGAATACTAGCTAGAGTACATACGGGTAGGTCGACATTTTAAACCGAATATTCTGTTTTTCAATAATTTACATATTTGCAACGGCGTGTTTTAAAAGTGGAAGGGGAGGGGTGCACACAAGCGAGGATTTTGCCGCCATTTTTTTTTTTTTTTTTTTTTTTTTCAAAATTTGCTGGTTTCACGAATCCTTTCAATTTGAAAGATGAAGGCTACTCTTAAATATAAGTTGTTCGAGATTAGCCACCAGAGAGAAAGGGGTTAAATATTTTTTGTTAGAGTTATTTCCCCTTAAAATGTATCCACACCAAACAAGTTAATGTCCGACTAGACAGCGTACATGTATGCCTTTTTCTCCCACCTTTGCCTGTATGAGACAGGCTCTTTGCCTATGTTTCTAGGCTTTTTGCCTATGTGAGAAACTTCTATCTCACATGACAATGTTATAAGTAGGAACAATCCACTTAAAGGTGGGAGAAAAAGAAGCCATCACGAGCCAGTTCATGCAGGATAGGGAAACCTCACCCTCAGGAATTTCAACAAGGGACTCGACAAGCCTCGTCCCTGGTTGAAATTCCTACCCCTCGGGTGAGATTTCCCTATCCTGCATGGACACTCATGATGGAGACTTATAATTTCCCATGAACTGGAAATAACACACACACACACACACACACACACACACACACACACACACACACACACACACACACACACACACACACATTTTGACATTGTAAACAGTAACATTAAAACCATGTACCAAAAAAGAAAAGTCCATGTCTTTGAACAGACACAATTACAGAAAATAGTCTACCAATGATGCCAAGAGGAAGAGAAAACAAACCATGGGTAACAAAAGAACGAAACGTAAAGCAACCACCCCTTCTTCCCCACTGATAATGTCAAAATCGTTACCCCATTTATGCCTAGCGTCCCATAAAAGGGACATTGGCAAATAGTGTAGACCCTGATCAGACGCCGCAGAACGCGGCGTCTGATCAGGGTCTATACCGTTTGCATCAAATATAGTGATGCAATAGAATTTCTATAAAAAGGTAATAATAATAATAAATAAAAAAAAAAAAAAAAAAAAAAAAAAAAACAGACACCCCTTCTATTGGAAAAGGACTTTCCAAAGAGATGAGGTAACTGTCCACTCGGCATAAGTGAGTTAACTTTTACTACTCTCTGGGCATAGTCAGTCAGCAGACGACAAATTGATAAAATGTTTTCTTATTTTTCACAGAAAACAGGATTTGACATTTCAAGCAACGATTGTCGTTGCTTGAAATGTCAAATCCTGTTTTCTGGGGAAAATGTCGTGTGCTGAAAATTTTACTCAGAGTGCTATGTTAAAGGGATACACACATCAAATATTAAACATATACGAAAATGAAGAGCATGTGAAGCTGAACAGTTTGGTGACAAAATTATGAAAATTTGTCGAGCAGTAAGAAAATTATTCAGCTTTGAGTTTCTAGTAAATGCTGCCATGGAAGCCGCCATTTTTGTGAGTTAGTGATATCATAACCACCTAAGTAAATATGGAAACATTAAGTAAATCCCTCAAAAATATTTTGTTGTTACAGTATATACCTGTAAGAGAGTTCATTTGCATTTAAACTTTCAACTAGCTTACATAAGCAGCATATTCCTGTCAGTGAGCGAGTTTAATTTGTGTCTTTCAAAAGTTGAATGTCTAATTAAAAATTCAAAATGGCGGCACCCATGCTTACTTTTGTATAAATATAAAATACAATATCTTCCTTATTTCTTAACAGATTTTGATCAAAGTTACACCAAGATGTTTGTTTTCTGACTATTTTAATGCACACATTGCATTTTATGGACTTTCCCCTTAATTTTGTAGAATATAGACAGCGGGATAAAAAGTAAGGATTTGGAGGATGAGATTGGATCTCTACTCTCTAAGAAGAGAGAATACTGGAAGAGATGCCTTGACCTTGAGAATTGCCTGGACGAACTAAACGTTGCAACTGAAGACAGGGGGTTGTCACTTCGCCCTGTATCCGGGCATTCAGATCTGACGAGATTGTGCGATTCCGATTGGTCGGAACGCCAAGAGGAGGATACGGATGAATTCGTTTCGCTAAGACTGGATTTTGGCCACACAGGAAAGATTCTGCATAGGTATACTTTTCCTACCGTTTTTATTCTAAACTCTAATTATTCGGATAGAAAGGTCTTAGCAAAAAGTGTAGACCCTGATCAGACGCCGCAATAGCGGCGTCTGATCAGGGTCTACACTGATTGCCACTCATCCAGCAGTTTTATACACAGTAAAAGGCAGTAAAATGGACTTGTTTAAATGATAACATAAGTATGGTAAGATGCAATGGTGTTCGAATATTTAGGGTAAATACGATTATTTATTGTCTTTTTTTTTGTTTGTTTGTTTGTTTTTCTACGCTTGAATGTGACAAATTTCGTTTTTGTTAAACTTCTAGCTCCCTGCAGGATTCACGCCGTTCTATATGTTAACAACCTTTCACAAATACAATGTACTAAGTATAAACATAAATATACAAACAGTGAAAACCAGATCAGAATACGCATCTACTGAGTGTGATTATGGTCTGTGCATTTCGTTAAGATAGTGTTGTTATTCAGTAGAAAGTGAATGTCCCGAATATCATCAAGTTTTGGCTACTGCCCGCCCGCTATATTGCCAATAGCTTAACACAATGCATTTCTGGTAGTGTCTATAGCAGTCCATACTTGTGTTTTTCGTAGTTTTGCCACAATGTAAGGGCAAATTATAGTAAGTGGCTTATCTCCCGATCAAACAATCCACATTCAAATTGAGCATCTTATTTGTGACAAAATTAAGACAAACATTTCAGAATGGCGTCACTTAATGTGAATAGACATACTTTCAGGACAGGTAACTCTATTTCAAAATGGTTTTACCTCCCTTCTGAAATAGAGTCTATTTACTAAAAGGAACGATTTTGCTCCACCCCCCCCCCCCCTACCGACCCTGAGAGCAAAACCCTTTCCTTTTAGGATAGACCCCTTTTTAGAAGGGGCTTGACGTATAGGAAAGCAAACAGAAAGTTACAAAAGTTGTCTCCCTTATAAAATGGCAGTAAATCTACCAAGTGCATCCAGTATCCTTGGAATAAAAGAGGAAGATGTAACGTACCACTAGGGATACGAATGTCATCGAGCCTTGTCTACTGCCTCGCCCGCTATATTGTTAATACCTTAACCCATTTATGCCAGATTGACTCTTCCATCCTAGCGCTTTAGACAGGTCCATTTCCTATACAAGGACATTATCATGTAATTATCATGTTTTATAGAAATTCCTGTAGTTCATGGAAACAGTGCAGACCCTGATCAGACGCCGCCTTAAGCGGCGTCTTATCTGGGTCTACACTGTTTGCTAGCGTCCCTTTTAATGGTCACTATGCATAAATGGGTTAGCCCAATGCATACTGGGAAGGTCTTTAGCAGACAATAATGATGTTTTTCATAGTTTTGCCACACGTATAGCGCGTAACATAGGAAGTGAATTGTTTCCCTATGCAATGTTAAGCCGCTACTTACCAAACAAATGTTTCAGAATGTTGTCATTTCAGGTAATTTGATCCTCGGTAGATTTTCCACCATATTCGGGTCGATTGCTTACAATCGAGCCAAAATATACATACACCAAAATTCCATAATGTTGTTGGCCACGTGATTATCATTGACCAATAAAATCAAACCACGCGTTTGTACGAAATCCAGGTAACGGTTATTGATAGTCCTGCTAGTCTTGTCACTGTGACGTCAGAGTGCCGCGTAGAGGGTTAGCTGTAAAACCTGGACTGGGTCATTGGCAAACAGTGTCGATTCAGGTCAGACGCCGCAGAATGCGGCGTCTGATCAGGTAATGCACTGTTTGCTATAAATGAAATTTAAGGGTTAAATGAAACAATCTTGAGTTCCCTTTCAGGACCATTTTCCCAGCCTACACTCAGAGACAATCGACCACCAGTTCTGTCAGTGCTTTGATTTTATAAATGAGACAAGTTTTGTGACTACATGTCTGCTTTCCTGCAAGCTTAAGTCCTTCTGAAAAGTGCACTACTCTTAACCCTTTAATCCCGAGTTTCTTCAATGGACTTTTCCGTCTTTGAATTTGGACACGTCCATTATTGCAAACAGGGATATTAGTAAATAATCTAGAACCAAATGGCAAACAGTGTAGATCCTGATGAGACGGCTCATACGAGCCGTCTCATCTGGATCTACACTGTTTACATAAGTATTTTTTTATCTACCGAGTGCATTTTGATTTCCTTTCAGATCTGACCTCTTTTCAGAAGTTGGGCCTGTTTGGGGTGGAATTAAGTGGGCGGTCGTGGGCGCGGGGGTGGGGGGAGGGTTTGGTGTAAGGTGGATGACAGATTTGTCTACCTTGAAAGTGTATCAATTTCTCGTAGGGATAATGAATGTCCTTTCAGTCAAGGGAGGCGACAAAAGGCGTCTACACTAAAAGGAAAGAATTTGGTGACCTTGGCAGCAAATTCCTTCCTTTAGAGGAGACCCTTTTTAAACGGATTTGATGTTCAGAAAAGCAAACAGGATATCACAAAAGCTGTCTCTCTTGTAAGCTGTCAAAAGCCTTCCAAAGATATCATTCCTTTTAACACAGTTCCAAGAATGCAAGGTGTAAACTAAAGTTTTGCTTGCTTTGAAGATGCCCTAAGCAGACGAACTTATCAATAGCGGAATCTCTCAGCAACGAAAGTTATAGCCCTGAAATAAGGACCAGCGTTGATACAGGGGCATTGGATAGCGCAACTGACGAACTGGTTGCTAAAGATAGCGGCGCCGATTCTCAGACACCACAGCACGACCCGGAACCAGAACCGGAACCGGAAGAACAGGGGAGAGAACAGTTACAGATGCAGCTACCTGGCAAAGTAGCAAAAAAACTTTCTCCCCAGGCACCAACCAGCTCACGTGCTGATGCACCCAGGACTGAAGGTATATATTTTTGATCTACCATTTTCATTGACCACGTCAAGCGAAAAGGTGCCTTCAAACATGCTCAAAATGCACAGATTCAGATCATCCTGCAAATACACAAAGTATCACCTGGGCCTTTACTCTCTGTTCTGACATTCTGTAGTGCCCAGTGATTCTGTTAGCGGACAGAAAAGGTCCTGATCAGACTGCGCGGATACGCAGGCTGATCTGGGCCTTCGCTGTCTGCATATGCCCGAAGACGCATTTTTGCTTGGTGCGCCCCAAGTTATGTTGAATGGGTATCTGAAATTTTTTCCACCATTGTGTCGCCCCCCCCCCCACCCCCCCCCCCCCCAACCCCCCTCCACCAACACACACCCCGCGAGCATTAAAGGCTCCATATTCCTCAAAAATATACATTTTATTATCCGAAAAAGGTTTAATAAATTGATTTATGGTATTAATGTAATCATAAAAAAAGGCACCTGACAGTCTGTAACATTTCAGTTAGTCTCTCGTTCTTGAACTATATAAAAGTGAAATGATTTTTTTTACCGTATCTCTGAATTAATGTTGCCAACATTAATTTAGAGATACGGTAAAAAGCATTTCATTTTTATCCAGTTCACAAATAAGAGACTAACTGAAATTTTACAGGCTGTCAGATGCAACATTTTAATACCATATATCAATTTATTAAGACTTTCTTGGATAAAAAAAATGTCTTTCTTTGAGAGACATAGAGCCATTAACTCATTTACTCCAAGTGGATTCTTCTACCAAAACTCTTTCAGCCCTGTAGACTAAAACAAATACTTTTGCAAACAGTGTAGATCCAGACGAGACGGCTCATAATGAGCCGTCTCATTTGGATCTACACTGTTTGCCAATATAGTCTTTGTTTATGACTTACTCCTCTATTTACAAGGAACAGACGCTTCCAAATTCAAAGCTGGAAGAGTCCGCTTCAGCAACGGGGGTGAAAGGGTTGACTGGACTGGTCTATTTCCAATAGAAAGGATGTCTAGTTAATTTCTATTATTACCGTGTTTTATTCAAATTCCTGTGTAGACTCTGATCAGACGCCACGTTCTGTGGCTTTTATGTCCCTTTTATGGTACGTTAGGCATAAATGGATAAACAAGATTAGCTTTACAAAAAGTTTTGAAAGTCATTATTTGGGGCTGTTAAAATAGTTCAGTGGCATGTCTTAAGGTTTCTAAAAGTTAAGACTTCTTGCCATCCATCTATACTAAACCTGAATAATCGGAATGAAGTCGGTGGCATTGTTGGTTGTCAAGGGATGTCTTTAGGTGCCTAGGGTGTTTTCATGTCCCCTCGACTGTCTCACAGGCGAAAACGCTTCAATCTAAGTTATACAGGCGCCTAAGAAGACTCCTATCGTAATATATTCATCATTGAGACGATTAGTAATGAGGGCGAACCCTAAAGTTTAAAGACTGAGTTAATCAATGCTTTCCGTCAACAGCTCGTAGCCTTTCATGAAGAGGGAAACAAATAATTACATGTCAAGGTTATTTCCCTTGGAGGCGTATCCATTTTCCTTAAATAGAAGCAGACGGTACTAATTTTGCTCAGACGTTAGAGACAGTTTATTTAAAAAAATCATAAAAAGAAGCCTCACAAACTGTAGGCATTGTGAATGAAATATGAAATGTTTTATTTTCTTTCTTTTTTACAGCGCCACAAAACCATTTGCCGTTGATAGCTAAACTGCGCAAGCGCGTTAGTGGTCTGAGTGGCTCACTACGGCACCACAGCACAGGCAAAATAACAGCGACTGGTTCCACAAAAAAGGCCGGCGGTCCAAAACGAGGACGCCGGTAGTTCCATCTTCACATTAAACATACTGAGAAGAATTCAGCAGTCTTTTTTTTTTTTTTTTTTTTTTTAACTTTTCCCAGAAAACAGATATTGACTTTTCATGAAAAATATCTCAAAGATTTTTTTTCTTCTTTTTTTTTTTTGCCCCAGAAAACAGTTTTTGATATTTCATACAAATTGTCTCCTTGGAAACAATTTGCATGAAACGTCAATACCTGTTTTCTGGTAAAAATAAGAAAAATATCATCAATTTGTCGTCTGCTGAATTTACCGGTTAATCGGAAGATACCATATATACCTTAAGTAATCAGACCAACAGGCCTGAGCGAACAGTGTACACCCAGATCAAATATGGCGTGTGATCAGGGTGTACACGGGTTGCTATTTTTAGATATATCAACAAGTTGAAAATGCGCGTATCTAAATTAAGGGAAAAGGATGGTAAAGAATTAAGGTGTCCGGCGGAATATTCAAGGTATACAGAATAACAATTTATATATGAGCCAGCGCACGACAAGACCTAAAATAAGCCTTGTGCGACCAGCGATGACTCAGGTCAGCATGCGCATCCGCGCAGTCTGATCAGAGCCTTCCCTGTCCGTGTGAAGTAAGCGTGGGTCCTTAGCTACCCATTGAGCGCACAGCGAAGACTCTGATCAGACTGGGCGGATGCCCAGGCTGATCTGAGTCTTCGCTAGGCGCACATGCCATTTTGTTGGTTTTGTCGTGCGCCGGCTCCAGTATTTGAAAACATGTTCTTGTAAGTGACTGCTTCCCAGAAATTTAAGGGGAACGATTACACTTCGTAGATTTAGCGCCATGTATGACAATTGAGGCAACTTTTTTGTGATTTTCTGTTTTAATTCTTGCTCGCCAAGTCCCTTATGAAAAGGGAGCTACACTAAAAGGAAAGCATTTGCTCCCCCACCTTCAGTGGGAGCAAATTCTTTCTTTTTAGAGTAGATCCAGTTTCAAAAGGGTACAAAACAATTTTAACAAAGTTGCCTCCCCCTGAGAGTATATCCTTTCCTCTTAATTATATTTTCCAACAAAGAGGTGAAACTGCTTTTACAAATAATAAACGAGAAATATTTCATAACACTGTAGAAACAACAAGTAATGGCTTTTTTAAGTTTGATTATTATCAACAACATGTAATTTTGAATTATTTTATACTTGAAAAATATTGCATATTTAAATGGTTCTCACGCAGATATTAACGCTTGGCACTTTGGGTAAAATTTTCAGCAGACGACATTGGTAAAGGTTAATCAAAAGGTATATATGATAATATTGTGCTTCAATCTTGAAATAAACATCCTTACAACTGTGTCCGTGTTAAATATTATTTGAGCCGGGGTATAGCATTTACTACAAGACTACATGTGTGCGCCCAGTAAATACTTTGATTTAACCTGTTCTCCTATGCAGTATGATCAGAGTTTTCGCCGTCGCCTGAAGACACTTGGGTCCTTGGCTACCCACAGAATGCACTGCGAAGAATCTGATCAGACTGCATGGATGCGTAGGCTGATCTTAGTCTTCGATTGGCGCACGTGCAGTCTTGTAGGAGATTTAATGGGAGGAATTCATATAAATCGCAAGGCTTTTCTCGAATCCCATTTGTATATTGATGTATATTATTATATGTCAGTATTCATGTATGTAAATGATATACAAATAAAATATGCTAAACATTACGAAAACATGCCTATTCAAATATACTGAAAATTTTACCGCCAAAAAAATGAAAATTTTCAGATAAAAATTCTATTATTTTTCACATTTCTGCTCAAAATATAGATTGTGGGTACTCGTTAGAACCGCCTCGGCGAGGCGGTTCTAACGAGTACCCACAATCTATGTTTTGGGCAGAAATCAGAAAAATAATGTATACCCCTGTAAACCCCAGTTTTACTATATAAAAGTGGGGTTTAAGGGGGTCAACTTTATATAGGCGTGTTTTCGTGATGAACTAAAGAACAGACTTTGGCTGCAGAACTTTAAAAGAATGCTTTAGCAAACAGCGTAGAAGCCGATGAGACGGCTCATACATGTAATAAGCCATCTCAAGAGGATCTATGCTATTTGATAGTAAATTTGGACATTTTCAAACTGATGTAGCATTACGAAAACACGCCTATTCAAATATACAGATAATTTCACCTCCAAAAACTGAGACTTTGGCTGCAGAACTTTAAAAGAATGCTTTAGCAAACAGCGTAGAAGCCGATGAGACGGCCCATACATGTAATAAGCCATCTCAAGAGGATCTATGCTATTTGATAGTAAATTTGGACATTTTCAAACTGATGTAGCATTACGAAAACACTCCTATTCAAATATACAGATAATTTCACCTCCAAAAACTGAAAATTTTTTTAGATAAAAAAAAAACTGTTATTTTTCATATTTCTGCTCAAAACATAGATTGTGGGTACTCGTTAGAACCGCCCCGGAGAGGCGGTTCTAACGAGTACCCACTATCTATGTCTTGGAGCAGAAATAAGATAAATAATGTATACCCCTGTAAACCTCAGTTTTAATATATAAAAGTGGGGTTTAAGGGGGTCAAAATTATATAGGCATGTTTTCGTGATGGACTGGAAATACGTCCGTTATGGAACACAACCTCCCAACCCGCATTTCCATTCCAAAGGCACCGAATAAGGTCTGAAGGAAACGAAGCGACACCGCAAAAGCAACACTCTAACGAAACTAAACTGCACTCTAATAATACCTAGAGGGCCAAGATGGTCCTATATCGCTCACGGGATGACCAGACAAGTTTCGAGTCATTTGGCCTTTTGGTTCAAGAGAAGAAGTTCAGTATAGATTTTCAAGATGGCGAACATGGGGGCTATCTTGGATTTGTAATCGAAACGTTTAGGATATTTTTGATCTACAAGTCACCTAGGTAGTTCCAAAGAAGTTTCGAGTCAATTGGCCTTCCGGTCAAGGAGAAGAAAATTAAAATAGGTTTTCAAGATGGCTGTTGCAGCTGTCATCTTGGTTTTCCGATTGGGATGATTTTAGATAATTTAGATCTTCAAGTGGCCCTAATATTTCCTATCAAGTTTCGAGTCAATTGGCCTTTTAGGTTAAGGAGAAAAAAAATCGAAATAGATTTTCAAGATGGCAGACGTGTTATCCATCTTGGATTTCCGGTCGTAATTATTTTATCTATTTTTGATGTACAAGTCACCCTAATGCTTCCTACCAGTCAATTGGCCTTTCAGCTCATAGGACAACGTTCGAAATAAATTTTCAACATGGCGGCTATGGCGACCATCCATTACGAAAACAAGCCTATTCAAATATATTGAAAACTTTACCACCAAAAAATGAAAATTTTCAGATAAAAATTCTGATATTTTTCATAAATCTGCTCAAAACATAGATTGTGGGTACTTGTTAGAACCGCCTCATTGAGGCGGTTCTAACAAGTACCCATAATCTATGTTTCTGAGCAGAAATAAGAAGAATACTGTATACCCCTGTAAACCCCAGTTTTACTATATAAAAGTGGGGTTTAAGGGGGTCAAAATCATATAGGTATGTTTTCGTGATGTTTGATTTCCGATACTTCCTATCAAGTTTCGAGTCAATTTTTATTTTCGTTCACCAGAAGAAGGTCAAAATAGATTTTCAAGATGGCGACTGTGCCAGCCATCTTGGATTTCCGATCGTAACAATCTACAAGTTACTCCGATACTTCCTATCAAGTTTCGAGTCAGTTGTCCTTTTCGTTCACGAGAAGGTCAAAATAGATTTTCAAGATGGCGACTGTGGCAGCCATCTTTGATTTCCGATCGTAACAATCTAAGTATTTTTAATCTGCAAGTCATCCCGATACTTCGTACCAAGTTTCGAGTCATTTGGCATTTTGGATATGGAGAAGAAGTTAAAAAAAAAATATTTTCAAGGAGGCGGCCGTGGCGGCCACCTTGGATTTCCAATCAGAACGATTTTAGATATTTTGATCTGCAAGTCACCAAAATACTGACTACCAAGTTTCTAGTCAATTTGGGGTTTTAAGAGGAGACATTCAAAATAGATTTTTAAGATGGCGACCGTTGCTTTTCAAGGAAGCCGCCGTGGCGGATATCTTTGATTTTCGATCCGAACAACTTTTGTTTTTTTTTTTTGATCTGCAAGTCACCCATATGCTTCTTAGCGTTTCGAGTCAAGTGGTCTTTCGGTTCAAAAGAAGAAGTTCTAAATAGAATTTGAAGATGACCGCATTGGCGGCCATCTTGGATTTCAGATCGGATCGATTTTAGCTGCTTTTGATCTATAAGTCGCCCCAATACTTTCTACCAAGTTTCAAGTCAATGGGCCCTTTAGGTTCAGGAAAAGCTCAAAATAGATTTTCTGTTTAACTCTTTTGGCCATTTTCTTCATCGGAGAGAAACCATTTTAGCTCTTCTGGTAGAGAATTACCTCGGCAACATTGCTGTGAAGTTTGATTGAAATCGGCTTAGGGGTGTAGGAGGAGTAGTTATTTAAAGCAAATTGTTAAAGCAGCACGACGTATGACGGACGACGGATATAGACCGATCACAATAGCTCACCTTGAGTACTTCGTGCTCAGGAGAGCTGATAAAAACAGAAAAGGAGCGTTTTTTTTGTTTTTTTTTTTTTTAATCAAAACACTGGAGAGGACCACTATTGAGTTAAGCTTGTATATAACTGCACTGTAACAGCTCACGACATGCAAATGATACCACACTGCGAGAAAACATTTTTATTTGGAATCACACTGATTGATACTAACAACACATTTGCATATATTGCACGAATGTCACACAAACTCCCTGCGAAATTAAGACCAAATTCCCTAGGAGTTCTTCTACATGTATCGTGAATATCTCATAAATGTCGCGCGAAGCGACATTCGCGTGACAACATTGCGTGACGAATTGCGAATTGCACTTTCTAACTCATGATAACTAAATTTAGAATGATTCCAGACGCATTTTTTTTCACACCACTGCCAACTCTGTTACTATTCTGAGAGAACAGAACTTTAGAGTAAGTTAAACAAGTAAAGCCGCAGAATAACGAGACACTGCCACTCACGCAAAGAAATAGAGACCATCCCGCCCCCCTCTCCCCACCCCTCCTCACACACACACACACACACACACACACACACACGCACGCGCACACACACACACACAAACACACACACGAACACACACACACACACACACACACACACACACACACACACACGCGCGCGCGCGAAGATTTCGATACATCCTGGAATCTCTCTCGCGAAAGCCGTTTGCAACTAGTCGCAAACAGTAACAACCCGGTGAGATAGCGGCTTTAAAGATGCTGTTGAAGCCAGGTACCTGACTCAACCAGAAGAGAATGAAAACCTACTATGCGCGATTAGTATAAAATAATACTTTATTCAGAATACTGCAAATACATAAGATTATTATGATAGTCAAACAATAAACGGCACAATGAAAGGGAAAATTGCTTGTTGAGAATATATTTCGTATCATAAATGACAAGGCTCATTTTCTAACTTTACACATTATTTCTAAAGGCGGAATAGATGACAGTCATTAAATACTATTTAAACTCCTTTAGAATAATTCGTTCTAAGAATATCAGGGAATCGTTCTGAATTCTTAAAGTACACATTGCAAAGAAACCATACAAAGATAATATTTAATTGAGCCATTCCCAATAGGAATTGACCTAATGACATAATTATGCGAGCAGCGTAGACCCAGATCAGCCTGCGCATCCGCGCAGTCTGATCAGGATCTGCGATGTTCTCTTTCAGAATATTTAAGACACAGCCATTATGTTGACGATCAGTGTAGACTCAGATGACTCAGACTCAGATCTGCTGCGCAGTTTGTTCTGTGGCTACGCATATAGCATAGTACGCCATAAGGTCATTTCCTGGAATATTCAATACAATGTTCTTGCATAATTTTCATCACTGTCACCTCTAGAGCGAAAGATTCGTGCCAGTCAAGTTATCACCATAACGAATTCTGTCGCTGTATCGAGTGTCTGTATAAAGAGGGATGACTGTATTTCGAATGCCAGTCGCGCCGTACACTAGTCTCATTACAACATTACAACTTAACACAAAATAAGTCTATAATTTTGGATACACACACATACGATATGTGTATATATAATTTTGGATACGTACAGTAACTCCAGCAAGGCTTCTATAGCTCCTAAAAGTTGGTTTGGTTTGGAATTTTACGGCCCTGTCAACACTGTTTAGGTAATCGAGTCCGTCGGTTAATCTACTCACACTTTTCCTGAACAGTATTGTGAACAGGCTTAGTGCTTTAACCGGTTGTCTGATATTCTGTGCATATACTTTTGTAAATGGCTGACATCTGCCCTCCTTGCATCAGCGTAAGGGAGAATGGTCGCAGAAATTATTCCATGAATGTTATGTGGCAAAGTTGGGATCCAAAATTGCAGTCTTTGATCTGCAGTCAAACATGGAGCCCAGCATAGCTCTGAAATACTTATATTCTTTTGATTTCTTTAACGCTTAGCACTCTGGGTAAAATTTTCAGCAGACGACATATTGAAATATTTTTTTTTTATTTTTTCCAGAAAATAGGATTTGACTTTTCACGCAAATTGTCTCGGAGACAATTTGCATGAAATGTCAAATCCTCTTTTCTGGGAAAAAAAAAAATAAAAAAAAATCACCAATTTGTCCTCTACTGAATTAGTCTAGAGAGTGGTAAAGGTTAAATTCATTATTCCATATGAGGCGATACTAGCGTAGATTGTTAGGATAATATTTGATATTTTGACACCAAGTCATATCTTTTGGGTACTCAATGTAATCGCCTCGCGATAAAGTGAGTTCATAGAATATATTCAGAAGATTGTTTGCTATTTTTACATTTAAACATATCTCATGCACTACTCACTAGAATCGCCTCGTCCAGCACACATACGAGCTACTACGTCAGAAAATGTGCCTTCGAACATGTGCACCCAGCAAAGATTCAGATCAGCTTGCGCATTATCGCAGTCTGACCAGAACATCCACTAGGCGCATATTGGATAGCCAAGGATGTAAAGTTTCTTCCTGCGAACAACGAGGACTGATCAGACTGCGCTAATGCGCAGGCTGATTCGAGTCTTCGTTATGTGCACATGGAAGAAGGTACTTTTTTTTATTTGAGGCTATATATTGTGTAATTATTGGGATTGCCTTGGTAAAGCCATTCCAAGCAGTTCACACAAAAAACTCATCCGACTATACTCCCTTTATATCCTGAGCTTTGTATAAAATTTAGCCCCATTAAAGCGCTATAATATATCGCATTTTTATTCCCCGCCACCCGATAGTGGCTTCATGTTGGCAGTCCAAGTGTCCGTCCGTCCGTCTGTCGTACGCCCGTCAGCTGTGTTTTCGTTTCCGGACAATGGATTTTCTCCAAACTTGGTATGCTTATTGATATTGTGGAGATCTGGTTTGGGATTATTAATGGGCAAATTTCGTCAATTTTTGACAAAATTATCTGTCCGCCACACGTCCATATTTTCGTTTCCGGATAATAACTTGAGTAAATGTCAATGGATTTTTTTACCAAACGTGGTAGGTACATTGTTATTGTAGAGAGCTGGTTTGGATTTGCGATTGGGCAAATTTCGTACATTTTTGACAGTTACCTGCCCGCCACACGACAGTGGCGGGGTATTATTGTTTCACGTTTCTATTTGTTGTTTAAACTGACCTGTAAGTGCTGGTGAATCACCAGAAGGGCTTTACACTTTGTGATTAATTCGCTGGCGTTTACATTTCGACAAAATGCACAAAAATAACATGCATTTATTAGCAATCCAGCTCGGTCCTTTTAACATTAAAATCGCGAGTGACAAAGAAAATATTTCCAAAATTCCTGCTCAGTGGTTTTATTTAAGTGCCAATGCACAAAATTTTCTGTGAACCTGCTGGGTTGGAATTATTCACTTCGTACCTAGACTGGCTCCAGTCTCCAGTGACTAAATATTTTTTCCCTTAATCCTGTTTGATTATCCACTAAAATAAAACCAAAAAAACTATCATGACTATAAAGGCTGGTCACTAGAGTGACCAGCCTTTATAGTCATGATATTACTTTGGTTTAATTTTAGTGGATTAATAAACAGATCATAAGAAAAAATATTTTGTCACTAGAGACTGGAGCCATCTACTTCGTATCCAGCAAACGCACAACGTCGTTACAACGTCGCTGCAACTTCACGAAGTTGCAGCGACGTTGTAACGACGTTGTTGCTACTTTGTGTGTTTGCTGGGTAGATAACTTTGCATACTTTAATAACTTCATTTCGAGTACGGGTTTTGATTGTCAGAGTAGCATCACTACTGCACTACAATTCTTGCAGATGCAGCTGTACTATATCTGGTCTGGTTTGAAGTGTACAGATGAATGACTTGATGCCGGAGTGGCTGAAAAAAAAATAAGCCTAACAATAAGAAATGGATCATTATAACATGCAAACAGCGAAGGATTAGAATAGCCTGCACAAGTCCACGGTCTGCTCTAGGACATCCCTCTGTGTGTATGTTTACATTATCCAATAATTTAGTAAGCGGACAGTGTAGGCCCTGATCAGACTGATACAACGAATCATTTTTCATGCCGATATAATAATACAATTATTATAAAATAAATATAATCAAAGTTATAATGGGGATAATAATTATTAACCCTTGTCCTGCTGAATAAATTAAGATACCGCACCCACTTCTAATTTTCAGCCAATCAGATTCCTTGATCCAGATTGTTGATGTAAATTCACATACTGAATGGCAAAGAGTGCAGATCCAGATCAGTTGGGCAACTGATCTGGACCTATACTGTTTGCAAAGGCAGGGTATATCCGGGCTCAGAATGACAAGGGTTAAGAGGAATGGATACAGTTTTAGAGGAGGGAACTCCCTCAAGCTGTATTTTCCACACTTCTAAAAATAGACTTTATATTGCAATGAATACAACTTCAAGATAGGCAACTCTGTCATAATGTTTTCCTCCTTTCTCAAAAAGAGGTCTACCCATGGGGAGCAAATTCTTTTCTTTTAGAGTAGACCTCTTTTCAGAAGGCGTCTGGTGTGTCGGAATGCAAACAGGAGTAGCAAAAAGTGGTCTCAACTGGAAAAGATGGCAGAAAATTTATCAAGTGTAATTTCATCACGAAAACAAGACTATATAATTTTGACCCCCTTAAGCCCCACTTTTATACAGTAAAACTGGGGTTTACAGGGGTATACATTATTTTTCTTATTTCTGCTCAAAAACATAGATTGTGGTACTCGTAAGAACCGCCTCACCGAGGCGGTTCTAACGAGTACCCACAATCTATGTTTTGAGCAGAAATATGAAAAAAAATAGAATTTTTATCTGAAAACTTTCACTTTTTAGTGGTGAAATTTTCAGTATATTTGAATAGGCGTGTTTTCGTAATGTTACACGTACGTAGTCCCCACGAGTCGCATCAGGAAACTACTTTTATCTTACGATATATGAGCAGTGAAGACTAAGACCGAACTGGTATGTCTCCGCGAAGTCCTGGTTAGAATATTTGCATTCATAGCGTTTGATATCTGAAGAATCTAAAAACAAATGGCATACATGTAGCTGGGCCTTGACCTGATCCGGCGGAAACTTAGGCTAGTACAAATCTTCGTTCTTCAAGAACGCCTCATCATGAAGACATACCTATATAATTTTGACCCCATTAAACTCCACCCGACTTTTATATAGTAAAACTGGGGTTTACAGGGGTATAATTATTTTCCTTGTTTCTGCTCAAAACATAGACTATGGGTACTCGTTAGAACCGCCTTGCCGAGGTGGTTCTAACGAGTACCCACAATCTATGTTTTGAGCAGAAATATGAAAAATATCAGAATTTTTATCTGAAAATTTTCATTTTTTTGGTGGTAGAATTTTCAGTATACAATGGAACCTCGATAGTTCAAAGTCCAAGGGACCAAACAGTTTTGTTTGAATTATTGAGACTTTGAATAATTGAGGGTTAAAATGCATACATATATTTAAGTCGGGACTTCAAAATGATTTTGAATTATTGAGAATTTTGAATTATTCGAGTTTGAATTATCGAGGTTCTACTGTATTTGAACAGGCTTGTTTTCGTAATTTCACGGAATTTTAGAGCAAGAACGTAAAGAGCCATTATGTCATTTACGAATAGCTTAGGTCAAGGACAATCTGCGCTTTATCAGGTATTTTCAGCTCTCTGATATATTTTAAGGTTTCGTATTTACCCTAAAAACAATGCATTGGAACCCATCACGAAAACATGCCTATATAATTTTGACTCCCTTAAACCCCACTTTTGTATAGTAAAACTGGGGTTTACAGGGGTATACATTAATTTTCTTATTTCTGCTCAAAAACATAGATTGTGGGTACTCGTTAGAACCGCCTCGCCTACAATCTATGTTTTGAGCAGAAATATGACAATTATCAGATTTTTTTATCTGAAAATTTTCAGTTCTTTGGAGGCATTTCAGCTTTTTGTGCAGAAAGTATGTGGTTCCAAATAACACCGTGTCCAACCGTAACGCCGGATAACCGGTCGTAACGCCGTATTTTCGGTCAAATAACGCCGGATTACGATATTTTTCGTAGGATTCGCCGCCATTTTAAGAACCGCGTTTGACGGTGGGTAGACAAAAACATTTATCTAAAATATTAGGACAGTTTCATCGAACATGAAAAGTAGCCTATCCGGATCTACATATATTCTTCTAACTGCCAAATCTTCAATTGATATAATAAACTTTGCCGAAATTGTCAAACACTCAAAGAGAAAATGGTTGTGCAGGTTCGGCCATACGATAAAAAAGCGTTCTTACCAGAGGAGTTCGTACTTTTTTTTCTTTTTCTCAAAATTTCTGAACTGCTAATGGATGAAAATGCATTTGAAAATGACCTTGTATCATAAACTGGCCGTTGCTAAGATTTTTTTTACCGACGAAACAAAAACCGAGGCACAATCCACGAAATTTAAGGTAACGCCGGATAAAATGGTGTCTTCTTGATCTACAACTGGCCAGTATTCTCGCAGACAAATACACTTGTAAAGGTAAAACTTTACCTTCACAGTCCAATACAAATTAATCGACACTATAAATTGTCTTAGTTTTAGTATATGAAGTATCTGACTGTATCAAGCACATAAAAGATCAAGCATCTCCGTATACTTCAAAAAGAATTTAGATCTACGTACTTTCATCCACAGCTTTTATCCAGTATTCTCGCAGACAAACACACTCGAGAGCGTCTATTCAGAAAGCTGTTACAATTAGAGTGTGCAAAATAGAGTTAAAAATAATCATTAAAATTGTATAACTTGTTCAAGTAGTTTGCAGACTCCCTCTGGATTCCTTTAGAAAACGGAGTGATCATATCGTTTACCCCATGTTTTGTTATCTTGCCCTCAAGTTGGTTCTATTACATTTTCCCTTTTATTTTAAGAAGCCTTAGATATGGTATCATTGTATGGAGAGGCATGTGTACATACCAGGAATAATGTATTTAAAAACGTGATAGTTTTAGATGTAATATGTTTTGTGGGACGCAAGTACTCGGAGGCGTAGGTTATGTGTTAAAATGCCCGATTTGACTGAACTAGCATTTGTATATTTAAGTCTCTATTGTGGCAGGATGCAGTTGTAGCTATAACGGTTCTTCTGAATTGTCTTTTTCTAGAAAAAAATCCAGTTATCGTCTAAATCTGGTTAGTAAAGCACTTCATTAGTTCTGTATTTGGAGTCCCTGTAAATAACGCGTCATAACATGATTATCTGATACAAACGTCAAAAAGATTGCCCTTGGAAACAAAGAACACACTACAGATTAGAAAATGGGAGCCTTCCTGCGTCCGTTTTTGCTCAGGTAACAGTTTCGAAGTGCTATAGCACAGTTATTGTGTGGGCGATGTGTACGCAGAACGTGTGTTTGTTTATGGATGACACGCTTCGATGGTGACAAATGATGTACAAAAGTAAGTTCTACTAGACAAGAGAGGCAATCTAAAATCTCAACAAAATTTATTTGTCAAATTCTTTGCAACATATTTTTGATCAAAGGACTACTAAATATGACTTTACAAATATTTGCAGGAGGATAGTTCATAGCATGGTAACGCACATATGCACATAAAACCTCGTTTTCGAAAGACATAGTAAGGAGAAGATCAGTTGCTAACGCTTAACATCTGGGTAAAGTTTTCAACGGATGACATTGAAATATTATTTTTTCTTATTGTTTTCAGAAAACAGGTTTTGACATAATCTCGATTGGAGACAACTGACATTATCTCGATTAGAGACAATTTGCATGAAATGTCTCAGCCTGTTTTCTGGGGAATAATAAAATAATAACAATAATAATAAAAACATCATCAATTTGTCGTCTGCTGAATTAGCCTAGCAACAGAAACGTCCATGTCCGGCTGATCCGGCTCGTGAACTGAATACTTCTTCTTAAAGTCCTCATGTAAAGGGTACAGTGAACTAATTATTTTTCCCATAGAGCTCCATAGTAATTCCGCCCTTTTTGGTGGTTAAGGGTTCATTTCAGGGTATGGCTGGGCTTCTTAATTTTGTTTTAATTCAAAGACCAGTCTTAGCACAGCAAAATAAACAAGGAAAAATACCACCATCTGGGACTTTTCGGTATCAAAAATTGAAACTTGGCAATTTCACCACTTCTCTTTTGGCTCCAGCAAACACAATCAGAAACATTTATTTCTTTGAAACAATCAGAAAATTACACATAAACATGTTTTTCTTCAAATTAGAATGATTAGTTTTAATTCATCTTTATTATTAACTAATCACAGGCCGCCTTACACAAAATAACTACCCCGGGCTTCCCTACACTTTTTTGCACCAATCAGCAGTCCTGTCACAATTGGTTCCCTGTGCCCTATACGAAATAACAATATAAAAGTCTAAGTATTTCTCGGGTGTAGAGGTCAGGCGTGTCAAATAACATAGGTTTTATCTTAAGTTTGTAAGCGATTCGCCGGAGGTAACACAGCGCTAAAATGCACAAACATAACTAAATCGTGCAGTTTTCTGTATCTATTTTATTGTGTTACTTGGTTCATGGCTCCAATTTCACACATGCGCTTTAATATTACGTACCTACCTTAAATATGGGCATGTGCAAATAAACAGATATAACGTCACCGACTTCCGCCTTAATAAACATTATATAGTTCCTTCTGCTGTGATCGTAATGATGTTGTGAAACTCATTTTTCGAACAGGCCGGCCCAAGAGTCAAAGTTCGGACGTAGGCAAACAATGTACACCCAGAGCGGACGCCGCAGTTAGCGAAGTCTTATCAGGGTCTTCACAGTCTGTTTGCAGAAATGTCAACTTTTTCCTAACAAATATAAGCCTTGAGTCCAGTTTTTGGACGTAGACAAACAATGTAGACCCAGAGCAGACGCCGCAGTTAGCGGCGTCTAATGCGGGTCTCCACAGCTTGCTTGCAGAAATTTCATCTTGTTCCTAACCAATATAAGCTAGAGTCCAATGAACGTAGGCAAACAATGTTGACCCAGAGTTAGTTAGCGGCGTCTGATCAGCGTCTCCACAGTTTGCTTGAAGAAGTTTCGATTTATACCAAATCAATATCAGCATAGAGTCCAAGTTTTGGACGTTGACTCAGAACGGACTCAGCAATTAGCGGCATCTGATCAGGGTCTTCACGGTAGGTTTGCAAAACTGTCAGCTTGTACCTAACCAATATAAAATGTTTTAGTTGAAACAAATGTGAAAAGTGCCCAAAGTTTTTTTTTTTTTTTTTTTTTTTTTTTCAGAAATAAAATGGTGACAAATCTAAGTGAATGAAGCGCATAAAAATTCAAACCTTGTTTTTATCTTGGAAGTCCGTAAGAAGAAAAAAAATGTTTCGAATTCAATATTTTATGTTAATTAATCCGCTCATGACAGGTGGGCCAATAAACGAATTAAATGCAGGGCATGGCGTTGATTATTGTTGCATTTTCATGTCAGGTGGGGATTAACTCAGGTTACGCCAAGCAATAAGAAAATAAGTGACTGACGGCTGTATTTATTTTATCAGCAAAAGTTGCTAAAATACATGTACAACAAAAAATGTTAAGTTAAATAATTAAACGATTGTCTGTAATAAAAGGCATAAACCCGTACATAACTTTTATCCATGGAGAGAGGGAGGCTCTGTTTATTTAGTTGTTCAAACCTGAAATTTGTCATTTAATGTGATTCAGCTGCTAGGTAGATGTTTCACATGAAATGCTATTTTTTTATCTTTGAAAAAATGTTCTTTGAAAAAAAAATGCAATGTCTTGTTTTCTCTAAAAATTACAAAAAAAAAAAAAAAAATGTCGTCTACTGCAATTTAACGTTTAAAGTTTCGCATCTTGCGTTGGATAATATGAATAAGCATTGTGCGTTGGATAATATGAATCTTATCTCCACGAATGCACGACGATAAAAAATACATAAATTTAACGCATTTTAGACTGAATAAACTTCCCCACACTATGTACTGGAAGATTCAAGTTTCTACTTGCGGTATGTCCTTCCTGTCTTCCTTCCTTCTTCCTTTCTGTTAAATTTCTTTCCTTCTTTCTTTCTTTGTTTAACCAAGGCGTTCCATTACGTTAACATTAAGTTAATTCATTGAAGACCCCGGCAAACCCAACGTCATGTAGAGAAACAATGGGTTTACAGGGATAAACATTTTTAGCTCACCTGAGCTTTGCTCACCTGAGCTCAAGTGATCACTTTTCGTCCGTCGTCCGTCTGTGCGTGCGTCCGTTAACATTTTCAAAACGACTTCTCCTCTGAAGCGCCTGAGCCAATTTTGCCAAAACTTGCGGTATGTCCTTCCTGTCTTCCTTCCTTCTTCCTTTCTGTTAAATTTCTTTCCTTCTTTCTTTCTTTGTTTAACCAAGGCGTTCCATTACGTTAACATTAAGTTAATTCACTGAAGACCCCGGCAAACCCAACGTCATGTAGAGAAACAATGGGTTTACAGGGATAAACATTTTTAGCTCACCTGAGCTTTGCTCACCTGAGCTAAAGTGATCACTTTTCGTCCGTCGTCCGTCTGTGCGTGCGTCCGTTAACATTTTCAAAACGACTTCTCCTCTGAAGCCCCTGAGCCAATTTTGCTCAAATTTCATATGGAACCTCCTTAGGTTGGGGGAACGAAAGATTGCTAAAATGGTTGCGGTCCGTTGACCAAGATGGCCGCCATGCCCATATATGGTAAAAACCTTTAAAAATCCTTCTCCAGAACCGAGAATGCCTTGGGGCATAAATCATCGGGGATGGGGGGTCTATCAAAATTGCTAAAATAATGGTCGTACATTGACATTTGACCTTTTTAGGCAAGGTCAAGTTTGCTTCCCTATGCATTTCTGTGGGAAGAAACCTTTAAAAAAAGGATGCTTTGTGGCTGAATCTTTGCATATATCATTGGGAACAGGAGGTCTACCAAAGTTGCTAAAATAATGGTCGTACATTGACATTTGACTTTTTTACGGTAAGGTCAAGTTTGCTTCCTTATGCATTTGTATGGGAAAAACTGTTGAGAATTTCAAATGACTTCTCCACTGGAGCCTCTGGGCCAATATTGCTCAAATTTCATTAGGAGCCTCCCTGGGGCAGGAAAATGAAAGATTGCAAAAATGGTTGCCGTCCATTGACCAAGATGGCCGCCATGCCCATATATGGTAAAAACCTTTAAAAATCTTCTTCTGCTGAAACGAGGATGCCTTGTGGCTGAATCTTTGCATAAATCACTGGGGACGGGCGGTCTACCAAAATTGCTAAAATAATGGTCATACATTGACCCGAGCGAGGCTCGAGCCGCAGCGGTGAGAAACCTAATGGATTAAGAGTCAGCTCTCTTATCCACTAGGCCACGGGGGTCCACCATACATCTTTCGAAAACGAGGTTTTATATGCATTACCATGCTATGAATCATCCTCCTGCAAATACTTTATAGTCCTATTAAGAAGTACTTTAGTCAAAAATGTGCTGCAAAGATTTTGACAAATTTTTGTTGAGATTTTAGATTACCTCCCTTGTCTACTAGAACTTACTTTGTACATTATTTGTCACCAGCAAAGCCTGTCATCCATAAACAAACACACGTTCTGCGTGCACATCGCCGACACAAAAACTCTGCAATAGCACTTCGAAACCTCATGCCTTATTCATGCCTTTCCATACAATGATAACCATATCTAAATGAGACTTCTTAAAATGAAAAGGAAAATGTAATAGAATCAAATTCAGGAAGGGATAATAAAAAAATTAGGTCAACGATATGATTACCCCATTTTCTAAAGGAATCAAGAGGGAAAACTACTTGAACAAGTTATTCAATTTTAACGATTACTTTCAACTCTTCTTTGCACACTCTAATTGTTACAGCTTTTTGAATAGATGCTCTCAAGTGTGTTTGTGTGCGAGAATACTGGATAAAAGCTATAGATGAAAGTACGTAAATCTAAATACTTTTTTAAGATTATTGAGGTGCTTGATCTTGTATGTGATTAATACATTCAGATACTTCATATACCGAAACTAAGGCAACTTATAGTGTTGATTAATTGGTATTGGACTGTGTAGCTAAAGTTTTACCATCAGAACTGTGTTTGTCTGCGAGAAAACTGACCAAATGCAGATCAAGAAGATACCGTTTTATCCGGCATTACCTTATTTTTTGTCGATTGTGCCTCAGTCTTTGATTCGTCGGTAAAAACTTTTAGCAATGACCAGTTTATGATACAAGACCAATTTCAAATGCATTTTCATCCACCAGCTGTCCAGGAAATTTAAGAAAATGAAAAAAGTACGAACTCCTCTGGTAAGAATGCTTCTGTATCTATGGCCGAACCTGTACAACCATTTTCTCTTTGAGTGTTTGACACTTTCGGCAAAGTATATGTATCAACTGAAGATTTGGCAGTTAGAAGAATGTACTTAGATCCGGATAGGCTACTTTTCATGTTCGATGAAACTATCCTAATATTTTAGATAAATGTTTTTGTCTACTCACCTTCAAACGCGGTTCTTGAAATGGCGGCGAATCCTACGAAAAATACCGTAATCCGGCGTTATTTGACCGAAAATACGGCGTTACGACCGGTTATCCGGCGTTACGGTTAGACGCGGTGAATAATCTCTTATTAACAAAAGAAACAAAATATTTTGAATTTACTTCTATTTGTTCATAAATTCCTGGCGACAATCAGAAATTGCTAAACTATTTTTCATGGCATTTTCACATTTTCAACTTGCAGGGCGTCATCTGTATTTTTTTTTTTTTTTTTTTTTTTGAATGACGTCATCTAAACCTAACGCTGACGAAGTAGTCTAACGCTAAGGAAGTCAAGTGAATCTAATAGTTAATTAATACTAGAGGCCCAAGTGGGCTAGAAATCGCTCACTTGGATTAGGCTGATCGTGATATGTTACATTGTGCCATGTTGGCCAGCTTGGCTATCAGATTCGATTACCTTTAGCAATTCAGAATCTGATGCTGTTCGGAGAGTTTCATGATTGCCACCATGGCCGCCATCTTGGATATTGGAACTGAACGATTCACCAATTCTGAATCTCCATGTCACCCCGATGCCTCCCATCAAGTTTCGCCTCAACCTGACTTACTGTTTGGGAGGAGATGTGGTTTGAAGAATTTCAAGATGGCGGCCATCTTGGGCACTGGAACAGAAGGATTTTAGCAAGTCTGAATTTCAATAACACCCCAATGCCTCCCGTCATGTTTAAGCTCAATCAGACTTACCGTTCGGTAGCAAATGTGATTTGAAGATTTTCAAGATGGCTACCTTAGTGATCATCTTGGATACCAGAACGGAACCATTTTAGCAATTCTAAATCTCCACGCTGCCCCGATGCCTTCCACCACGTTTCCGCTCAATCCGACTTACTGATCGGGAGCAGATAACAATTGAAGACTTTCAAGATGGCCGGAGGAGATATTGTTTGAAGGTTTTTAAGTTGGCTGACAAGGCAGCGATCTTGGATATCGAAACGGAATGATTTTAGCAATTCTAAATTTCCATGTGGCCCTTATGTTTCCCACCAAGTAAGGGCTCAATCTAACTTAGGGATCGGGAGCAGATGTGGTTTCAAACTTTTCAAGATGGCCACCCAGGCGGCCATCTACGATAGCCAAACGGAATGATTTACGCAATTCTGAATCTCTATGTCGCTCTGATGCTTCCCATCAAGTTTCCGCTTAATCTAACTTACTGTTTTGGGAGGATATGTCGTTTGAAGGGCCGCCATGGCGGCCATCTTGGATATCAGCACGGAATAATTTTAACAATTTTGAATCTCTATGTCCCTCCGATGCCCCCCATTAAGTTTGGCTCAATCGGACCTACGGTTTGGGAGGAGATGTCGTTTGAAGAATTTCAAGATGGCCGCCAAGACGGCCGCCATGGCGGCCATCTTGGATATCGAAACGAAACTATTTTAGCAATTCTGAATCTCTATAACGCCCCAATACCTCCCATTAAGTTTCGGCTCAATCTGACTGTTTGGGAAGAGATGTTGTTTGAAGAATTTCAAGATGGCCCCCTTGGAACGGAACGATTTTAGCAATTCTAAATCTCTGTGTCACTGTGATGCTTCCCATCAAGTTTTGGTCCAATCCAACTTACGGTTTGGGAGGAGATGTCGTTTGAAGAATTTCAAGATGGCCGCTATGGCAACCATCTTGGATATCAGAATGCAACGATTTTAGCAATTCTAAATCTCTATGTTGCTCCAATGCCTCTCTTCAAGTTTCAAGACTTATGGTTTGGGGGGAGATGTCGTTTGAAGAATTTCAAGATGGCTGCCGTGCGGCCATCTTGGATATCAGAACGGAACGATTTTAGCAATTCTGAATCTCTGTGTCACTGTAATGCCTCCCATCAAGTTTTGGCTCAATCCAACTTACGGTTTGGGCCATCTTCGATACAGGAACGGAACGATTTTAGCAATTCTGAATCTCTGTGTCACTGTGATGCCTCCCATCAAGTTTTGGCTCAATCCGACATACGGTTTGGCAGAGGATGTTGTCTGAATAATTTCAAGATGGCCGCTAAGGCGGCCATTTTGGATATCGGAACAGAACGATTTTAGCAATTATGAATCTCTGTATTTCTGTGATGCCACCCATCAAGGTTTGGCTCAATCCGACTTATGGTTTGGGAGGTGATGTGGTTCGAAGAATTTCAAGATGGCCGCCATCTTGGATATCAGAACGGAACAATTTTAGCAATTCTGAATCTTTGTGTCACTGTGATGTCTTCCATCAAGTTTCAGCTCAATCGGACTTACGGTTTGGGAGGAGATGGCGGCCATCTTAGATATCGGAACGAAACGATTTTAGCAATTCTGAATTTCCATGTTTCCACAATGCCTCCCACTAAGTTACATCAAAATCCAACTTATGGTTCTGGAGGAGATGTCGAAAAAATGAAAAGCTAACGACGGACGGACGACGGATAGTAATATAGAAATATACGAAAACAAATATTTTTTAAGATAATTTTAGCATCTATAATTTGTGTTAAGAACGGCTCTGAATTAGACTATAATGGATCTGATCTTTCGCTGTTTACTCATGTCAAAAGGACTCTTTTTTGTATTATGCGTGCTATTTTTGTCTGCTTTCCTCTGTGCTATAGACACAGGACTGATTATACCGTAATCACTACAAATACACGGCTCCTGAAAGTCTAACAAGTCTATCTGAATACACCGCGTTGAAACAACGTCGTTTTAACGTTGATACAACGTCCTAGACGAAAAATCAACATTTTAACGACGTTTCAATATTAATCAACATTAAAACGACGTTTACGTGAATTCAATGTTATGTGCCTGCTTTAGGGGATTTGTGTAAAAAATGATGGTTGAATAGCAGACAGTGCAAATCCCAGTTCTATCTGGTTCTGCACTGTCTGCTCAGGTATGTATGTCCAAATATTTAGGGTAACTTATGGCAAAACATGTGAATAAAGATATAACCTCTAGATCCTGTATGTTCACCAACTTCGAGAGATACATTTTCAGTCGACAGTTCATTTTCCTGCTTTCGAAATCCGACAGTCGTTCTACAAAACAAAGGAGATCATATCTGAGCCTCGCTATGAGAAAGAGGGCTTTAGTCTAATAAAGGTTTGCGTAGTTGGCTGATATGGTCACCAGACTTTTATTTGATTCTATGAATGAGCACAGAATGCTATGTAGGACTGGTTTTCTTTAAACGTTCGTCTAAAGAAGCTATGAGCCAAACTGATGTCAGGCCTATGTATTAATATACGTCTTCGTCACAACTCTAGAGAAGGCAATATTTTAAGAAAGTACATATATTTCAAATTTCTCTGCAGAACATATGTTTTGGGTACTCATAAGAAGCGCCTCTGTGAGGCGCTTCTAATGAGTACCCAAAACATATGTTTTTGTAGAGAAATAAAAAAAATCTATTAACCATGATACAATCTTATCTAGAGCTATGTAAACCATGACATTTTCACCATATAATATGGTAAAATTAGACAATTTGGTTGTAATGCACATTTAGACTGGTTTATGCAAAAAATATTGCAACATGTAATAAACAAATTGAAAAATTGGTTTAAAAACAAGAAAAAGCTGAAAAACTGCCTAATAGTGTAGTCCCCGTCCCATCGAATTTCGACATTCAAAATCATATTTGACATTCGAACTGAGGTCGACTATCATATTTCGACATTCGAAATCCTATTTTGCTATCCGAACTCAGGTTGAATATCGTGTTTTGTCATTCAAATTATATTTTGACATTCAAACTGAGGCCGAATATCGAATTTTGACATTTGAAATCCTATTTTAACATTCGAACTGAGGTCGAGTATCAATTTTGACATTCGAAATCCTATTTCGCCATTCAAACTGAGGCCGAACATCGTATTTTGACATTCGAAATCCTATTTTGACATTTAAACTGAGGCCTTATACCAAATTATAAATTCGAAATTCAATTTTGACATTAAAACTGAGGCCGAATATTGAATTTTGACACTTGAAATCCTATTTTTGACATTCGAACCAAGGTCCAATATCGTATTTTGACATTAAATTCCTAATTTGACATTCGAACGGAGATCAAATGTCGAATTTTGACATTCAAATCCTATTACGACTTTTGAAATGGGGCAGAATATCAACTTTTGACATTCGAAATCCCTATTTTGACATTCAAACTGAGGCCGAATATCGTATTTGGCATTCGAAATCCTATTTTGACATTCAAACTGAGGCCTTATACCAAATTTTAAATTCGAAATTCAATTTTGACATTCAAACTGAGGCCGAATATCAAATTTTGACACTTGAAATCCTATTTTTGACATTCGAACTAAGGTCGAATATAGTATTTTGACATTAAATTCCTAATTTGACATTCGAAAGGAGGTTGAATGTCGAATTTTGACATTCAAAATCCTATTACGACTTTTGGAATGGGGCAGAATATCAACTTTTGACATTCGAAATCCTATTTTGACATTCAAACCGAGGCCGAATATCGTATTTTGACATTCGAAATCCTATTGAGACATTCAAACAGATGCCGACTACCGAATTTTGACATTCGAAACCTTATTTTGACATTCAAACTGAGGCCGAAAATAGAATTTTGACAGTCGAGATCCTATTTTAACATCCGAACTGAGGCCGCATATCTAATTTTGGCATTCAAAATCCTGTTTTGAATTAAAGTCGAATATCGAAATTCGATATTCAGCCTCGGTTTCGAATGTCAAAATTCGATATTTGTCTCAGTTCAATTGCCGAACGAACTTTTCAAAAAATAAATAAATAAAAAAAATAAAAATAATAATAATGATAATAATAATTATAATAATAATAATAATAATAATAATAATAATAGTAATAATAAAAACATTATATCAAAATAACATGACAAAAGTCTTTGCATTTTAATTGAAACGTACGTAAATTGCGTACACAAATTAATCTTTCCCACTCTCTGGACAATATCAGAGACGACAAATGGATTGTATTTTACTATTTTTTTTTTTCCAGAAAATGGACTTTGACATTTCATGCAGGTTATCTCCTAAGGAGACAATTTGCATGAAATGTCAAGCCCATTTCTGAGAAAAATAAGAAAACTATTTCAGACTGTCGTCTGTTGAAATTTTAACCCAACACACCTAGCGTTAAATAAGCAGATGACGAGAGCCAGTCTGTTTTACCTCATTTTATAGATTCTATAGATGGCTAGCAGTACGACAAGCATAATAAAGCACACTAGGGCACCGGCACCAAAAGCGATTCCGAACACTTCAGTTCCTGAAACGATACAAATACAGGGTGTGGGATCCACGTCACTTTTTCAGATATGTACACATTTCCACCGATTCTGGTAGCATTACGAAAACACGCCTATTCAAATATATTGAAAATTTCACCATCAAAAAAACTGAAAGTTTTCAGATAAAAATGTTGATAGTTTTCATATTTTTGCTCAAAACATAGATTGTGGGTACTCGTTAGAACCGTCTTGCCGAGGCGGTTCTAACGATTACCCACAATCTATGTTTTAGCAGAAATAATGTATACCATTGTAAACCACAGTTTTACTATATAAAAGTGGGGTTTAAGGGGGCCCTTAGGAGCAATTTCTCCTCTTTTTCACAAATGTTTTTACCTGTTGTTAGATTTTCATGTTTAGGCAGGGACCAGATTTTCACTTCGAATTAAGCAGTTATTCGAGATAAGCGAAATCGAGATAACGGGAGTCAACTGTACTTATGATAAACACTGCAATGATATTCCTACGACAGATTTGGTCCCCAGGGTCTTTCCTTCTCAACGTATGGGGCGGCGGACTTGTTGATCTGGACTCGCTGCTTGTGCTGTGCCGTGTGGTCGAACCTCTGCCATACACTAAACATTCTCCAACTGATATGCTACATTCTCCAAAGCAATTATCTTGGCAAGAGTTGTCACAGTTCTCTCCCCACTTTCCAGTTTTACAGCGAAAACATGTAGGACCATCATCTTTATTACACAAAAGTGGTCCGGCACAATCTGGAATGGCGCACGACTTGTTGCAAAATTCACCCCAGTATCCATCAGACCCCGACATGCATGTCAGGCATGATCCCGTGTCCTGATCGCCAAATGGAGACAATTTGCATAAAATGTCAAAGTCTATTTTCTGAGCAAAATCAGAAAAAATATCATTTATTTGTCGTCTGCTGAATTAGCCCCAGGGAGAGGTGAACGCTAAATTTGAATATGGATTTTGAATATATCCATATTACCTATATCTGGCGATGTATCAGTAATTTGTTGACGGACTGGTAACCAATGTAGAACCTGATAAACATTTAAGAACAGCGGCGTCTGATCAGGGTCTATACTGTTTGCCACTCATCCGTATGTTTTTAGACATATTAACTGGGTTGCGCCATGCGAAGACATGCCTTCGGGCACATGCGGAAAGCGACGGCCCAGATCAGCCTGTGCATCCGCGCAGTCTGATCAGGACCTTCACTGTCTGCTTACAACATCACGAAAACATGCCTATATAATTTTGACCCCCTTAAACCCCACTTTTATATAGTAAAACTGGGGTTTACAGGGGTAAACATTATTTTTCTTATTTCTGCTCAAAAACATAGATTGTGGGTACTCGTTAGAACCGCCTCGCCGAGGCGGTTCTAACGAGTACCCATAATCTATGTTTTGAGCAGAAATATAAAAAATATCAGAGTTTTTTACCTGAAAAATTTCGGTTTTTGGAGGTGAAATTTTCTATATATTTGAATAGGCCTGTTTTCGTAATTAAATCACCGGATACTACAGAATGTATGAAGGTAGAGGAGAGGCTCGGATGATACTTTGTGCATTCACAGGATGATCTCAATCCACGCGTTTTGCGCATGTTCGAAGGGCTTTTTTCGCTGGTGGCTAACCCATTTATGCATGGCATCCCATAAAAGGGATATTGGTAAACAATGCAGACCCAGATCAGATGCCGTAAGATGCAGCGTCTAAGCAGGGGCTACAGGTATTGTTGTAAGTTTTGATGTGCGATGGCTCAAATGATAAAATAACCCGACACACCTTCAGTTGCACATGGACCTGCCTAAAGAAAGAGATAGAAGACTCCACCAGGCATAAATGGGTAAATGTACTTGTTCAAACTTTAGGACTAATGTGGTAAAAAAGATGTCCAAATGCAGTTAACTCTCGTTATCTCGAATTCCAAGGGACTCTCTGAAATACTTCGAGATATTCGTACCTCGACATATCATATTTGCAGAATTGAGGAAAAAATAATTCGCACAACCACCTTTAACAAATATATATGTAATTGGACTCTTGAAGTTAGATATATATTGACAATAGTTTTTAACCTGTTGTTAGATTTTCATGTTTAGGCAGGGACCAGATTTTCACTTCGAGTTAAGCGTTTATTCGAGATAAGCGAGATCGAGATAACGGGAGTCAACTGTACTTATGATAAACACTGCAATGATTTTCTTACGACTGATTTGGTCCCCAGGGTCTGTCCTTCTCAACGTATGGGGCGGCGGCCTTGTTGATCTGGACTCGCTGCTTGTGCTGTGCCGTGTGGTCGAACCTCTGCCATACACTAAACATTCTCCATCTGATATGCTACATTCTCCAAAGCAATTATCTTGGCAAGAGTTGTCACAGTTCTCTCCCCACTTTCCAGTTTTACAGCGAAAACATGTAGGACCATCATCTTTATTACACAAAAGTGGTCCGGCACAATCTGGAATGGCGCACGACTTGTTGCAAAATTCACCCCAGTATCCATCAGACCCCGACATGCATGTCAGGCATGATCCCGTGTCCTGATCGCAGGCTTTGCAATTCTCAGACACACATGTTAAGTTGCAAACATCGCCCCAGAATCCGTCAATACAGCCTTTGTTACATTTGAGGGTATCTAATTTACAAGAAACGGCACAGTTCGGTGGACACAGTTTTTCACATTGGTAACCCCATTTGCCCGCCTCACATTTATCGCAGAACGAACCGTGGTTTTTATCACAGTAGGAAACTTCGGTGCAGTTGTTAACTGAGCAAGAGCGCTCGCAATAGTCTCCCCAGTAACCAGTTTCACACTGTTCACACATTCCACTAGCTTCATTGCATTTGTTCTCAAAGCATGTGCTGGAATTACAGGCATTTTGACAGCCGCTGCCCCAGTAGCCAACCCCGCATGCTCCGCAAACGCATTCAAATACTGAAAATAAATATATATACTTGGAGATTTTGCCGCCATTTTTTTTCACTCTTTAAAAGAGAAAACATTTACAGATAGGAATTTATTTCACAAATCTTTTCAAAAGCAGCTTCTCCTTAAAGGAAATGATTAGCTCCCACGATAGTCAACAGTGAGAAGGGATGTGAATATGTCTATATCAGAGTTTGTCCCTGCTCCCCCTCTCCCCTCCCCCTCGCCCTCTCCCTCCTCCCTCCTCCCCCCCCCCCTCCACACACACACCTATAAAGTGTGTCCATTCTCCTTAGACATATATTGGCTACATTTAACAAAACGTCCTTACTGTTACGAGACGTTCGACTACTGTAACCATGACACTTAGCGCATGCGCAGGATAACTCTGAACCTGTGCATTTTGCGCATGCTCGAAGACACATTTTCGCTTGGCGCGGCCCGTATACCATAAACTTTTGGGGACTGAATACACTTGGTGGGTGTTCTGTTATTGTTCTCAAGTGAAACACCTTTTATTATGTCCAGTTTGAATTTTTGCATAACAAGCCCCTTTTGAAAAGTGGTCTGCATCTAAAAGGAAAGAATTTGCTCCCCAGAGGGAGCAAATTCTTTAGATGTAGACCCCTATTCAGGAGGAACTGATTGCAAAAAAAAAAAAAAAAAAAAAAAAAATCTGACAGTGTTACCGCCCATAAAAATGAACCATTCCAATTTGTATGAATGTAATTTTCGAACGTACACAGGAGCATGTGTACAGGTGTAAGTGGTGCAACAATAAAGCAGTATTCAAAACGGTTTCCCTATTTCCATTATTTTTCCTAAGTATTCGGCCAGACAGACCCAGATTATACGCCGCAAAAAAAAAAAAAAAAAAAAAAAAAAAAAAGCGGCACCTGATCGTATTTGACTTTTTGCTTCTCACCTTGTAGTTCTGGACACACTAACAGTGAAATAGACTTGTTCAAATTTGGGGACACGTATAGTAAGGTAGTAAGTCCAAATAATAGAGTCAGTATGGTACTGGCTCAGTACCGGGATCTACCGTTCTGATTTATAATTCAGATGTCTCTATGTTGAGCACCAAGCGAAAGAGTAGCTACAGTGAACCCTCGATACAATGAAAGCATTTGTTCCCGTAGATGCTGCCATTAAAATTAATTTGCTGTTGTAAAGAACTTTTAGGAGCAGAATGATGTGTTACAAAGTACAAAGGCTTTGGGTTGTTTTGTTTTGTTGTTGTTGTTGTTTTTTCATAGAACATATTTTTATATTTGTCAGATGAGGCGATTCTAACAAATATCAAAACCATATGTTTCTTGAAGTATTAATTATTTTCTTGCATTATTTTAAAATAGTCAAGTTATCCTAATAACAAATTTCTTCGTTGTATCAAGGGTCGGTATAAAGAGTGTTGACTGTACTATATTTTATAATCATTGGTATAATTCGGCCCGAGGATTGGTCCTGCGACTTCCTGCATGTAATGTGAACGCACTACCTATTTCTGTATTGACGGAATTGAAATATGCTATCATTCGTTGGTGCTGCTATTTGGAAAAATAAATGAGATTTTAAGACATGAATATAACAAAACTAATTAAATAATATTTGTCACAAAACTTTATCGAAGTATTTGTGTAGAAGTGTTTTTTTTTTTTTTTTTTCTTTTTTCGCTAGTAACTTTCTTAAATTTTACTTGACACCGACACTGCTGTCAAAATCATCATCAGCAACAATAACGACAGCCACAACAACAACAAAATGGTTTATGTAAATCTTTGACATCGTTGAAAAATCAACTGCCACTAAGGTGAACGACCCGCCTCATTCTTACCTGTGCCTTTGCGTAGCCTCGGGCATTTGGCGGTTTCCTTGGCTTGATCTTGTCAATATTAATGCGATTACAACTTTTATCAAAATATCATATATTTTGGAAGAACTACGGCTATTTTCATGTTTTGATCTCGGCATTAGCTCGGT
Source organism: Anodontia alba (assembly GCA_964016985.1). Lineage (NCBI taxonomy): Eukaryota > Metazoa > Mollusca > Bivalvia > Lucinida > Lucinidae > Anodontia > Anodontia alba. Next base: position 42,546,964 of record OZ024827.1, read on the forward strand.
CAGTGAAAATTGAAAATAGCAAGCCCATTGGCTAGATCTTGTCGGTAACAATCTGTAAGCGAAAACATATCAAAGTATTCCTAAGGTTTCAAGTTATGGGTGTTTTCGCTAACTGGCACATTTTGGGCTCGGCTCTATCGCTGTCTAGGAAAAGTGGAATTTGGTAATTCCTTTGTCTGGATCTTATCAATAATAATATGTATACAAATCTTTATTAAAATATCCCACATGGCTGAAGACCTAGGAAGATTTTTTTCCATTTTTTTCTCCGGCGTTTCCAAGGTAAAAAAATGGCATTTGGCAAGCGTATCGGTATCTATCAGTACATGTATATAAAACATATCAAAATATTCTCAACGGTTTAAGCGCCTTGGATATTTTCGCTAACTGACCATCGACGGACAGACGGACTCACAAGGTAATTATAAAGCACTCTTCTAAAGTCAACATTTCAATCGGTCGACTTTTCTGCGGGTTGAGCAATCTAAACTGGCTATGCCTTTGTCAACAAAACTATTTTTTAGCCGGGTTTGATTAAATTTCCAACAGTATTCGTGATCTGTCACTTGTCATTTGTTTCCTTTTGTAATTAAATTTCAGGCACGTTCCTCATCAGGATTGCTTTAATACTGTATATTCCGAAAGGAATTCGGCTCACTATTGTACGAATCCCTACTACACTTAAGGAACGAAACCTCTCCTCTCAACACACACGCCGGAAACTAATTCTTAATTTTAACCCTTTCAGTGGTAGGCCAAAAGAGACACCTGTGCAAACAGTGTAGATGCTGATGAGACGGCTCGAAACGAGCCGTCTCATCAGGATCTACACTGTTTGCCATTCTTGTTTTTGATTCTCGACTGAAATCTCTATTGACATCAGTGGATATGTTCTAATTCAAAGATGGAAGAGTCCAATTCAGAAACATGGGGATGAAAGGGTTGAGAATAGCCCATTTTTTTATAAAGAAGGCAAGTACTTTCATGTAAGAGTGACTGACCTTGTGGGCGTGGGGTTAGGGGTGGTGTCCTCTAACCATAAAATGTCTGTGTTACTTACCAACAAAAAAGCAAAAACAGAACAAGCAGCTCTTCATCTTGTTTTTTTGTTTGTCTGTGTTAAACGAATTACTGCAACAAAAAAAAATAGAATATGATAAAATAAACGAAAGCGTAAAAAACAAAAGACGAGGATATCAAGATGGTCTTATATCGCTTCCTGAGTACCTTGTATATAAAATTCCAGGGGCAAAGGCAGAGAACATCAAGGGGAATTTTGTGCCTTACAGTTTTTTCTACACATATGTATAGGAAAACAAATTCAACCTTGCCTGAAACAGGTCACATGGAAACCAACGATTACCGTAAGAACATGGTTTGTAGATCGCCAATGACCGACGCCCTATACTTATGACTCAGCCTCAACGCGATCTTTGTTCTGTAAAAGACGATTTTATATGGTTTCCAACGCCAAGGTTATGACGACCATCTTTGTCAAATTGGCTCTGTGGTTTCTGAGAAGTTGTTTAAAGATTTCATGAGATTATACATGTGTCTAACTATATAGCCAAGGGCATGGCATATAAACTATGGGGAAGGGTTATCCGAAAGGTTTGCTACTAAAATCATATATTGTACGTTTCTATCATCTTTAATACAACTTGCCGATAATGACCTTTTAAATTTTCCTCAGTGTAAATGTATAGAAAAGCAAACCTGATATTGCCGTCAAAAAGTCAAAAGTCAACTTCATTTGAATAGTACAATCTATGTCCTCGATGTTAAATACCAAAATTACGCATCAAAGCTTCTTGGTTTTGTAGAAAGAGATTTTTTTTTAAATGGTTTTTTCCATATATGGGCATGGCGGGCATCTTAGTCGACAGAGAGAGACCATCTGAACAAACCATTTTACAGATGGCTCCACATGGAATTTAGCGAAAACTAACAAAGCTATTTCAGAGAAGAATTCCCTTCACGATTTCCTGACTTTATATGAACAGAACCAGCTGGCAGTCGGTTGATTTGCTACTTCGGTCGTATATGCCAATCATTAGTCTTTTTGCTTTTACATTTTGAGAAACTAACTTCAACATTATCCCCACACAAATGTATATGGAAGGAGGCATTGACATGATATAAGAGGTCAAAGGTCAATCTAGGCGCATTTGAAAATAAAAACAACTTTGGTAGATCGCGTCCCTGATGCTGTATACCAATATTCAGCCGCGAAGCTCTCTTGGTTCTGGAGAAGAAGAGGGGGAACATTTAGATGTGTTTTACCATATATGGACATGGCGGCTATCTTGGTCGACAGAGTGTTACCAGCTGAAGAAAGTTTCATTCTCCGATCGACAAGGCTCCATAAAAAGTTTGATAAAAAAATGGCGCAACGGTTTGAAAGAGTGGTATGACGGACGCCGAACAAAATAAGAAAACAATAGCTCATCTGGATGATTGGCATGGCGGCTTTCTTGGTCGACAAAGTGTTACCAGCTAAACAAAGTTTCATTACCTGGATCGACGGAAGCACCATGTAAAATTTGATCAAAAAAAAAAAAAAAAAAAAAAAAACAATAGCGCAGCGGTTTGAAAGAGTGGTATGACGGACGCCGAGCAAAATAAGATGACAATAGCTCATCTCGGTAATTGGCATGGCGGCTATCTTGGTAGACAAAGTGTTACCAGCTGAACAAAGTTTCATTCCCTTGATCGACGGAAGTTCCATATAAAATTTAATAAAAAAAATGCGCAGCGATTTGACGGACGCCGAACAAAATAAGATGACAATAGCTCATCCAGGTGAAGTAAAATCAACTTGAGCGCCGTCAAAAGGTAATGGGATTGGAGATGGCGTTGGCCATTTGATAAAAAAGATTGCGCAGCGATTTGACGGACGCCGAACAAAATAAGATGACAATAGCTTATCATGGTGAAGTAAAATCAACTTGAGCGCCGTCAAAAGGTAATGGGATTGGAGATGGCGTTGGCCTACTGCATATGCAGTAGGCCAACGCCATCTCCAATCCCATTACCAGGGAACATCCTACGCAAGAAGACATGGAACTACAGTCTGTTCAGGCCATTTGAGATTTGATTAAATAGTCTATGGAAACTGAAACGATGACTGATCAGATTTTGATGAATCGTAGACTCCACAAGACGTGTGAGGAACAGAATATGAACATTTACAAGGCATTCATCGACCTTACCAAAGCCTTTGACACAGTCAGTGGTGAAGGCCTCTAGAAGAGTTTGGTTCTCTAGACAGATTCACGTTTTCTAAAACTATGGCCAAATTATCAGTGCAGGAAAAATTGCAGTTACCTAGCCGACATCTTGACAGTCAAATGCAGAACAAACATTGTAAAACTGTTGTAATACGTACTGTAGAATCGTGTGAAATTCCAATGGTAGTAGTAAAAATCCTCCTTATAATGCAGACGGACTCTTGTTTTCATATTATATTATGGTGGAAAAAATCGGAGTTCACATAGCACAGACTTGTTGATAACGAAGTATCTTATATATTTTAGATCTACATTGGAATACTGTTTGAAACTAGAAAAAATAATGGCGTTTACTTTTTTTTATTACAACCGTCTTTGAAAGCACCCACTCTTAATCCTAAATGCGCCAGTCACAGCTGCAGCAAAGTCGGTTCACACGAACTGCCAAGACATATTCTTTCTGAAAATAATAACAAATAAAAAAAAGAATGTCGTCTGCTACGTTTTCTGCTTAGCGCTTTCAGGGTTTATGCTAAAAATATATCACATTTGTACACTGTTGACATTTTTGTAACTTACACGAATCGTGCCATGCGAAATTATGTCTTCGGGTCATATATGAACAATGAAGGCCCTCATCAACTTCAGCCTGGTCGGGGCCTTCATTGTCCGCTTACAGAATCATTGGATACATGTACTGACGGGTGATATTAACTCTTTCGGTGCTAAATTTGTCGTATGCTTTTTTTTTTTTTTTTTTATTTTAACAAACTATCGCTTGGAAAGACGTTTATATGTAAAGTTGATAGACTGAATGTCAAACAGCGTAGATCCAGATGAGACGGCTCATTGAGCCGTCTCATCTGGATCTATGTTGTTTACAAAAGCCTATGTTGTTTACAAAAGCCTATTATTATCGCCTGTGGCAGTCAAATAGTTAAAAGGCTTGCACGAATGCACTTACCAGGACAGTCACTCTTTTCCCTTAAAGCGCTTAAGCAAATTTGTTGCGGACGACATTAAAAAACTAAGCAGATGATTCAAATGAAATGTCAAGTCTTATCTCCTCTGAAAATTAAACAAAATCAAAGTGTCGTCTGCTGTAGTTATGATTAACACTTTTTCGCTAGCCTCAGCACACATATAGAACGTTGTATAGCTCGTGTCATCGATATTTTTGTGTTTTATTGCAATTCTTGTTCATCGAAGCGATAAGTATGAACACACAGTCTTGTAATTGTATCTACCCCGATCACCAATCCCATCATTACACTAGGTCAAGATTTTATATTGTATAATTTTTTTTTAATTTATGCAATAATAATAATAATAATAATAATTATTATTATTATTATTATTATTATTATTATATACCCTCTACAAGCCGATCCAATCGACTCCATCACGAAAACATGCCTATATAATATTGAGCCCCTTAAACCCCACTTTTATATAGTAAAAGTGGGGTTTACAGGGGTATACATTATTTTTCTTATTTCTGCTCAAAAACATAGATTGTGGGTACTCGTTAGAACCGCCTCGCCGAGGCGGTTCTAACGCGTACCCACAATCTATGTTTTGAGCAGAAATATGAAGAATATCAGAATTTTTTATCTGAAAATTTTCATATTTTGGTGGCAAAATTTTCAGTATATTTGAAAAGGCATGTTTTCGTAATGTCGGACCACTGCACGGCACGCGACATGGATCCAAATAAGTATAAGATACATTGACTGGTTCCCTCACCCTATAGCTCAATACTTACCATATAACATATAGAACATAGGAAACCAGTTAATAAGATACCCGGCTTTTATTTCTCCATATAAAATCCAGTACTATATGGCTCTCTTTATACTGATGAACATGTTTCATTCCTTGTATGATTGTCCGTTTTGTTCGTTCGTAAGTTTTTGTTCTTAAGTCTCCAACTGTTTTTATTTTGGTGGTAAGCCAAGTACACGCGTAATACATTTTAAGTTACTTTATGTTCAAATTCTTAAACTTCCGTTTATGTGACTTTATAATATTACTACCATGTGAATACGTCTCTACACGATAGCGACTGGAAATGCTCTGTCGGGATGATCGGGATTTCGTCTGTAGTATCAGTGACGGTTGTCAGGCAAAATTCAGAATATTAGAAACTGTTTGCACAAACTTTCCATCTGTTGGACATGTGGCGGCCGATTGGAATGCCCTCTACGCACATCGTGGACTTATACAGGTGATGGTAGTTACTGTCGTTTATAAAATGTTATTCCTTCTGTTTCTGTAATAAAGTATAGGGTGTGAATAAGACTACATTATAATCGCCATTTCAAAGTCAGAGGCATGAATCAATTATCTCTGTTTGAACTGATGGTCGTTATGTCACTGTAAATTCTTCGATGTGGTGACATTAAAACAAATCCGGGTCTAGTTACAAAAACTTCTATCTCACCTTCTAGCTTGTCAAGTAACGACTCAGTACCTTCAGATGAGTATGATAGCTTATCAAGTAATAGTTTTATGTCTTCCAGCGAGTATGAAATCAGGAATAACTTTTGAATTCATTGAGAAAACATGCCTATTCAAATATACTGAACATTTTATCACCCCAAAAAAATTGAAAATTTTCAGATAAAACATGATATTTTCATGTTTCTGCTCAAAACATAGGTTGTGAGTACTCGTTAAAACCGCCTTCACGAGGCAGTTCTAACGAGTAACCACAATCTGTGTTTTTGAGCAAAAATAAGAAGAATAAGCCTGTCTAGCCTGTAAACCTCAGTTTTACTACGAGTATTTAAAAGTGGGGTTTAAGGGGGTCAAAATTATGTAGGCATGTTTCCGTGATGTGTTCACAAACAATTGAATCTCACCCTCTAGGTTCTCATGTAATGACTCAATATCTTTGGATGAGTATGATATCATAACAAATAATTAGTTGAATGTCTTCTAATGAGAATGATATCAGGAAAAATTTCTCAGTTGTTCACCAAAGCATTCAAAGTCCTAGTAATAAAAGTGATTTAGTAGCATTGGAACTTTTAGAAACATGGCATGATGGGATGACAGCCGCATCCCCACCCCCTCGCCCCACCCCCGCCCCGATAGTGATAAAAATATGAACGGTTATCTTTTATATCGCCGAGATTGTTTAGGCGATAGCCATGGAGGTATGTGCGTTTATGTAAAAACCATATCTACTCGTGAAGACGATTTTGTCTTGAACCACACGATATCGAATGTGTGTGGATTGTATTTCAAACTCATTATTAGAAAAAAATGATTGTAACCTTTTAACGTACACCCACTTCACCCTCGGCAAGTTTAATAGAAATCGAAAACTCACTAGACATGGTTTTTGACACGAACATCAATGATATTCAATAACAAGAGGGATTTCAATCTTGATATACAGAAATTGAATACAAGTCGTAAAGTTCAAGAATTATGCCAGCATTTCAGTCTAAAACAACCGATAAATGAACCAACTCACTTCACGGAGCATTCGAGCTATATCACTGACTCGTTTCTCACTTCAAATAAAAATAACATACTTTAAAGTGGAGTTAAACAACCATTCTTGAAACAAGATGTAAGGTATCATTGTCCCATTTTTTGTGCATTTAAGTTTCACACCATCAAATCAGCTATGTTTTCAAGGCATGTTTGGCTCTACATCACGTAAACATGCCTATATAATTTTGACCCCCTTAAACCCAACTTTTATACAGAAAAAACTGGGGTTTACAGGGGTAAACATTATTTTTCTTATTTTTGTTCAAAACATAGATTGTGGGTACTCGTTAGAACCGCCTCGGCGAGGCGGTTCTAACAAGTACCCACAATCTATATTTTGATCAGAAATATGAAAAGAATATCATATTTTTTTTATCTGAAAATTTTTAGTTTTTGGAGGTGAAATTTTCAATCTATTTGAATAAGTGTGTTTTCGTAATGATAACTGAGGTGATAACGCATAATTGGTTAAAGAAGTAATTAATACACATTGGAAAACATTGAAACATACATTGACATTTATGCTTCAATTATAACAAAACAATTGCTTCAAATATCAGAAAAACACATTCCAAACAAAATAATTTTAACTAAACAGTCAGAGCGTCCTTGGCTATATAGTAACACAACATTTAAAATGGAATAGAAAACGTTATTATAACGGATATAAGAGAACTAAAATCATGACGATTTTGTAAAATAATAATAATAATAATAATAATAATAATAATACCAGGAAATCTTTAGAACAATTCATTGGGACCAAAAGACTGGTGGAAGACTTTAACCATGTTCATTAAACCTATACAGGATTTGACTGTTCCTCCTTGACATGGCAGTGGTGTAACCTATACAGATAAGGTGGGAAAGACGAAGCTACTGAATGACAATTTTTTTGCACAGTCAAATCTGGACGAAAGTAATGCAGACCTTCCAAATATAACTTTACCTAATATAAACAAATTGGAATCGATTTAAACGAGTCTACAGGAAGAAATACTATTCTTAAAGTTTCTTAAAGTAAGAATAACTACAGGGCATGAATCTATCCATAACGGATTCTTTAAAGAAGTAGCAAACCCCCTTTCTATTCCATTATGTAACCACTTTAATCATTCATTTGCTACTGGTACCGTCACAGATTTGAGAAAAACGCAAAAATAATTCCTTTATTTAAGAAAGGTGACCCTTCAATTCCCTCTAATTATAGGCCAATACCGCTTTTGAGTACGGTCGGCACAGTCATGGAGACTATTGTGCATAAGTATGTCTTCAATTGTTTTCGAAATTGTGGATTTCCTGTAACTGCCGTCTAGCTTCGTGCCAGGAGATTCTAGCGTGATCAACGTGTAGATATTCATAATACATTTTGTAAAGCACTGAACGATGACAAAGTGACAAAGAAGGCCGTGCTACATGTATATTTTGTGATATAAGCAAGGCTTTTGATATAGTGTAGCATCAGGTTTTGATATATACATTGCAGAAAGTTGGCATCAGTGGAATCCTGTTAAACTGATTCACTGACTACCTTAAAAACAGACAAGAAAGAGTTGTGTTCCATATATATTTTAGTTAAAGCAGGAGTCCCTCAAGATTCAATACTTGGACCATTACTTTTCCTAGTTGGTATAAATGATATTGTGGAAAGTATAAATTCTACCAATAGGCTTTTTGCAGACGACACGAGACTTTACCTTATAGCTGACAACCCAGCTGAAGCGGCTGATAAGAACAATACTGACCAAAACACATTTATAGGCATCTAGATGGTTTGTGACTTTTAATTCTTCAAGATCTGAGTCTCTGTTTTTATCAAGAGAAATAAATAAATCACAAACACTTAGGACTGTTTTTTTCTCATGACTGCTCTTGGCATGAACATATTGAAACTGTTAAATCAAAGGCCTGGTTTCAAGTGAATATAATGCGGAAGCTGAAGATCTCACTGGGTTTATAGTTTATTCTTCTTTATTTGTCCCTTGTTAGTTAATACAAATAAACTTATGTTTAAAAAAAGTTATCCAGGAAATGCCACAATCGGAAAGCAAGGCCTGCCGAGGCCCCGAAAGGAAAACAGATGAGGAACAAACTATGGCAAAACAAAAGGGCACAGTTGCAACAGCCGACATACAAACAAAAAAAACTGCACCAGAGAGAACGGTCAGCAGAAACATATATATCTGTGTGGTGGAGGTGGTGGTGGTGGTGGTGGTTGGGTAGAGGGAGGGCTTAAACGAGTTTTACTCGATCGAAGTTTACCTTTGTCTTTTGAACGCGCCTTTTCCCGCAACGTTTATAAACCACACAAAGTTTCTCTCAGCTGCACTATTTTAACTTGGATGATCAGCGTGTATAAGGTTATTGCATGCGCATAAAAACCAGAAGAGAAAATAAGGAACATATTGGATGGTTATTTAATTACGAGGGTAATACCAAAATCGCTACCTGTGACGTTGACCGAGAAATACAGTTTTGACCTCTTCTAAGAGCAGTTGAGCAGATTGCAATGCCTAGGAATAGGCACGGACCGTTTAGGCTATGTGTCGACAATTTGGGACAACGAATTATTAGGAAATTGTAACTATGCAGTTATTTTCTGTGCAATCAGTATTGCATCAATGTTTTGATAAATGTTTACTTTTTCAGAGATGGAGAAATAGGCAATCATCCCCGAGCCAGAGATCAGTTTTCATTACGTTTCAGAAATTGGAATCGAAGATATATTTGACCTGTCAGAAATATCTAACAGAATGCATCGGACAGCGTTCATAAACCCAATTTTGGATCCATTAACCCTACAAAATCAAGAAAGGCAGTCTGTAAATAACACTGAAGTGAATATACCAGCTACACCCGCTAAATGAACTGTGCAGCGTATGTGGTGCCTACATAAAGAAGAAGAACTATGTTCGCCATTATAAATGTCATTTTGAGTTTTAATTCAAATATAGAGAATGCTCCAGATATTTCCTCCTAACACTATCTAGACCTTCATTACCAAACACGACACTCGCAAAATCAGATTTGATGCTATTATGAAAGTTTTTAGAAATAAATAAAGGTGCCTTGAATGAGCACATTCGTCTCAAACATAATAAAGTCAGTCAAAATGGTGAGTTTCGTCAGGTCGGGCACCCGCAAGACCATATAATTACGCATTATGACAGAACGCCATATAGGTGTAACAAGTACAAAATATCCTATCACAGTTCATCTAGCCTCAAACAACACATCACACACTGTACTGAAAAGGAACTGCTCCGAAGTATTTAGCTTGTAACAGAATGTCTTGAATGAACACTTTCGTATCAAACATAAAAAAGTCAGCCAAAATGGTGAGTTTCGTCAGGTCAGGCACCCGCAAGACCATAAAATTACGCATTATGACAGAACGTCATACAGGTGTAACAAGTACAAAATATCCTATCACAGTTCATCTAGCCTCAAACGACACATCACAGGCTGTACTGTTCCGGAACTGTTCCGAAGTATTTAGCTTGTAACAGAACACTTTCCTCTGTAAATACGCTGTCAGGTCATCTAAAGAGCAAATATGCAGGGAAACGATACACATGTGATTGTGGAACAATTACAAATGGCGGTCTGGCCTAGCAAGACACAGAAAAAGTTGCAGACACGGCCAAAATTCGTAAAACAATATCCGCTTTTAGAGCAACTGTTTAGCAACGTTAAAGGGCAAATAGAAAGAAATTTAAAATATGCCTGGTTTTCAGGGTGTTGATAGAATGCTTTAAGAGAATTATTTTGTTGAAAACCCCATCAAAAAATTCCAATCCAATCAAAAGTTATGGTGATTAATTTACGATACCTACCTTTTTTCCTGTTAGAGTAACCTCCCTTGGATTGTGTATTGAATAAGGCCCACAATGCAATATTCTGTGATGTCATAGTGGAACTTAAATTTTAAATTGAAATTTTAAACAGGAATATTCTGCATTTCCTTATATGCTACATAGTTTTTCTCCTTAACCATTATTGATATTGGTCTCTGTCCACAAATAAGCCCATGAATAGAGAATTTAACTCAAAATTTTATCAGTTATTTAAATTTAAAGTTAAATTTTAAAATGTTTAAAACTTGACTAATATTAAATTTTTCATATTTTGTTAATAATAGTGAATTCTGGGTGTATATCATATAAATGAATACCAAAAAAGTCAATTTTGGCTAATTATTAAGCATTGTAACTGGAGTTTTAATTATTTAAATGAAATTTTTAAATTTGAAATGTAACACTTTAAACGGAAAATAAGAGTTAAATTCCTATGTATATTAGTTTAAAGGAGTTGAATAAATTAAACAATGTGAAAACTGAATTGATGCAGATTAAAAAGCAAAAAATATTGGCAATTTAAAAAAAGGTTAAATTTTACTGTTCCCTTATGATGTCATAAAAGGGCTCATGAATATTAATGAGGCAGCCTGAATTCAATCCTCTTTGATGTTAAATATCAAATTTCAAATCGCAATATTTCAGAAACCGTTTAAGATTAATTTGATGCGGTTTTCGGCAGCCACCTCCTTACTGAAGTGCCCTTAAATATTTAGTAGAATTAAAACCTTCGTATTTGCCCTTTTTTTAACTCATTCTGAAACTGGGTTTTTATGATTTGTTGAATTAACAGAACCATGGAAGATTTTGAAAAGTTAAGACTATAGTTATAATAATCATAACACTCTGGATACAACTTGGATTAAAAGTTCTTTGGATCAACTGCAAATAAGACAGCAAGTAAACATTTCTTTTCCGAACAGCTACATGTCCAGTAAAGCGAATAGGATTCGTGAATGTGAAAACATAAAGAGTAGTCTTACACAAAGCACACCAATATTCCTCTATCAGTTAGGATTTTTTGTGTTTTCATCTCTGAGAACAGGATTAAGTTTCATTTTGTCAGGTGAAGGTCGTACACAAATTCTGTTCAGTCTTATATAAGAACTAAGTCCATCATTCCTGTGCACATTTGCGATTGGCAGTTAGATATGCGGATCTGGCATGAAGTTATTAAATTCAGTGAAACAGATAAGGGGATATTTGATGATAATTGAAGAATAATGTTCCTTATGTCTCCCTAAAAACATATTTTGTTAGTATATCTCGAATCGCTTGTGTTTCCAGTCATCCCGGCGGCCGTTCATCCGTTGGTTCCCATGATCACTGGTTTCACTAACATTGTTTTCCACACTTGTTACATGTTAGACAACATTGGTTGTCTTACAACTAATGTTGCACCTTAGCTTGATGATAACCCCCCCCCCCCGCACCCCCCCCCCCCTCCCCCCCCGACGCTATCTTCGCGATTTGTGTGGAAGTCATTGTGCAGATTTTGCATCTTGCTTTGCAGCACGGTCGTGTCTCCCCAAGTGGTTCATCTTCATTCATATCTGGTTTGAGTTTATTACGTACAAGAAGACCCCGCAGATTCTTGGGTCTTCTGTAGGCCATGATCGGTTGTTCTATGAAGATCTCATTCAAAGTGCTAGAGGGCTCATTGATGGGCCAGAGTTTGTTGACTATAGCCCTCACTTTTGGTAAGTTTGGGTGATACGTCAACACCAAGGGGAGAACGCTAGACTCAGATTTAGTAGGTCTACACTGTTCTGTTGTCATGTTCTCTCAACAGCAAGTGAAATTGCCTGTTTCTGATATGATCCATTGATTAAGGTTTATTTACAGGCTTTAGGATATATGGCAAAGAAAACGTCACCATCCCTAGCTTCGAATTCTTTTATTTCGTCCAGTATTTCTGGTGTGAGAACCAGAAAACAAGATTCTTCGTAGACATGCCTGCCTGTATTGTAGCTTGTTTATGAAACGGGTACAAATCTCTAGCTCTTTCTCCGTCATTCTGGCGAAGAAATCCAAAGCATTACGTATAGAAGATGGTGACCAATAACATTCAGATTACCTTACGCATAGCAACCACCTTGGAAGATAGCCATCATGACCGTATATGAGCCGGAACGTCAGAAAACGTACCTTCGGACATGTGCGCCCATCATAGATTCAGACCAGCCTGCGCATTCGCAGTCTATTCGGAATCTTAACTGGGCGCATTTTGGATAGCCAAGGATGCAAAGTTTTCTCATGCGGACAACGAAGACTCTGATCAGACTGGATTGATGTTCAGGCTGATTTGAGTTTACGTTGGGTGCACTTGTAAGAAGGTACGTTTTCTCACATTGCGGCTCACTGAGTAAGACTTAGTAACGGCTTTCTCTACAATGCAATGCCGACTGAGTTTAAATTACATACAAGCACTAGCTTTGTCAAAAATCTACCTGGTCGTCTAGCTTTAATTGCATTTATGCTCATGACGCTTATACCGTACATGATGGCATATGTATCAAGATTCGTTGAAGTAACTAAACGACTCATGTACTTTCCGAGTTCATTCCCTACGGTGAAATTTACCTCTGACAAGTACACAAATAATAGGTGCCACGGTCTTTGTTTCTTGACAATTACTATTATCCTGTAAGTTTTTTTTCAAAAAATTGACTATATCAAATCACTAGAGGTGTCCTGGGCTAGTATTAGCTGATTCGACAATGGAATGTTTTCATTTTAATGCGAGTAAAGTTACTCTTTGGACAGATTCATTTCAGAATTAAATGGTGCCTTAATTGCTTTTTTTATTATCATTTATTATAAAGTGTTCTGTACCTAATATAGTATAGACCTAGATTAAAAGCCGCGTTTTGCGACATCTGATCTGGGTCTATATTGTTTGCTGCTGTCCCCTTTACGGGACGCTAGGCATAAATAGGTTATACTTGAAATAGGTCATAATTGGATAATAAAACATTCTACTTTTCTATTAGATGCACGACTACTATGTCAACAGCCTTGGTAGTTACTTCCGCTTCCGTTTCGATATAATTCTCATATTTAATGTGTGATTAGCTCAACTTTTATATATGCCAGGGCGACCCACAAAAAAAAATAAATAAATAAAAAACAGCATTCAAAGGACAAGATGTTTTAAGTTTGCGAAAACTATTGGAAATCCGCATCGAAGATGAAGAAGACTAACCTGACACGATAGAACCTATGTACAGCTTCTTAAGCTGACTGGCTCCAGTCTCCAATGACTAAATAATTATTCTCATTATCCTGGTTGATAATCCACTGAAATCAAAACAAAATTATGCCATGACTATTAATGTTGGTCACTCTAGTGACTAGCATTTATAGTTATGATATTAGTTTGGTTTTATTTAAGTGGATTACCAAACAGTATTAATATGAAATAAAAGCACTGCCTTTGATGCAAACACACCCAGCCACTATTTTTCCGATATGTATAAGATTTGACAGCACTTTCTTTACAAACAAAGTCGGTCTCACGCGCCGGGGTCAACTGAAATCATGTGATATGTTCGGTTATTTTTTTTTTTTTTTTAACTTGCATTTCTTGTTGCTTTGTTTAAATTCAGCAGAGCTCATATTTTATTTGTTCACAAACAAGTTTAAACAGATTTATCAATATTTGTTTTTCTCCCATTTTTGGCTTATCAATGATTTATTGGTCTGCTAACCGTGATGCTAAATTAGAGATGGTGAAAGAGATGGTGCCGCCGAAGTTTGCTACGAGACTCCTCACGAGATTTGGGTACCTCAGTATGTTTGTCAGCCTCTCTACAGTAATGCAAACAGTTCGTGTGTTTGCTATAAGAATAATTATACAGTCACTGGAGACTTGAGCCAGTCTTACTGAGCTCCAATTTCATATGGGCCGGGGAACAACATTTCCTACAAGATGGTACATGCACCAAACGAAGACTCAGATTATCCTGTGCAGTCACGGTCTGATCAGAGTCTTCGCTGTCCGCTAAAAGAGGCTTTGGACCCTAGGCTACCCACAGAGCTGATCTGAGTCTTCACTGGGCGCACACAAATCCAGCCGAAAGAGTTATTTTAGTTTTGAATATTAGGCTACAAAAATGTACCTTCTGAAAGGAGAAGGTGGCTGAAGATAAACAGAATAAACTTTCAGAAGAGCACATCCATGGATGGGATTCGAAAGGAAATACAAGATAAGCCATAATTAAAACAGGTATTGCAGGATTCTGTTGTACCAGTGAGGTAGTGTGTTGGAAATCATTTCCGCAGACTAGCACTAAAAGATGAACCGAGGATAGTCAATGATCTTGTGATAGGAGATGAGATAGTTTATCTTTCTCGACACCTAAATTACCTCTTTCCCGATCCGGATAAGCTAACATTGTCAAGAGTTACACAAAGAAGGTTGACTGCTAAAAATCAATGGAATTAAAAAATTGTCGGGAAAAGAAACTATTGTTTTCAGATTAGAAAGTGGTCAAATGCCGGCTGCTGTTTTCAACCTCGGAACCTTTTTGATTGGTTACCAGATCCCATTTTGGATGAAAATTACACAAACCACTGCAAATCCTTCCAGAATATTTGTGGAACAAATACAGATGATTCTAACAGACACAGCTTAAAAGTCAGGTAAATGCTGTACAAAATGCAGAGGTCAAAGCTTAGAAGACAGAAAACATCAAAGACCCTCTCGTAACAATCCTCATCACGAAAACACGCCTATATAGTTTTGACCCCCTTCAAACCCTACTGTTATACAATAAAACTGGGGTTTACAGGGGTATATATTACTTTTCTTATTTCTGCTAAAAAGATACCGAGGCGGTTCTAATATGTACCCATAATCTGCGTTTTGAGCAGAAATGTGAAAACTTGCAGATTTTTTTTCATCTGAAAGTTTTCATTTTTTGGTGGTATCATTCTTAATATATTTGAATAGGTGTGTTTTCGTAATGTATCAAATGATCCTGCGCTAAAGGGCTATGCTGGCCATCACGGAAACATGCCTATATAATTTTGACCCCTGTAAACCCCACTTTTATATAGTAAACTTGGGGTTTACAGGGGTATATATCATGTCTTTATTTTTACTCAAAACATAGAATATGGATACTCGTTAGAACCGCCTCGTCGAGGCGGTTCTAACGAATACCCACAATCTATGTTTTGAGTAGAAATATGAAAAATATCAGAATTTTTTATCAGAAAATTTTCAATTTTGGTATTAAATTTTTCGGTATATTTTCGTAATGTTTACAGCACATCAAGCGCGTTATGTTGTAAAGTGCACAGAATGTGAGTGACTAAAATTAGTTTGCAAGAAGCTCAGACTTTCTGAAACACAACCAGTTCAAATGATTACACTTCTTTCAGAGCATCAGTAAGGACACTTCCTGAGAGTATTTTGTATGGTAAGATATTCATACCTTCCACATATATTTGTTGAAAATCTTTTAACAACTATTTTTCTGCTCTTCGTGCCATTTTGTTTGATACGTTAGAAGACTCTGTTCGGAAATTTGGTAATCTTGATCCCCAAAGCCCGCTCCCTCTTGGAGCAGCAAGCGATAGGCTAAATAAGTCTTGACATTTTATTCGAATTGTCTATAAAATGTCAAGCATTATTTTCTAGTAACTTGAAAATTAAGTAAAGTATTTTTAAATGTTGTTTTCTACTTTTATTTATACTCAGCAGGTTTAAAGTTTCGACTTCAGCACCTCTCACGCCAAGTTAATTATGTCCGCGGTGCCCCTTTTCAGTTTGCTGTTTAATAAACAAAACAATCCAACTAGATCGAACGTTTTCAGAAGCCATAAAAGAAATTACCTTTGTAGTCCTTCAAAACAGGCTCTGATAGTGAATAAGCGGTGAAATCAACTCATCCTGCTGCAGTGTTTAAAACAATTTAATACTTTGCATAATTATTATAGATATGTTGAGCATGCGCATGAAGACTTGTGATGCTGATAAAGAATAATTTTAAAGGACATTCGCTATTTTAGGGCAGTTTTTAATCAATAAATTTGATAAGCACACAGACAGTACAGTACATTTACAGTGAAATCAACTTGTCACCCAGAATTTAATGAAGCACGTCTTGTGGTGTCATGCCATTTCAACGTTACGACGTTGTATAAACGGCATGTACCGCAATAACTTGCATACACATTATAGACATGTTTCACGCTTTTTTTTTACATATTTGTTGAGAAAGTTTGAAAACAAAAGTTATTATCTTGTTCTTTTATTTACAATCGAGCCATAGTATTCAAACGCCAAAAATTCCCTTAAATGTTGTCCACGTGAGTATCATTAACCAATATAATCAAACCGCACGTTAGACGAAACCGAGAAAGGTTATTTATAGCCGCGCTATTCTTGTCGCTGTGACGTCAGCGTTCTGGTTATAGAGGTTTATCTGTAAAACATGGACTGGGGCATTTGGGACATTGGCTTACTTCAGACCCAGATCAGACTCCACATAACACGGCATCAGATCAGGGTCTACACTGTTTGCTTCAATTACAGGAAGTTAAGGGTTAAATGAAACAGTCTTAAGTCCCCATTTTCCAAGCCTACACTCAGAGACAGTGACTCATCAGTGCTGTCAGTGCTTTGACTTTTTTGGTCATACTAAACCTCGTAAGTGTGCCTTTATATTATCTCATAACGCCAAAGATTATTTTTAAGCCTTTTTTTTTTTTTTTTTTATCAAAAGTTAACCTTGTCTAGTATGAAGGAGAAAAAAAATGTATATATGTTTTCTAGTTGTCCATCTAATTTTCGTTTCAGTTTACTGATTGCGACTAATTTTGGCCTGAGCATTTGTCATCAATCGTCCTGTATATTTATTCGAATAAAGCTGCCGAAAAATCTAAACTTTGTACTTCAAAGTCCATTCTCTTTAAGCTGTTACTTTTTCTCTAAAGCTGACCGATTATGTGAGCCGCAACGTAAGAAAACGGCCAACGGAAACTCAAATCAGCCTGCGCATCCGCGCATGCTTGACAGAATCTTTGTTGTCCCCATTAAGAACATTTGCATCCTTAGCTCTCCTAAATGCACCTAGTGACGACCCTAATCAGACTGTGCGAATGCAAAGGCTGATCTGAATCTTCGATCGGCGCACATTTCCGAAAATACGTGTCCTGACGTTGCGGTTCCATTATATCCAGAAGGTCCAACACAGCTGTCGTACAATGGTATTTTTGTGTGTATAAAAGGCACGCTGAGGAGTCATATCCTCTGTACATTGTAGTAGGACTTTCGTTTTACCTCAACGGTGATCAAAAGAATTCTCTCTGCAAACATGAAGACAGCGTTTTTGCTTTGTTTAATTGTCTTGCTGGGCACTCTGTCAGCTGAAGGTACCTTGTAGATTTTTTACATAGTATCATGCACTCTACGCCACTTTCAACATCTTTCATGAAGGTGCCCAGTAAGCATTCTACATAAATCTATAGCGGGCCGATATAACTGACGGGTCGATAACGGCCCGCTATAGATTTATGTAGAATGCTAGCTGGGAGTATATTTTTTTCGTCTTACCTTCTTACTTTCTGTTGTTTTTTTTTTTTTTTTTTTTTTTTTTTTTGTTTGTTTGTTTGTTTGTTTTGTTGTTTTTTGTTTTGTTTTTTTTGGAGGGGGGGGGGTGGGGGTTGTTGTTGTTGTTTTGGTTTTTTTTAAGAAAAAAAAAAGAAATTTTACATTTTTCCATTTTAAAAATTCTTGCAAATTATACAAAAAGAAAGTCGATAGTGTAGGTAGTTTGGATGTAGGATGGACGTTCAAATTTCTGAAAGTGTTATCAAATATCTATGATTTAACATCGTGAACATCTTGAATAAATAAATAATAAAATCTGGTAAAATAAAAAAAAAACACAAAAAAAAAACAAAAAAAAACAGTCTACTATAGAAGTTACATAAGTCGGACTCATTTTGGCTGTAAAATTAATTTTACGGTAAATACTTGAAAGTAAACAGAGAAACCGTAAAGACAAATAGTTCCTGATAGGATATTGTCAAACATAAGTCAAATTGAATATTTCCATCTAGAATATAATGCAAAGCGAAACTCATCTTTCCAAAGGATGACGAAAGCACAATAAGTATTTTGACAAAGAGGCCTGGGTAACCAATATAGACCGAGATCAGACGCCGCGTTTACTGTTTGTTACTCATAGAGCGTCGTACTTATGGTTATTTGCTCTCATAGCTTTTTCGGTCTCGACAAATTTTCAAATCCTTCACTAATTCACTAATTGTAAAATTTACAGAATGTTTTTAGTTCTTAGTTCATTTCTCATGCATTTGGTGACAATGGTTTCACAGGCTAGAGTGAACAGGTAGGGTATCTGCATATCCGCAAAATCTAATGCGAATACTGATCATATCATTCGCATCCGAAAAATCTGACCCGAATGCTGATTATATTATTATCCGCATCCGTTAAATCTGGCCCAAAGTGCTGATCATATTTCTTATCGCATCCGCAAAATCTGTCCCTAATGCTGATTATATTACTATCCGCATCTGCACAGTCTGGAACGAATGCTGATCATATTATTATCCGCATCCACAAAATCCTGCTCGAATGCAGATTATATTACTATCCACACAACCGGGCCCGATACATGTATCTGACCGTATCACTCCGCATCCCAAAATCTGGCCTGAATTCTGATGACATCGGCATCCGCACACGAATCAGGCCCGAATGTGAATTACATCCGCATACTGATCTCACCTGAATGCGGATTACATCTACACAATCTGGCGGATTACATCTGCATACTGAATAGGCCCGAATGCGGATTACAACCGCATACTGATCTGGCCCAAATGCGGATAACAATCGAACACTGAACCGCATATGGATTACAACCGCACACTGATTGTTCCGAATGCGTATTACAACCGCACACTGATATGTCCCGAATGCGGATTACAACTGCATACTGATCTGGCCGAAATACGTGTTACATCCGTACACTGATCTGTCCCGAATGTGGATTACATCCCACTAACCTATCCCAAATGCGGCTTACAAGCGCATAATAATTTGGCCCGAATGCGGATTACAACCGCATACTGCTCTGTCCCGAATGCAGATTACAACCGCACACTGATCTATCCCGAAAGCGGACTACACCCGCATACTGATCTGTCCAGAATGCGCATTACAATCGCATATTGATCTGGCCCGAATGTGTGTTACATCCGCACACTGACCTGTCCAGAAAGCGGGTTATATCATTATTTGCACCAGCCGGCCTGGCCTGATAAAATATATGTCTATATGCGTTATTAAACTTTATGCCTACAATCCCATAAAATAGTCTTTGGCGAACAGTGTTGACCCAATCAGACACCGCAGAACAAAGCGTCTGATTAAGGTCTACACTTTTGCATTAAATACAGAAAATTCTTAAAATATGGTAGTGATACAAACTAACCAGACACTCCTTCTGTTCGAAATGGGTCGGTACAAACAAAAAAGATAGAAAAGAGTCCACTCTGTATAAATAGGTTAATAAAATATTAGTGCAACACACAATTTCTTATTATTTTTTTCTTTCTTTTTTCTTTAATTGATAGTGTCTGCTGTTAGAAGTGGCTGTTTAAGACATCAGAGGGCGACAGGAAGAGCCTGCACGGCGGACAGACAGTGTGCGTCCTTCAGATGTGCAGTCCGTGTTCCCAGATGCTGCATATGAGTTTGCAGGTAATTACAAGTCGATTTAAGGGAAATTGAAACACTTTCAGGGGAGACCACTCTGTAAATAATTTGCCGCCCTTCTAAAAAGGGATATACTGTAAAAAGAAAGAATTTGCTCCATGGGAGCAAATTCTTTCTTTTTGCAGTATATCCCCTCTCGGAACGGCTGGTGTTCAAAAAGTTGAATTTGAAGTCATAAAAGTTGTCTCTCTTGTAAAGCATGGCGAAAAATCTACCAAGTGTATCAGATTCCCTTAAGCCATATGATAAATACGCATCATTACTACAGTCACGTGATCTGAAGCTCTGTATGACATTAAGTTAATGCTCCCAGATTAGGGGATCTCACGAGATAAATCTGAAACGGTTTTGATACTCCGATAAATCCACCAAGCAGGATTCTTGGGGCTACGTTTTTTGCGTAGATTTCTAAAATAAGTTATCTAACTCGAGTTTTCAACGTTAACATGGCCGAGTTGGAGTTATAAGAAATCAATTTCATTTTTTGTGGATTTAATCAATGTGTAAACGCCGGCGAATAATTTCCTTACCCAGTCACAGTGAAGTGAGCCGAAACGTGAGAAAACGTACCTTCTGACATATGCGTCAATGAGGACTCAAATCAGCCTGCGCATGCGCGCAGTCTGGTCAGTCTCTGTTGTCCGCATACTTTTCTATCCAAAATGCGCCAAGTGCAGACTATGCGAATGCGCAGGCTGATCTGAATCTTCGCTGAGCGCACATGTCTGATTCTTAATTATTTCACATTGTTTTACATAATATTTTACATATGAAATTTTATTTCAAATTTGTTAGTCAGTATATGAAATGTACAGCCTGACGTGAATCTTCGCTGGGAAAACACGCTGTTTATGGCTCATATACATGTATTGTCTGTTATTTTTTGGAAAGTTGGCGCTTCCCTGCATATGCGTATGTGTCTTCAAACATGCGCAAAAACAAAGATTCAGATCCTCCTGCGCATGCGCAATGTCTTATCCGGGCCTTTGTTCTCCATTGATTCTATTCTACAGTATCCATTGATTCTGTTAGCGGACAGCGAAGGCCCTGATCACACTGCGCATCCACGCAGTGTGATCAGGGCCTTCGCTGTCCGCGCATGCCCCGCAGGCAAGTTTTCGCAACATGCGCCTCATATGTATTAAACCGTGTGCTGTATTTTTATGAAACTATAACGTATTTCCGTTGAATGTTATAGGAAAATCAAATGCAGAGGAGATGAGCAACATGAGACAGAGAATTGAAGAAAAAGAACCAGAAAAAGACGTCTATTGTTGTTCCGATCGTTTGTCATATTAAATAAACCGAAGAATGACATACTAATTTCATTGTTTTCTTTCACTTAAATAAATACAGTTGACGCTCGTTATCTCAAACACTGACTCAAACTACTGCTTAAGTCAAACTTAACATAGAGCAATATTGGTTTAACTTGCTGTACTGCCCTTACATTTCAACTCCTTTTACCTCAAACTACTATTATCTCAAATCAAATATTCTGGTCCCCAGAAGTTTGAGTTAAAGAGAGTTGACTGTAAATAGCAAAATGCCACATTTACCCTAAAGGCTCGGAGACCATAATTCCTTACAATGTTTGCTTTAGAATTTTGCCAAATTTATTAGCTACAAGTAAAACTGAGTAATCGAAGTTTATCTAATCTGCGTGCAATCAAACTCTTTCTTAACATGTTTGATAACATTTTCAGAATCAACAATAAGAATCAACGTCCAATTAATAGTCAATATTAATATATACCAATAATACATGTAAACAGAAGACTACTATTTACCACATGTTCTATGAGTGGTGATTACTGTGTTACAACATGTCCTACATGTATCAGTGGTGTTTATCCGATGTCGTTCTAAACAAGTTTTAAAAAATTATATTATCTATTTTATACAAACACACGCACGCACACGCGCGCGTGCGTTCTAAATAGCACGATCCCGAACTACGTCACGGAAAACCCGGCGGCCATATTTGTCTGATACAGACGCTGTTTTTTTTTTTTTTTTTTTTGCATTCCGAAAATTCATTTAGACAAATGCATTTGGACAATTTTTGAGATTCATGTGGGATATTATTAAAAAAAAAAAAAAGCCATAAAGAATTTCTAAAACGACAAAAGGAATATATTTGAGCCAGACAGGAATTTTACGAGATTTTGTTCAGAAAAACGTCTTTCCAAACGATGTTGAAAAGAGAATACGCTTACCGCCTATTTCTTTATAGTGTTTTTCTATAATGTTATCGTACGATAAGTAAAATCAAAGACAAAAAGGATTGCCTTTGGAAACAAAGAGCACAAAAAATCACGAAAATCGGAGACTCGGTTTGATTGAGTCTCTTCATATGCAACACTATAGTTTGCGAGGCTTCATACGCCCCCTAGCGCCGGATTAAGCGGTATTTGATTTTCAAAATAACCAGGTTGGAATCTATGATCTCAAAGGAAACGAAATACAACCTGCACTGTGATGATGTACGGGGAGACTTTCTACGGTCGCCACAAGGCACAACACCAGCTACAATAGAGTAAAATAAAAGTCAAAAAGGATTGCCTTTGGAAACTAGAGGCCCAAGTTGAGAAATGCTGATCATATTCAATCAATTCATGCCAGTTCAAACCTTTATTATAAGTCCTTTTTCCCTTCCACTATCAGGGCATGAAATTCTCTCTCTGATGAAATTAAATCTGCACCGAACGTGGCAGCTTTCAAATACTGTCTGAACAAGAACCTAAGAAAGCCACCGGGATATTTCAGCTGCGGTACGCGTATGGGACAAGTATTACATGCACGCCTTAGACTTGAATGTAGTTCGTTGAACTCACATTTATACAGGAAAAACATAATTGAAAGCCCACCCCATATATTTCCTTCGTTGAAATAAGGGGAAGTTGGTCATCTCTCTCTCTCTCTCTCTCTCTCTCTCTCTCTCTCTCTCTCTCTCTCAATCATGCTATTTTGGTAGCCATTGATATTTTCTTTGAATGATCACAAAGAATAATACATTATATAGTACTCATATTGTTTAAACCAAGTAGGCCAGAAATCACTCACCTGGATTAGGCTGAGCATGATATGTTACATTGTGCCATGGTGGCTATCTTGGCTATCAGATCCCATTGCCTTTAGCAATTCAGAATCTGATGTTGTTTGAAATGTTTCAAGATTGCCACCATGGCCGCCATCTTGGATATTGGAACTGAACGATGTAGCAATTATGAATCTCCATGTCACCCCGATGCCTCCCATCAAGTTTCGCCTCAACCTGACTTACTGTTTGGGAGGAGATGTGGTTTGAAGAATTTCAAGATGGCGGCCATCTAGGACATTGGAACAGATGGACTTTAGCAATTCTGAATTTCCATAACATAGAAGATTTTCAAGATGGTTGCCATGGTGGCCGTCTTGGGTATCAGAACGAAACCATTTTAGCAATTCTAAATCTCCATGATGTCCTGATTCCTTCCACCGTTTCCATTCAATCCGACTTACTGTTCGGGAGCAGATAACAATTGAAGACTTTCAAGATGGCCGGAGACGATGTTGTTTGAAAATATTCAAGATGGCTGACATGGCGGCCATCTTGGATATTGGTACGGAATGATTTTAGCAATTCTTAATCTCCATGTGACCCCAATGCCTCCCACCAAGTTTGGGCTCAATCTGACTTAAGGTTCGGGATCAGATGTGGTTTCAAGATTTTCAAGATGGTCGCCCTGGTGGCCATCTTGGATAGCCAAACGGAACGATTAAGCCATTCTGAATCTCTATGTTGCTCCAACGCTTCCCATTAAGTTTCCGATCAATCCAACTTACGGTTTGGGAGGAGATGTCGTTTGAAGAATTTCAATAAAGCTGCCATGGCGGCCATCTTGGATATTAGAACGGAACAATTTTAGCAATTCTGAATCTCTATGTCGCTCCGATGCCTTCCATCAAGTTTTGGCTCAATCGGACCTACGGTTTGGGAAGATATGCCGATTGAAGAATTTCAAGATGGCCGCCATTGATATCGGAACGGAACTGTTTTAGCAATTCTGAATTTCTATAATGCTACAATGCCTCCCATCAAGTTTCGGCTCAATCTGACGTATGGTTTGGGGGGAGATGTCGTTTTAAGGCTTTCAAGATGGCCCGTTGGCCACTATTTTTGATATCGGAACGGAATGCTTTTAATAATTCTGAATCTCTGTGTCACTGTGATGCTTCCCATAAAGTTTTGGCTCAATCCAACTTAAGTTTTGGGAGGAGATGTCGTTTGAAAAATTTCAAGATAGCCACCATGGCAGCCATCTTGGATATCGGAACGGAATGATTTCAGCAACTCTGAATCTCTATAAAGCTCCAATGCCTCCCATCAAGTTTCGGCTCTATCTGACTTACTGTTTGGGAGGAGATGTCGTTTGAAGAATTTCAAGATGGCCACCGTGGCGGCCATCTTGGATATCGGAACGGAACGATTTTAGCGATTCTGAATCTTTGTGTCACTGTGATGTCTCCCATCAAGTTTGGCTCAATCCGACTTACGGTTTGGGAGGAGATATCGTTTGATGAATTTCAATATGGCCGCTATGGCGGCCATCTGGACATCGGAACGGAACGATTTTAGCAATTTTGAATCACTGTGTCACTCTGATTCCTCCCATCAAGTTTCAGCTCAATCGTTCTTACGGTTTGGGGGGAGATTTTAGCAATTCTGAATCTTTGTGTCACTGTGATGCCTCCAATCAAATTTTGGCTCAATCCGACTTACGGTTTGGGAGGAGATGTCGTTTTAAGAATTTCTGCCATCTTAGATATCCAAACCGAACGAGTTTAGCAATTTCGAATCTCTGCGTCTCTGTGATGCCTCCCATCAAGTTTCAGCTCAGTCGTACTTACGGTTTGGGAGGAGATGTCGTTTGAAGAATTTCAAGATGGCCGCCATGGCGGTCATCTTGGATATTGGAACGGAACAATTTTAGCAATTCTGAATCTTCATGTTGCCACAATGCCTCCCATTAAGTTTCAGCTCATTCCAACTTATGGTTCTGGAGGATTTGTCGAAAAAGTGAAAAGCTCACGACGGACGGACTTCGGACAACAGGCCATGGCATAAGCTGACCTGGAGTAAAGCTGCAGGTGAGCTAACAAAGAACACACAAAATCACGAAAATCGGAGATTCGATATTGTGACCCCTTAACGCCTTACCATACTTCCCTTCAAATATGAAGTGTTGATGGATAAGTGGCAAACAGTGTAGACCCTTATCAAACGCCGAGTTCTGTGGTGTCTGAATGTGGTCTACACTAATTTCTCAGTCATGCTTGTCCGTAAACATAGAGTAATTACTGCAATTGTGTCTACTTTTCTCTAAATATCGCTGAAGACAGAAAAACAAAAAAGTTAGTAGGCATTTTTTGCTTGATGCAACTTTGAAGATTAAGACTCAAATATCACGATGATACCTAACTGGCAAGTCTGGCTCAGATAACTGCACTTTAGAATATATTTAACTTCTCTACAGCTGGTGTTAAAGTGACGTTATGAGGCCGTAAAACATCTCCCCGTACTTCACTGTAGAGTACTATATAATGTATTATTCTTTGTGATCATTCAGCCTATTTCGGGATTTTTGAAATTTTACATGAGGGTCACTGATGAGGCCGAACCTAACAATAGCCTAGCCCAGAAAACTTCGACACTTTAACTATTTGCAATTGTATGTGTGTGTTCATTGCTCTCAAAAGTCAGTCCCTTTAGAATAAATTTGTCGTTGTCTGTTTCCCAGTAAGCTATATATAATACATATTATATGAAAACATTCACATTAAAAGAACAAAATCAACATCAGCTTATGCACCGTGCTTAGCCAAAATATTTTGACACCTAAACACCTTGCCATTCTTCTCAGCAATTTTGAACAAGTCCATCTTGCTAACTTTTGATGCACCTAAACCATTGCAAACAGTGTAGACAATGATCAGACACCGCGTTCTGCAGCGTCTGATCTTGGTCTGCACTGTTTGCTCAGACCTGTCTGTCCGAATACCTAGGGTAAACGTAGTAGTTTATAAAAATCCAAGAAAAGAAATGCGCACTTAAAATATGTTATCTTTCTCTTTCGCTGTTATGACTTTACATATGTAAGGCCCTTTTTACTTGACACAGTCTAATTCTTGTATATAAATGGACAACAACGTGAGACAATGTACCTTCTGACAGTTGCGGCCAACGAAGACTCCGCGCAGTATGACAAGAATCTTCGTTATCCGCATGAAGACATTTTGCACCCTTGGCTATCCAAAATGCTCCCAGTGAAGATTCTGATCAGACTGCGCGAATGCGCAGACTGATCTGAATGTTCGCTGGGCCGAAGGTACTTTTCATGCGTAGAGGATCATATATTACCCACTCAGACAGATGTTGGCCCGACCTATGTCGCCTGTTGCGCTATATCCAGTAACAAAATGGCAGTTACTTCTAATCAAAGATGAAAATGCTATAAGTTATAATCAGTGTCTGTGATTATGAACTTTAAAAGTGCAACCTGGTAGACAAGGACCAAAGTAGAATTAAGAAGCTCTTGCGTCAGCAGAGAATTAATCTTTGCTTGCATCATTCTTGGAATTTAATAAAACTAATATTTCCCTGATCTGATAATGCGACATACTCTACGAAACCAGATCTGAGGGTCGTTCAGTAGATAATGCAATTCGCATATGCCCCAAAACAGTTTAACCCATGCATCAACGGGACATTGGCAAACAGTGTAGACCCAGCTCAGACGCCGCTCAACGCGGCGTCTGATCAGGGTCTA
Organism: Anodontia alba; assembly: GCA_964016985.1. Lineage (NCBI taxonomy): Eukaryota > Metazoa > Mollusca > Bivalvia > Lucinida > Lucinidae > Anodontia > Anodontia alba. The sequence goes on from OZ024827.1 coordinate 42,574,127, forward strand.
CAATGTTTGCATTAAATACATGAATTTCCATGAAACATGGTAGTAATAATAATAGTAATAATAATAATAATAATAATAATAATGATAAAATGCCACACACCCTTTCTAATAAAAAAGGACCAGTTCAAAGAATCGAGGTAGAAGTGTCTCCTCGGGTAGATGGTTTTAGAGGTGATGTGGCCAGTGTCTGTTAAACATTTCTAACTGCCGCAACTACGAGTACCTTTATAAATTCGGACACCTTCCTCACTTACCATGTTTGCCTTCAATTGGAAATTGACCATTTCATTCCTTGTATTATGTACGTATTTGCACACTATCTCCCTGCATGCGTGCAAAAGAAAAATATATTATGTAATGTGTGAAACCTGAAAAATATCATTCGTAGCCTTGAGCATAACAGAAAACAAAAGCAAAGAAAAAACAAGAAGTCTTTGCTGGACAGCTCGAAACAGCGAAGAGCTGATTATTATATTCCAAATTTCTTCTCACACATCACGAAAACATACCTATATAATTTTGACCCCCTTAAACCCCACTTTTATATAGTAAAACTGGGGTTTACAGGGGTATACATTTTTTTTCTTATTTCTGTTCAAAACATAGATTGTGGGTGCTCGTTAGAACCGCCTCACCGAGGCGGTTCTAACGAGTACCCACAATCTATGTTTTGAGCAGAAATATGAAAAATATCAGAATTTTTATCTTAAAATTTTCATTTTTTTGGTGGTAAAATTTTCAATATATTTGAATAGGCGTGTTTTCGTAATGAAGAAGAGTTTATACGCAAGAGATATATCTTATTCCCTTCGATGTTACCTAACCAAATATTAGCCATGCCCTCTTAACAACCAAGATAGTTGTAAAAGTACTAATAATGACATTGAAAATCACAAGTTCTCGTGGCGATTAAAATTCATTCCAACTTTTTTTCTTCTTGATAATCTCAGTAATTTCAAGTTCTGTTGAGTGTATGTTCATCATCTCAGCACTAAACAAATGGTATATTTGGTTTCAATGTAAATGCAGACGCACTCTTCTTTTGTCGGTTTAGTGACATTTAATAGTGTCTGACACTACTCTAGATTTTCACATGAATGGGTATGTAAAAACATTTTTGTCAGAAAAAAAAAACTTGACATTATTTCATGTCCAGTGTATGGCAGTGTGTCTGTTTCTATCAACTCTACGTGCTCCAGCGGCTCTTTATATCCGGTGGGGTCTGACAGTGGTCTTATATTAAAGGCTCCATATTCCTAAAACAAAACAAACATTTTATTGTCCAAGAAGGGTTTAATAAATTGATACATGTATACGATCATAAAATGTGGAATCTGACAGCCTGTAAAATTTCAGGTAGTCTCTCGTTCTTGAATGAAATGATTTTTTATCGTATCTCTGAATTAATGTTGCCATTCACAGATACGATAAAAAATCATTTCATGTTTGATCCACTTTAAAAATGAGAGACGAACTGAAATTTTACAGGCATTCAGATGCCACATTCTACGATCGTATTAATACCATATATCACATCACGAAAACATGCCTATATAATTTTGACCCCCTTAATCCCCACTTTTATATAGTAAAACTGGGGTTTACAGGGGTATACATTATTTTTCTTATTTCTGCTCAAAAACATAGATTGTGGGAACTCGTTAGGCGGTTCTAACGAGTACCCACAATCTACGTTTTGAGCAGAAATACGAAAAATATCAGAATTTTTATCTGAAATGTTTCGTTTTTTTGGTGGTAAAATTTTCAGTATCATTGAATAGGCGTGTTTTCGTAATGAGTTCATGCAAGTGACCCGGAAATGGTGACCCGATTGAAGCACCAGATCTAAAGTATCTATGTAAGACATATTTATCTCTCTCTGGGCAAAATCAGTATTGCAAATTGATAACATTTTCCTTTTGTGCTTTTTACCAGAACTCTGAGGTTGACGTTAATCTAAGATTATGCTTGTGTCATATCTGGCAGATTAGAACCATGTTGTATTCTAAATACACACGAGGTCGGCAACATTCTTCCGTGGAGATTGATCATGAAATATTTTCTACGGTCATTCTCTCCCTTCCGCTGATTCAAGAAGGGCAGTTGTCAGTTTCTGGCGAAAGAATGTGCACAATACTGGTTAACCGCTTAGAGGACTAAGCCTGCCCAGTAAACGTGTGGTTAGGTAAACTGACCGGGCTCGACATGACCCCATTGGGTTGACTGCGTCGTAAAACCTCAACACAAACAAAACCAGAACTCTGAGGTTGACGTTTCTTGCAAATCATCTTAGGAGAAAATATTTCTGTCGGCTGAACTTTTACCACAGTTTGCGAAACGACAAAAAGCTTCTTTCTAACCAGCCAAAAGCTAGTTCTAACTAGTCAAAAGCTAATTTAGCAAAACTAAGTTAATCTAAGATTATGCTTGTCTTCAGTTGCTGATGTCATATCTGGCAGATTAGAACCATGTTGTATACTAAATACACATGTAGACAGAATATATAGATTAGATAAAGACCAAAGTCGTTTTCACAAAAGCATATATATATATATGGAAAATCATGAAAAAGACAGGTTTTGAAAGGCGGGAAGCACTAAGGGAAATTTAAGTAGAATGGGTGTCTTTTCAAGGGCGACAACTCTGTAAAATTGTTTTGCCTTCCTTCCCAAAAGGGATCTCCTCTAAAGAGAATGAATTTAGGGAGCAAATAATTTCTTTTTAGAGTCGAACCCTTTTGAACTCCTTTCCGAAAAGGGTTCTACTCTTAAAGGAAAGAATTTGCTCCCCAAGGGAGCAAATACATTCCTTTTAGAGTAGACCCCTTTTCAGAAGGGGATTGACGTGCAGGAAAGCAGATGTGAAGTCTTGAAATTTATATCCCTTCAACAAAATGCTAGAAAATCTGCCAGATGTATCTAGTCTCCTTAAAAGTTGATGTGTTGATGATTTAGGATTACTGTTAGACAACCTATATAGATTTTAATACTGATAAGATAATGTAAATAATGCCTGTATGCGGTCTAGCGGATTAGGTATGAGCCGGGTCACAAAATTTCCTACAAAATTGCATGTGTGCCCTGTGAAGACTCAGGTCAGCCTTCGCATCAGACTGCATCAGATTCTTCGCAGAACACTCTGTGGTAAGACATTGATCCAAAGCCTCTTCAAGCGGACAGCGAAGACTCCGATGAGCTTGCGCGGAGGCGCAGGCTCATCGGAATCTTCGCTGAGCATGCATGCAATATGGTATTAAATGCTGTGCCTCGCTCATATGCGAAATAATACTAATAACCCTGCTATGTCAGAAAGCCTCTAGATGCCGGATCTGTGGCCTTAATTAAATGGATAATAATCCATCAACTACACACAAAGAAATCTGTCTCCGACTTTTCCTTCCTGTGTAACGATGAACTGTGGCTTTTATACATGTACATGAGCCGACATCAACGGCCCAGTTCAGCCTACATATTTGTATTGCCAGATTAGGACGATCCATCACGAAAACATGCCTACATAATTTTGACCCCCTTAAACCCCACTTTTATATAGTAAAACTGGGGTTTACAGGGGTATACATTATTCTTATTTCTGCTCAAAATATAGATTGTGGGTACTCGTTAGAACCGCCTCGAAGAGGCGGTTCTAACGAATACCCACAATCTATGTTTTGAGCAGAAACATGAAAAATAGCAGAATTTTTTATCTGAAAATTTTCATTTTTTGGTGGTAAATCAATAGAGCAATATGTCGGTGTTTTTGGTTTTTGTTGTTTTTTGTTGTTTTTTTTTTTTTTTTTTTTTTTTTTTTTTTTGCTGTTTTTTTTTTTTTTTTTTTTTTTTTTTTGTTGTTGTTGTTTTTAGAAATTAAGAGTTTGTTTTATTTTCTTTTGATTTTAGGAAAATAGGTGAACCTAAGCAGAACCCTAAGAAGTGAGCCTACATGACCCGTAACTGCTATGAATTGACAAGTGTTTACTTGGACAGACAGAAGCAGGAAATAAGCCGGTCTCCGTCAAATGGAACTGGATAACATGCTTACAGAAACAGAAGAAAGTACATGTATGCATTGATTGCAATGCTGTCAGCATTTCTTTCGCAAGATGTCCTTTTATGGAAGGTAAGCCGTCTCATCTGGATCTACACTGTTTGCGCAGGTATCTGTTTTGGTCTGACAGGCTGAAATGATAAATAGTCCACGATTGTGGAACGCAACCCTCTATATGCACCAGTTAAGAGTTAAAGGGGCGGTATCTCCTTCCGCCGTATTGTGCCAGGGAGTGTCTGTTCGCTTTTGTATGAAAGACCGGTAGTGACATTTCAACTACAGTAATTCAAGGCTTGAACTTCACGAATTCACGAATTCAGCTTCACGAATTCACAATTGCAACTTCACGAATTCACGATTTCAACTTCACGAATTTAACTTTACGAATTCACGAATTCAATTCACGAATTCAAGGATTCAACTTCACGAATTCAACTGGTGAATTCGTGAAGTTGAATTCGTGAAGCTGAATTCGTAAAGTTGAATCGTGAAGTAGAATTCGTGAAGTTGAATTTGTGAATTCCTGAAGTTAAATTCGTGAAGTTGAATTCATGAATTCGTGAAGTCATGAATTCGTGAAGTTGAAATCGTGAATTCTTGAAGTTGAAACCTTGAATTAATGAAGATATTACACGATATCACAAAGCAGTACATCAGCAAAAACAGAACGAACAAGCGAGTTAAAAAAGCAACAAAATTCTGCTTTGACACGAATTAGATCCTATATTAGGCTACATACTACCATAGAATTCTCTTTATACATTTTATACATTTTTGCAAATGTTCTACTGCCTATTTTATTTTAACCTTGTCCTGCTGAACCCGGATATACCATGTCTTTGCAAACCGTAGATCAGTTGGCTTCTGAACTGATCTGGATCTGCATTGTCTGTAATTCAGTATGTGATTTTATATGTGTATTTATATCCACAACCTGGATTAAATAATCTGATTGGTTAACAATTAGAAATGGGCGTGGCATGTCAATTTATTCAGCATGACAAGGTTAAGTTCAAATGGTCAATACTTGGTACTTGTCTGACAGTCGTTACGCTCAATGTTTCAAAGGAAGAAACGGAAAGATAGGTTATGTGTCAGGTAACCAGTGTCCGCCTCTTCGAAGACACTGACACGGATCTTGTATAAATTAGTAAGTCACGGTAGGTGAATGGGTTTTATATCCAAGACGATTTTCTATTTTATAGATTTTGCCATTTTCAAAGGGTGACATATTTTTTAGACTTCCGGGTTGTTTCCCTACTCACCAATCCCCTTCTAGAAGAGAATTTTGACAAAATTACCTCTCCTAGAAGTATATCGATTTCCGCTAATGACATTTGTCTGCCTTTATTAGTCTTTTGTGATGTGTTTTCATAGATGATGTTTTATACTTTCAAACATCTTATCATCTTTTGTATTTCTGTAATTTCATCAAAATCTAATAGTAACAAAAATATAGCAATGTACTTTCTTTTTGTTTAAGATATTACATTAAAATGTCCACTACTGCAGGCTTTTATTTAGTGTCTTCATTTTACATGAAATCCATACTATTCATTTACTGGACAGTGGGAGACTCAACGGCACAGTAGTAATAACAGACATACAAATAAAGAACTTCAACAGAGGAACAGCCTTGTAACAGTCAGCAAAAACAAATTCAGTCGAACCTCAATACCTCGAACACCGATGGCTCTTTTACATGATGGCTAATTCGAACTCGTTTTTGAGTCCCTACGAAATTTTTCCGATAGCTCAAGAAAACAAATATCTAGGGATCTTTTCTTATTTTATCGAGGCGATTCTAATGAGTACGCTCAAAATACCATTAGTGTATAGAAAATCGAAAACAAAAGTTCCTAAATCATCGCCATTTGCTGCCTGACCTGGCGCCATCATCAACCCTCAGTGGCTCGAACTACCCATGTCTCGAACCATTTTCTATGGTCCAATATATGTTCGAGCCATTGAAGCTCGACTGTACATGAGGGATTCAACTAGTTTAACCGAAACATCACACTTATCACCTGAATCAGCTCTAGATATTAACACAAGAAAGATGCTACTGATAAAATTTGCTGAAAATCGGCCAACTGGTCTTGGAGATATACGCTTGTATTTGTTCAAAAGTGTGGACACGGACGACATACGACGACAGACGACGGACGAAGGACGCCAGAGCCTTGCTATACTATAAGCTCACCTTGTGAGCCTTCGACTCCGGTGAGCTAAAAGAGATGAAAGTACAAACAGTAAGCACCCCAAGTAGTCTATGAAAAAGATGCGCACAATGGTAGCATAACAGTTAGAAAACATAACACATGAAAAGAAAACTGACGCCAAAGAGGACATTCGGGGAGTGCTGGCCACAATGCTTGATTTACAGCAATGTACAGTTGAACTTCAATGACTTGAACACATTTGAGACCACAGAAAATTGTTCGAGACATGGGTAGTTCGAACCAGCGAGGGTTGATCATGGCGCCAGGTCAGGAAGCGAATAGCGCTACTTTAGGGATTTTTGTTTTCGATTTTCTACACAATAATTATATGTTGAGTGTACTCATAAGAACCGCAATCTTATTTTAGCATGAAATTGTATTTTGTGTGTACTCATTAGATTCGCCCCTTGGAGGATAGGGACTTTCATGGACCTGGGTATCTTTATATTTAAAATTTGCTAATAATCCTCCTGCGTGTGTAAACTGTGTCACCCTAAATCTTTAAATCTGATCGAAGAAGTTTTCCTTTCTTTCAGAATTTTGTTTACAGGACCCTTGCAAAATACGTGAAAGTTTAAGTTCATATCACTTCGTCAATATTGAACATATATTATATAGCTCTTTTTTCCATTATCAGCTAGTGCACCCAGGGAAACCGGATATAGGGATATTGGAGGCTACTAGATTTCGGAGGTAAACAAATGATTTCATGCAGCGAAAGGTATGTACTTATCCTGTTTTAATGATAAATAAGTGCTTCTGGAGGATTAGCAACGTAACATATATTTTCTCAATTGAATAATTTAATATATGAAAATGGTATTTCAGTATAAAGTATCCTCCTATTTATTCAAAATTACGTTTGAAAAGGAAATTTCATTTTCACACAAATTCCATTTTCAGTTGTTTATAGCTTTTATCATGTAAACGATTTCCATTAAGTAGGTATGTCTCTACAATCTAGAACCCTTCTATAAATTATGCAAGAAGTAGCAGATGTGAAAGAATCACTAAAGTGTAAGATTTTAACAATTCTTTAGGGTTGTTGTCATATTTATTGGTACCAGGATGTTGGAGGTATGATGCAGGGCTGTCGGAGGACAGATTAAAATCCGTTAACGGGATATCGGAGGAAAGGAACAAAGCGTTTATTTGCTGGCTGGCAACGAATAAATGAAATAATGTGACATGGATTTATCAAGATAAAACATCAAGATAACCAGCCTACGCGATGAACACCTCGGTAAAAACGACTTCACGTATAAAAAAAGTGGGGTTTGCAGAAAATTAATCGTTTTTTTTTTTTTTTTTTTTTTGTTTTTTTTTTTTTTTTTTTTCTTATTTCTGCTCTAAAACATATATTGAAGGTACTCGTTAGAACACATCAATCTTATTTCTGCTCTAAAACGTAGGCTGTTGTTACTCGTTAGAACCGCATCGATGAAAAATATTACGAAAACACGCCTATTCAAATATAATTTCACCTCTAAAAACTGAAAATTTACAGTAAAAAAATTCTGATATTTTTCATATTTCTGTTCAAAACATAGATTGTGGGTACTCGTTAAAACCGCCTCGACGAGGCGGTTCTAACGAGTACCACATTCTATGTTTTTAAGCAGAAATAAGAAAAATAATGTATACCCCTGTAAACCCCAGTTTTACTGTATAAAAATTGGGTTTCAGGGGGTCAAAATTATATAGGTATGTTTTCGTGATGAACACAAAAATTATCAGTTTTCTTCCTCGAAAGTTTGCATTTTTTAAGACATGAAAATTATATTTAAATGTATCTGCATGTTTTCATATTTATATGACAAAGTATTGTGCCTTAGATGGGTTTCCAGGCCTATACGCATACTTTTGAAATGGAAGGGGCGGGTGTGTGAATTGTTAGCTATTATTAAAGGGGACACAGATGCAAACAAAATACTGATGGGGGGAGGCAAACTTAAGGAATATAAAGTGATTTTATGGTCAACTCTGCATGATTTTAAAATAATTTGCCCGAAAGGGGTATAGGGCTCGTTTTATCTTGTGGTCGGTAAGACACTCCATGGATGTTTTGGTTCATTTAGGCTTAAAACCCCAGGCCCGTAGGTCTTTAATTGGGAAGGGTGTGACTGTATGGATGTGGTGCAAATGCTCAGAAAATGTCGATTTAAAGGCAAAAAGTAAGGGCGTAAAGTGTGTTTTCGGTTAAAATCTGTTTGATTGTTTAAATAATTTGTCCACAATGGGGGCTGCGTTCGCATCCGATTCCTCACTGCGCAAATAAAATTTATTCTATTCTGTTCATGTTCGTAAAACCGGAAGTAACCGAAAGAAACATTACCGTATCAAAACACACTATGTGCAAAATCAAAACCTACATAAAAAGACCGTCGCGCTTCCTACGCCGACCAGTAAACAATCACCAAGCCTTTGAAAGCATTCTTGTTGACTGGCAACATAGTCTTCGAAGTCAAAGGTCTTGCGAAACTCAACTTGTTCAATTTTACCACGACAGTGTGAGCAGTCTGAATGGGGCCATTAACTGTGGTCACAAACAGATTGTCATAATTATCTTGGACTTCGACAAGGCCTTCAACAAGGTACCTCATAGGAGGCTATTGCACAAATTGGATTACTATGGGACAAGAGTCCACACAGGTGGACTAGCTCATGGCTCTTTGGGCGCTGAAAACAAATTGTACTTGATGGACACGCGTCCGATCTAGACCCCTTTTTATATGGTGTTCCCCAAGGTTCGGTGCTTGGACCGGCCCTTTTCTTGATATTTATTAATAATCTTCCTAATAATATCATCTGTTCGTTTGTTTGCTAAGGACTGTGTTTTGTTTAAGAAAATATATATATACATACTCCTTCTGACTGTCTTATCTTACAAGATGACTTGGATATTCTAGTACGTTGGGAGGCCGATTGCCAGATGAAGTCCAATATAGCCAAATGTCATTTAATGAGGGTGTCACCTTCCGAATAAACAGATTAAGTTTGACTACTCACTACACCAGCACACATTGCAGCAGGTTTACTCCGCTAAATATCTGGGTATAAACATCACTGACAATCTTGATCGAGTCAACATATTTCCTAGATAACACCAAAAACAACTATGACATTAAGATTTCTTAGACGCAATTTGGCTTTAGCTTCAAGCAGACAAAGGCTGTTGCATACAAAACATTGGTTCGCCCACAACTTGAGTATACGTCTCCTGTTTGGCACCCCCATGTTAAAACTCAGTTTCAACAGGTTGAGAAGGTCTGGAGGACGGCTGCTCGATGGACCTTTCGGCGAGGGCGGAATAAAAGTCGCATAGGTGATATGCTTGATGAGTTGGAATGGCCATCTCTAGAGGCCTATCGTGAGAAGTCCTCTAACCTTCTTTTATAAGATACACTCTGATATAGTGTCTCTTAACAAAAATAGATATTTGATCCCTTTGACTGGTTCAACTCAAACAAGGGCATCGAAATTAAACAGCACACAATGCAGTAGGAACCAGGCCTATAATAATGCCCTGAAGAATTCTTTCCTAGAATTATTCCTCAGTGGAATAGTCTTGCCTCTTCTGTGGTAGATGCTACGACTGTGGAGGAGTTCAAAGCCCGTATGATATAAATTGGGACTCAGAGGTATACTTTTTAGTTTTAACAGTATGTAAATAAATTTTAACTCATCGAGTGTTTTTTTTTTATGTTTTTTTTTTTTTTTTTTTTTTTTTTTTTTTTGTGTGTGTGTGTGTGTGTGTGTGTGTGTGTGTGTGTGTGTGTGTGTGTGTGTGTGTGTGTGTGTGTGTGTGTTTGTTTTTTTTTTGTTGTTTTTTTTTTTTTGTTTTGCTAAATTCTAAATTAAGCGACCCACCTGGCAGAGGTGATGGCCAAAATTGACCGACTCAGTATAAGAACATAGATAGATTCTTATAATCAGATATACCAATGTTTGCCCAGGGACGAATAAGCATCTGCTGTAAACTTTATAGAGTTATTGCACTAATATTGGTGATTATTGTCCCGAGTTGGGATATTGCTATAAATAATTGTTTAGAGTATGATATGTCATAGATTTACAGAGGTAACGTTACGATTTTTATTTTTAGTCTGAAACATAGGTTGATGGCACTCGTTGGCACCGCCTCGGCGCCGCGGTTCTTACAAGTTTCCAAAATCAATATTTCAAAAGAAAATAAGATAGGAAAATATCACAAAGTTTCACAACCAGAACTTCATTTTGCAGCGAAAAGCTGTTATATTGCACATAGGTTCGTATACGTAATGACATTGGTTTTATTATTACACCAAACTCTCCTTCAAACCCATCAAACCCAATTAAAATTGCTACAAAAAGAGACACTAATATTTGCACACAGGTTTAGCACCATATTGTGCCAGCAGGTTTTAATTTATATTGCTTTTTAGACAGAGCTCACTGAGTGCATTTTCAGTGCCTCCGAAATCCAGCAACAGTCCAGATGAAAATGCCGTTCTAACCTCCACAAAGTAGCTGACAAAGAACATTTTTGCTTTAACATATTCGTTATTATATCTCTAGAACGAGCACCTCCGCTCTTTATCAAATGATTAAGATATAAGCAAGAAAAAATGGATAATTACATACTTGTCTCTGCATGAAATCATTTGTTTACCTCCGAAATTCAGCAACCTCCGATATCCCTATATCCAGTTTCCCTGGGTGTTGTGGGACCTTTTAATAGCCATGGTTGTCAATCAAATCGCTAATCGGCATAAAAACTGTAAACTTTGTAAATCACCTAATGATAAGTATTGCAATTAGCTGTAAATTGCTTCAACTGTTTGGGAGATTTTTTTCATGGTTTGAACTTTCGGTTCCAAAGCGGCATGGCTCCAGGCTCTCTTCCGAAAATTGTTGATATTTTACTGATGTCTCCATTAAAACATATATTGTAGAACTCATTTGGATCGCCTCGGTGGAGCTCTTTGAAAAGCGCCTTGCAGAGGCGTTGCTAATGAGTATTCACTATATATGTAATCATGGAGAAATAAAAAAAAAAAATATTTCCGGGTACCCTCCATTTATCATGAGCTATGAAGGTGGTATTTTTGTTGCAGCTTTTGGGTCGATTAACTACGAACGAGGCATACTCGTAGTATACAAACAGAAAATTTCCTAAAGGTCCACGTGGTTATCATTGACCAATGTAACCAAATCGCGCGTCGGACGAAACATTTATAGCTTTTCTTGTCGCTGTGGCGACAGAGTCATTACGAAAACGCACCTATTCAAATATATTGAAAATTTTACAACCAAAAAAGGAAAATTTTCAGATAAAAATTGTGATATTTTTTACATTTCTGCTCAAAACATAGATTGTGGGCACTCGTCAGAACCGCTTCGCCGAGGCGGTTCTAACGAGTACACACAATCTATTTTAGCAAAATAAGAAAAATAATGTATACCCCTGTAAACCCCGGTTTTACTATACAAAAGTGGGGTTAAAGTGGTTCAAAATTATATAGGCGTGTTTTCGTGATGGCTGTTGATAGACGGTTATCTGTAAAACCTTGACTAGGACATTGGCAAACAGTGTCAAGGGTCAGACGCTGCAGAACGCGGCGTCTGATCCTAGTCTGTACTGTTTGCTTATGTTATAGGAAGTTAAGTTGAAAGAAACAATCTTGTCCCCTTTCAGGACCGTTTCCTCAATTTCAACCGATCCATCAGTGCTATCAGAGCTTTTATTCTTATTCGGTGCCTTGTGGGGACTGTGTTCCGGTAATGTGGCCTTTGCAGCGTATGCTTTATTTTAATTTTTGTATGTATACCAGGGTCGAATCGCAAGAACAGACATCCCCGGTTTTCACGGTGCATAACCATATCGGACTATCTGTGGAAAAATACGTTGCCAGCCTATGTCTGTGAAGGAAACGGACTCTGTCGGTGTAAAAACGTGGACCTGCCCGCAAGACGGAGCCAAAAAAAAAAAAAAAAAAACGATGGGAAAAGTGTGTAAGTGAAAAGTCCCAAAGCCACCACGTAAAAATACTTAATCAATCATAATATAAGCTGACAGTCTTCAGTCAGCGATATTAGGTGCTTGTCTTGGTTTTTGGAGTGAGTGGGGACGGGGAAAAGTGATGGGGTCAAATTTGGATCATAATATGATTTTCTTTTTTTTTTTTTTTTGTCCTCGCCTGGATAATTTACTTTATGTTTTGGCTCTGAATTTCTATCCGATGAAAAGCTGTCTAATTTACAAAGTATTAAAAGTATCTGTGCCATATTTTGTTAAATGACCCTTAAATGGGCCGCGACAAGCGAAAACGTACTTTCCAGCATGCGCAAAATGCGCAGATTTAGATCATCCTGCGCATGTGCAAAATTATCGTCCGGGCCTTTGCTCTCCATTCATACATTCTGTAGTATCCAATGATTGTGATAACGTGCAGCGAAGGCCCTGATAAGACAGCCCGGATGCGCACGCTGATCTGTGCCTTCGCTGTCCATATATGCCCGAAGACACATTTTCGAATTGCGCGGCCCAAATAATATTATACAATTTGCATTAAGGGAAAAAATATATTTTCATTGGAGGCAACTCTTTAAACATTTTTATTGCTCCCTTATGAAAAAGGGTCAAAAGAAAGGTAAGAATTTGTTCTCCTTGGGAGCAAACTCTTTCCTATAAGAGTGGAACCATTTTCAGAGGGTTAGATGTACAAGGAAACAAACACGAAGCCATAAACGTTGCTCTCCTCCATGATATACACGGAGAACAAAAATGCAGATCGACTTGAAGATCCTTACAATTTAATCAGTACTTTTTTGTCGGATTGCCAATCTTTGGGTTAAACAAAGGACGAAAAGAAAAGGCACTGATCAGAGATCTTATATGAGCCGGGGCACAGCATTTCCTACAATATTGCATGTGCGCCCAGCGAAGACCCAGATCAGTCTTATCAGTCGCGTCGCTTTCGGCTTGAAGAGGCTTCGAGACATTGGCTACCTACTTATTGCCCTGCGAAGACTCTGATCAGACTGCGCGGATGCGCAGGCTGATCTGAGACTTCGCTGGGTGCTCATGGAATTTTTAGAAAATGCTGTGCCCGGCTCATGTTTGCTTTAGGTGTTCGCAAATTCCCTCAGAAGACCCTTTTCTCATGGTGCTCGCTAATGTCACGTTCCTTGGCCAATTACTGGAAAAGTGCACAAAGAAGATCTCGTGATCGGGATGACTGCTGTTTTGGAGCTTCCGCAATAAAATTTATTAATCACTCTGTCCTCTTATAAACTGGGCATAATGAGAAAGTTCTCTTTTACGAGTTCTTTCATTTAAAAATTATTGGAGTACACATTCAGGGGAGCAACTGTCAAAATTATTTGTGCCTGAAAAAGTATAATCCCCATGGATTGCCGAGGGTTAAATCTGCTTTTTAGTGCTTTCCTCTTAAGGTAGACCCGTTTTTTTTTGTTTTTTTTTTGTTTTTTTTTTTGTTGTTTTTTTTTCAGAATGAGGTCTATTGTGCAGGGAAGCATCATTAAAGTCACAAATGTTGTCTTGTTAAAATGGTCGAAAATGTACCACGTGTATTCCATACCCTTAAACATGTCGCGGCTTGAAAACAACCCTAGCTTTCTACATTGTATCGTATACAGACAACCCTCTCTATACCGATATTCGATACAACGACATATTTCGTTATATAAGACAATTTGACTATCGCGAAACATTCGCTTAAAGGCTCCATATTCCTCAAAAAAAGACATATTTTTTTATCCAAGAAAGATTTAATAAATTGATATTATAGCATTAATACGATCATAGAATGTGACATCTGACAGCCTGTAAAATTTCAGTTAGTCTTTTCAGAAAAGTGTTGAAAAAGTGGGTTATACTGATCACAAAAACATGCCTATATAATTTTGACCCCATTAAACCCCACTTTTATATAGTAAAACTGGGGTTTACAGGGGTAAACATTATTTTTCTTATTTCTGCTCAAAACATAGATTGTGGGTACTCGTTAGAACCGCCTCGATGAGGCGGTTCTAATGAGTACCCACAATCTATGTTTTGAGCAGAAACATGAAAAATATCAGATATTTTTAACTGAAAATTTTCATTTTTATTGGTAAAATTTTCAGTGTATTTGAATAGGCATGTTTTCGTAATGTGAGTCGTCATGATGCCGACTCTGAGCTGTAAACGTTAAAATGGTAGTGATCACTATGTGTTGTTTTTACAAGGGAGATAAATTAATCGTTTCCTGTCCCTTTAGCTAAGAACTTTGTTAAGTTTTGAATAATTGGTTCCTGGAAAATAACGAAAAGAGAAGGACCAAGAGAAGAGGATCTGAAACAGAAATATCGCCTAAGAACGCTGAACAGTAAAACCGTGGTGGGGGATGGCCGAGGGTTACATCTGTTTTTAGTACGTTCAACAGGCTATCAGCTTACATAACTAACATGAGTGTTGTATATAAATGTTGCTGTTATTGTGAACTTTTTGTTTCATTGCTATTGCAATTTCGTTTGACTGTCGTCTACATTACGAAAACATGCCTATTCAAATATATAGAAAATTTCACCACCAAAAACTGAAAATTGTCAGATAAAAAAAAAAAACTCTAATATTTTTTTGTATATTTCTGCCCAAAACATAAATTGTGAGTACTCGTTAGAACCGCTCTATGTTTTTGAGCAGAAATAAGAAAAATAATGTATACCCATGTAAACCCCAGTTTTACTATATAAAAGTGGGGTTTAAGGGGGTCAAAATTATATAGGCGTGTTTTCGTGATGTACGAGGCAAGTCAATAAGTAACCAGCCTATCCCATTTCCAATTGACCGAGACACCCAAGATTTTCGTGCCTTGTTTCAATACATGTTTTAGGCCTGAGGGCAAAATTGCACCCTTATCGTGTCATTCACTCATAAGATATTGAATGTCAAATATGGCTAGCGATGCAAAAGTAAGCTTTTCGTCAAAAGTTGAGTACCGTGCTGTAATTCGGTACTTGTATTTGAAAGGGAAAACAGGTCAGAAAATACATTGCGAGTTGACCAATGTTTATGGGTCTTCTGCACTATCGTATGCACAAGTTAAATTCTGGGTTGGGGAATTCAAACGCAGTAGAACGTCTTTAGAAGACGAAACCAGGTCTGGACGCCCATCAGTTGCCACCGATGAAGAAATGTGTAACAAAGTATGGGATCTGGTGTACTCTGATAGGCGAATTAAGGTGGAAGAAATAGCGAATGCATTACACATTTCACATGGTAGCGTTTCAACAACTTAACATGATCGCTTGGGTATGCACAAGCTAACAGCCCGTTGGGTCCCAAAATCCCTTAGCGACGAGCAAATGGCAACCAGAGCATCAGTACACAGCGCATTGTTGAAACGGTTTAGCTCAAAGGAAGATGATTTCCTTTCACGTCTGGTGACTGTAGATGAGATCTTGGTCCATTATTATGAGCCAGAGAATAAAGCTCAAAGTCGCCAGAGTGTAGGGCCGGGGTCTCCGAGGCCAAAGAAGTTCAAAACGCAACCCTCTGCTGGCAAGGTGATGGCAACTGTAGTTTGGGATGCACAAGGCGTTATTATGTTGGACTTCCTAGCAAAGAAAAGTATAATAACAGGTGCGTATTATGCAGATTTGCTCGACTAACTGAGAATTGTGATCCGTGAAAAACGCCGAGGTAAACTCTCCAAAGGGATTCTGCTCCAACAGGACAATGCGAGAGTCCACACTTGCAAAATTGCAATGGATGCTGTTGAGCGGAATGGGTACGAGCTAATACCGCACCCCGCCTATTCTCCGGACTTAGCACCTAATGACTATTTCCTATTCCCAAACTTGAAAAAGGATATCCGTGGACGTCATTTCCGGTCACTCGAAGAAGTCGTGGCGGCAGTTGAGAAGTGGGTCAGAGACAAGGACCCTGGCTTCTTCAGTTCTGGGCTGATGGCACTGGAACACCGTTGGTCCAGGTGCATCATTCTAGAGGGCAATTACATCGAAACAGAAGAGATCGATCTCACTCAGGCTGGTTTTTTATTGACTCGCCCTCGTTTATGTGATAGTTTAATGCATATGCAACCATACTGCGAGTGAGCTTAAGAACCAACGACAGTTAACTCCGCAAAACATTGTATCTTCAACACTTTGAAATATTTTTCTGAGGAAAAGTTATTAAACATTTCGTTCATTTATCATTTTAAGATATCTAACAGAATGTCGGCACATATGTACTAGATTCGTATATTGTGTCGCAAATGGAACATTAATGCATTCAGAGTATGTTTTCGTAATGAGATCAGTTTGATTGCTATTCAGGCCTACATTACATTTAGGCGTTTTTCTATTCTATAGACACAATTTTATCAACTAAAATATAAGTGAAGATACCCAGAAAATGCCACAATTACGAAGCAAAGCCCTTCCGAGTCACCAAAAGAAGGAGAGATGAGGAACAAATGAGGATAAAACAAACGCCTCATATGAAGCCACAGACGCACCAACAAAGAAAAACTGCTATAGAGTAACCGCTCTGGAACGACCAGTAGGAAAAAAAACTACTGGGGGTGGGGGGTTTAAGCCAGTTTTACTCATCACGAAAACATGCCTATATAATTTTGACCCCTTTTACCCCACTTTTATATAGTAAAACTGGGATTTACAAGGGTATACATAATTTGTTTTATTTCTGCTCAAAAACATAGATTGTGAGTACTCGCTAGAACCGCCTCTCCGAGGCGGTTCTAACGAGTACCCACAATCTATGTTTTGAGCAGAAACATGAAAAATATCAGATTTTTTATCTGAAAATTTTCATTTTTTTGTGGTAAAAATTTCAGTATATTTGAATAGGCATGTTTTCGTAATATCGTGCGAAACCACACCCTTAATTCTGATGCAGCTCCAAATTACAAACATTCTTACATTACGTGTTCCTTCTCATACATATTTAAGCTTTAATACCATGTAGGATAAATTGTCAGACATCAGTAATATCGTCTTATTTTTCGCAGAAACTGGGACTTCATATTTCATTCTAATTGTCTCCGGCTTCGGAGACAATTTGAAGTTAATGTCAAGTCTTAATTTTTGTGACCGTATCACAGATAATGTTCAACGTCGTATGCTTTTATTGATAGTCAGTAGGTTAAGGGTTAAGCTTTCAGTTTCGGAAGCTCCCTAATGTGATTGCGGACAGTTAGACTCTAACCTTTGTTATTTTTGTCGATTTTTAACAAATGTATTTGCAGATCTACAACAACGAACATAGTTTAAGTTTGCAACAACGTCAGATAATGTAACGATCAAACGTGGAAAGTAACCTCAAATCTCTCTCTCTCTCTCTCTCTCTCTCTCTCTCTCTCTCTCTCTCTCTCTCTCTCTGTATGTCTCTCTCTCCTCTGTCTCTCACTCTCCGTCTCTCTCGCTCTCTGTTTGTTTGTGTGTGTGTGTGCGTGCGTGCGTGCGTGCGTGCGTGCGTGCGTGCGTGCGTGCGTGCGTGTGTGTGTGTGTGAATTCTCTGAAACAACTGGGCCAGTTAAATCTAAATTTCATGAGAAGCCTCCATGGTATAGGGTAAAAAAGTTTATCCAAGGTAATTTGTTGATCTTCCTTATTGTCCATTACGAAAACAAGCTTATTCAAATATATTGAAAATTTTACCACCAAAAAATGAAAATGAAAATTTTCAGATAAAACTTCTGATATTTTTCATATTCTGCTCAAGACATAGATTGTGGGTACTCTTAGAACCGTGAGGCGGTTCTAACGAGTACCCACAATCTATGTTTTTGAGCAGAAATGAGAAAATAATGTATACCCCTTTGTTTTACTATATAAAAGTGGGGTTCAAGGGGGTCAACATTATATAGGCATGTTCTCGTGACGATCTCCCGTGTGACAAGGGATTTAGCAGGGACATACCATAAATTTGGCACCGCAGTGCAGGGCTTTGCAAACTGAAAAGTTAAAAATACCGCTATTCCTCCGCCCCGTAGAAGGCGGAGTACAAAGGATTGGTGCATGAAGTGTGCCAATTCCACTGAAATACAAGCCATATCATGTGTTCAAATATGGATGGTTTATTCATTGGATACTTTGAAAATGCACATTATATGTAGCCTTTGAATGCTGCAGTATCCTGTGACATTTTGCATGAAATGTTAAAGCCTTTCTATTGGCAAAAATACGATAAAAATGTCGTCTGCTGAATCTGTCCAGAGAGTGGTAATGTTTAACCCTTGTCCTGCTGGTCCTGGATATACCCTGCCTTTGAAAACAGTGTAGATCCAGATCAGTTGGCTTCTGCAGAAGCCAACTGATCTGGAACTACAGTGTTTGTCATTCAGTATGTGAATTTATATCAACAAACTGGATCAAGTAATCTGATTGGTTGAAAATTAGAAGTGGGCATGGCATCTTAATGTATTCAGCATGACAAGGGTTAATCTGCTGGTGTTTGAAATAATTCATCACATAGCCTAATACGAGCAGTCTCGTGCGAGAACATCAACTTTGGCTTTCTTAAATTTTGCGATATCTGCCCTAGAAGTGTGGTTACTTTTCACTAGAGGCCTAGTCGAAGACTGATAATTCTAACAATAAGTATGTCGACAAATAAATCTTCCTATCACAAACTGTCACCTTGTGTTTTACAAATTAAAGGGTTTGTATTCATTTCTTTATGAGACACAACATGAGAAAACGTACTTTCTAACATCCCTCGCTGCCCTCTCTCGTGCTCAAATGGGTACAACCCAAATCAACTGTGCTTTATCTTAGGCATTTAAGCAGACCGGATGATTGTGCAGACAGTATTTGGCCCTCGCTTTTCCATTACGAAAACATGCCTATTCAAATATATTGAAAATTTTACCACCAAAATAAATGAAAATTTTCAGATAAAAATTCTGATATTTTTCTTATTTCTGCTCAAAACATAGATTGTGGGTACTCGTTAGAACCGCCTCGGCGAGGCGGTTCTAACGAGTACCCACAATCTATGTTTTTGAGCAGAAATAAGAAAAATAATGTATACCCCTGTAAATCCCAGTTTTACTATATAAAAGTGGGGTTTAAGGGGGTCAAAATTATATAGGCATGTTTTTGTGATGACAGGAATTAATAAGAGATTTTTTTCACGCCAGTTTTAAAAGCTTAATGCATGGCATAGAGATGCTTGACCGTTTTTTGTTAAATTGTTATTGTAATAGTGAAGAACTTAATGCACAATTTCTTGCAGGGTATTCAATGATTATCCCATCAATAGTGTTTTAATGTTCCTGCTTTCCAGATTTAATAGGGCATGTCGTGGGTAATTTGTTTTATCAATTAAACATAACAGGCAAAGATTATCTCTTTAATTTCGCAGCGTCTGATCAGAGCATTGATAAATTCATTCATTGACTATGAAAGTGTAACATTGAAGCCATATTCCGTGATTCAGTATAGCTTCAATTAGGAAGAGTTGGTAAAATGTTAATGCAGGCAACTCTGAAAGATACACTATAAAATGAATGTCATGCGGGAAACTGCATCCATGGTATTTTACCCAAATATCATCGATAACTTTTCTCTCTCTCCCCCCACTCCGCCCCTTTCCCCCCCCCCCCCCCCCTCTTTAATTGCACGACTCTGAGTCTGTTCTCAGATTGAGTGACGACTCCTTCCTCTGTTTTAGAAGGTTGGTGCCTGACTATTACTGTCTGAGGTTGAGTCTATTATGGTCCATTTTGTGGCTTTCCTTTGTTCTGGCCACGAGGTTATAAAACTTTTTTCATGCTCAACTCAGCTGAACATGAAATTTTCTCTGCTAATAAATATGAAAATGCCAACAATAGTTGGCATTTACATATTTATTAACAGAAAAAATTTCATGTTCAGTTATGTTTAGCAAAAAAGAATTTGCAATTGTTAGTAAATTAAGATTTATTTGCATGCTCAGTTGAGTTGAGCATGAAAAAAGTTTTATAACCTCAGGGCCTGGTTTCAGATTGCCATAGAGCCCTCTACCTTGCTTCATTGCAGACTTGTGATTGCTTGTGTTTTACTTATTCTCATATTCCGCCATTTTGGTTGCGCCAAAAACAGTTCACGGTACAGTTCGCGGACACTCGCTACCGTGCGCCGAAAACTGTCACTACTGAACAGAACGTTTACAAACATGCGCGATTATCCGCGAACGCTTTGCTTCTCTTAACGCAGCCCTAACTTGGTGCGATTTACAAAAGCAGGTATGAGTTAATGTTGTCTGTTTTTTTTTGTTTTTTTTTTTTTTTTTTTTTTTTTTTTAAATACTGCATCAATGGTACGGGAGAAGTATTTGGGAGGATCCATTAGCGGTCAGCGTTAACAAATAATACAAATGTAGGGATACCCGGAAAATGCCACAATTAAGGAATGCAGCACTTCCAAGGAACCGAATAAGGTTAGAATGACACAAGACCACATCACAGAACAAGTCACTAGCGAAAGTAGGACGTCCAATTCGAAGAAGCATAATAATAGAAATATCGCCTTGGAACGGTCATCGGTAAAACTGTAAAGGGGCTTATAGCTAAGGCTGGCTAATCAGAGCTGAAAAGATAATCGATTATCAGTCCTGCCATTATGATCGATAATCGGTTAGTAATCACTGAAAATTTGGTCATTATTTTACCTGTCTGAGCATGACTCTTACCATATGTTATACTCTATTGTATGTGTCCGGTCAGACAGACCTGAGCAAACAGTGTAGACCCAGATAAGACGCCGCAAATGCGGCGTCTCATCAGGGCCTACATTGTTTGCCACTCATCCAGCTATTTTAGACACAACAGTGGGTAATAAATTGTACTTATTTCAAATTTTAGATAAAGTATGGTAAGGAGTTGAGGTGTCTGAATACTAAGGGTAAATGCGGTAAAGTAACAGACACAGAAATCAAATGATCGATTATTAGTTAATCTGTAACGATAATCATTTTTGTGGAATCTATCGATCAATTAATCGGTAACCGATTAATTGTGCCCGCCTTACTTATAGGTGGTTTTACGAGCGCTAAACCCTCCTGATACAGTTTCCGCTATATATAACTGAGCCAACGCACGATAAAATTTACAATAAGATCAGTGTGACCAGAAAAAAACTTAGATCAGCTTGTACCTTAACCTAGTATGGCAACGGTTCTTTTTAATCCCTCTTTAGATAGCCCGGAGGCTGTAGAAGGCACATGCAATCAGCGAAGACGCTGATCAGACTGCGCGGATGCGCAGGCTAATCTGAGTCTTTGCAGCCGCAAAAGTCTTATTGTAGATTTTAGTCTCGCGCTGGTTCAATTAATCTGTCAGTGTAAGGGATATACGGTTTCATGATGTTCCTACTTTAACCATAAAGTGGAATCCTCCACTTAGTTCCCACTGCAGATTTCAAAATTAGGGAAAGACCTAACTAGACGTCTGGTGAATGTTTAAGTGGACTGGATACATTTTCAAGGCAGCCAACTCTTGTCAAAATAGTATGTTTCTCCCTTCAAAAAAGGGGGTCTACTCTAAAAGGAAAGAATATGCTCCCCTTAGGAAAAGGAATGAAGAGGAACAAATTTTTTCCTTTTAGTGTAGCCCCTATTCCGAAGGAGACTGGTGTACTAGAAAGCAAAACTGAAGGTACAAAAGTTGTCTCCCTTGTCAAACATGTCAAAAACTACCAAGTTTATCCATTCACATTAAATATCTTAGTAATATATATAATTATTACAGTTAAATAATATAGTTTTAATGATGTATTTATGGACATATTTATCTATTATTTTGCGTGTTTCACCAGATGATGACTTGTCTCCAAAAGACAACAGATTTGGAGAATGTAGTGTGTTTGTAAGATGAGACAGCCTTAAAGAGATTGGGAGATGACTATTTAATGTTGTTATACTTTATGCCCAATCCCTCCGTCATACTGCAATACAGTATGTCTAGAAATCTGTTTTTTGAGTACAGTAATAACGACAGTGTAAGTAAAATATGCTGAGCGTTTTCATTGTCACCACATCCGCTAAACATAGACTTAGTTCTAGTATTCTGAGATCATTCACTGTTTAACGAACTACATTCTTTTCCTAAGCGCCCAATTTAGTCGTATCTATATCCTTTAAATTTTAGATGATAGAAGTGACAATCATATTTTGAAACTTTCAGAACAGTAATTATGTTCTCTGTCTTCGAATGTTTACCTTCGAATACTATCTATACCCTCGAGGAAACTTTTGGCTGGGTTTGCGAGTCTCTGCTCAGAGATTTACTTTTTAGTTCACTTATCTATTTTTTGTTTGTGAAATAATTGAAATAAATTGGTAGCAGGACTGCCCACTTTCAAGAACTCTTAGAAGAAGTCTAAACAGTGTACTGCGACCGCTATTAAGGACGCGACCACTCATCGAAAATCACTGACACACCTATCAGCTCTGTATTGTTTACAGATCAGACAAGATTTCTTGTACCCGATAGATTAATCCTTTCATCCCTGGATTTCTGTGGTACTCTTCCAATTCTGAATCTGGTCAGAACCATTGTTTCAGATAGGGATCTCAGACAACAAAACAAAACAGAATTGCAAACAGTATAGATTCTGATGAGACGGCTCATGATGAGCCGTCTCATCAGGATCTACATTGTTTGCAAAAATTGTTTTGGTCTGCAGTGTTGAAAGTCTTAAATTCGTTCACGTCATAGTCTCTGATGAGTCTTCTTTCGCTACTGCCAGTATGACGTCATTAACATCCTGAGCTGTAATATCACTTGTAATCGTCACGGCGCTTGAAACCCGATGGGTTTGAATTTCTGAGTTTTTCTCCCGGATCTGATACTCCATTGATCGCTTCCGGGTCACCACGTGCTTAACAATACGGAAGTCCTTATAGTGATGACTGCTGGGAGAGTGAGTATTCGTACGTGTTTTATAAAGAGATAAAAACCTTGGCACGAATAGACACGTTATTGTCACTGACGCATTCAAAAGCAGTGCCACGGCCATTATTGTTACCTTGGCGTCAGCACGCGACGTCGTAAAGTAGGTTGGAAGGAATGTAATCCAGATTAAAAGCGTTGTGTCCACACAATACGAAATGTACCTGGATTCTTTGAAATTGTCCGGTAGTTTCCGTGTCTTGAAGGCGTAAACTGTACAAATGAACACTAGTACTAAGTTGTAAGAGAGAGATGACAGTAACGAAGCTATGGGTAGGTCACAGAATAATTCAACAAAACGTTCCATTTTTACGGGCATTTCCTTTTTCACTTCCGGCGGTCGGAGACTTGTTGATATAATCACTATAGCAACCTGAAAATAATTTAAAAATTGTTAATTAATCATTTCTACCATATTTATGCTAAGTACTGACAGACATGCCTGAGCAAACAGTGTAAACAGCGTTTAGCGGCGTCTGGTCAGGGTCTACAGTGTTTGAAGCTAAACAAACAGTTTTAAACGAATTACCAGGTAGTAAAATTGACTTGTTCACTTTATAGAACAAGTATGATAAGATGTCGAGTTGTCCGAAAATTTATTTTAGATAAAAATAAAATATACAGTACGTTGGTTACTTATTTGGTTTAAAAATATTGTATTTGTATTAATCTCATGAAACAACAATTATGTGAAACATATTCTGATACTAACATACGAATTGGATTCAGAAGAAAGTCATCAGCGGGGCGGCCAATTTGGATTACTGATCGGAACGAGTTTAGCTATTTTTGATCTTCAAATCGCCCAAATACTTCCTACCAAGTTTCGAGTCAAATGGCCTTTCGATTCAGGTGAAGTTCAAAATAGATACTCAAGGTGGCGGTTATCGCGGCCATCTTGTATTTCCGATCGGAACTATTTTAATTGTTTGTTGTTGTTTTTTGTTGTTGTTGTTTTTTTTTTGTTTTTTTTTTTTTGTTTTTTTTTTTGTTTTTTTTTTTCTATCTACAAGTCACCTCGATATTTGCAACGAAGTTTCGAGTCAATTGGCTTTTCGGTTAAGGAGAAGAATTTCGAAATAGATTTTCAAGATGGCAGCCGTCGCGGCCATCTTGGATTTCCGATCGGAATAATTTAGCTCTTTTGATCTACATGTACAAGTCACCCGGATACTTCCTATTAAGTTTTTAGTCAACTGGCCTTTTGGCTCAGGAAAAAAAATTCAGAATAGATTTTCAAAATTTTCTTTATGGCGGCCATCTTGGATTTCCGAGCTGAACAATTTTAGTTAATTTCGATCTATAGGTCGCCCCGATGTTTCCTGCCAAGTTTCGACTCAATAGGTCTTTCGGTTCATGAGAAGTTCAAAATAGATTTTCAAGATGGCGGCTATGGCAGCCATCTTGGATTTCTAATCTGAACTACTTTAGCTATTTTTTATTTTTGAGGGAGGATACAGAAAAGGAAAGGACAGTGTAACATCCCTCACATAAGTCTGTTTTCATATGAAATTCATGACATTATTAATCCAAAATGTTAATATGAGCCGCAACGTCAGAAAACGTACCTTCGGACATGAGCGCCCAGCGAAGATTCTGATCAGCCAGTTCATTCGCACAGTCTGAACAGAACCTTCACTGGGCGCGTTTTTGAAGCCAAGGATGCGAAGTTTCTTCATGCGAATGACTCTGATCAGTGCGTGCGGATGTGCAGGTTGGTTCTTCATTGGGCACAGATGTCAGAAGGTACGTTTACTCTGTTGAGGCTCATAAGCCCTATTTCCAACCTTTGTTATGGAGAAAAATATGTTGTTGTTTTTTTTGTTGTTTTTTTTTTTTTGTTTTTTTTTTTTGTAATGTTGCCGGGTGATGTTTGAATAAGAAAGGTTAAAGATTTTTTTGCCATTCAGAAGAGTCTCTCTATTGAAAAGGACTTGAGATACGAAACCAGCGAAGGCACGGTAAAGTAAGCAGCAGCAGCAATTGGAAGCAAATATTGGTCAAGTTTGGAGCAACAGCAATAAAGCAAATGATGGCTAAAAGGGAAGCATCAGTTTTACTGCAGCAGCAGTAACAGCAGCAAAACTGGCCAAGTTAGCAGCAGTAGCAACAGCAACAAAACATGGTAAAGTTAGCAGGAGTAGCAGTAACAGCAGTAAAAACAAAGCAATTTAGAATTAGCAGCATCAGCAGCAAAAACTGGTCAAGTTAGTAGTAGCAGCATGAGCAGCAAAAACTTGTGAAGTTAGTAGTAGCAGTATCAGCAGCAAAATACTGGTCAAGTTAGTGGTACAGCATCAACAGTAAAAAGTGGTCAAGTTAGCAGTAGCAGTATCAGCAGCAAAAACTGGTCAAGTTAGTAGTAGCAGTATCAGCAGCAAACACTGGTCAAATTAATGGTAGCAACATCAGCAGCAAAAACTTGTCAAGTTAGTAGCAGCACTAGCAGCAGCAAAAACAGGTCAAGGTAGTAGTAAACAAACTCAAAAGAAAAACTGGTTAAGTTAGTAGTAGCAATATCAGCAGCAAAAAACTGACCAAGTAAGTAGTAGGAGGATCAGCAGCTAACACTGGTCAAGTTTGTAGTAACAGTATCAGCAGCAAAAACTGGTCAAGTTAGTAATAGCAGTATCAGCAGCAAAAGCTGGTCAAATTAGTAGTAGCAGTATCAGCAGCAAAAACTGGTCAAGTAAGAAGTAGCAGTACCAGAAAAAAAACTTGTCAAATTTGCAGCAACAATATCAGCAGCAACAATTGCACAAGTTAACAGCAGCAGTATCAGCAGCAAAAACTAATCAAGTTAGAAGTAGCAGTATCAGCAACAAAAACTGATTAAGTTAGTAGTAGCAACAGAAACTTGTCAAAGTTAGCAGTAACAGTATTGGCAGCAAAAATTGACCAATGTAGTAGTAGAAGTCACAGCAGCAAAAACTGGCCAAGTTAGCAGCAAAAGTATCAGCAGCAAAACTTGTTTAAGTTAGAAGAAGCAGTATCAGTAGCAAAAATGATCAAGTTAGTAGTACCAACAGCAAAAACTGGTCAAGTTAGCAGCAACGGTATTGGCAGCAAAATTGGTCAAGTTAGTAGTAGCAGTATCAGCAATAAAAACTGACCAAGTTAATAGTAGCAGTCACAGTAGCAAAAACTTGTCAAGTTAGAAGCAACAGTATCAGCAGCGAAAATTGGTCAAATAAATAGTAGCAGTATCAGCAGAAAACACTTGTCAAGTTAGAAGTATCAGTATCAGCAGCAAAACTGGTCAAGTTAGAAATATCAGTATCAGCAGCAAAACTGGTCAAGTTAGTAGTAGCAAAATCAGCAGCAAAAACTAGTCAAGTCAGTAGTAGCAGTATCAGTAGCAAACCTCAGCAGCAAAAACTGGTCGTTATTAGCAGCAGTATCAGCAGCAAAAATTGGTCGTTAGTAGTAACAGTATTAGCAGCAAAAACTGGTCAAGTTAGTAATAGCAGTATCAGCAGCAAAAGCTGGTCAAGTTAGACATAGCAGTATCAGTAGCAAAATCTGGTCAAGTTAGTAGTAGCAGTATCAGCAGCAAAAACTGGTCAAGTTAGCAGCAACTGTATCAGCAGCAAAATTGGTCAAGTTAACAGCAGCAGTATCAGCAGCATAAACTTGCCAACTTAGTAGTAGGAGTCTCAGCAGCAAAAAATGGTCAAGTTAGTAGTACTAGTATCGGCAGCAAAAACTGGTTAAGTTAGTAGTAACGGTATCAGCAGCAAAAACTGGTCAAGTTAGTAGTAGCAGTATCAGCGGCAAACACTGGTTTATCAGCAGCAAAATCTGGTCAAGTTAGCAGTTGCAGTATCAACAACAAAAACTGGTCAAGTTAGTAACAGCAGTAACTGCAGGAAAACTCGTCAAGTTAGCAGCAATAGTAATAGCAACAAGAACAGTTACCGAGCAGACGATTCACATAAAATGTCAAGTCTTATTTACTCCGAAAAAGAATACAAAAATTGAAAGTGTCATCTGCTGCAGTTGGTATTGCGCTTAAAGGGTTAATTCTTTCACTGCCATAGGCGATAATAATAGGCTTTTGCAAACAGCGTAGATCCAGATGAGACGGCTCATAATGAACCGTATTATCATTGTCTAGCCTTTTCGACATTCAGTCTTTCAACTTTACATATAACTTCTTTCCAGTCAATAGTTAAAAACAAAGCAGACGACAAATGTAGTATGAAATTTGGCATCGAAAGAGTCAAGAAAAGTTAGATCACAGATTACTGTCTCCACCTGAATGTTAATTGTAATCTGGAGGCAAAGAGATAATGCGCTCTTCATTGCACAAGATGATCTGACTGTTAAAGAAAACTGATAGAGCACAGGTCTTTCTTTGAGAAACAGACGTTCGGACTTGATTACATGTAGTTGTATTTCTTTTCGGTTATATCATCTCGAATGCACAGACGATGTTTGTGATAGTTCACGAGTGTAACGTTTCATAAACAAAGTTCTAAGCGATGAAAGACAGTCTTGATTAGTTTGCCATAACTTTGATATTTTTAGCTAAAGTATATACCGTGGAACCTCGATAATTCAAACTTCAATAATTCAAAATTCTCAATAATTCAAAATCATTTTGAAGTCCCGACTTAAATATATGTATGCATTTTAACCCTCAATTATTCAAAGGCTCAATACTTTGTAATTCAAACAAAACTGTTTGGTCCCGTGGAGTTTGAATTATCGAGATTTCACTGTATGAAGTGACCCAGGAAAGGCAACACCCAGCTAGCATTCTGTTAAAATCTATATCGGACCAATATCGGACCGACAATCTTGTTGAAGACATTTATCTAGGGCCCAGTTGTTCAAAGCGTCGTTAGCTTAACGAGCTCGTTAAGGGTCATTTCGTTAACTGTTTTAGTGGATTCAATGTACAATATTCTAATAATTTTTGCTGAAAAAATGTGAGTAGCTTTTGCACTTCAAAAGCTACTCACATATTTTCAGCAAAAAAAATCAGCGTATTTGCGTAGCGATGTCAATTTTAACGAATCGTTAACTAACGACATCGTTAGTTTTGAACAACTGGGCCCTGAACGCTGAAACATCTACTAAAGGTCACAATTTGAAGTCACTTAAGCCCAGATGCTGTAAGTCGATGTAACAGAAATCCTTTCCTGCAAAAAGAGTGGAGAAATGGAATTCATGTCGGTGGAAATAATTTCTTCAAAGACAGTACTTCAGTTTAAGACTAAACTGGATAAATTGTGAATAAGTAAAATATTCGGGGATATTGATATAATAAATTATCAAACGTCCATGCGGCCATCTAATTTACAACGAGTCTTATTATTAAGCAAAGACACCGGAAGTCAGCCCTAGAATGGAGATTTTGATTGACACGGATGATGTGCCGCCACTAAGGGTTCAGTGTTCCCTTACTACAAAGTAAGCAAAGTAAGATATAGAGAATGCTGTCAGGAAGCCGTCTTCCCATGGTAACTTAACCCACCATTACGAAAACAAGCCTGTTCGAATATATTGAAAATTTTTCCACCAAAAAAATGAAAATTTTCAGATAAAAAATTCTTATATTTTTCATATTTGATATGATAGTAAATACTGGTCTGATTGTTTCATCAGCACCATCCCAACCTTTGCCCTTGACGAGGCGGTTCTAACGAGTACCCACAAACTATGTTTTGAGCAGAAATAAGAAACATAATGTATACCCCTGTTAACCCCAGTTTTTACTATATATATATATTACTATATATATTACTATATATTTACTATATATATAGTGGGGTTTAAGGGGGTCAAAATTATATAGGCATGTTTTCGTGATGCACAGTTTAGTTCGTAGATGTGTAAACACATAACATACAAAAGCCCAGGGATTACTAAAATTATAAACCGCAGCCACCAACAGATTTTGTGAGCAGCATATTTGCCGAGGTCTTGCTAATACAGTCATCTGTCACCAGCAAATTTACCGAATATTTGCTCCTGACAGATGTCTGACAGCAGTAAATAACAGAATATTTGCTCCTGACAGACGTCTGTCAGCAGCACATTTTCCGCCTACTTGATGTTGACAGATGTCTGTCACTAGCGTCTTTCAATATCTTAATGAAATTAACCGGGACAAGCCGATAGCCCCTTTCGGTCCTTTTCGGTGGAAAATGTCCTGTCCAGTGTTTAGCAGGACTGCGGCTCGGCGGGTTACACATTTTACCCAACGCTGTTGATTTGGCGCTTTACTGGAGTGTTCATATATCCGGCGATATTGTACTCAGTATGATTAAAATCTTATTTCTTCAAAAGATTGAAGTTTTCTATAGTTTTCTTTATTTATTCGCTATACATAAGCATCAGAGTGTATAAGGCTAATATCTTCGAATGCAGAGTTTAACGTTATCAGCGTTATACCGCTGTTGCATTACCCAAACCGATCAGCGGCCGACGGTCTGGCAAACAGTTCGTGCGACTGTCAGGCGACAGTCGGCTGAATTTGTGTCCGATTTTGACTGTTTTTCTCGTCGGCCGATCGTTCTTTTTTTTTTCTTTTTTTTTTTATTAAAAATGTTCAGTTTTAATTTTTCTTCGGTCGGTCGATGATTTTGGGGATTTGGTGATCGGTCTGCAGATCATCGAGTGACAATCGACTGACAGTCTGCCGACTTCACAGGCGTGTGGGGCATCCAAATTCGGCCGACAGACGGCCGGACATCGGGCAATAACCAAGCGACAGTCACCAGACTGGTCGGCCGATGACTTTTGGTCGGCCGATAGTCGCCTGTCTACACCGATAATCTCCCGTCTTGCATCCGACAAGCGCCCAGTGCTCGCCCATCCGACAAACACAAATGTGCCATGCCAACCACTATATAAGCAACTGACAGCACTAAGCCCACCATACTTTGAACCATGGCGTTTGCAGTAAATGCCAGCGTGGTTGCGATAACTCCTATATCCAACAACCGCGAGAGGCTCCGGATGGGGCGTCAATGGTACGACATGCTGATTCTTGCCCTGATGCGAAGGAAAGCTTCATCTGGTCGGAAGACGGTCGGATGACAATCGCGGGCATGTCGCCCGATCTTCGCCTGCTTCATGTTGTGTCGCCCGACAAAGAAAGAGAATCTACCGCGGATCGGCCGATGATCAGGCGACGGTAGGCCTAATGGGAAGCTTTGACGTCGCCGTAGACTATCGGCTATCTCCAATGTGACAGCTCCGGTTTTTAATCGGCCGATCATGATCAAAATATCTGGTCGGCCATCAGTTGGTTTTAATGTGACATAGACATTAGCAGGGAACTATTTGTTTGGTTGTTATTAGGTTTGTAGTAACAGGAAGACGAATTGTCGAAATATAGTATGTTAAATCCGGTGGCGGTTTGGCAACTTCCTCCAAAAATGTTTATTTTGATTACATACAATGTCTATCTTTTTGTTAAAAGTGAGCAATTTGTCACTTATCTTCAAATGATGACTGAGCCTAAAGAATGATGCGGAACGTGGGGAAAGGGCCCTTTTGTTATATGCGAACAGCGCAGGTCAAGATTAGCGTGTGCATCCGTGCAGTCTAATCTGGACATTCTCTGTTCGTCGACATATACTACAGTATCCATTGATTATGTAAGCGGGCCGCAAGATGCACAAGGGCCTTTTTCGTGCGTTGTGCATCAAACTTATTTGAGACGTAATGGACCTAAATCCGCGCTATCTGATCATGACATTCATTGTCTGCTTACTGGGCCCAGTTGTTCAAAGCGTCGTTAGCTTAACGAGCTCGTTAAGGGTCATTTCGTTAACTGTTTTAGCGGATTCAATATACAATATTCTGATATTTTTTTGCTGAAAAAAATTTCAGTGTATTTGCGTATCACTCGATGTAAATTTTAACGAATCGTGAACTAACGACGTCGTTAGCTTTGAACAACTGGGCCCTGAATTATTGGATATTCTGGAAAAATGTCGACTGACGACAAAGATACTGACCAGACTACACGAATGCACAAACTGATTTCGGTTTTTATTGACTGCGTATGCAGTTGGAGCCGTTTTCTAACGGCAGGGTCCCTTGCGCTTCTGTGTACATGTACTTGTCGGACACATTGTGTGGATATTAAATGTTGGCTCCCGTCCATTCGCTTCTTTACGACAGTAGCTGCTCTTAAAAGAGACACATTGCTCCCTCTGGGAGCAAATTCTTTGGCCCCTATTTCGGGAGCGATTCTAGACATTTATTTTTAAGATTTTGCTGGGTGAGTAAAATATTTTAACGTAAATCGGCTATTGACAGCCGACTGACAATAGCCACTTTGAAAATATATACTCGTACATATCTCCGTTCTGGCTACGCACTGCCAATAAAACTGATAGACATACCTTAATAAACAAGATTTACAAAGATAAACTGCTAAGGAGCAGTTTTATCATGTTCTTCACTGCAAGGCTGGTTTCCCACACACCGCCAGGTATTTATATGACACTGTTCAAAGTTTAGAATAAATACGGTAAGAAACTGAGGGGAATTGATAGGCTTCAAGGGAGGCAACTTTGTCGAAATCGTTTTGCCTCCTTTCTTAAAAGGGTCTACTAGGAAATGAAAGAATGTGCTCCCCGGGGAGCACATTCTTTCCTTTTCTAGTAGGCTCCTTTCAGAAGGAGATTGTGCGCAGGGTAAGCTAAAATGAAGTCAGATAAGTTATCTCCCTTCTGAAAGGGCAAACATTCTTTCCTTTTCTAGTAGGGCTTTTTCAGAAGAAGAATGTGTGCAGGGGAAGCAAAAGGGAAGTCACATTAGTTGTCACCCTTGTAAAAAACAAAAGGCGGAAAATCTACGTTGTAGCCATTCCCCTTAAGGCGCTCAAATGTTTAGCGTAAGGCCAGATGTATTTTATCTTTGAGTTTACGGGAGATCTATTAAACAGTTGCTGTCGGGAGGGAGGAATAAAAATAAAAATCAATATATGAAAAGGCTTGGGTCGGTCAAATAAAATAATTTGGAAACAAAATTACATTTACAAATGCAATATTTCGGCCCCAAGTTCGAAGGGTAAGAACACGAAATAAAAATAAAATTTGAAATGAGAACTTATATTTTTCCGGAGGGGCTTAAATCTTAGGATAGGCTCTCCCGTAAACCTAAAATAAAAATAAATGTGCCCTAAATACAGAACTTATTCTCAACGTTTGTAAATAGTCCGGAAGTTTGATAATCGACCAGAAACCTCACATAATGATAAATAAGTTCCCTAATCATGCTGGTGCTCGTTTCGACGTAATGAGGGAAAGAATATAGTTAGACTTTTAAATAAGTAACTCTAAGACATGCCCATTAATCTAATGGCGCCTAAATTAACCCTTAAAGCGCTACGCAAATGTATAGCAGACGTCACTCTAAATTATATTGTCTGTCTTTCACAGAACATAAGACGATATTTCTGGTGAATCGTCTGTAAGGACGATTCACATGAAACGTCGTCTTATTGTCCCTGAAAAATAATATATATGAATATACATTTCAAAGTGTCGGCTGCTGTAGTTGCGATTAGCGCTTTTAGGGTAAAACAGTTTTAAAAAGAACATTGATACTGCCATTTTTTCAGAGAAATTAAATTTGATATTTCATATGAATTGGCAAACCGGTTCACATGAAATATCACGTCTTACTTTCTCTGAAAAATAAAATATATATTTCAAAAAGTCGTCTGTTGTAGTTGTGATTTGTGCTTTTTGGCTAAAACAAAGAAAAAGTTATTTCACGAGTACTATTATTTACTTCAATGACCATACTTTATTCATTACTTGGTCTGAAGATGTAATTTTATAGAATTATCGAGAGAAAACCCGGCAAAGTTGTCCAGTCACGACAAAGTCTGCTCAAAAGGAAAACCAAAAACGAATTACTGTAATGGACACTTTCATGCAGTTCTGGCAATTTCGCCAAGACAACCATTACGTAAACAGCCATTACGTTAGCATATGCGGACAGAAAATGTCAAAATCACACTCCTATAACAGATCTGGAACATAAAATGATATCTGAATAGATGATTTGAGCCGCATCAAGGGAAAGGTGACATTATTGCATATGCATATACATATGCGAACAGCAAAGGTTCAGGCGAGCCTGCGCATCCGCGCAGTCTCGCCAGAACCTATGCTGTTCGCTCACGTAAGCGGTGGGCCAAGGGGGAATTTCAGCTACAGAACTAGACCAATAGCCTCGCTAAAGGGTCGAGCATATTAATTAATTCGACGGAAAGTCCGGAGAACATTTCTCTCCCGACAGTTTCATTTATTCGACCTATGTCCTTTTCGTCATCTAAAAGCTTCGATGGAAACAGAAGCTACAAGGCAGTCTGAAGGACAGCTATATCCCCTGCCGCTGAATGACAATGGAGCGGCCTCAAAATTCAAGGCTCAAACTGGTGGCCTTTAATTGTGACTTTGACCTTGAGTCTGCATTGTTGAATTATGGGTTCTGCACATCATCTCACTAGGGCGAACATTTGACCCAAATTTAATAAATATCTTTCAAAGGGTTCAGGAGATATGGAGTGAACATGAAATTCAAGGCTCAAACTCGTGACCTTTAACTGTGACCTTGACCTTCAGTCGGCATGCTTGAGTTATGGGTTCTGCACATCGCCTGACTAAGGCAAACATTTGACCAAAGTTTCATGAAAATCTTTCAAAGGGTTCAGGAGATATGGAGCGAACAAGAAAGAGACGGATAACCTTCAATTGTGACCTTGACCTTGAGTCTGCATCGTTGATTTATAGGTTCTACACATCATCTCATTAAGACGAACATTTGACCCGAATTTAACAAGGCAGTCTAAATGGCAAAGGAGGAGCCTCAAAATTCAAGGCTCAAACTGGTGACCTTCAATTGTGACCTTGACCTTGAGTCAGCATAGCTAAGTTATGGGTTTTCTCACATTATCTCACTGAGGCAAACATTTGACCAACGTTTCAAGAAAATCCTTCTAGGGGTAAAGGAGATATGGAGCTGACACCAAATTCAACGTGACCTTGAACTGTGACCTTGTGAGTCTTCATGGTTGAGCTATGGGTTCTGCACATCATTTCACCGAGGCAAGCGTTTGACCAAAATTAAAAGAAAATCCTTAAAGGGGAAAAGGAGATATCGAGTGATCACGAAATTTAATGTTCAAACTCGCGACCTTGAACTGTGACTTTGTCCTTGATTACCCATTGCTGAGTTATGGGTTCTGCACATCATCCCACAGATGAACATTTGACCAAAGTTTAGAGAAAATCCTCTCAGGGGTAAAGGAGATACAGAGCGGACACGAAATTTAAGGCTCAAACCCATGACCTTGAACTGTGACCTTGACCTTGAGTCAGCATGGTTGAGTTATTGATTCTGCACATCGTCTTACTAAGGTGAACATTTGACCAAAGGTTAAAGGAAATCCTTCCACTGGTATAGGAGATACAGAGCAGACACGACATTCAAGGCTCAAACCTGTGACCTTGAACTATGACCTTGACCTTGTGTCGGCATGGTTGAGTTATAAGTTCTGCACATCGTCTCACTGAGGCAAACATATGACCAAAGTTTAAAGAAAATCCTTCCAGGGGTATAGGAGATATGGAGCGGACACGAAATTCAAGGCTCAAACCCATGACCTTGACCTTGAGTTGGCATGGTTGACTTATGGGTTCTGCACATCGACTCACTGAGGCGAACATTTGACCAAAGTTTAATGAAAATCATTCAAATGGTCCAGGAGATATGGAGCAGACAAGAAAGTGTTACGGAAAGACAGACAGACGGACGGACAGATGGACAGACGGACAGACGAAGGCCATTTCTATAATCCCCCATCCGCTTCACGGCGGGGGGATTAAAAAATTACCTTCTTGATCAGATTAAGGAGACTTGATACTGACACTTTGTAGATTTTCTGCCATTTTTAAAAAAGGGAGATAAATTTTGTGACTTACTGTTTCCTTTACTACGCATTAAACCCCTTCTGGAAATGGGTCCTTTCTAAAAGGAAAGAATTTGCTCCCAATGTGAGCATTTATTTTTTTCCTTTCAGAGGATTTGGTCCCAGTGTGGGAGCTAATTCTTTCCTTTTAGAGTAGATCCCTTTACGGAAGGGAGCTAAAATCATTTTGAAAGAGTTGCCTCCCTTGAAAGTGTACCCATTCCCCGTAATGTCAGCTTTGTTCTTCAAATGCGAGTGTTGCTAATTTCATCAAGTTGACGCGATGATCAGTTTGTTTTCTGTTATTCTCTCGGAACTCTGAGGAAATTTTTTTAATTAATTTGCAAACCGGCGGCATCCAGCCACCGCATAAAATTTGTTCTTGGACACCAGTGTTAATGATTCTGCTGTGACGGTTGCGGGAAGCACTGGCCACCTAAGATTTGCATTGGAACAAAATTAATTAAATAGCTGTTTTTCTTGCAGGATTCATCTGCGAACATGTATGGGTTTATAATGTCACACTGATCCTTTCAACCCAGCAGACTAATAAGGTTACCTTTGCAAACGAGCCGTCTCATTAGAATCTACACGTTTGCGATTCTGTTATTGATTTTTAACTCAAACCTCTATTTGTAACAATGGATATGTCCAAATTCAGAGATGGAAGAGCACATTTAAGAAACTCAGGGATAAAAGGTTAAGCTAACATACAATAGCAACAAAAACATTTTGCTCGTATATTTGTTTCGCCAAACGTTTTCATTGCATACACAATTGTCAGAATATTTTCTTTACTCATCGAGGTGGCTGCTTCTAAATGGTTACAACATTTATAAATGACCCAGCGCATGACAAAACCCAAAAAAATGGCATGTGCGCCCAGCGAAGACTCAGATCAGCCTGGGCATCCGCCCAGTCTGATCAGAGTCTTTGCTGTGCGCCCAGCGAAGATTTTCATGTTCGCATGAAGAACTCTTGGGTCCTTAGCTACCCATTGGGCGCACAGTGAAGACTGATCAGACTGGGCGGATGCCCAGGCTGATCTGTCTTCGCTGGGCGCACATGCCATTTTGTTGGTTTTGTCGAGCGTTGACTTATGTGTCTTGTCTCAAAGGTGTCCCATAGCCGTGCGGGCGTAGGGGCAGTGGAACTTAGAGCACGCCGTATTTCGGGCTACGACGTATGAAAGGCGGGCTCACTCCTCTATTTTCGCTGCCTCCAACCTCCCCACGGCGGATACCCATTCACTGCCGGGCGAACAGAGAGAAGAGTTTTGCAGTCGGTGGGCTAAGCTGGGTTCGAACCCGCAACCTTCTTATCTTAACAATTGTTACTAAAGATTAAGAGAACTACATTGTTATATTGCACAGTAAATTAAATGTTAATATGATTGACAATCCCATACGTTTGAGTAGAATTATTGTGCATTTAGGGATCGATAAAATCCACAGAAATAAAATTCAATCCTATAATAAAGAATTGATACTTTCAGGGGAAGCATCTCTATCAAAATTGCTATACCCCCTTCTGAAAGAGGATCAACTTTAAAAGGAAACATATTCTTTCGTTGTAGAGTACAGTCCATTTCAGATAGACTGGCTTAAGTCTCCAGTGGCTAAATATTTAATCTCATAAGCCTGTTTAATAATCCACTAAAATAAAACCATTATAATATCATGACTATAAAGGTTGGTCACTAGAGTAACCAACCTTTATAGTCATGATATTATTTTGGTTATAATAATATAACTGTAGAGTGACCAGTCCTTAACAGTCATGCTATTATTTTGGTTTTATTTTAGTGGAATATCAAACAAGATTATTGGAATAAATATTTAGTCACTGGAGACTGGAGCCAGTCTACATTTCAGATGGCGATTGGTGTGCAGGAAATCAACCAGGAAGTCACAGAAAAATGTCGCTTTGTAAAAATGGCGGGAAAGCTACCAAGTTTATCAAGCCCTCTCTGGGCAAATTCAGCAGACGACAAAGTGGTATTTTCCTTGACATTTCATGCAAATTGTCAAATCCTGTTTTCTGGAAAAAATAAGAAAAAATATTCAAATATGTCGTCTGCTGAAAATTTTACCCAGCATGCTAAACTTTAAAGAGATGCAAATAAAACACCTGATTGAGTCCTATCTGAAATAGTATAGGTTTACGGAAAAAATAAAGTAGATTAATGAACTGACAATCCTATCTAGATATTCCTGGATGCTCCTGCTATTAACGCTCAGCATGCTTGGTAAAAATGCAGCAGAAGACATTTTGAAATTTCTTCTTATTTTTCCCAGAAAATAGGTCTTGGTATTTCATGCAAATTGTCTCCTTGGGAGACAATTTGCATGTAATATCAAAACCTGTTTTATAAGAAGAAAAAAAAAAAAAAAAATGTCCTCAGTGTGTCGCCTGCTGAATTAGCGCTGATGATGGTAAAAGTTAGGTAGCCTTGAAGTAATTAGATCTAATGCTGGTTTCTAAACTGGTGTTGAAACTATTATATTGTAAACAATGTTTGTCTCTATTTTACTTAATGTCTAAAGGAGTCATTTTACAATCTAGTAACACGAGAGCCCCTACTGACCCCTACTGTTTCCGTCATTTCACAGTATAAAAGGTGTTTTGCGGGTTTTACGTGATTTCTGATTAATAAAGAAATGTGATTTATGTAACCCCGGGTACACAAAGGTATGGTATACCCATACTCTGATTAGTTGATAAGACAATTGTGACGCTTCATGGGAAAGATACACATTCAAGGATGTGTGTGTGTGTGTGAGGTGGGGGGAGGGGGGGAGGGGGTGGACAACTGTCAAACTATTTTGCATCCCTTCTGAAAAGGGGTCTACTCTAAAAGTAACGAATTTGCTCCAAATGGAGAAACTTCTTACCTTTTAGACACACCAATGGGAGCAAATTCTTTCCTTTTAGAGTAGAATCCTTGTCAGAAATATGTTGATGTTTGGGGCAGCATACAGAAAATCACAAAAGTTGTCTCCTTTGTGACAATTGGCGGGGAATCCAGTCCCCTTGTGTTTCAGCGTTCAACATATGCAGAAAACATGCATGAATCCATTAAGCTTTCTTAACCTTTCTAATAAATTAATGAAAAAATAAATAAAAGCACCTTAATTTAAACTTAGTACTGTCTTCGTTACTTTGCAGTGTTGACTCGTATCAGTCGTAGTTATGTGAGCTTTTTAGAATCTATCTATCTTCACTACAGCTGCTGTTCTTGCTGTAACGTATCCCGTACTTCCCTACAGTGCAGTTTATACTTTGTGGAACCACCCTTTATGATCAGTGAGCCCACTCCGGAAATTTTAAGAAATGTATATGAGGATCACTGATGAGTCAAAATCAGCCGAAATTGGACACTTGACACCTCACCTGTTTTCAGTTTTGTAGGCCTTTTTATTGCTCTCAAGGTCATTCGTTTGATAATCTATTTATACCTTCTTTACCAACAAATTATAGGTTCTGGAAACACTTGGAAGATTTTCCTCCAATTCTTACAAGGGACACAACTTTTGTGACTACCTGCTTGCTTTCCTGCAAACTTAACCCCTTCAAGTTCCCATTAAGCATTCTTTATAAATCTATAGCGCGCCTTTATCGGCCCGTCAGCTACCCTGACGGGCCGATAACGGCCCGCTATAGATTTATAAAGAATAGTAGCTGGGTTAATTATAAAGCACCAAGTCAGGCGAACCGCAGTACCACCAGAGCCTATGCTCTTTGCTCACGTAATCCGTAGGCCAAGGGAAATTTTCCGCAAAAAAAAAAAACCAAAAAAACTAGACATGTGTCTCGCTAAGATGCAGGGCATGCGCATTGAAAGATGGATTCCATGGAAAGTTGGGAGAGCCTTTTTCCTGCGACGCGGCGTTTTTTAGTCATTGTGGCTGTTTCAATATGGACTGCGCCATGTGAAAAGGTGTCGACGGGCATATGCGGACAGCGAAGGCCCGGATCTGCCTGCGCATCCGCGCAGTCTGATCAGGGCCTTCACTGTCCGTTGAGAATCACTGGAATCACTGGATACTACAGGCTGTATCATTACGAAAACACGCCTATTCAAATACACTGAAAATTTTACCACCAAAAATGGCAATTTTTCACATAAAAAATTCTGATATTTTTCACATTTCTGCTCGTCGAGGCGGTTCTAACGGGTACCCACAATCTATGTTTTTTGAGCAGAAATAACAAAAATAATGTATACCCTGTAAACTCCAGTTTTACTATATAAAAGTGGGGTTTAAGGGGGTCAATATTATATAGGCGTGTTTTCGTGATGGAATGGAGAGCAGAGGCCCGGATGATATTTTGCGTATAGGCAGAATGATCTGAATATGTACATGTTGTGCATATTCGACGACACTTTTTGTTTGACGTGGCCCGTATATCATTCTATGCTTTCGTTTGTAGCCAGGTAATGCGTTGAATGGCTCCCAGCCCTCAATCTGTTCCTCACTGTCACTGTCTGTGATCGGGCTCATCTTTGTCCTGTATGTGATTTTCTTGTGTTCTGGTTTCAGATCGCCATCGCATCCTTAGACTGGCTCCAGTCTCCAGTGACTAAATATTTCTCTCATAATCCTTTTTGATAAGCCACTAAAATAAAACCACTAAGCCACTAAATAAAACCAAAAAAAAAAATATCATGACTATAAAGGCTGGTCACTAGTGACCAGCCTCTATAGTCATGATATTTTGGTTTTCATTTTAGTGGATTATTAAACAGGATTATAAGGAAAAAAATAGTCACTGGAGACTGGAGCCAGTCTATCGCATCCTTTGCTTTGTTTCAGCACATTGATTATATGTGTTTCACGTCGATGTTTTACAGATGAGGTAGAGAACCGCTATGCGGACAGAATATATACAGTCGACTCTCGCTATCTCGAATTCCAAGGGACTCACTGAAACACTTCGAAATATCCGTACCTCGACATATCAGAGTTGAGAGAGTGAGGAAAACAATAAATTGAACAACCACATTTAACACATGAATATGTAAATTGACTCCTGAAGTTAGAAATATATATAAAATAATGTGGAAAAGCGGAGAAATTTCTCCTTACCTGTTGTCATAGTTTCATGTTAAAACAGGGACCAGATTTTCACTTCGAGATAAGCGGTAATTCGAAATAAGCGAGTTTGAGATAACGAGGTTCGACTGTACCTTCCCTCCCTAAAAATATAACAATTCCTCTTGAGTACCTTTTACAACTTCTTACTTAATTTCAAATTACACTTTTCATGTTAAATGATCTTGTAGGAAATGCCTTTGCAACTTTATAAGGAAATTGTCAATTTATCAATAAAGGTCGTATTTATGTTATTTTACATATGTTTGGTGTCAGTATCATATAACACAAGACATGTTAAAGCATTTTGTAACTTGTCACCTCACATGTCATTTCGCGTACTGTTCCTGTCGAACAGAAAAGCAATAAGATAATT
Organism: Anodontia alba; assembly: GCA_964016985.1. Classification (NCBI taxonomy): domain Eukaryota; kingdom Metazoa; phylum Mollusca; class Bivalvia; order Lucinida; family Lucinidae; genus Anodontia; species Anodontia alba. The sequence goes on from OZ024827.1 coordinate 42,614,761, forward strand.
TTAAAATAGCCATTATCTACAGTCGAACTTCGTTATCTCAAACTCGCTTATTTCGAATTACCGCTTATCTCGAAGTGAAAATCTGGTCCCTGTTTTAACATGAAACTATGACAACAGGTAACAAAATAATGTGGAAAAGAGGAAAAATTGCTCCTAAGGAGCAATTTCTCCTCTTTTCCACATTATTTTATATATATTTCTAACTTCAGGAGTCAAACTACATATTCATTTGTTAAATGCGGTTGTTCATTTTATTGTTTTCCTCACTCTCTCAACTCTAATATGTCGAGGTACGGATATCTCGAAGTGTTTCAGTTAGTCCCTTGGAATTCGAGATAACGAGAGTCGACTGTATTTACAAATATTAAAAATATCAGGAATTACCTCAAATGTTCTCAAGCAAATAACTAATTTAATTCAGAGCTTGACAACATACTTTTCACCAGCTAACCCAATTCCAATGGTATATTTGCCTGCTCCATTGCATTACCGATCGACTACGATAACCGTTGCGTGTTCGTGGCATTACCAGTCGGCTGCAATAATCGTTGTCAATTAGATACATTGCCAATCGACTAAAATAACCGTTGCTGGTTCGTGGCATTACCAATCTACTACAATAATCGTTAGATGTTCGTTGCATTATCAATCGACTGCAATAACCGTTTTCTATTCGATGCATTACCAACCGACTACAATAACCGTTGTTTACTCGTGACATTACCAATCGTTTACAATAACCCTTGCCTGTTCGTTGCATTACCAACAGACTGTAACAATCGTTGTCTAATTCTATGCATTGGCAATCGACTACAATAACTGTTGCTTGTTCACGGCATTACCAATCGACGGCAATAACCGTTGTTTGTTCGTTGCATTACCAATCGACTGCAATAGCCGTTGTCTATTCGACGCATTGCCGATCGACTACAATAATCGTTGCTTGTTCGTTACATTACCAATCGACTACAACAATCGTTGTATGTTCGATGTATTGCCAGTCAACTACAATTACCGTTGCCTATTCGGTACATTGAAAATCAACCATAACCCAACAGGCACACAACGTTTAAACAACGTGTATTCAACGTGTTGAATCGACGTTGTTTCAAAGTTGTGTGTCCGATGGGAATACAGTATAATGTTGGCATCAGATGGTGTTCAGCGACGTATTTAAAAGAAAAATCCATTACGAAAACATTCCTATGCAAATATGTAGGAAATTTCACTTTCAAAAACTGAAAAAATTCAGATAAAAACCTCAGATATTTTTCATATTTAGAAAAATAATGTATACCCCTGTGAACCCCAGTTTTACTATATAAAAGTGGGGTTTAAGGGGTCAAAATTATATAGGCGTGTTTTCGTGATGACTATGTTGCAATGAAAATGTCCTAACTCATCGTCATAAAATGTAATCAATCCTTATAAACAGAAACGTGTAGTATTTGTAAATAAAATATTCACAAATATGACACTGGAAAGAACAGAGTAAATAATAACACAAGGAATATTTGAAACGCATCATATGTAAAAAGGTCCCTTAAAAGTTCGAACGAAATCATCAATATACCTTAAGGTGAAGTTTCCACCTATTTTGACCAGGGACACAACATTTGTGACTTCCTTCTGTTTCTTCTCTCTGCGCCTTTCTCCCCCATCCCATCCCCCTCTCCCCCCCCCCCCCCCCCCCCACGCCCAACACACACATACCCTTACACCCTTCTGAAGAGAGAAAGATTAATTTTGACAGAGTTACCTTCCTTCAATGTGTATCAATTACCGTTGTTTCAAACTCAGACGTAGTCAGTCTAGCAGCGTAAATCATGGCCATCACAAAACTCAAAGAACAAGTTAAAGGCTCCATATCCCTCAAAAATAGGCATTTTTTATCCAAGAAAGATTTAATGAATTGATATATAGTATCAATATGATCATAAAATGCAGCATCTTACAGCCTGTAAAATTTCAGTTAGTCTCTCGTTTTTGAACTGAATCAAAAATGAAATGATTTTTTATCAAATATTTGAATTAATGTTGGCAACATTAATTCAGAGATACGATAAAAAAAATCATTTCATTTAAAGAACGCGAGACAAACTGAAATTTTACAGGCTGTCAGGTGCCACATTTTATGATTGTATTAATACCATGTATCAATTTATTAAACCTTTCTTGGACAATAAAATGTCTTTTTTTGAGGGATATGGTGCCTGCTTAGAACTGAAAGAAGAAGTATTTATGATAATTCTGAGATAAAGTTTTCCCATTTCTCCACAAAAAAAAACAAAAAAAAAACGTTTGTTGTGGGTACTCATCAGAAGTGTCTCGACTTGGCCGATACGTATTGTCGTTTCGTGCATGGCATATTTGCCATTTTCTTGCGCTTGGCAGTGCACAAAAAAATTCTCAAAGTGCTGGAATAAAATCAAACCATTAATCATCGTGGAACATGTATCTGACAAGGTTCCAGCGGTGCATTGACTGTTGGATAACATTCAATTTGGTATTTAGATTTTGCAAAGTGCTAACGGGATACTTACATCATTAGCGAACAGCGATGGCCCAGATCAGCCTGTGCATATGCGCAGGCTGATCAGGGCCTTCTCTGTTCGTCTGTTCGTCGGTATATTCCACAGATCCAATGATGCTATAACAGAGAACTGAAGGTCAGGATCAGACTGCGCGGATAAGCAGACTGATCCGGGCCCTGGTAGCCCGCGTTTGCAATAAGGATCATTTTCCCAGGTTCCGCATTAGTTTTACGTTTAGCGTGCTGTGTAAAACTTTCAGCAGATACTTTTTCCCCCAAACAGGTTTTGATATGAGATGTCAAATAGTTCTGGGGAAAGTAAGAAAAATATCATCAATCTAGCAATTTTCAGCAGACGACATTTTGAAATATTTTTTCTCATTTTCCCCCCAAAAAGGGTTTAAACATTCCATGTAAATTGATTCCAATGGAAACAATTTGCGTGATATGTCAAATACTTTTTTTCGGGAAAAGTAAGAAAAACAAACAAACAAACAAACAAACGAAACAAACATACCGTCAATTAGACGTCTGCTGAATCAGCCCAGAGAATGGTAAGGTTAACAGATCATAATGCTTTGCGTAAATGGCACAGTGTGAAACTTACATGGTCACTGCTTTTAGATTCACATGTCTTTAGGTTACGTGTATATTCAGATTTTTTTTTCTTTTGACTTTAGAAAGACACTAGTGAATTGCAATGAAAAATCGCTTAGCAGCAACTGCTTATACACAGGCGAAATATAGAAATCATCTGGACCAAACGACAAAATGATATTTTCTGTACGTCAGGCTAGTGAAAAAAGCCCTTCCCAGCGGGTCCTTACGTTGAAACAGCGTCGATTTCAACGTTGATTCAACGTGAAGACGTTCGATCAACAGTGAATCGACGTTGTTTTAACGCCGTGTACCCGCTGGGTTATGTCGTATGCGAACAGCAAAGGCCCAAACTCTTTAGCAGTTAGAAATAAAAAGATGTTAGAAATAAAAAGAAAGAAGAAGAAACTTAGAAGTGAGAAATAAGAAGCTGGTTGTAAGAGGTGTGTAGCTAGAAATAGGATGTCACATAACGATTATACAACGTCGTATTAATGTTGATGCAACGTCATATCGTTTATCGTACAAAGTCACCTTTACGTCGATGCAACGTCATGTCCTCTATAAAACGTCGCATTAACGTCGATGCAAAGTCATGACAATTAGGGGATAACTGCTTTCAAATTTGGCATTTGGGGAGGTAAATCGGCGGTTTTACGGTCGGAAATTTCGTTTTACGGCGACGCGTCAGCGGAGCCGTAAAACGTAATTTGCGACCGTAAAACCGCCGATTTACCTCCCCAAATGACAAATTCGATGCAGTTATCCCCATTCTAATGCAATTATTCATTTTTTTATTGAAAAAATGTACTGTTTGCACAAAACGACAAGTGCTGTGAGCTGCGAAAAACCAAATGCCAGCCAATGAGAAGCGACGTTACGTGCTGACGTCGGATTTGCGACAGTATATCGCAGAATATACCGTCGCAAATTTTTGACGTTATCCAATCAGACGTCGCGTTACATACGCGAGTGCATTAGAATTAGGGGATAACTGCTTTCAAATTTGTCATTTGGGGAGGTAAATCGGCGGTTTTACGGTCGGAAATTTCGTTTTACGGCGACGCGTCAGCGGAGCCGTAAAACGTAATTTGCGACCGTAAAACCGCCGATTTACCTCCCCAAATGACAAATTTGATGCAGTTATCCCCATTCTAATGCATTTATTTATTTTTTTCTATTGAAAAAATGTACTGTTTGCTCAAAACGACAAGTGCTGTGAGCTGCGTAAAACCAAATGCCAGCCAATGAGAAGCGACGTTACGTGATGACGTCGGATTTGCGACAGTATATCGCAGAATATACCGTCGCAAATTTTTGACGTTATCCAATCAGACGTCGCGTTACATACGCGAGTGCATTAGAATGTCGATTTAACGTTGTAAAATAATTATATGCCCGCTGGGTATGAGTTTGGACGTAATAAAGAAGGAAGTCAAAAAGTCAGAAGTCTCTTCATGGCTTCCACACTATACTTGCCTTAAGTGACTTGAAATTGAATTCAGGGTTTTATCTTAGGCAGCAGTTGGTAATGTGTTGCCAGAACTGTGACAGCATCATTTACAGGTAAATTGATTGAGTGGTTTTACAATTATCCCTATTTAAAAGTCATGCCAAAAACTTAATTGAACGCCGTATGCTCTCCGCGCGCTGAATAAAAAGTATTTGCAAGACACGTTTTTGAACTTAATTAAAAACGAATGTATCGTCTAGAAACACGCTTTTCTATCATGTAACAGAAATACAACTAGACAAAACAGCTAGTAGGTCACGGTTAGCAGAGGAGAAATATGTGAATTCTTATTGAAGAGAAGGAAAAATCGAAAAAATAAAGGGAATGATAAGTAGGAGGATTCTGATTCTTGCACATGATTCTTGCACAATACAAAAAGTGAAGGAACTTTCGAAATTCTAGGTCTAATAGTTCCTGAGAAATATTAGACACACATTCCCTATGTCTTATATAGGAGTGAAAGACGGAAACAAGAACAAATCAAGAAGAACAGAAAAAAGTAGTATCAACATCTTGATTGTCTTTTACATAATATACAATGTATTCAGCACTGTCAGGGTGTATATAGAATTTGAAGACTCTGGTTGTCATTAGAGGAGAGAAATCTGTCACAGATTTATTTTTATTCCATAGAACGAACAAGAAAAACGCCTAACAGAAGTATGGACGGGTTTTTCAAAAAGGTAAATCATGGACGATACCCAGTGTCCGACGCCCGCTCGCTCACCCGGACATCGCTATTTCAAAAGACGGATTTTTGAAAACCCCATCATAAAATCAATTTTTGCTGCACAAGATTTCGGCTTCAAGAGAGATAAGTAAGTAGCGAAGAAAGTCAGAGTTGTCTCTCTTGTACATGACACGCTTACTGGTACTTATCTATGCCTCTACCAACAATTGTCCTTCTTGCATGTGACACTCTTACTTGACCTGATATATATCCCTACAAAATATTATCAAATCATCTCAAACAGTATGGGACTTATTGTCTGCACAAGATTTCTGTTTCTGGGGAGATAAATACATAACGAAGAAAGTGAGAATTGTCTCTCTTGCACAAGACATCTCTTCTGGTCCTTATCTCTGTCACTACCAAATATTATCAAAATATTTCAAACCATTAAGAAGTTATAGAGTGCATAAAATTAGAAATTTGTTCAGGGGAGATAACTAGAAATATTAACAAAGCAAGAGTTGTGCTTCTTGTATGCGACACTTTTACTTGACCTGATATATTTCCCTACCAAATCTTATCAAATTATCTCAAACAGTGTCGGAGTTATGGCCTGCACAAGAGTTCGGCTTCATAGGAGATAAGTACATAACAAAGAAAGTGAGAGTTGTCTCTCTTACATGCGAGATGCTTACTGGTCCTCCTCTTTACCCCTATCAAATATGAAAGCAATCCACTGAAAAATAAAGGAACCATATAAAGCTTTGAAATAAAAAGGGTAACCCAAAGGTAGATCTTGGACGTCAAGGGAGATAAGTACATAACAAAGAAAGTGCGGGTTGTCTCCCTTGCACATGGCATGCCTACTGGTCCTCTTCTTCATCCCTACCAAATATGAAAGCAATCCACTGAAGAATAAAGGTAACATGTAACTTTGAATAAAGGTTAACCAAAAGGTAAACCTCGGATGTCAAGTAGATAAGTACATATCGAAGAAAGTGAGAGTTGTTTCTCTTGCATGCGACACACCTACTGGTCCTCGCCGTCATTTCTACCAAATATGAAAGCAATCCACTGAAGAATAAACGTAGCATATAACTTTGAAAAAAAGGTAAACCAAAAGGTAAATCTAGGACGACGCCCGGACATCGCTATTTTTAAGAAAAACCCGTCCAAAAATGGAGAAGTAAATATAATAAGCAGGAGGAATCTGATTCTTTCCTACACAATACAACAAATCATACTCAACATATCATATTTCACAATCCTAGGCACAGTAGTCCCTGAGATTTTTCGACAAGCACTTCCTTATGCATAACATTGGAGTGAGAGATGGAAAAATGAAAGAAAACGGCAAAAATGAATCTCAAAGTGTTGTATACACGTACACAGGGTTGAAGTATGTTGTGCAAAGGAAAACCTGGTTTTCCTTTGCACAACATACTTCAACCCTGTGTACGTGTATACAACATACACGTGTATACAACATACTTCAACCCTGTGTACGTGTATACAACACTTTGACTTTCATAGGAGCTGGGAAATCTGTTTCGAAAGTGTTTTTCTTGGAGAGAAAATAAAATGGACAAATAAAAGAAATTATAAGCATGAGGAGGCTGATTCTCTCCTACACAATACAACAGTCATACCTAATGTTTGTACCAAATTTGACGGAAAAAAGTTTACACACCCACACCCACACACACACAGACACACACAAACAAAAATTGTTACGGAGAAAACAAAAACTATATACCCACTATATACTTCGTATACTGGGGTATACGAATACATGAATATGTATCATAACTGTTACGATTATCACGTTATCTCAAACATGCCACGCTATAAAATGACTATTGCTATATAATATTATTTGCCACTGTTGCCTCCTGATGGTCCCGGTTGATGGCAACCTGAATAACATCTACAGCCTTTATTTACCACCCTTGTCTGGAAACCAGTCTAATCCAAGTTTCGTGACGTCACGAGGTCAGAGTCACAGTCTGATGAAGGTTCTTGATGGAAACCGAAACTGTCACAGTAAGTATTTCTTTTTATGCCCCGCCACCAAAATGGCGGGGTATTATGTTATACCCTCTGAAATTTTGAGTGTCCGTCCGTCCGTCAGCGCCCCCACCATTCGTCTGCCCGCAACTCCTCCTACAGTTTTAGGCTAATCCTTTTCAAACTTTACAGGTGCTTTTAGGATGGTCTGAAGATATGCATATTGTTTTTTCAGAATCCTGAAATTATTTTTATCACATTTTTTTTCATTTTTAACTTGGACTTTTTTCGAGCCTAATACTACAGAAATGTATAGGGAATATGTACGTTCTGCCCGCAGCTCCTCCTACAGTTTTAGGCCAATCCTTTTCAAACTTTACAGGCGCTTTTAGGATGGTCTGAAGATATGCATATTGTTTTTTCAAAATCCTGAAATTATTTTTTATCACATTTTTTTTTTCATTTTTAACTTAGACTTTTTTTTAACTTAACCTAATACTACAGAAATGTATAGGGAGTATGTACCTTGTACGCGCAACTCCTCCTACATTTTCAGGCCGATCCTTTTGAAACTTTACACACGTTTTTAGGATGGTCTGAAGATATGCATATTGTTTTTTTCAGAATCCTGAAATTATTTTTTATCACTTTTTATTGCATTTTTAACTTAGACTTTGTGGTGTTTTTTTTTTTTTTTTTTTTTTTTTTTTTTTTAATTGGAGTTATGAAATAACTGTTTATTGCTTCTCTTCATGTTTAACTTAGATTGTTTTCAGCCTTTATACTACAGAAGTGCATAGGGAATATGTCCCTGTGTGGCGGGGCATGGTGCATGACTTGCAGTTTTATTTGGATATAATCAAAATATCATTTGGATGAATATGATACTCTTTCGTGATTAATCCTCGTCATACTGAATAAATTAAGACGCCACGCCACTTCTAATTTTCAGACAATCAGATTATTTGATCCAGATTGTTGATATAAATTCACATACTTAATGACAAACAGTGCAGATCCAGATCAGTTGGCTTCTTCAGAAGCCAACTGATCTGGATCTACACTGCTTGCGCTTGCAAAGGTAGGGTATATCCGGGTTCAGCAGGACTAGGGTTAAAATATTTAGTGGATGATTTGCATATGTTATCCAGTTGGGCAATACAGTGGCAAGTCCAATTTAATCCTGTTAAAACTGAAGCACTCTTATTTACCCTAAAGAAATGTGAAACAATTCCTTTTGGAAAATACACCCATTAACCTTGTTGAAGGTCACAAGCATCTCACAGCACTGAACAATGGCACGATTATAAAACAAATATTGTAAATGCAGCTATAAAATACTTGGGACTATGCGTAAAGTCAAATTTAGGTTTATATTCGAGGAAAGTCTGCTTGATATTTTATGCGAGTCGTCTCACGTTCTGCATATCACGCGAATCGCGTGAATATTTTCCACAGGATGCTTCATATTTTACGAAATGGCCCAGCAGGCACACAACGTTGAAACAACGTCGATTAAAAAATTGACTCAACGTCTCGCCAACAAAATAACGTCGATTCAACGTTCTTGCATAAAATCCTATGAACATAGCTGTTTGAAGATATTCTTGAATGGACCAGAAGCCGTGTTCAAACAACAAAATCCATGTTCAAATCATGAACTTCACGTGCTGTTTGAACATGCATTTTGAACTTTTGATATCACAAGATGGGCCTTGCTTTGTTCACGTTACGTTGAGCGACGTAACGTTATTGTCCTGAACGTAGCATTTTAGAATTTGATGATGACGTCAGAGGGTCACTGCGCAACTGGCGTCATTGTAAACAACATTCTAAACTAGCCGCCATGTTGGTTTGCCGTCGCATTTGAAGAGTTTATATGGAGCTTTGGGGCGTTTTCGTCAGAATTTGCCGTTGAAATCATAAGTTATGCAAAAACAACGATCATCCATGGTTATTTCATTGCAATAACTTTTGCCGGGTCTCTCGGAAGGTATTTGAATACTCGGTCTAGCGACCTCGTGTTCAAACAGCTTCTTCGGGACCAGGCAAATGTTAATGCATAAAAAAACATGGGTGATCCCAATATTCACAACGTCGACTCAACATCTTAATGTTGAATCAACGTTGAATCAGTCAAGACGATGTTTCAACGTTGTGTGCCTGCTGAGAGGCTTCTTGTTGTGCGTCTCAAGTCGCTTGTGACAAAGACAAATAAACATAAACTTGCTCTATATTTGTAATAAACCGTGGCATGTCCTTGAATATAAAATAACTGTAATTATTCAATCACGACACCTGGGATGAAAACTGTCTTGTTTAATTTTTACAGAAAAACACGATATCTACAATATGATGATTTCTCAGGGAATACTTGCATCAAATATAAGTCTCAACGTGTGAAAACGCACTTTCTGAGGTGTGCGCCCAAAGAACACTCAAATCAGCTTGCGCATTCGCGCAGTCCCATCCGAATCGTCATTGTCCGCATGAAGAAACTTTGTATTCTTGGCTATCCAAAATGCGCCCAGTGAAGAATTTGATCAGACTGTGCACATGTCGCTGGGTGAAGGTATTTTTTCTGCCGTTGCGGCCCATAAATTTCAAAGATGCAATCGTATCGTGTCATCAAGTGATTTAGGTACATCACTCGTCGCGACACAGGGTGTTAGATCACGTGCTATAGGTATAATGTGCAAAACAGATACATGCCATCAGCGTAGATTCGGATACGTCTACAAATCCTTGCTGTTTGATCCGTCAACGCGGAAATACATACACTTCCAAACTAAACATATGTACCTTAGACATGGAAATTTTGCCTGCCTTCTAATTGTGTACAACTCTAAAAGGACTCTTAAAGGAAAGAACTTGCTCTCTGTGGGAACAAGTTATTTCCTTACAACATGACCCCCATTTTGAAAGGTTCTAAATACTAGAGTGGCAACTTTTGAGCCGCAACGTGAGAAAACGTACCTCATATAACGTGCGTCCAACGAAGATTTAAATGAGCCAGCGCATCCGCACAGTCTGATCAGACTGCACAGTCCGCATAAAGAAACTTGAATCCTTGGCTATCCAAAATGCGCACAGTGACGATTCAGATCAGTGTGCGCGAATGCGCAGACTGATCTGAATCTTCACTGAGCGTACATGTCCGAAGGTACGTTTTCTTACGTTGGGACTTTAATGTCTTACCTGAAAAGTTATTAAAACGATGGATATTAGAATCTGGGATCCTTTGCTAATACACCATGGTTTCCTCGTCGTTCTTCGCCCAGCTTTGAAGATCCTGTATATACGATTCGTTTTCACGAGTAATGGCGCATATACAATGGTAAACGTCAAACTAAACCCTACATGGTTGATATAACATTTGTAGGTATTCGGCTCACTGAGGAAACTTAGCGGCAAGCAATAGGCCGTGAACGCTCCGACTAGTACCATAAAACTAAGTTCAACACTTGTACACTTGATAACTTGTTCATCGCGATACTTTATCAAAGCAGTTCCAATTAACAAACAAGCAATAATTCCAGCCGTTGCAGCCGCACCTAGCCCGATTGCCACTGGCTCGATGAAACTCATATAAAATGGCATGATCTGCAAACAAGAAATTCTTGAGTCATCTGGCCAATGGATATTTGGACAGCTTTCACATCTGGTAAGGTTTTCTGTTACTATTTCGTTTTGTTTGCATGACAAACACTCCCAACAACATGTTTGTTGAGTAAAGTGGTAAATTTTACCAATGCTTGCTAAACATGGCTCTGAGCAAGCAGACCGCGGTGCTGCATTGTCTGGCCAGAACAATTTCTCTTCGTTTAGAAACAATCTTTCTTTGTACATATCCCAACACCCAACTCTATGTGTTCCGTAATGAGCGCGAGAGCCTATGTTTATACATTGTCTAACTACATACTTAGACAAAACGTCTCCTTGAGCGTTAAACTTCACTCTACCATACGAACCGTTAAACTGAAGTGACTTCAGCTCAGCCAGTATGCCGACCTCTTTGACACAACCGACAATCTCAGCTTTGCTATGCATGTCCGAACAATTGTTTTTAACAACATTATCCAGGGCGTGGGCAAACGCGTATACACTATCAATTATATAGGATTCCGCAAATGAAGGCTTGAAATGGTCTTCATAATTTTTGTTTAGCTGCCAATGTGTCTTTAATTCCTGTGGAACGTATGAGTGCGATGTATGTTCTATGAGCCCTTTTAGCCAAGGATTGCTACTCTGAAACAACCCAGCCCTTAAGCCAGTGAGGTAATTTCGGAATCTTTCTACTTTACCAGATTGTGGTTGAACTACTAGAGACGAAGGAAAAGCGAGGCATCTCTCGGGCTGTTCTCCAAGAATAGTACTTATTCCATCACTTCCAAGCCAAACAAACCTACCCTCAAGCTTAGCGCTTCTCAGGGCTTTACTTAATGATACTGCATCTTCTAATTCTACAAAGGCCACTACAACTTTAACGTTTTCACTACTTTTGAGCCGATTGAGAATATCTTGTAAATTGTCTCTGTTGGAATTGTAAGATATCTCAATACTATCCTCAATGCACACAGAAGGTACAGTGTCTCTAAGATTCTGTCTTAATTTCTTTAGACCTTCCCTACCATAGCTGCCTTCAGAATAAAGTATGGAGATGTGAGTCCAATTGAAATACTGTAGCAACATTGCAATCACTTGTACCTGATATCTGTCAGGAGGCACCATCCGAAAGAAATAGGGAAACCTTGTTTTGTCACTTAACACATCGCTGGTAGCAGTTTGGCTGATCTGCGGCAATCGGAATAAATTAAGAACATTCGCAACGACTATACTAAGCTCACTTGTATATGGACCAATTATTCCAGCCACGTCATAAAATACTTTGTCACGTGCGGCGACGGTCTGTGTTACATTCGGAGCACCTTTGCTCGTGATAATGTTCGGAATACCTTTGCTCCTAATATGATATGGCATGAATTGTATAGCCCTAGACAGGGCAATAGATGACGAATGACAGTCATCAAGAGCAACAAAACCTAATTTTAACTTTGGAAGAATATCACTTCTATTGTTTATCTCCCTGACAGCAAAATGTAGAGCTTCGATATTCTGAATTTTATTCGCGTCTTGTACTTCTTCGGAGCATTTCATCAGCGATGATGCGGGATGCACTGATAAAATGGCGCCTATATTAATGTCTCCCTCTTCAATGTATCTGTAGTTGGGCTTATAAATATCATCGGGAAAGGTCTGGCAAAGCTGTAGAAATGAGATCAGCAGGAACTTGTTCATTAGTGGTACCATTGTTGTCTTGAGGCTGAAATATAAATAATTAGAGATGATTACCGTATTTTTCCTACTTAGTAAGAATCGAAACGTGAGAAAACGTACCTTTGAAAACGTCCGAATGCGGACAACGAAAACTCTGATCAGACTGCGCGGATGCGCAGTCTGATCAGAGTCTTCGTTGTCCGCATGAAGAAACTTTGCAACCTTTGCTCTCCAAAATGAGCATTGTGCAGATTGTTATCAGATTGCGTGAATGCGAAGGACTGATCTGAATATTCGCTGGCCGCACATGTCCGCCGGTGCGTTTTATTTTTATTTTTTTTTATTTATTTATTTTATTTATTTATTTATTTATTTATTTATTTATTTTTTTTTTTTTTTTTTTTTTTTTTTTGACGTTATAGCTGTAAAGACAGGCCTGAGTCAACAGTGAAGCTCGAGATGAGTCTTCACTGCTTGCCACACAGCTCTCACTTTTTAGGCACATCATCATATATTTAAACGCTTTTTTTTTCCAAAAGGGCGATAACTTTTGTGATTTTCAGTTTCTAAAACGGTTGTACTCTGTAAGGAAATAATTTGCTCCCCATAGAGCAAATTCTTACCTTGTAAAGTAGACCCTCAAAGGGGGACAACAACATTTTTGACAGAGTTGTCTCCCTTTAAAGAGTATCCACTCTCCTTAAACAGATGTAAGATAAACGCAAGCTACTGTACTTACGCATAACCCTCTCATCCCTATATACGAAAAGAGACACATTGCAAACAGTGTCGGCCCTGATGAGACGGCTCGTAACGAGCTGTCTCATGAAGATCGACACTGTGTGCCATTCAGTTTATGAGTTTTGACTGACATTCCCATTTGCAACAATGGATGTGTCCAGTTTCAAAGCTGAAAGAAGCCATTTTACAAACTCAGGGTTGAAAAGACTAATATTAAGACACCTTAATGATTGTAACTGGCAAACATGTTGGGCGTAATTATATCTACTGACGGTAGATATTGGCCAATGTTTAGCCCATAAAGAATTTTGTAAGCCTCATCCCGAAGACTGAACGGCTGCGGCTTCGCTTCCTGTTTTAAATGCACAACGATGAGTCGGGCATTAGACTGAATGCAGCCGCCTTCCTCAATCTGTTTAACCCATTTAAGGCTGAATAAACTCTCCCACACTATATACTGGAAGAGTCCATTTTCGATTTTAGGTATGTCATGCCATATGATACAGCTATTCCTAAAGAAAAATGGTTGAGCTACTTGCAAACAGTGGAGACCCTGATCAGACGCCGCGTTCTGCGGCGTCTGATCTGGGTCTGCACTGTTTGCCAGTTTCCCGTTTAGGGGCCTCCAGTCTTAAATGGGTTAAGTAGGTTGGCATCTGACTATTGCGCCAAGCATACCGGATTAAATGTTATATAAATTCACCTAAGGATGTAGCATGAGGACCATCGTGTCCAAAGATGGAAAATTCACAACATCAAAGTCATCCACTTGTCATAAATTTTTGTAGAAATTAAGCCACAGATACTAATAAACATAAATCCAGAACCGGTGCTTTGGTATCAGACGTATTAAAGTTACTTTACTGAAGTTCATTTGGATAAAATTGTATCAACCATTTGTTCAAAAGAACTGTCAATAAGCAGTTCTTATTAGATACCCCCAATCTCCCCCCTCCCCCCCGTTCCCCGCCCCGCCCCATGGGCGCAAAGTGATAGCAATGTATTAAAATTCAGGTTGTACTCGCAAGTGACTGGGAAAACCAATACAGACAGAGACAAACATATGGATAGACATTAATGGCGAAGTTTAAGTGGCAGTCATTTTGCCAAAAAAGATTTTTTTCCAGTAGCAAACTTCTTCATGCACGTGTTCAATATGTCTTTAATGAATCTGCAAAGTATCAGAATTTGACAACAAATTCTACAAGTCAAGCTGATTTCACCATGCATGCACTATCTCAGAGGCACTATCTTAAGAGCATATAAAACCCAGTAGTCAAGAATTACCAAAACAAAATGGTTATGTAAAAAAAAAGTTGTCGTTTTGACAAAAAGAATTTTTCAGCATCATCATACTGTTTCCTGCACATGTTCAGTATGTCTGTAATGAGTCTACAAAGTATTCCATTACGAAAACATGCCTGTTCAAATATATAGAAAATTTCATCTCCGAAAACTGAAAATTTTCAGATGAAAAACTCTGACATTTTCCTATTTCTGCTCAAAAACATAGATTGTGGGTACTCGTTAGAACCGCCTCGACAAGTTCTATGTTTTTGAGCCGAAATAAAAAAAATAATGTATACCCCTGTAAACCCCAGTTTTACTGTATAAAAGTGGGGTTTGAGGGGGTCAAAATTATATAGGCATGTTTCCGTGATGTAACAAACACTTTGAGACAAATTGATTTCACCCTGTAACACTGTCATGGCAAAGCAACTTTACAAGACGAACAAAGGGAATTAATTGTAAAGGAATGAACCCCGAGGCCTTTATTTTTCTCTACAGCAGCAGCTCATCAGTATCCACATTTATGCAAAATATGAAGATTCCTTCAATATTTTGCAAGATAAGAAGCAGAGACTAAAACGCCCTTGTGTCTTTGCTATGCATTACGAAAAGACAGTTATTCAAATATATAGAAAATTTCACCTCCAAAAACTGGAAGTTTTCAAATAAAAATTCTGATATTTTCATGCTCAAAACATAGATTGTGGGTACTCGTTAGCACCGCCTCGCCTCTAACGAGTACCCACACTCTATGATTTTGAGCTGAAATAAGAAAAAATATTGTATACATGTACCCCTGAAAACCCCAGTTTTACTATATAAAAACGGGGTTTAAGGGGATCAAAATTATATAGGCATGTTTTCGTGATGAACTTTTTTTCTAGCTTCAATATTAACCCATAGCTAGTCAGGTGAATATTTCGATTATTTCACTATACAAGCAATTTGTTTACAAACCGTTATTAGCGAACAGGTTTTCTTCGATTTCTGTGCTAATATTTTTGTAATATGTCATGTTGTCCAGAAAATTGACACCGCGGTAATTAATTCCTTCTATATGAGACCATTCGCAAGCTTTCCTCTATCGAATCTCATTGCTCTAGATACTTTACATGTGGTAGTTCGTATATATTTTCTGTTATAATTCCGATTGTTACTTTAAGGGTTAATGATTTTCGAAACAGATTTAACCCATTTTTATGCCTGGTGTATTCTTCTACCTTAACTCTTTGGATTGGCCCATTTCTAGTAAAAAGAGTGTCTGGTTAAATTTCTATTATTACCATGTTTTATAGAAATTCAAATATTTAATTCAAACTGTGTAGACCTTGATCAGACGCCGCGTTCTGAGCTGTAACATGATATGAGGTCTGATATCGTATATCCGGATAATAAATGCCTAGCTCAGTCTGTGCATTCTAGTTCAGGCCCCGAGGTTTTAAAACTTTTTTCGTGCTCAATTCAGCTGAGCATAAAATTTGTCCTGCAAATAAAACTCAAATTACTACCAATTGCAAATTCTTTTTCGCTGCTAATAAACATTAATATGCCAACAATAGTACAACAGTTGACATTTTCATATTTATTACTCGTAGCAGGGAAAATTTCATGCTCAGCTGAGTTGAGCACAAGCGTTTTATAACTCGGGACCAGAAAGATTGTTAATCGATATTAAAGGATATGATATGCTGGAGATGTTATACAACAAACTGCATGCTTAGTGGTATAAAACCCTTCAAAGTTAATAACTTTCTGGAAGGGCTGCGGGTTGTGACTGTGGCACTCCTGGACTTTCCTCTTACCTTTTTTTTTTGTAACTGCCTCAGACTGCACGACGTAGGGTCGGGCCGAAGGCTCAATGACGGCTCAATTCTAAACCTTCTACAGATGACTTATTCCTAGACTTACTGGTCTGTGGCCGGGCTCAACGAGTTATCTATTGCTCGCACTTTCAGCTTGAAGAGCAATTCTCATCTTTGTTTCATCACAAAGTGTTGAGGGTTAATATGTTTTCTGTGTTGATCAAGTGATGAGTTTGGGAACCCCTACGCGGACCGAATAATCATTTGGGCCACGCCATGCGAAAAAGCGTCTGTGAGCATATGCGGACAGCTCAAACCCAGATCAGTCTGCGCTGACGCGCAGTCTGATCAGGGCCTTCGCTGTCCGCTTACAGAATTATTTGATAGTATAGAATGGATGGAGAGCAAACGCCGAGATAATACTTTGCGCATGCGTGGGATGAATCTGAATCCGTGGCTTTTGCGCATGCTCGAGGACACCTTTTCGCTTGGTGTGCGCTTACCTAAAAGTGTGGTTAGGTAAACAGACCGCGCTCGACATGACCCTAAAGGGTTGACAGGGCTGCAAACCTTCAACACAAACAAAGTCCTCTTCGTTTTGTTTGTTGTCTTTTCAGAAGAATGCTGTTCTGTGATGCCCTTTCATATCATTCTAATTTGATATGAGGCTTCAGAAGAACTGTATCTCGTGACTGTGGGTATCCCGATATTTATATTTTCAGCTCAGGGCCTTTATGTCTGTTCGATATTTATACTTTCGGTTCAGGGCCTTTTGTCTGCTTACAAAATCACTGTGTCCTATCAATGTAAAGCAAAGATATGCTGACGAGACTGTAAGATCTCAATCCTACGCTCGAAGACACCAATGTGTTTAACTCGACTAAATTATGTACTTATAAGATGCGACAGAGTACTCTTAAAAAGGGTTTGACACAAAGCTGATATATTGTACGTTCTAATGAGTGCAGAAAAGTAAACTGGCATCCTTAAGATGCTATAAATCTTTAGCATGCTTATTTGCCCATTTAGGAAAACTGATCTTATCTTTGTGATGATGATTCGTTTCAAATAAGAACTCTGTAAGATACATTGGTACTAAGACATGAACGTGGCCTAAATATCTCAAAGTCGGTCACAATTTACTTTGAACTCATACAGCGATCTAGATTTATTTGATAAAAATTAAGTACAAAAGTTTGGTCTCATTACTTTGTTTTGGTACGTTGTGTTTATTATGCTCTTTCAAAATGTTTGGAATCATTTTAAGATTTTAGGGTTCACTGTGGTTTGGTACGTTGTGTTTATTATGTTATTTTTATTAAAAGTGGATTAAAAAGCTTGCCAACCAACATGACATGACGTAGAGCTGCATTAAGTTTCACTTGAAATTTCTGAGAAACGCATGACAGATCGACCGCAGAAATAAAGCCACTAATCGTTATTTATGGAATAGTGAATAACCTGACATTCATTTTTAATTAAATGGAATGAAGTGAAATGAAACTTGGCGGGCCTATGGAGACTTCGATCTGAGTTTAACTTTAGCACGCACGCGGATACCTCTAGTTGCCACAATGACTCTGCCATGACATTAGAACATTAATATCTGCGCTATTTATTCAGTCAAGATGTTTCACCTTGAACAATAATAAACCATCTATTAAAATAGTTGATGCGTAACATCGAAAAAGGGTCCTTGTGCCTTATGCTAGCAACAAAGATCCGAATTCTACTGCTCAGTCGAACAGTCTTATAATGGCCGTCATTGACTGCTTACAGAATCGGTTGATACTCATTACGAAAACACGTCTATTCAAATGTAGAAAGTTTCACCTAAAAACACTGAAACTTTTCGGATAAAAAAAACTCTGATATTTTCATATTTCTGCTCAAAACATAGATTGTGGGTACTTGTTAGAACTGCTTCGGCGAGTCGGTTCTAACGAGTACCCACAATCTATGTTTTGAGCAGAAATAAGAAACATAATTGATACCCCTGTAAACCCCAGTTTTACTGTATAAAAATGGGGTTTAGGGGGTCAAAATTATATAGACATGTTTTCGTGATGTGTAGAATATATCGAATAACAGGAAAGATCCTGATCAGACTGAGCGTATGTCGTTGTTCTTATATGGCACGAAGGGTCATTTTCTTGTCTTAAGCGTTAATGTCAAGATGACAATCAGAATCACACAGCAGATTATATCTATAAAAGCTGTTCAGTTATGGGAAACTGGGGCATTAGTTCGTATGCTTCACACAAAGACCGGGTATTGTGGATTTTTGCACTATGATTAGAGTTTTCGCTTTCCGACAGTGGATTATGTACATTACGAAAACAAGCCTATTCAAATATACTGAAAATTTTACCACCAAAAAATGAAAATTTTCAGATAAAAAATTCTGATATTTGTTTATATTACTGCTCAAAACATAGATTGTGGGTACTCGTTAGAACCGCCCCGGCGAGGCGGTTCTAACGAGTACCCACGATCTATGTTTTTGAGCAGAAATAAGAATAATATTGTATACCCCTGTAAACCCCAGTTTTACTCTATAAAAGTGGGGTTTAAGGGGGTCAACATTATATAGGCATGTTTTCGTGATGAGTAGTCTATTGTTCTTCGTGCGAATACCAAAGACACGCATGTACATTCGGATCTGTGCCTTCACTATATTGTATAACCTCTAAGGTCCATTTCTTGGCATGGCACTATAACGTGACAAGAGTATTAGATCGGCAACGTGACACAATGTACAATGTATTGCATAACGCGCGCACAGCAAAAACTCAGAACAGTGTAGGTATTCTACGCTGTTTGATCAGGTCCTTCAAAATATTCATTTCACTTTATATATATACTCAGATTCAATGAAAACGCACCACTAGTACTATAACTCAAATTTTAATTGATTCGCAATATTTCCAGCATTTGATCACGTTTAATGAATTATCACTAACTTATCCACAGACTCACTACAAACTTACAGCATTTCATTGGATGCAGAGATACGGAGACACGAATAAGTCCACACACCCGAAAAATCAAAATCACATATCCTAATACCGGGTATGTCTACCATTAGCATCAAGTGTTGCTTGGCATCGACGCCTCATGCTTCGAATTAAACGCTGTATCTGGTCTTATGTGATGTCCCATTCTTCCTGTAGCGCCATGGCAAGCTGCTGACGGTTGATTGGCGGATGACGTTGGCTGTACACACGTTTTCCGAGCTGGTCCCAAAGGTGCTCAATTGGGTTTAAATCCGGCGAAAATGCAGCCCAAGGAAGAACTTGCACACCATTTTGATTGAAAAAGTCCATGGTACTCCGCAGAATGAGCACGTGCATTGTCCTGTTGGAAAAGCGTAACGTCACCATTATTGCGTAAAAACGGTACCACCTCAGGCTCTAAGATTTCATCGATGTACCGACGTGCCGTCAAATTGCCATCAACAACGATGAGTTGGGTTTTGTGGCGTCATGAGATCCCTCCCCAAACCATTACGCTACCACTACCCCAACGTGACACCTGTTTAACGCAACAGTTTTGAAATCGCTCCCCACGTCGACGCCATACTTTACGCCGCCTATCAAACATTTCAACACAAAAACGGGACTCGTCCGTGAACAGTACACCACGCCAACGCTGTTGTGTCCATCGGATACGCTGTCGACACAAATTAAAGCGACTGATTCGACGTTCCGCCGTCAAAACGTTCTACCTATACGTCTTATGGCTAGAAAAATACCGCGTTCCTGGAGACGCCGCCGTACAGTTAAGGCACTTACGCGTAGGTTATGGGTACCCACTGTCTCCTGGGCAGTTTCCACAGACGTCCTGAATCGGTCGCGTAAATGACTCAAAACAATGCACCGGTCCTGCTGACGTGTAGTAACACATTCACGTCCAGGACATTGTCTATCGTCCACAGACCCCGTAGCGTTGTGCCTTTCTACCAGTCGAGCAGTCGTAGTGTGCGAACAACCCATATGCTCTGCAACCTGGCGGTATGAAAGCCCACCTTCAACCATACCGAGGGCACGATGACGATCGACGTTACTTAGACGTCCCATTGGCTTGTTCTTATGAAATGTTTTGCTGGCTTTTAACGTATAGAATCCGGACCTTATAATGACAGTAAAGAAAGTGCCAAAAATATCGATATTGCGAAAATTTTGCAATTTTTACATTTTGCACGTGCACATGCACATCATGAAAATCACGTAGTATTCGTGTCAAACAAACTCATGCTTCGGTGACAGCTTTACAATAGCGAATTTATCAGTTGAAAAAGTCAGTCATTTTTACCTTAAACTAAAGAAATCAAAATTCTAAAAGTGGTGCGTTTTCATTGAATCTGAGTATAGCTCAGGACAGCTGTAAGAGATGTATTACCAACATTCTAAGCTAGGAACCAGGAAATAGTAAAGCCGATGTCCAGGAAGAGTTACAGTTACGTTGAAATGACGTTGTTTCAACGTTGTGTGCCTGCTGGGTAGCCTATACCAATGTCACAAAGGTAAAGAGTAAATAAATACCGACGGAAAGCACATATTTTAAAAACCAACAAAAAGCAACGCAACCATGCAGCTCCATCTTCCGAGACGAGGTACATTACGAAAACACGCTATTCAAATATATTGAAAATTTCACCGCCAAAAAAGGAAATTTTCCAGTTAAAAAATTCTATTTTTCATATTTCTGCTGAAAACATAGATTGTTGGTACGCGTTAGAACCGCCTCGGCGAGGCAGTTGTAACGAGTACCCGCGATCTATGTTTTTAGAAAATAAGAAAAATAATGTATACCCCTGTAAATCTTAATTTTACTAATATAAAAATGGGGTTTAAGGGGCTCATAATTATATAGTCGTGTTTTCGTGATGATCACAATGTAAGACAGGTCCCACTAAATACATTGATTGTGTTGGGATTTAACGACACGTCAACACTTGTGGGTCATTTTGTGTTGTCTCCCAGGGAAAGGGAGAAAAGAGATAGGAGAGATAGTAGAAGAGATGAAAGAGAGGGACAGGGAAGAAAGAGAAACAGGAATGAAAGTGAAGAAACAGAAGAAATAAAAACACTTCCCCTCTACCCTTACCTGCTACAAGGACAGCAGGCCTTGCCCAACTGTAAGCCAATATCAGTTGAACGCCCCGGTGGCGTAAGATACACGACACCTTCGCACAATAAGACAGAACAAGACAGAAGCCGCAGCAAGCAGCCACAAGACCTCCATCCCCACCCCCACAAAGAATGAACAAATTAGAACCACCGCCTTAGAACGGTCAGTATTATAAACCACCGGTGAGTAAAGTCTAAATCAATTTCTCCAGCTCAGGTCTAACGTCGTAAAAATACAACCCAAATGTTCAGCTGGTATAGATAGCCTAATTCCTTTTCCATAGGATTACATCATAACATTCTGGCCCTCATATTATTCCTTAACTTCCAAATTTGATCTCAATTTGAAAAAGTAGCCAAATACTGCGCAAATGTGCAGACTGATATGGGCATTGATTGTAAACATTTGACATAAAGGCCATTTTCCCACATACGTCATCTACGAATAAAGGCTGGTTAATCATCTATATTACGATAGTATTTAGGTTGAAGAACAGTTGATCCTGAGTATGGAATGCATCTCCACAACTGCTTACATGGAGCCGGAAAGCATCTCAGTATGACCACATTATATGACCTAGATTAACTTTTTTCTACCTGTGTGGCTTAGATGCGGTAAGACGGGATACTAAAACTAAGGTGCGCCTAAACAACGCAAGGCACCCTACGACATCCCAGGACGACCTTTTGGTGTCACTACCTTTACTCCAGACTGTCAACTCAGAATAGATAAGGTAGGATACCAAAACTACGGTGCTCCTAAACACCCCAAGGCATCCGACAACACTCGAGGACAACCTTTCAGTGTCACAATCTTTACTCCAATCTGCGCACTCAGATTATTCACGTTGCATCTAACTCCGACTGAACACCTTGCTTAGCGGTTGACCCAATTACGGTTGACTACTTTGCTTACCTCTTTAATTGCACGCCGGATTCAGAATCTATGATGCCCCGACTTCAAAACTATTCATTTAGATGATCTTGGTCGGAACTTTTTATATCCGTTTCTCGGGGTACCGGGGATCAACTCATGTTTTCTTTTTGAACCAGTATTCCTGTGGTGTTGTTTGACACTCCAGAGATATCCAAGTGTCTCAATACGTTGTTCCTGTTGCGTCCTTATTTTTGCTTCATTATAGACTTTATCTGTGATTTGGTACCCGTAATGATTCATGGAAGAGTTAGAAGACCTCCACATGGACTGAACAAATATTGTTTTTACCACCATAGAAGCTGAGGGCGAAGGTTGGGATCCCATGAAATAGCTTAAGCCCCACCCGCCCCTCCCCCTCCCCCTCCGCCCTATAATTTAAAAACATAACAACAAAAACAGGGTAATACCAACCGTGCTTATATGTTTTAATAAGTCGATCTGTAGCCTTTCGTATGGCCAAGAAAGCAGAGGTAATGTAATCGTGTGTGTGTGTTCGTTTTCTAGTACCCGTTGAATTTAGGTTACCGTAGTTTGATAAGTAAAAAAGCAGCCTTCGATGTTGAACATGACCTTACCTCTTTGGTATTCTAAGGTAGGCCTGAGAACGTTCTTTTATTTGATGGTAAAGGAGAGGTCCTGTTTGCCGTGGAAGGCGTGCTTTGTAATCGTGCCCGTTACATGTACTATAGAAATGTATGGAAACACTTTTTATATCGGTTGTTTGGTTAGCACTAGCACTTCGTCATCACTCATGTCTGCGATTCGCCGGGACTTAATGGAAGTCGTTTTCGGACCAGTAAAATAATGTCGAATAGTCCAGCTTTATATAGAGTTTATTCATTCTCCTATTTTAAACATGGGATTTATAAACCGAGGGAGGTAAAAAATCCGATAAAGAAACGAGTGCGAAGCACGAGTTTCTTTATCGGATTTTTTTTTACCTCCCGAGGTTTATAAATCCCATATTTAAAATAGGAGAAATGAATAAACTGTATATTACATGCATCTCGCCGCAATAGAGTACACCATTTAAGAGGCTTTTGTGGCAAGTCTAGTCTGCCAGTTTGTTTACGCTGTCATTTCTATTTTGGGTCGGCGTAGTAAGAAATAATATATTTAAGATAGCTTTTGTTTTTATCCTAAATGATATTGACAGCAGGGTCAAAATCTAGGCTGTTCATATGTTACAAAAAAAAAAAAAAAAAAAATAGTTCCGGTTAAAGAGATTTATTTACCCCCGGCTAAGAGGAAATATTTCTTCTTAGAAAACAAGGAAAATACCAGTTTCATGTCTGGTAGAAATCATGGTATTTCTTGGTTATGCATGTAATATAAATACAGTCGACTCTCGTTATCTCGTATTCCAAGGGACTCTCTGAAATACTTCGAGATATCCGTAGTTCGACATATCAGGTTTGCAGAATTGAGGAAAAAATAATTTGATTAACCACATTTAACAAACTGATAGGTAATTGGACTTTTGAAGTTAGAGATATATTGAAAATATTGTGGAAAAGAGGAGAAATTGCTCCTTAGGAGCAATTTCTCCTCTTTTCTACAATATTTTCCATCTGTTGTTAGGTTTTCATGTATAGGCAGGGACCAGATTTTCACTTCGAGATAAGCGGTTATTCGAGATAAGCGAGGTCGAGATAACGAGAGTCAACTGTATTGAATCATCCATATATGGCCTCTGTTTCATATGTTCTGACACAAATAAAAAAGAAGATGAAAAGCTGTGTTTCATTTATTGGACAATTTTAAACTTTGCGAACATGCCCATACAATATTTAATAATGCAAACAGATGACGTCCTAAGCTTTTACAAAAAGCTAACCTTGTGAATATTCTATTTTAAGACAGAGATATGATAAAAACTTGAAGAAATTTAATAGGTTTTATCCTAGATGTCAGCTGAATTGCCATACTCTGGGTCAGACAGCACTCCAAGATGACTTTGATACTGCATTTAACATCCTTATCAATATTTCAATAAAAATCAAGACGTCATAACAAAATGCCATCTGTACTACAGCAAAGTACAGCTAACATTGTTAAACAGCAAATCTCTGCATCTAAATTTTGAATAGCACAGTACATATCGAGGGTTGAGCGCAAGACTAGCGTAAGTCAGATGGTTGTTTTTCCCCAAACCTAATCTCCTCACCATGAAGGCGTTATGAAGATTACAACATTTCTTTCTGTAAACTATGAAAATTTAGGTGTCATTGCTCGTATGAGCAATGGCACCTAAATTTGCATTGTTTACAAAGGGGTCCAAGTTGCCCATAAACAAGGGTTTCAAAAATATGTTTGAGTTACCATAGTCTTGCGCTCAACCCTCGATATACCTTAACTGATGACGTAATGCCTTAATTGAATGCGTTTTCATGACGTTAGCAACATTTGTCGGACTTCCTTATTTGCAATTATTTACTGTTAAAGCTTGAAAATGTAAAAATTAAGGTGTGCAAGGTAGAAAGTTCAATCTGCATTAAGAGATCACTGAAGGATTGGAGAATGGTGTACGCACATTATAAGTTCCTATACTAAACTTAAATTTTACACGCGTCTTCCTTTCTTTTCAAATATATGAAAGTCGTTGTTCCTGCTTCAGTGGCTGTAAGCATTACGAAAACATGCCTATTCAAATATACTGAAAATTTTACCACCAAAAAATTCTGATATTTTTCATATTTCGGCTCAAAACATAGATTGTTGGTACTCATTAGAACCGCCTCGCCGAGGCGGTTCTAACGAGTACCCACAATCTATGATTTTGAACATAAATAAGAAAAATAATGTATACCCTGTAAACCCCAGTTTTACTATATAAGAGTGGGGTTTAAGGGGGGTCAAAATTATATAGGTATGTTTTCGTGATGGTCACTGTTTTTCATTTAAACCTGAAAATACATTTAAGACTATGGAAATTTATTTTAGGAACTTTTAAGGTCTCTCATTATCTCCTTCTCATTTTAGCAGTTTGGTGAAAGCAACTGCACCCCCCCCCCCCCCCCCCGCCCCCCTCCACCTCCCCGAAGATTCCCTGGAAATACCACAGTGTCGAAGCACAGCCTTCCCGAGGCAAAGCCATGTTCTCTGTATACATATTCTTCATATTTATAGATTTTGTATGCGAAAACTTAGCTTAAATACAACAAAACTGATTTTTGTTCTGCAGCTCGTTTATTATAAAAATGTGAGTTTTGCTTCCGCACGAACAGTACCTCTCTCTCTCTTTCTCTCTCTCTCTCTCTCTCTCTCTCTCTCTCTCTCTCTCTCTCTCTCTCTGTGTGTGTGTGTGTGTGTGTTGTTTTCTGGTACAAGTAATACTAACCAATTTATGTCGAGTGGATTCTGCCACCTTACTCTTTGGACAGGTCAATTTATAACAGAAGGGGTGTCTGGTTGGTTTTTATTATTACAATGTTTTATAGAAATCCCTTAATTATATGCAAATAAGGTAGGCCCAGATCAGACGCCGCATTCTACGGCGTCTGATCTGGGTCTACCTTATTTGCCAATGTCCCTTTTATGGAACACTAAGCATAAATGGGTTAATGTGTTTTAGTGGTTTAAAGAATTACCAATGATTGTTATGCGTGCCAGATGCGGCCCATACTGGAATAACAAATTAAATTCGATTATATTCTACAGTCGAACTTCAATGGCTCGAACATCTTTGGGACCATGGAAATTTGTTCGAGATAGGGGTAGTTCGAGCCACTGAGGGTTAATCATGGCACCAGGTCAGGAAGCAAATAGCGATAATTTAGGATTTTTTTTTCAATTTTCTACACAGTAATTGTATGTTGAGTGTACTCATTAGAATCGCCTCGATGAGGCAATTCTAATGAGTACACACAACATACAAATTCGTGATAAAATGAGAAAATTTACCTAAATATTTATTTTCTTGAGCTTTCGGAAGAATTTTGTAGGGACTCAAAAACTAGTTCGAATTAGCCATGGTAAACGAGCCATCGGTGTTCGAGCTATCGAGGTTTTACTGTATTATATGGTGGTATTTTGGATAAAAGACTACCATTGACTTTCCTTACCATCACGAAAACATGCCTATATAATTTTGACCCCCTTAAACCCAACTTTTATATAGTAAAACTGGGATTAACAGAGGTATACATTATTTTTCTTAATTCTGCTCAAAAATATAGATTGTGGGTACGCGTTAGAACCGCCTCGTCGAGGCGGTTCTAACGAGTACCTACAGTCTATGTTTTGAAAGGAAATATGAAAAATATCAGAATTTTTTATCTGAAAATTTTCATTTTTTGGTGGTAAAATTTTCAATGTATTTGAATAGGTGTGTTTTCGTTATGATATACACATTTCTGTAAATGTTCTGGAGTCCATACAGCTTTGTCTTAAGTTTAAATGGTAAACACTAGACACTTTCCTGACAGCTGTCCCTCTAAAACGTCCGAACCCATCAAGAGTGTGGTAGAAAACGTCCGTATCATTACGAAAATACGCCTATTCAAATATATAGAAAAATCTCACCTCCAAAAACTGAAAATTTTCGGATAATAAACTCAGAATTTTTTCATATTTCAACTCAAAACATAGATTGTGGGTACTCGTTAGAACCGCCTCGGCGAGGCGGTTCTAACGAGTACCCACAATATCTGCTTTTGAGCAGAAATAAGAAAAATAATGTATACCCCCGTCAATCCCAGTTTTAGTATAAAAAAGTGGGGTTTACGGGGGTCAAAATTATATAGGTATGTTTTCGTGATGTGTCTTTGAAATTATTTACAATGTCTCGACTAGTGTAAAGACAATGTGTTCTTAAGTTACTTACTAGATTCTTTTTCAAAGCAACCACCCTAAATTTTCACCCATACCTACTGCAGAACTGACTTAAGTGGCTAATTCTGACATCAAAACATCAAAATCAGGTTCCAGAAAGTGGCAAATACTCTGGAACTCTTTTGTTGAACTATAGTCGTATAGGTCCGTAACCGATATTCTTTGAGCTTTAGAAATCTATGACCTTATATGGATGAGTAATCTGTAAACAGCTTTTCTGAAACCGTTTGACCAGTTTTCACCCGATTTCACATGGTGCTTTCTGCTAAAAGGGCATTGACAATTTGTTCAAATGGCGCTGTAGTATTGAATAAGATGGCCGCCATGCCCATATGTGGTAAAACACTTAAAATATTCTTCTCCAGAACCAAACAAGCTTTAAGGCTTAATCTTGGTATATAACTTCGGGGACTCAAGGTCTACAAAGTTTGTAATATGATCTTAGGATGACCCTTGACCTTTTTACAGGACGGTCAAATTGTGTCCTAGTTGCTATACTGGAAGAATGTTGCATGACATCTGCAGATGTACAATGGCTGTTTTTACTCAGGTGAGCTAATCGTGGCCCATGGGCCTCTTGTTCATCCGTCCGAAGGGTCGGATAAGCGGGGTAAGATAAAAGTTGTCAGCACTGATGAAAAATCGCGGAAAACATTGTCTGTTATGCAGGATAAGATTACTAACTGCAGCGAAAACCTCTGATTTCTTTATCTGGTATGCAAGAAAGATTATTCTGTGTAATTGTTAAACATGAACAATTATGTAGCACAAATAATCACGATTGAAGCATAGGTAAAGACCGACTGACATGGAATACTTGAAAAAGGCCAGGCCATTACGAAAACACGCCTATTCAAATATATAGAAAATTTCACCTCCAAAAAATTGAAAATTTTCAGATAAAAACGCTGATATTTTTCATATTTCTGCTCAAAAACATAGATTGAGGGTACTCGCCTCGCCGAGGCGGTTCTATCGAGTACCCACAATCTATGTTTTTGAGCAGAAATATGAAAAATAATGTATACCCCTGTAAACCCCAGTTTTACTATGTAAAAGTGGGGTTTAAGGGGTTCAAAATTATATAGGTATGTTTTCGTGATGAGTATGCCGTTTGTGGGCATCCAACAAATGCCCAGAACAACTTGAACATCAGCTCAATCTGATCAGGGCATCCACAACCAGTTGACACTGCAGAATACCTTATTTACCCTAACTATACGGGCAACGTTACTCCTTATAATGATACCATACTTGTCCTAAAAATACTTTTACTATCTGTTGCATGTGCCTAAAATCTGCTGGTTAGTGACAAACAGTGTAGATCCAGAACAGACGCTGCATTCTGCGACGTCTGATCTGGGTCTACAGTGTTTGCTCAGACCTGTATGTCCGAATGCCTAGGGTAAATACGATTTATTTTTAGGCCTTCGTAACACTGTACAGACAGATACACGGACACGGACAATATCTGTTCGCATGTTTGAGCCGAATCACAGCACCTACAAGATTGCGTGTGCGCTCAGCGAAGACTCGACTCAGTCTGCGCATCCGCGCCCTTGATCAGTGTTCGCTGTCTGCCTGAACTCGCTTTGGAGACTTAACTACCCACAGAGTGTACTGCGAAGACTCATATCTGACTGGTTTGTACAGTTTTATAGGCCTGGGGGAATGGGGGCGGGTGCTTGACAGAAGCAACATCCCATGGTGCCTTAGTATTTTTTCTTTAATTTTTAGCTCTGGCGGCCACCTTGTTCAGCAAAGCAGGACGGTTTGAGCAATTTTGATAGATGATCACCCAAAAAAACATTCTTGTGAAATTATTGAAAAATCTGTCCAGCAGTGTCGGATGAGAAGTCTTTTAAAGCAAAAGTTGCAATGTATGCATGTTAACTTTTATGGAAAATCAGCCTCTTTTATGGCGTTTGATGGTCTGATGAACAGATGGATGAATGAATAAGCAAACAAACGGAGGGAAAATTTGGATACTTTGGAGTGATATCTAACATCGTACCAAATATTAACTAAATCCATCATTTTGTTAGAAAAATATGAGCTCTCTTTAAATATTTTAACATAAAAGTTATTACACAAAAACACAAAGTGTGTTTCATAGACCTTAAAGTCATAGGCATGGGTAATGATGATCTATGGCTTTTTCTTATTTCTGCATCAATACTTAGAATCTGGCCATCCTATATAAGTCTATGTAAAAAAGTAGATTTTTAAGATGGCGGCCATCCTGGATTTCCAGTAAGAACGATTTTTAGCTATTTTTGGTCTACAAGTCACCCCAATGCTTCTTACCAAGTTTCGAGTCAATTGGCACATCGCTTCAGGAGAAGAAGCGAAGAATAGATTTTCAAGATGGCCGCTAGCCATCTTGGATTTCGTTTGGAACGATTTTAGTTATTTGTAATCTACAAGTCACCCCGATGCTACCAAGTTTGGAGTCAGCTGGCCTTTCGGTTCAGAAGAAGAAGCGAAAAAAAAGAGATTTTCAAGATGGCGGCCATCTTGGATTTCCGATCGGAACGATTTTAGCTTTTTTTGATCTACGTCACCCCGATGCTTCTTACCAAGTATCGAGTCAATTGGCTCAGGGGTGTAGGAGGGGTAGGCTTTTGAAGCAATTGTTGACGCCGCACGACGGACGACGCACGACGGACGACGGACATTGACTGACCACAATAGCTCACCATGAGCACTTCGTGCTCAGGTGAGCTAAAATGCTGTGTCCCGGCTCATTTGAAATAAGTTCTTTTACTTGCATCGAATATTTATTAATTTGAATAAGAGTAAAGAAATCAAGACAAACCTGTTAAATAAATTTTCCACGAACGAAGAAGTATTCACCAACAAATCGCCATCAAACCCACTACATTGGCTATAATGTATATGAATGAAGCCTGACACGAAGAAAAGGAGTTGTGTCCTGTATTGATATTAACACCCTATTTCACTGCGCATCCAAGGAATTAAGCAGAGACACTGCTTTGAAGATCACTTTTTTTCAGAGTTTCCTATGGTTAACCCTTAAAACGCTTAGCATAAATGCAGCAGCCGACATTTTGATTTTTTTTTTTTTTTTTTTTTTTTTTTTTTTGCAGAGAAAATAAAACATGGCATTTCACTTAAGACTTATTTTATCTAAAAAATAATGAAAAAGCTTTAGAATGTCGTCTGCTGCAATGTTGCTTAGACAGGTTTAAAATTTATACCAATATCTAAAACGCTTAGCATGCTGGGATAATAATTTCAGCAGACGCAATTTTGACGTTTTTTTTCTCATTTTTCCCCAGAAAATTGGGGTGTTACATTTCATGCAAATTGTGTCTAAAGGAGACAATTTTTGTCTCTTTTGGTGACGATTTGCATGAAACGTCAACGCTTTTTTTCTAGGAAAAATTAGAAATTAAAAAAAAAAACTATTTGAAAAAGTCGTCTGCTGAATTTTTTATCCTTCGTGCAAAGCGTTAATTCGGTTAAGACGCGATATCTACCTTTCAGTACAAAGCAGTTTTTTATTATTATTAATAGAGTTATAGATCGTATTTAAGTCTGGAATTTGTAAAAAAAAACCATTAGATATTGGTTTAAATACTGCGGACTATTTTTTTTATAAGTTCTTAGACACGCGTACGGATTCCGTCAATATTAGCGATGATCTGCGCGCAAATCTCAGTGGCTTATAACGGGAAAAAGCGATAAATGAAATACCTTCGCAGTCATCTCCAAACAACCGATAATGACGTTTGAACTGAAATATCAAAGGGCTCTGCAGACCTAAAATGACAGATTCTACGATCACTTCATGGTTTCTATTGTTTTGATGTTGTTAAGCAGACTAACAAACATTTTATAAAATACCGTAATAACCCTAAGTACTGGGACAAAAAAACGGTGTAGACCCATATCAGAAGCCGCAGAAGGCGGTATCTGATCGGTACCTACACTCTTTGTCACTCTCATTCAGTGGTTTTTAGACATATCATCAGGTAGTAAAATAAACTTCAGTCAAATCTCAATGACCCGAACACGGATGGCTCGTTTACCATGGCTAATTCGAACTCGTTTTTGAATCCCTAGGAAATTTTTTTGATAGCCCAGAAAGCAAATATTTATGAATATTTTAGGGATTTTTTTCTTAACTTTTCATGAAATGTATGTTGTGTATACTCATTAGAATCGCATCGTCGAGGCGATTCTAATGAGTACACTCAGCAAACCATTATTATATAGAAAATCGAAGAGACGTCCTTAAATTATATCTACCCAGCTAGCATTCTACGTAAATCTACATCGGGCCGTCATCGGCCCGTCAGCTACCCTGACGGGCCGATGGCGGCCCGATATAGATTTACGTAGAATGCTGACTGGGTATTTGCCTCCTGACCTGGCGTTATGAATAACCACTGTAGCTCGAACTACCCATGTCTATTACAAATTTACATGGTCTCAAAATGTTCGAGCTATTGAGGTTCGACTGCAGTTCAAACTTTAGGACCATTCTTGTAAGGAGTTAAGATGTCCAAATATATGGAGTAAACAAGCTAGACTAGTAAGCTAGTAAGAGTACTATGGTGGTCTTGTATTGCTGCTCTGAGTAAAGCATACTGTCCTGTGCATAAAAATAAGACCAAAGGCAAACACTAGGATTATGACTTCAACAAATGGATCATATGTTTATCCTTTTTTGACGACCCAGACTACATTTATCTGGTATGAAGTCACTGGCAGCTATTTCACAGAAGATCTAAGCCAGTACAGGAGAGCTCTTAGAACCATCACGAAAACACACCTATATAATTTTGACCCCCTTAAACCCCACTTTTATATTGTAAAACTGGGGTTTACAGGGGTATACATTATTTTTCTTATTTCTGTTCAAAAACATAGATTGTGGGTATTCGTTAGAACCGCCTCTGCGATGCGGTTCTAACGAGTACCCACAATCTATGTTTTGAGCGGGGGTGGTCGGGAGTGGCAATGGCGTCGTGTATCTTACGTCACCGGGGCGTCCAACTGAAATTTGCTTACAGTTGGGCAAGGCCTGCTATCCTTGTAGCAGGTAAGGGTAGAGGGGGAATGTTTTTATTTCTTCTGTTTCTTCACTTTCATTCCTGTTCCTATTTCTTCCCTAATCGTCTCTTTCATCTCCTCTACTATCTCTTCTATCTCTTTTCTCCCTTTCTCTGGGAGACGACACAAAATGACCCACAAGGGTTGACGTGTTGTTAAACCCCAACACAATCAATCAAAGTGTTTTGAGCAGAAATAAGAAAAATATTTGAATTTTTTGTCTGAAAATTTGCAATTTTTCAGTGATTAACTTTTCAGTATATTTGAATAGGCATGTTTTCGTAATGTACAGTCTATATACATGTATGTAGTATTCATTAAATGGTTTATCTCCTTTCTTAAAAAGAGGCATTACTTGTGAAATCTTCCATAACTCAGGATGAGAATGAGCTCGTAAAGATAAATTGAACAATTCAATCAAATGTACACTTATGGTATTGCATGTAGATTTTAACATTCTTTTACTTATGTCGCAATATTTATTTTCAATATTTTAAGAATATTATTCACACCCGATTCTGAAATTTGAATGCGTGAAAATTCTACATCCGAACGGTTTCCAAAGAAAGGTAATTCATTATTTGTATCAGCCACAGTAGAAATAGAAGCAAAATAGGAGTTAAGTCATTCTACCTTTTCAAAATCAGTGTAGCGAATGTATTACCGTTCTTTTGAATTGGCGGTTTTAAAAGTGTTGTAATTCCTTTTTCTCCATCACGAAAATATGCCTATATAATTTTGACTCCTTAAACCCCACTTTTATATAGTAAAACTGGGGTTTAGAGGGGTATACATTATATTTCTTATTTCTGCTTAAAAGCATAGCTTGTGGGTACTCGTTCAAAAACCGCCTCGACTCCGCCTCGTCGAGGCGGTTCTAACTATGCTTTTGAGGAGAAATATGGAAATATGAAAAATATCAGAATTTTTTATTTGAAAATGTTCATTTATTTGAATTGGCATGTTTTCATAATGCCCATAAAGTGTCCCATAACTTGTCAATAAGATTAAGTAGAATTTCCACACCCTTTATTTAGAAGTATATCATCTATCTTATCAATAAATGCTTCCCTGGCATATTGTTTCATGTTATTACCTTTATTCCTTTGGCATTTGTATGATGATCCACTTCTATTTTTTGTCTAAAATAATATTTTCTTAATCTATCACGCAGTCTGATATATCTCAGTTCGGAGTTGAACCACGGTTTATCGTTTTGCCTTATTGAAACTCTCCTACGAGGTATACATTGTTACAAAACTCTATAAAAAGATTCGTAAAATTCACGCATGCTTGGTCAATAGTACAAGTATCATTTATGAGTGTATTCCAATAAAAGGTCTCTATCCTGTTGTTAAGTAGTTCGAATTCAGCATTCTTATAATTCCAAACTTCCTTGTAATACGACTTTGATGACTTTATGTTTATCTGAATAGATACGTGAGTTGTATTGTGATCACTTATATATTTACGTGGACAAAAACCTTAAGGAAATTTTGATGTTTATATACTTTGGATCGATAGTAAACAGTCGACACAAAAAGTAACATATGTGGTGCCCCTGGTACCGCGGTGCGTAGACTGTACGAATGCACAGACTATTCTGTGACTTTAGAATTCGCATTTTTTAAATTTAAAATACTTTTACCTAATTTTCATGTATAGCAAAGCAAGACACCAGCCCAGGTCTCGCTGCAACGTACTCAGTTCAAAATACCCTAAATATCCGGCCAGGCCTCAGCTTACAGTTTAGATCGAGATCAAAGGAGGAAGTTGAGTGTCTACACAGCCATTACGAAAACATGCCTATATAATGTTGACCCCCTTAAACCCCACTTTTATATAGTAAAACTGGGGTTTACAGGGGTATAAATTATTTTCTTTATTTCTGCTCAAAAACATAGATTGGGGGTGCTCGTTAGAACCGCCTCGACGAGGCGGTTCTAACGAGTACCCACAATCTATGTTTTGAGCAGAAATATAAAAAAATATCAGAATTTTTTATCTGAAAATTTTCATTTTTTGGTGGTAAAATTTTCAATGTATTTGAATAGGCATGTTTTCGTAATGGGTCTTGCTGCAACGTATTCAGTTCAAAATACCCTAACTATCCGGCCAGGCATCAGCTTACAGTTTAGATCGAGATCAAAGGAGGAAGTTGAGAGTGTCTACACAGCTTGCCGTTCCGTCACACCACTTTTAATCTAGAGTCATACCTAAGTTTATAATCATCATCATGACAGGCAACCCTCCTTATATCGACACTCGATACAACGACAAAATTCGACAAAATGACAATTTGACTATCACGAAACCTTCGCTTAAGAGGTAACTAATAGTCACAAATTATACAAGACTATTGTATTTAATACTTTAAAGAAACATATGTTTTGGATATTTGTTAGAATCGTCTCATTGAAAAAACAATAAGAATAAAACAAGACTTTCTTACATATTAATCTGCTCATTAAGTGTTCTTTACAACAGCAAATTCATTTTATGGCAACGTCTTTGGGAATAAATGCTGTCATTGTAACGAAGGTTGACAGTATTATTATTATACGATAATAATAATAATATATGTAAAATTCACTTATTCAAGTTTAATGCACAAGTGAGATAAGTACGGAAATTAGTTAGGGTAATTATGGTAGACAGATGTAGGCCATATGAGCCATGTCATGGAAAATCGTCGTTATAGCATATGCGAACATCAAAGGTTCAGGCGAGCCTGCGCATCTGCGCAGTATCGCCAGAACCTTTGCTGTTCGCTCACGTAAGCGGTGGGCCAAGTGGAAACTTCAGCCAAAGAACTAGACATGTGGTCTTGCTAAGGGGCCGTGCATGCGCACTGAAAGACTGATTCGACGGATAGTCAAAATATTTTTTTCCTTGCGCGCGGATCATATTGAGCATATCGCCAGAACCTTTGTTGTTCGCTCACGTAAGTGGTGGGTCAAGTGGTAATTTCAGCCAAAGAACTAGATGCGTGGTCTTCTTAAGGGGCTGTGCATGCGCACTGAAAGACTGATTCGACGGAAAGTAAGAATAACCTTTTCTTCGCGGAAGGCTCATAATCAGCCTATAGTTTCCATCGGTTCTTTTAACATCAACTGTCATCCATAATCAAGAACGTTCCGCATAACACCATCTCCGATTCATGCAAACTCGATTTGAGAGCAAAAAAATAAAAATCTGAAGTTTAAGATACGGCTTTATCAAACTCAATATCATCACTCTTGCAGTTTTAATACGAAACAGCAATATTTTGCAAGAATAGTGCCATAAGTCTGTCTATTGGTGTTGATTTATCA
Organism: Anodontia alba; assembly: GCA_964016985.1. Classification (NCBI taxonomy): domain Eukaryota; kingdom Metazoa; phylum Mollusca; class Bivalvia; order Lucinida; family Lucinidae; genus Anodontia; species Anodontia alba. The sequence goes on from OZ024827.1 coordinate 42,650,492, forward strand.
CTCAGACCTTCCAAAATCGGAAAGATTGTTCATAGATAATGGTCAGTCATTGAGTCAGATAAACATTTGAAAGATTTTGTTCTTACAAAGGCATACAAAGGCCGTCATTATCTTCTAGCAGAGTCAGACTTGAAAAACGAATACCGATAAAGCCGGCGCTAGGGTGTGTTTGTGAGTGGGGGTGGGATGGGGTGGGGTTGGGAGTGGTTGGTGGCGTGTACAGCTTCGCAAACTACATTGTTGCATGTTGCATATGAATAGACTTTAAGTTAATAAAACCGTGTCTCCGATTTTCGTTCTTTTGTGTGTTTTGTGTTTCGAAATGCAACTTTTCAGATTTTTATTTGACTTCACTGCAGCTGGTGGCGGCCGTAAAACGTCTAGTTTCATAAAAATAATTTTGAACTGTGATTTGTGATTTTATATACAATTTTTCCATGATTTGATACATGTACATAGACAAGGAGCAGGAGCAGATCACCACCGGGGGCAGAGTTTTAATAATGTCAAATGAAACATTTTGTAACTATGACCAAATAGTGCAAATTTAAAAGTCTCTTTGACCTGTGATTTTATACATTTCTTCCAATGGGATCAAATTTGACATTGCCATAAAATAGATCAATGATGAGCTGGCTGATCTGCGTCTTCACTGGCTCACATGTAATTTTGTAGCAGTCGGTATGCCGCGGCTGTTATCAGTACTAGCATGTCAATTAATGACATTCATGCCAAATGTTATGTGATAAATTTGTTGTTGGGGATACATAACTTTTGGTGACATGATACTTAACATTTTAACTGTATGTTGCAAACTGTGACAAACAAAAATAAGCAGTCATGATTCCAATACAGCAAAAAAAAAAAAAAAAAAAAAAAAAAAAAAAAAACATCAATCACTGAATATGGTCAAGCAAAAACAACATATTCTTATAAGATAAATGTATCCTTTTGTTTCCATGGCAACAGAAAGTTAAGTGATGCGAATGCCACTTTTTACGCACAGTCAAATACTTTAGAATACATTTAAATCAATGAAATAAAACACACTTTACATTTCATGATTCAAATCAGTCAAAACCACATATTGTTTGGCTGAAGTAAATGGTTTTACAGTTTTGTTTCCATGGCAACAGAAACTTTAGTCTAGTGTTTTTCTTTTCTTTTTAATGTGTCTCCCATTACTGATAATCAAAGTTTTATACTGTATGTAGTGATAAAGACAGAATCGCATAGTAAACAGAATAAATTAAGTAAAACTGCGTGCTTTTTTGTAATAAATTTGACATATTTGTTGTCATGGTAACAGAAATTTCTGTGTTATGGTGATTTTTATTCATAACTTTGTGCTACAGTATTTGACAAATATGAAACTAACAAATAGGGATGCTTTTAGTGGCATTGCTCCTAAATTTCAGCTATGAAATTGATTAAAACAAACAGTTTTACAGTACACCATGTAGTGTGTTGTTGTTACCATAGCAACCATAATGATTGGTTTTCAAACTTGTTGTTGTTGTTTTTGAAGATGTCCCATGCTGACTTATATTTACAAGCGTTTTGATCAATATATTGAATAGGGCTGATTTTGGTCATTCGTGAACCAAGCCCTTTGCTATCCCATGCATTTGTATGGGCCCTATACATTTATATGGGAAAATCCTCTAAAGACTATGATCTAACTGAGTTGAAACTTAATGAGGAGCATTGCGGCGCCTAGTAGAAACAAAATAGCTAAAACTAATGAGTCGATCAAAAATCCAAGATGGCTGCCATAGCCGCCATCTTGAAAATCAATTTTCGACATCTCTTCCCAAACCTTTGGCCGATTTGAGCCGAAACTTGCTCTGTAGCAACCGGACAACTTCTTGATCGAAACGAGCTAAAATCGTGTCGATCGCAAATCCAAGATGGCCGCCAAAGCCACCATATTGAAAATTTGTTTTGGACAGCTTGCAAATCACAAGGCGAATAAAGTTGAAACTTACAACGCAGCAACAGGTTGACGTGTAGATTAAAAATAGCTAAAATCATGCCGATTGGAAATCCAAAATGGCCACCGTAGCCGCCATTTTGAAAACCCATTTTTTTACTTCTCAACCTTAACCGTTGAGCGATTTGAGTTGAAACTCACTGTAGCAACAGTATGACCTCTAGATTGAAAATATTTATATTATAAAAAGAATGGCCCTTGAGAGCAATGAACACACACACAAAGACAAAAATAGCTGAAGGGTCTAAAACTTACACAATATGATTGAAGTAGCAAACGCTTTAAGTTACAATCAACATTTTATTCTGTGAGGTTTATCTTCCCTTGCCCCTATGCTGTATACATGTACAAAAATCATGATATTGTTAAACACTTTCTCTTCAGAAATCAGTTAGCCAATTTCCACCAAGTTACATGTCGATCCTTCTGTTGAAACGGGATTGAGAGTTTGTTCAAATGGTCACGCACCATTGACTGTCATGCCCATATATGGTAAAATAATGATAAAAAAAAACAAACACATTCTTCTTCTTTGAAACCAAGACCTACTCAAATGGTGACCTTTTCTTTAGTTGCAATGACAGGATTGGTAAACTGCTGCATTACATGGGCATATCTGCAGTGGCTTTTTCACTCAGGTGAGCTAGCCGTGGCCTGTGGGCCTCTCGTTTCCTTTGGAATTATTGAGCCAATTCTAGCTAATTTGAAAATCGAACACCGCTTAAGCCGATGCTGGGGATGGGTGTGTGTGGGTGGGGGGTGAGGGGTATATCGCCTCGCAAACTTCATTGTTGCTTGTGATATGAAGAGGCTTAATAAAGCCGCGTCCACGTTTTTTCGTTGTTGTTTTGTTGTTGTTGTTGTTGTTGTTTCTTATTGTTCTTTTTCAAAAGGCAATTTCAGATTTTTATTTGACTTCACTGCAGTTGGTTTTAAGTGCCGTGTGGCGGCCGTAAAATGTCTCCCCATACTTTATCATAGTGCAGATTACATGTTAATTTCCTTTGAGAATCAGCATTCCCGCAGTGTGATTAGAATCTTCCCTAGGCGCATTTTGGATAGGTAAGAATGCAAAGTTTCTTCATACGGACAACGAATACTGATCAGACTGCGCAAGTGTGTAGGCTGATTTTAGTCCCCGTTGGACGCATATCTCAAAAGTTACGTTTTCTCAAGTTCCGGCTCATAAATTTTCATAAACTTCCTTGTGTCTGACAATTATAAATATGCGGTACAAATATAGAGAGAGTTGTCAATTCCACACCCCGTTTGACGTACATTGGAGACCCGAGTGTTAACAGATATAGACAAATAACTAGAAACAAAAAAACAATACTGACGTACATTATTTTGAAAATCGAAAATCGCTTACGCCGGTGCTAGGGGGCGTATGCAGCCGCGCAGATTACATTTATGTTTAATGAAGAGACTTAATAAAATCGAGCCTCCGATTTTCGTTTTGTGTGTGTATGTTCTTTGTTTGTAAAGGCAACATTTTAGACTTTTTTTTTTTTTTTTTTTTTTTGAAAATAGAAATGCAACGTCCCAGGAAACGCTACGTTCCACAGTATTTTTATAGCATTTCTTATCGTCATTTCAAACTTACCGGTAACTCTCCAAACCATATCTGCCGTGTCGCGAGAATAAAAATTCTCTTCGGATTTTCACTTGAATCGATCTCTCAGCGTACATTCCCAGCCCGTTAGCAAGGTCACATGTGTTGTTTTTATGCCCCGCCTGCCGAAGGCAGCAGTGCGACATACCCAGTAAGCATTCTACATAAATCTATAGCGGGCCGGTATCGGCCCGTCAGGGTAGCTGACGGGCCGATAACGGCCCGCTTTATATTTTTAAAAAAAGGATGTTAGCTGGGTACAGCGCTTCGCCGTGATGTTACGTCCGTACATCCGTATGTCACGTTCGTAACCAGAGTCTAACAAATGTTTAAGTTCACATTCAAATTTACATCGACATTTACGTTCGGGTTTCTCTTGAAGATCTTAACTTGGGTACCTTTTATGCAAAGAATTTGAAATTTAGTATACTACTTACCTAGACCATAACCTTTAAATCTGTTCTAGAGTTGTCCCTAGGTCATGTCCTAGGATGGGGCTAGGGTCAAAATGTATAACAGATCAGATTGAGCATTTGGGAAATAGTTGTGGGGATTTATGCATCCAGATTTTGTTGCCATACATCTAAAGGGTGGGGGTATTTGTGTACTCCGGACACGCCTTATTTGGCTGAGGTTTTCCCTTGGCCTATCGCTTACATGAACAAATAGCATAGGGTCTGGTGAGACTGTGTGGATGCGCAGGCTCGTCTGAACTTCGTTGTTCGCATATGCTATAAAGGCTGTTTTTCCATGGCGCGTGTCTTATTTTAATTTTAACCGGTAGAAAATATTATTTTTTGTAAAAAATGCCACTTCTCATTTATTATCTTGCGACGCCATGAGCAGACTCTATTAAATCGATTAAAGCTTTGCAAACGCCATTTCCACTGGGATATAAGGATAATATTTGTCATCAAGGCAATATTTCAAACATGCTGTTAATGCGTGTTTGCATTTAGTAGAGTTCGGTCGCATGGCTCACGAGTAAATGTATTTTTTAAAGTCCAAACCGAGTTAATATAATATTTTCGTAAATGAACAAATTAGCAAAACAGCCCGGATGACTTTCTGCACTTTCGCTTTTAATATCTCTTTCGGATACAATATATGATTGACCTATTCGAAGAACCATATGTGCACGAAAAAAAAAAAAAAAACAGCAAATTGGCATGGAGCCAAGTGAAGACTCAGATCAGCCTGGGCATCCGCCTAGTCTGATCAGTCTTTGCTGTCCGCATGAAGAACGTGTGGGTTCTTAGCTACTCAATGAGCGCACACCGAAGACTGGGCGGACGCCCAGGCTGATCTGAGTCTCCTCTCAGCGCACATGGCATTTTGTTGGTTCTGTCGTGCTATCACGAAAACACGCTTATATAATGTTTACCCCTTAAACCCCACTTTTACATACATGTAGTAAAACTGGGGTTTACAGGAGTATACATTATTTTTCTTATTTCTGCTCAAAAACATATATTTCGATTCTAGCAAGTACCCACAATCTATGTTTTGAGCAGATATATGAAAAATATCAGATTTTTTATCTGAAAATTTTCATTTTTTGGTGGTAAAATTTACCGTATATTTAAATAGGCTTGTTTTCGTAATGGCTGGCTCATATATAATTTAGGTTTTGATAATAAAGCTTCGGATCTTGATGTTCAAACTAATACGCCTGAGACGTGAGACTTTTAAGACCTAAAATATTGCTAACCCACGTCTGGTCATGCTGTACATGGAAATATGAAAAAATTTCCCAACCCTCGAATTCGCTAATATATCTCTAATGGACCAAAATACAGATTTTCTAACCACGCCAACTTTAAGTAAACCCATTTATGCCTAGTGCCTCATGAAAAGGACACTGGCAAACGATACAGAACCAGACGCCACAGAACGCGCCGTCTGATCAGGGTCTACACTGCATTAAATACAGGATAGTCTATTAAACATGGTAACGAGACACTTACTAACCAGAAACTAACCAGACACGCCTTCCATTGGAAATGGACCTGCCCAAAGACGAGGTAGAAGAGTCAACTCGGCATAAACTGGACTAACAAATGTCAGTACGAAATTGCTGAAGCGTTACAGGAATTCTAAAAATGCCGGTACTTGGTGACTGGATTTTTTATAAATTGTATGTAAACTTTTTCCGTTCTCTAAAACAATCAAACCTTGAATCTGTTATACTCGAATGTTCTTTTCGTCATTTGAAGCAATATATGCAAATATACAAGTGAAGATATCCAGCCAATGCCACAATCAACAGCCTTCCCGACGCACAAAAAGAAGGAGAGATAACCCAGCGTACACGCAATGTTGAAACAATGTCGATTCAACACTGAATCGACGTTGTTTCAACACTGTGTGCAGGCCGTTGAATAGACGTTGTTTCAATATTGTGTGCCTGCTGGGAAGGGACAATGATAAAACAAAGGTCTAATATGAAACCACTGACGCACGAACAAAGAAAAGCTGCATCCGAGGAGGTTTGTTTTAGTCCAAGCAGACAAAGTTGCAAAGCTTCAATTGTTACAATTCTTTTAAATATTTATTGCCACCGCAAAAACAAAGTTTCGTCTTTTATTTCACAATATTTTCAGCTTAATTTAAATAACACGATCATTATCTGACCGTTAGGTCGCAGGAGAAAACAACTTCATAGTCCCCACTTAAAGCGATTCTAAATCGTCTTTTCAGCCAGCTCTGCCCCCAGTAATCCCACTGTAGTGCAGCAGAAGCATTGGAACATTACATAATTGTTGCTGTTTTGTAGCATTACAAGCGTTTGGCGGATTTGCGTTTTATTCTCCCACAAGGTCATGACTCCTCAAGCGAACTATCCTCACTATGGACAGAACTGAGTTTGACTCTTACAAGCAGGCCACGTAAACGCTTCTGCCCTTTGTACGCCATGGTTGGTTTCATTGGAAGCAGGCTGCTAATATGTTTGGTTGACTCAATGATGGTCCAAAGAGGACCATCTGCATCTCTTGTGTCCAGCATTTTAAAAATTAACAGTTGCTTTGCTCTTGATTCGACCAGGAATACAAATCACAGTACTGAGAGTGCTGATGGGAGTGGAGTGGTTGCCTGAAATTCTGTAGGCTTCTAGAACGTATTAAGATTTAGGCTGAAACTAAAAAAAAAAAAAAAAAAAATGTATTTGTAAAATGTTCTGAGAGCAGAAAGCCAGGCATGTGCCACTGACTTTTTTTGACATTTTGCAAATTTGGTGACTTGGTATTTTAATGAAATTGACCGGGACAAGACAAAGCATTTTCAAAACGTGCACCAGATATTATTTTACCGACACTTTCGATAGGTCAAGATGAATTCGTAATAATGCAACCGTTTTCTTGTACTGGATATCCCCTTTTCGGTGTTAAAATATTCTTTTCAGTGTCAAAAGTCATATGCATATTGCAATATAACATTCATTAAGTCCTTTCCGGTACCCGATAGCTCCTTTTTGGTCACTTTCTGTGGCAAAGGTCGTTTTAGGCGTTTGGCAGGACCACGGATCGGGATACAATTTTAACCGAACGCTGTAGATGTTGCAAGTTTTACCGGACTTTTCATATTCGTCCGCCGATATTTTACTCAATATAATTAAAATCTTATTTCTTCAAAAGTTTGATGCTTTCTTGGTTTTGCTTGTCTATTCACTAGTTATAAGGCTAATGTGTTTAAATGCAGGATTTAGCGTTATCAGGGAACTATTTGTTAGATAGTTATTAGGTTGGTAATATCAGGAAGACGGATTGTAGAAATATGGTATGTTAAATCTGGTGGCGGTTCGGCAACCGCCCCGCAAAAAGCACATTCAAACTGTAAACTTTGGTAGCAGGCATCCCAAACTCTCTTCGAAGACATTCTAAATAGCTTATTAGGATCAAATACATAAAGCGATAATAAATAGAGTTTTCGCATTTCAACCAAGGGTGACATCTATTACCACTTCATGTTTTGTTTAGTGCACGCCAAGCCCTTCTTTAAAGTTATATACTCTATAAGTAGAACAGAATTCTTTTTAGAAGGGGGACAAAACAATTTTACAGAGTTGTCGCCCCTGAAAGTGTTTATAACTTCCCCCTGAAATAAATGAATACATAAACAAAACTAAATACTCGTAATAATAATTACAATATTAATAACAATAATGCGTAAAATTAAATAAAAGAAAAAAAAGCAAGGCTCACTGAGGTAGATGATAGTTTTAGCCCATGTTGGTCTGGATACCGACAAAAGGGTAATTGGCAAGCAGTGCAGGCCCAGATCAGACGCCGCAGAACGTCTGATCAGGGTCTACACTGTTTGCATTGAAACCAAAACGTTCTATAAAACATTGTGATAATAAAAAAACTAAACAGACACCCTCCTATGGGAAATAGACCAGTCCAAAGAGTTGTGATAGAAGAGTCCACTCGGTGTAAATGGATTCAAATACGATTTACACAATGGAATCGAAACCAGTAACAAACCTTCTGCTTTATAACCATTAACATCACTGTATTCTGTGTCTAGTCTTTTTGCATGTTTACAAAAAGTGTTTCCTTTCCACTTATATTCCCAAAACATGAAAGGTAGAACATTTTGATTGGCTTTGTGGAAATCTTGTTAAACTAGTTAGTAACTGTGACAGAAACAAAACGCACCAACAAAAATCTATAGCATTTCCATCAATCTGAGCCGTGAGGTGAGATACTATACCGTATGAAATGTGCGCATAGCGTAGATTCTGATCAGCTTGGGCATTGTGTGCAGACTGATCTGGGCCGTTTTTATCCTTGAATATTTTCTATAGTTTAGAATAATGTAATCAAAGAATGTAATCAAAGAATGAAGACTGATCATACTGCCAGAAAGCTCAGTCTGACATTGGTTTCCACTAACGGCCCTTTTCACATATTTGTGCCGATCCACAATTTAGCCTTTTCAGGCAGGAAACGCCCTTATGACATATGCGACCAGCGTAGACTCAGTTCAGCCTGTTCATCCGCGCAATCTGTCCAGACTTTTCACTGGTCGCTAACACAATACATTGACTTTAAATAATCTGGAAGCGAACAGTGTATACTTAGATCAGACTGCGCATATGCGCAGTCAGATCTGGGTCTGCACTGAGCGCATGTGGTTTATAGTCGATTTGTATGTTGAGGGTTCTATTGATTGACGCTAATTAGTGTTTATGGCCGTGAGACGCTTGTTTTCATTTTTTATGATTGGACATAGGACAATGACAAGATTAAATAGAAATATCAGAGTATTGGTAATCAATGTGATGTAAATTTATGTCCTAATTACCGGAACTGTTTGGAGCTTAACGGCCCAGACAACACTATTTAGGTCATGTCGAGCCGGTCAGTTTACCTAATCACACTTTTCCTGGCCAGGATTAGTCCTCTAAGCGGTGAACCACTACTTGCGCACATTCTTTTGCCAGAAACTGACAAATGCCCTTCTTGAATACGTGGAAGGTAGAGAATGATCGTAGAAAGTATTTCATGATCAATTTCCAACGGAACTGTCTGGATAGATATACTTGAACAAACTATAGACCTAGATCAAACCCCTTCTAATGCGGTTTTATATGGGTTTGCAATGTTTGTCATTCAGCGAGTTTTAAAGAGGACTAAATACTTTTTCTGGGATGGTATTTCTTACAAAATTTTATTTGCCTCCCACTTATTCTAAAAGGAATGATTTTCCCCCAAACAGGAGCAAACAGAAGTCACATCACAAAAATGTTTCCAATGTAAGGAATGGTGGAAAATATCTTAAGTGATTACAGCCCCCTTTAGGTGTCAATAGACTTGTTAAACTCGTTTGGATAAGTATGATAATTATTAATAATAGTTAAGTGTGCAACTATTTACGAAAGTTGGTATAAGCATACTGTATTCGACCTACCATGCTTTCGACATCTTTTAGAAGGTCGTTTTTTGCTTGGCGCTTTACACAGAAGTAAATTTGTAATCTTTTGTCATGATTGAATGCAAAACCATTTTTCGTAACCACCTATGCATAACAAGTTTTAATCTATCGGTTGTTTTTAGCTATGGTCAAAATGAGTTAAAGTGATCACTTTTTGTCCGTCGTCCGTCCGTGCGTCGTGTGTCCTATGTCATTTTCAAACGACTTCTCCTCTGAAGCCGCTGTGCCGATTTTACTCAAATTTCATGAGAAGCCTCCTTGGGCGGGGGAACGGAAGATTGCTAAAATGGTCGTGGTTTATTGGTCAAGATGACCGCCGTCCCAAAACGGAAATCCAAGATGGCCTGCACATCACTCTGCAAATTAAGTCAAAACTTATGTTGGAGCAAGAGGCCGACCAGTAGATAAAAAAAAATAGCTAAAATCGTGTTGACTGGAAATCAAAAATAGCTAAGATTGTGCCGATAAGAAATCCAAGATGGCCACCACAGCCGCTATTTTGTTTTAAATGTCTTCTCCTCTGAAACCGTTTGAGCAAATTTTCACCAGATTTTACATAGGGCTTTCTGTTGAAAGGGTATTGGCAATTTGTTCGAATGGTTTTACACCACTGAACAAAATGGCCGGCATGCCCATATATGGTAAAAAAAACAACTTAAATATCTTCTTCTCCAGAACCAAGAAAGCTTTAAGGCTGAATCTTAGTATAAAGCATCGGGGACTCAAGGTCTACCAATTTTGTTTAAATGATGGTCGTAGTTTGACCTTTGACCTTTTTATGTCCCGCCACAAAAAGTGGCGAGGGTTTTATGTTATACCGTCCGAAATTTTGTGTGTCCGTCCGTCAGCGCTTCCATCATTAATGTCCGCTCCATAAGTCTGATACCGTCAGAGATATTTTCACCACACTTCACACAACTTTAAAGCACTATAAGACTATAAGAGGACGTGCAGAACACATCAACAGTAACTCTGGTTTGCCTATTTGTAGAGTTACTTCCCTTTGAACATTGAACATAACCATTTTTTTTTTCGTGTACTCGTGTTCGCTCAATAAGTTAAAAACCGTTCAAGATATTTTCATGAAACTTCACACAAATGTATAGTTTCATAAGAAAACGTGCAGAGCACATGAACCGTAACTCTGGTTTGCCTACTTTTCGAGTTATTGCCCTTTGAACATTGAACGTAGCCATAACCGTGTACTCGTGTCCGCTTTGTAAGTTGAAAACCGTTCCAGATGTTTGGATGAAACTTCACATAAATGTAAAGCATCGTATGACAAGGTGCAGATCGCAAGAACAGTAACTCTGGTTAACCTACTTTTGGAGTTATGGTCCTATGAACCTTGAAAATAGTGATTTCTGTAATATATTTGTGTCCACTCTGTAATTTGAAAGTTGTTCGAGATATTTTTTTAAAACTTTATGCAAATGTATACCACTATAATACAATTTGCAAAACGCAAGAACCGTAACTCTGGCTTACCTGCTTTTGGAGTTACCGCCCTTTGAACATTGTCAATAATGATCCAAGTCACATACGTGCCCATTCTATAACTTGAAAACGGTTTCTGAAATTTCCTTGAAGCCTTGCAGAAATGTTAAGGGACATAACATGTAGAAAATATTTTATTTTTGACAGACTTATGGCACTTGCTAGATGTAATTGCAGTGGCAGGGCATGGTGCAGCGCTTTTATTACTACATGGTCAAATTTGCGCCCCATACCTTTGTACGGGGAAAATAATTTTCTCAATGGATTATAAAAACTAATGACTGAAACTTACAACGTATAATTAAAATAGTGAAATTGTTTAGCTACTGTCAAATTTTTTGGGGCCATCTGCCCTTGCCCTTCGGCTGTCTACATGTATAATGTGAACTCTTTAAATGTTTTCTTCTTTGAAACAGCTTGAACAGTTTTCACTAGATTTCACATGGGGCCTTCTGTCAAAAAGATGTTGACGGTTTGTTCGGAAGGTTCTGCCCCATTGAACAAGATGGCTGCCATGCCCACAAATGGTAAAGCACTTAAAATGCTTCTTCTCCAGAACTAAGAAAGCTCTGAGGCTGAATTTTGGTATACGACATCGGGGACTCAGTCTACTAAGTTTGTTGAAATGATGATACTAAAATGACCTTTGACCTTTTTATGGTATGGTCAAATTTGTGTCTTAGTTGCTGTGGCAATACTGGAAGGAGTTAAATAATAATAATAATAATAATCGACCTTATTTATAGAGGGTAACACATTTAGTAATCAAGTACTAATCTTCCATGTGGCCCTCTTTTTTCCTGGGTAGAAACCAGTACTAACAAATGTGGATAAAGTCTCTTGCTCAAGGAAACAACACTTGCTGTTAGTGGGGATCGAATCCGGTACCTATCGATCTCGAGTCCGACGCTTTACCACTGCACCACAGCGCTCCACAAGGCGTGGAGTTGCAAGGCGTTTGCAGATATGCAAAATCTCTTTTTATCAGGTGAGCGAATCGTGGCCCATGGGCCTCTTGTTTAAAATGTCTAATATTTTTACTTTTTCCCTAGTTAAAACGAATGCAAACTATGCAGAAATCTGTAGGGTAGTTAACTTGGAGGCACTTTTGTTCAATTTTTATGTGTTTTTCACAATATATTGTTGCGTGACCGAGGGTTCACGAGTCCGCAGGCCCTCCACACACCGCAAGATTTACTAGTAGATGAGAGCTCAAGCTGGCTAACAGCAAAAGTTCCAACCGCTTGATAGATGCACCAAACTCTGAGAATTTATGCCTTTTGGAGAGGGATTTTAGGTGAACTCTAGATGAAATGATTAAAGTTGACAATGTTTTGTTCAATTCAGTATTTCATATATTCTGTTCTATTCTGCATTCATTTTATTATATTGTATTCTATTATATTCAGTAGTTCAGGAGATTCAGAATCTTACAGCAGGGAATGAACACAAGAAAGAAGATGCTGTATCAATTAAATATCTTTATCTTTTAACGATATAAATAAAATGTATTACAATCAAAATAAGATCTTTGTTGTTTTTTCTTCCTTTTGACTAGACTTAGTGACTACACGATATTATTTACTGTGTATGGACAGCTTAAATGGGAGTAAAATGACACGACCGATTTACTCGCAACTGCAGAGATCACAATCAGGGCTGAAAAATGGCCAATAATGTTACTTTATGCAACGACAGATAATGAAAATGTAGCAAAATTTGTGCTTAAAAACACAAGACAAGTTTCAGAAAAATTTTACTGAGCCACAGATATTACTATTATACATTTATTAATTAAATACAAAAAAAAAATAATTTGCAAAGTGTCAATCCCGAGATAATTAAAACTGACCCCTTCCCAAAGAAATAAACTAATTTTTGCCTAAAGTTGCTGCTTTAAGGAGAAATAATTAAGAATTTGTTTCAGAAAGAAATCATAATTCGCAGCCCGTTAAAAAAAAAACAAAAATAAAAAAAAAAACACGTCTATTCCTAACCAAAGCTAAATCTGAAGTTGACGGGATTCCAGGGAAGGCTGCTTATATACTTCCCGGGTTCCCGTCACCCCTAACCCGTAAGTTTATGTTCAGGTATCCCAGATCCCAAAAATTAAATGACCGGGCCCTGGATGTATTCCCCAAGGAGTCACGTGATCCCGCGGAGAACACCGCCGGATGACCCCGGAAAGAAAATAGCGAAATCCACCATCTTGGATTTGCCGAAAACTAGTTAGGGTAAGTCACTTTGAGCAACAAAAACTTGACATTCTTAAATGAATGGAAGATAGATAATGATTACTCCTAAAATGACGAGAAATAAATATACTAAATGACCGTTATAATAAGAAAAATTATCCATGTACCAATTACTGGATATGAAGGGTAAAATGTAGCCTGACAGCTTGTGACACTTGTCGTTGTTTTGACAGTTTCGGTTGAGAGCCTACACACGCAGTCCTACAATGCACTTCTCACACAGCTGACAAATATGGAAGACAGTTACTACAACCACACTTCGATCTGCTCGTTTTTATGACAAAACAATCTACACCACTTATAAATTTGGATTATACTGGTCTCAAATACAGGTAACCACTTCATTCAAACAGGCCTTTAGTGTACGGTTGAAAACTTGAGAAACATTTGAGCATTAGTTACGAACATCACAAAAATTACAAACAGCTGATTTGTTCACATAGAAAAAATGGGTTTATCGGGAGCTAGGTCTCCACATACCCCCCCCCCACCCCCCATCCCCAGGGTCGTTAAAGTTCCACCTTACGATCCTGAATAAAAGGCTGAATAACAATCCAGCCTCCCAAAATACTATTTTCAGCATATAAAGCGTAAGACATCCAAATAAATGCAATATCCTGATCACGGCACCATGTAAATTTCAAAAATTAACAATTAGGTGTGCCATTACATTTAGGAATGTATCATGTGAGTTTTACAAAATCAAACAATTTGAACAATTGTAACCTGTATAGTCAAAAAATGTACGTAAAAGAAACCGCTAACACAAACTTGATGTGAAAGTGAAGGTCTTATAGCATATAGCAACAATAAATGTGGAGGAATGACTGTTCACATATCAGTAAAATTGGTTTGACTTTGGGACAAACATGAACATTCTAACTTGATGAAATTAATCTTGATGAAATAGAGCTTGATGAGTTAGAATATAATAAAAGGTGAACTTCAGCTTGTAATCTCAATATTGAAATTATGAAATCTTGTATTGAATGATAAGTATAACGTTTGAAATATACATTTGTTTATAGCCAAAACAAACTTTTGTCAAACGTTACACGAACCATCCTTAAGACTAAGTACTAAATATACCTTCTAACGTTGTGATAGTATTATAAAAAAGGCATCATAATGTCTATAAATCAGCACAATTGCTAATCATAGTATTATAAAAAAGGCATCATAATGTCTATAAATCAGCACAATTGCTAATCATTTGTTTCTAAACTTACTGACCACCAGCATATGCGGAAAATGGCCACAATGAACAAAAAAATGAGCAATTTGCAGTTAAATAGCAGATCGATGCTCTCTCTCTCTCTCTCTCTCTCTCTCTCTCTCTCTCTCTCTCTCTAAACTGTGCTGAATTATCTTTGTTCGTAGGTTCCTAAACACTTTACTGCACAGTTTATCCTTTATATTCATTTTATTAGTTTAGCCAGTTCCTTTCACAGAATAAGTTTAATCACAGTTTTTATTCAGTTCCTTTACCAGAATAAATTTAACAGTCTCTATTCTAGTCATAGAATACATTTCACCAGCTTTTATTCCTCCACATATAGTTCCAATTAAGTTAGAGTGTTTAAGGCACCTCCTTTCCTTTTCATCTCCACCACCTGCATCTGGCCCTGATGTTTCCTTGTTAGGTTCCTGTTTATGGTTCAATGTTTGTATTAAAGTGTTTCCTATTTCTAATATGCAACTGGTCCAATTTATGTCTTCCTTGAATAATCCGTAATTGAATTCTCTGTATATTTCCTCCCAAGAGCCGATTTTACCACCTTCATATTCTCCTTTCCATCTTTACTCAGGTCATCCTTTTTTTCTTTTGAATCCTTGGTCAGATCTTCCTTTGTTTTGTCATTTTGCTCTCCTTTTATCTCTAACAATATATTTCTTATCTCTTCCCTTTCCTTTTTCTCCGCATCTTAATGTCGCTTCCGTCTCCTTTCTGCTTCTCGGTCTTTCCTCCTCTCTCCTCTCTCTCTCTGTCTTCCCGTCTCTACCCACCTATCCTCGCTCATTCTCTCCTCTTTCGCGTTCTCTTCTAACACTTTCCGCACATTGTTTAAAGCCTTTGTCACTTTGCCTTAAGCACATGTTAAATCGATCAACGCATTTTCAATCTTCTTTACTTGTTTACCTTATGTCTGCATAGGCGCTGAAGTGTCTCAGTCAGTCCATTAAGGACAACCATACTGGTGATGAATGTAGGCTCCTATTTCTCTCTCCTCCTCTTCTTTGACTCGGGCTCTCCAATGACGACTTCTAGCCCACTTTTTTCGCCTTCATCCTTCTATGTACCCTCTTCTATGCCCTCCTCCTCAGATTTTCTCTTTAACCCGACTGTCCCAGATTGGGACGCTACGTCCGGCAGCTGGTCTGTTTTATATTTGTGCATCAGCTGTGGCCACAGATCTTCCACTTCCTCCATCTGTCCTGACTCCTGTTCCTCTTCAATGGCGTTCTTCCCACCGGTTTTGTCTTGGTATCTCCCTCTATTGCCTGCTGTGCCCTCCTCCACATTCTCTTCAACCCCAAGAATGGGAGGCCACATCCGATAGCCGATCAGTATTGTCCTTCTGTATCAGATGCGGCCACAGATCTTCAACTGCCTCCGCTTTCTCTCGGCTGGTTTCTGGCATTTCCCAGACCGGGTCCTCAGCCATCATCACACCACTTGCTTCAGCAATGCCGACCATCGGTCAAGGATCAATGCTGACTGTCGGTGCCACTTATGACTGTCCAATCACCAATGGCTTCGCACTCATAGAGACATCAGCTTGAGTGACACTGGCCATGTTTCCTAGTGTCTGAGGAGTCACAGCTAACGGCGTTGGTAGGATCAGTCTCTGGTGTTGGGGGAGTGGCCACCATCATGTTAGATGACTGCTCATTTCTGGTTCCAGCTTGCAGTACCCTGGTGGGTACTCCAACGTTGGCAACCGGACTCTTCTGTGATGGAGGGGCACAACCTAGAGCAGTCTGGACTATTCTTGTCAACACTTTCTTCTGCGCCTGACTGGCTCCATCCCATTGATGGACTTTGAGGTCTGCCCTCAGAGCCATTTGGTAATGTCCTCACTAACGCCTGATGTCTGTTGGCCAGAATAGCTGACGGCGGTGCCCTGGTGTTCTGTGATGGATAGCTCGGCGGGCTGCTGGCTCCTGCTGGTAGGCATCTTCTATGAACCCCTGCTCTAATGTCTCGGCACTCAAAGATCTAGCTAGCATGTCTGTACTGGCGGTAACCATCTGGGAAACACTTTTTTGGAGGAGTGTTGTCACGTTCGCCATCTTCTTCTGATAGTATATCAGGCTCTCTTCCTGAGAAAACTTCAGTAAGTCTGAAACCGATATGCAGTAAGGAACCGGACTTTCCTGTTGCCATTCTGCGTGGTTGTAACTCCTCTAACGCTGGCCATGGCTACATGTCTACTGTAATGGGTGGTATGGTAGTCCGCCTGCTGTCTTGTCATACACTTGAAAAAACAGAGGCGGCAGTAGTAAGAAACCCGGTCACGGCTGCAACTTCAGTACGTGATCTACCATTGTCCCCAGCGCCCCCCCCCCTCCCCCCCCCCGCCCCCCTTCTGATGGTGACACGCCAAGCACAGGTAGGCCCGCCCTCTTTTCTTCGCCCTAGCAACAGCTTCTTTCCCAATCAACTGAGCAAGCATGGTTACATTCATCTTTTCCTGGAAATATAAAGCAAATGAACCCTATCTAACTATTCTTCTTTGACCCTTGACTAGTTTACTAGTACTCACTGCCTGTTTTTAATGCACTGCGGTTATTCCTGTGTAAAAGATGCAACGACTCTGGTTCGGTTTGCTTTAAAGAACCCAGGTAAAACGCACTTCGACCCTAGTAATTTATCTTGCGGACGGTTCTTCACGTATCAGACCTCACGCCTAATGCAATTATTGTTCCATTCGACCTTTGCCCGCTTCAATTCTGATTCTGTCTTTAAAACTGCCGAACTGTTCTTCTACCGAACACTGTGCACTCGGCACTTCTCTGGTAGAATCTCTGTACTCCTTTTTCCTCATGTCCACACTTTCTGCATCATTTCAGCAACGCCAATCTGCATTGAGCTCCCTGTCCCTTCTCTTTGTCCGCCATCATCAAGTTCAACAAAGATCTTTACCTCAATTTGTCTTCTGTCGTCCACCTTAGCAAATCCCTTAGACACTTCCAGATTTCTAACTATAATTTTCTGATATTCCTCCCTCCAAAAATAAAAAAAAATTAAGACCCCATTTATAACTCGTCTGTTTCAAATGCTAGCTTATTTCCCTCTTGAACTTTCTATAATGGACACCCGCACATACCATCAGCATTCACTTTAAATTATTGTTATGAGAAACCGTTGGCAAAAAGCCGTATCTTTGCTCTCTGTATCCACCTTGGAGGACGATTACCCTCATAAGGCTTTTGTCGTCGTGTATGACCTGTTCTCTCCCATCTTTATCTAGCTGTACCAGAAAGTCTACTTCACTTACTTTCCGTCTTACAAGGAAAGGACCATGGTAAGCAGGCTTAATATATCTTCTTGTCGAAACAGAACATGTGGAGTCCCGTCTATTGGTTCTGCTTTACCTACTGTGATATGCTGATTGATAGACACCGCAGTTGGAAAAGGATTTAGTACTCTCACCTTACAGGCGCATCCTTTGTTTACATCGACCAGTTTTGCTGCCATTTTAAGAGGGTAAGAGGCTTGGAACTGCTCAGTTGCCTCTATCAGACAAGTGTTTTCAGATGAGAAATCTCTTTCTACATAAACGTCTATCACCGATTCTGATTGCGGTGGAATGATAAAATGGTCTGCAGCAGTAATTTTTCATACTTACCTGAATTATTGGTATTTTCTTGACTTGCACTACCAAGACTCCTTTACTAAGCAGCAAATCAGCAGGTCCCCATCTCCATTTTGAAGTACATCTGTTCCTAGTAACCCATTGTCATTAATTTCTACAACCACTGCCTCGACGTCTGTGTCTATCTGTCCCAGTGTAAGTGAAACTAGAGCTAGTGTTTGTAAAACACTATGCCCCCAACTGCCTGACTCTAACACTGCTTGACTCCCTGCTTGCCCATGACGGTAACAACGGTACAAATATATGAGATTTCAACGTTATTTTATCAAAGGGAAATAACTCTAAAATAGGAGATAATTGGGATAAGAAAAATTACGGGGTCACCTATTTTTTCATGAGGAATCAAAATATGATATTTCAAAACATTAGCATACATGGTTGTAAACTTATGCTATACACAATAATAACTACATTAAATGGCCAGAAATTGTGAAGGGCCATAACTCCAACATTTCATTTAATTGGTTCAAAATTTAATAAGGTGATCTCCTCCTCAATCCCAATCAGTATACCAAATATCATGACTCTGGCTTAAATACTTTTTGAGATATCTTGCTGACAAGATCAAAATGCCTAGAACTACAAAGGACAATAACTACGTCAATTTTTCATGGAATTCCCTAAAAAACAAATCAGGTAATTTCCACATCATCCCCAATCAGCATATAATATTTCAAGACCCTAGCTTAAGTACTTTTCGAGACATCTTGCTGACAAGGTCAAACTGCGCAGAACAGCAAAGGGCCGTAACTTTATCAATATTTTCACGGAATTCTCACAAAATATAATCAGGTAATTTACACATCATTCCCACTCACTAAATCGAATTTCAAGAACCCAGCTTAAAATATTTTTCAAGATATCTTGCTCCAAGATTTAATTCTGATGTTTTCAAAGGGGCATAACTCTAAACAAACATGCTAGACAAGGTAAAAAATACGGGTCAGCTATTTTTTCATTGGGAACCCAAATATAAAATTTCAAAACCCTAGCATGGTTCTTAAGATATGGCATGCACAAAAAAGCTTGACGAACGGACAAACAGACAGATGGACAAACGAAGGCAAAATAATATGCCCTGTCAATTTCATTCAAAACTGGGGGCATAATCAGGTCATCTACTCATCGCTACCAATCTATTCATCAAGTTTCAAGGCTCCAGCTTCAATAGTTTTTTAGATATTTTGCTGACAAGGGAAACATGCCCAAATTTACAAAGGGCCATTACTTATGAAATACTTTTACGGAATTTACACAAAAGTTAATCAGGTCATCTACTCATTATTACCAATCTATTCACCACGTTTCAAAGCTCGAGCTCTAATAGTTTTTTAGATATTTTGCTGACAAGATAAAAATGTCAAAAATTACAAAGGGCCATCTCAATAAGTATTTTTCAAAATTTATTCAAAAGTTAATCAGGTTGTCTACTCATCACTACTAGTCTATTCATCAAGTTCCAAGGCTCTAGCTCCAACGGTTTTTGAGATATTTTGCTGACAAGATAAAAATGCACAAAATTACAAAGGGCCATAACTCAGGAAGTATTTTTCAGAATTTCTTCAAAAGTTAACCAGGTCATCTACTCATCACTATAAATGTACTTATTAAGTTTCAAGTCTCTAGCTCTAATAGTTTTTTTAGATATTTTGCTGACAAGGTAAAAATGCCCACAATTAAAAAGGGCCATAACACAAGAAGTATTTTTCAAAATTTCTTCAAAAGTTAATCAGGTTATCTACTCATCACTACCTATCTATTCTTGAAGTTTCAAGGCTCTAGCTCCAACGCTTTTGAGATATTTTGCTGACAAGGTAAAATTGCCCAAAATTACAAAAGGCCATAACTCATGAAGTACTTTTCAGAATTTCTTCAAAAGTTAATCAGGTCATCTACTCATCACTACATCACTACAAATCCATTTACTAAGTTTCAAAATCTAGCTTTAACAGTTTTTGAGATATTTTGCTGACAAGGTAAAAATGCCCAAAAGTACAAAGGGGAATAACTCAAGAAGTGTATTTCAAAATTTTATCAAAAGTTAATCGGGTTGTCTACTCATCACTACCAGTCTATTCATCAAGCTTCAAGACTCTAGCTTCAATAGTTTTTTAGATTTTTTGCAGACAAGGTAAAATGCCCAAAATTACAAAGGGCCATTACTCATGAAGTATTTTTCAGAATTTCTTCAGAAGTTAATCAGGTCATCTACTCATCACTACAAAACCATTTACTAAGTTTCATGGCTCTAGCTCTAACAATTTTTGAGATATTTTGCTGACAAGGTAAAAATGCCCAAAATTACAAAGGGCCATAACTCAATAAGTATTTTTCAAAATTTCTTCAAAAGTTAAACAGGTTGTCTACTCATCACTACCAGTCTATTCATCAAGTTTCAAGCCTCTAGCTCCAACGGTTTTTGAGATATTTTGCTGACATGGTAAAAATGCCCAAAAATTCAATGGGCCATAACTCATGAAGTAGTTTTCAGAATTTCTTCAAAAGTTAAACAGGTCATCTACTCATCACTACAAATCCATTTACTAAGTTTCAAGGCTCTAGCTTGAACAGTTTTTGAGATATGTTGCTGACAAGGTATAAATGCCCAAAATAACAAAGAGCCATAACTCAAGAAGTATTTTTCAAACTTTCTTCAAATTTTAATCAGGTTGTCTACTCATCACTACCAGTCTATTCATTAAGTTTCATGGCTCTAGCTTCAATAGTTTTTGAGATATTTTGCTGACAAGATTTCATCCATATTTTTTCAAAGGGCCATAACTCAGAAAAGGGGCATAATCCTGTCAATACATGTCAGCTATTTTTTCATGAGGAATCCATACAAGAAATTTCAAAATAGTAGCATTCACGGTTCCAAAGTTATGCTATGCATCAAAAAGCGTGACGAACGGACGGACGGACGGAAGGACGGACGGACGAACAACCCAGAAGCAATATGCTCCTCCAACTTCTTTGAAGTTGGGGGCATAAAAACGGCCTTACCTAGATCTATTTGATTTGATTTTATCTCATTTGACCAAGACCTTCTTTCTGCGATAGCCTCATATCTACTCACCCAGACTTTCCAGTCTTCCTTTCCATTAAAAGGGAGTAACTTTACATCATTGAACCCTGAAAGGGATTGAAACCTGTCACTCTCTGACGATCTGGTCCTGTAAGGCATGTGTGTATTCTCGGGCATTCTAAATTGTATGTAACATGACGAATTGTAAATTTTCAAAAGACTGAGTTTGCATTGGATCAGTTCTATAGTAATAATCCCTGTCTGAGTTTGTCCTACCTGTCAATCGTTCGTCATCTTGTGAGCTCACACGAGACGGCAATGCTTGCGCAAAGAGCGACTGTGGGACCATTTTGGTCGATCTGCTTCCACCACCGCGGAAACTTTCCATACGATTTCGGAACCACAGCCAACGGTTGTTGCTCCGATAATTGACACAATTCACCCAAAATACAGAGATATGAACAACATTAAAGTTATGAAATGTACCAAAGTATAAATTCTAACGGCAAATCTTCACGATTACTACAGGATAGCGTTAAGTATATGTTTTAGTTGGTAAATTTAACGATGATCGAAGTTGGCACTCGATATAACTTTTCTTACTGCTGACATGCATCAATACAGAGCAGCATAAAGAAAACATCAAAAGTAACTGCAGTAGCCTAGTTCCGCAACAACATACACACATACAGAAGTTAAATACTGTTAGAAAGCTTAATTATCTAGGTTTTATAAAGGTTTGTGGTACATTGATTCTCTTTAACTCTGGTTGGCAGTGGGTATAGAATTAGCCAAGAGTACTCGTTTTTGTTTATCATAGTGATTTATTTGATTTTTATGTTTTCGCTCTGATGCATCGATTGAGTTGGGAACCTGTATGCGGACCGACTTTTTATGTATTTCTGTATTATGAGTAGCAGCGAGACCTAGGGTGAAATTAGTCGACTGTAAAAGTGCTTTAACCCCCGCGGTAGTTATAGCCCCTACTGGATTTGCCATGTCCTTCTGTGATTCCGTGACTCCTTTATTCCGTGATTCCGTGACTGCAAAATTAAAATGCATTTTGCTTTATAATTTTTATGTTTGTGGTCCTACTTCAATGAAACTTATACTGGAATTGGTCTCTAAGGTAAGTAAGGTGTAATCGCAGAATAGTGGCCAGGGGCCCATAACTCTTGGAGTTATGTCCCTTGGTAGGTTTGCTTAATAACTTTTATGTTTGTGGTCCTATTTCAAAGAACCTTATACCACACTTGGGCTCTAAGGTAAGGAAGGTGTAATGGCAGAATGGTGGCCAAGTGCCCATAACTCTTGGAGTTATGTCCGTTGATAGGTTTTCAAATTTTGCCATTCTTGAAAATATAATAGATTTCTCATGAACTGTAAAAGCTGGAAAGCTGAAAGTTTGTATAAACATGGACAATGACTGGATGTATCGTGTTTACTGGAATAGGGGCCAAGGGTCCATAACTCAGGTTATGCCTCTTGGTAGGTTTCCAAAAAAAAAATAAAATGCATTTTGCTCAATTACTTTTATTTTTGTGGTCCTCCTTCGATGAAACTTATACCACTCTTGGTCTCTAAGGTAAGGAAGATGTAATGGCGGAACGGTGGCCAAGGGTCCATATATCATGGAGTTATATCTCTTTGAAGGTTTTCAAATTTTTTCCATTCTTGAAAATTTTCGTAATAGACTTCTCAGAACCTAAATAATCTAGAAAGCTGAAAGTTCCTATAAACTTGCACAATGACTAGATGTATCGAGTTTACCAGAATATGGACAAAGGGTTCATAACTCTTGCAATTATGTCCCTTGGTAGGTTTTCAAAAAATTAAAATGCATTTTGCATAATAACTTTTATGTTTGTGGTTCTACTTCGATGAAACTTATACTACACTTTGTTTCTAAGGTAAGGAAGGTGTAGAGACAGTATAGTGGCCTAGGGCACTTAACTCTTGGAGTTATGTCCCTTGATAGGTTTTCAGTTTTCGTAACAGATTGATTCCACATTTCCAAATTTTAAACCAACATTTTTCAACACACTTCTGTCTTTCTCCTGTGATGGCACTGTAGCGGGGCTATAGTCAGATCCTCTGACAGCTCTAGTTAAATTTATAATACAGGGCTCAGTTGTTCAAAACTAACGATGTCGTTAGTTAACGAATCGTTAAAACTTTGATCATTAAATATGGCATATGCGCTAATATTTTTGCTGAAAGCTACTCACATTTTTTCAGCAAAAATACCTGTGAATTAGATATTGTACTTACTAGAGCGATTAATATTTTGTCCACTAACTAGCTCGTTAAGCTAACGACGTTTTGAACAACTGGACCCTGACCGTCAAGAAGGGTATTTGTTAGTTTGTGGCGAAAGAATATGCACAATGCTGGTTAATCGCTAAGCCTGCCCAGTAAAAGTGTGGTTATGTGAACTGATCACGCTCAACATGATCCCATTGTGTTGACGTAAAACCACAGCACAAACACAAACAAAATAATACTGACCATTCTAAGGCGGTGTTTCCGGTGTTGCTCTTACGCTGTGTAGCTTTTTGGTTAATTCTATGAGGCGACCTATGTTTAGTCTTGCCTTGCGTTTTGTCCTTGTGTTTTTCAGTACTGTTAGCATTGCGATCACCTCGCCTCGGAGAGAGCTGATCTGTTAGCTTTTATGTTCGTTTGTTTGTTTTGCGCGTGATGGTTTGTGTCGTTTTCCACTTCCTCTGGGTGTCAGAAAATTGCTGCAACTTGTGATTGCGGCATTCCCTGGATTTTTCTTTTCACCAGTTTGCATATTTAACTAAGCCCTTTTGTCGTCATAAAGCCTCATTAAATGATCAAAATGGCAGCGCCGTCAA
Organism: Anodontia alba; assembly: GCA_964016985.1. Taxonomy (NCBI): domain Eukaryota; kingdom Metazoa; phylum Mollusca; class Bivalvia; order Lucinida; family Lucinidae; genus Anodontia; species Anodontia alba. The sequence goes on from OZ024827.1 coordinate 42,674,555, forward strand.
AATGCAGTTTGTATAACTTCAAACCTTGATAACTTATGTTGAGTGTACTCAGTAGAATTGCCTTGATGGCTTGATTCTAATGAGTACACACAACATACAATTTCATGACGAAATAAGAAAATTTCCCTACATATTTGTTTTCTTGCGCAATCTGAAGAATTTCATAGGGACTCTAAAATGAGTTCGAATTAACAAAGGTAAACAAGCCATCGGTGTTCGAGCTGTTGAGATTCGACTGCAGATGGTCTGATGTTTATGATAGGTGTAATAAGCAATAAAAGGCGAATCAAACTGTACAATGAGAAAAGGAGCTTTCGGGGCATATGCTGACAGCGAGAGTCCAGCTCAGCCTGTGCATTCGTGCAACCTGTTCATGGTCTTCAATATCCGCTTGCAGAATTATTCGATGCTGTAAATTTGATCTACGTTGAACAAGAGCCCTGGTCCGGAGGCTATAAAAATTTTCATGCTCAACTCAGCTGAGCATGAAATTTTCTCCGCTAATAAATATGAAAATTCATATTTATTAGTAGAGAAATTTTCATGCTTAGCTACGTTTAGCAAGAAATAATTTGGAATTGTTAGTAATTCGAGATTTCTTTAACAGGACAAATTTCATGCTCAGCTGAGTTGAGCATGAAAAATGTTTTATAATCTCGGAGCCTCGGAGCCTGGTCAGACTCTAAAGCTATGACGTCGTTTCTTGGCATCTAACCTTTAGCACCATCTGGGCTAGTTCAGCAGATGATAAATGGATATTTTCCCCACAAAACAGGATTCGACGTTTCATGTAAATTGTGTCCAATTTGTATGAAATGTTAAAACGTGTTTTCTGGGGGAAAAAAGAAAAATATTTCAATATGTCGTCTGCTCAGAGGCTAAGCGTGAATAATACCTCAACAAGTCTGTTACTTGCATATAGTGAAAACAGGAATATGAAAGGATCGACATTATTTGTCATCATTCTCTAGAATTTTGCAGTTTATAACCCTTATTTCAATTGGTCCGTTCTTTGAATAAACGTTTCATACGGCAGGAGTCTGTTTTACTGCGCATAACAACCTAGTCTTCCTCATTTTTTTTCCGTATCATATAGTGAAAATCTTATGTTTATGTAACTTTTGAGTTCAAATACATATTTCACTGAATCTCCCACGAACACATATGTTGTGGGTATTCATTAGAAGCGCCTCATCAAGGCGCTTCTAATGAGTACCCTTAATATATGTTTAAATGGCGAAATAAAGGGAAAATATGATTATTTTGCGGTTAAGATTGCAAGGTAAATTATCATTATTATTACTATTACTATTATTATTATCATCAATATTTAGGCGAACAGCAAAGACTGAAGAGACTACGTGGATACATAGGCTGATCTGTCTTCCCTGGGCACACACGTCCGAATGTACATTGCGGATTAAATTCACATTATTCGATCACGACGACTGTCATCACCTATTACGTTCCAGCATCTTTACGTGTTCGCATAGGGCTTCAAAGTCCAATCCTTGCTCTGAAATGTCTGCTACATGTCGGAAATAATAGAGATGTAAATGATATAAATGAACTGCAACGTAAACATACCTACGGACATGTGCACCCAGCGACAATTCAGATCAGCATGCGCATTCGCACAGTCTGATTAGAATTTTCCCTGGGAGCATTGTCGATAGCGAAGGATACAACACTTCTACATGCGAACAATGAAGACTCTGATGAGACTTCGCGCAGGCGCAGGCTGATTTGAGTCTTCGTTCGGTGCACATGTTAAGAAGGTACGTTTTCTGACGTTGCGGCCCATATGGTTTCTGGGATCGTCATACTCTTTTCTGTATTTACCTTAACCCATTTATGACGAATGGACTTTTCTTTCTCAACTCTTTGAACAGGTCCATTTCTTATAAAAGGGGTGTCAAGTTATTTTTATTATTACAGTGTTTTATAGAAATTATTGTATTTAGTGCAAACAATGTAGACCCTGATCAGACGCCGCATTCAGCGGCGTCTGATCTTGCTCTACACTGTTTGCTAGTGTCCTTTTTATGAAACGCCAGGCTTAAATGGGTTAGGTATTCGGACAGACAGGCCTGAGCAAACAGTATATTGAGGTTTAACGGCCCAGTCGACTCTATGGGATCATGTCGAGCGCGTTTACCTAACCACACTTTTTCCTCCGCAGGCTTAGTCCTCTAAGCGGTTAACCAGTACCTGTGCACATTTTTTCGCCGCTAAGCGCGGCGTCTGATCAGGGTCTACACTATTTGTCACTCCTCATGAAGCAGTTCTTAGACACATCAATAGAATGTAAAATGGATTTTTAATCCATTTATGCCAGCGTCCCATAAAATGGACACTGGGAAAGAGTGTAGATCCAGGGTCTGATCTGGGTCTATACTGTTTGCAGTAAGTACAATAATTTCTATAAAACATTATTAAAATAAAACCTACCCAGACACCCCTTCTACTGAAAATGGACCTATCCAAAAAGTTGAGGTAGGAGTCTACTCGGCATAAAGGAGTAAAATTTTAGAAGTATGTCAAGGAGTTAAGATGTACGAGTATTTAGGGTAAATACATTCTGCAAGGAGAGCAATAAACACACACACACACACACACACACACACACACAAATGAAAGTACAGACAACCTTATTTATACCAACACTCGATACGACAAAACTCGTAGTAATGACAATTTGCCTGTCACAAATTCTTCGCTTAGGAGGTACCAATTAGTCAAAAATCATGCAAGAATATTGTATTTATTACTTTAAAGAAACACATGTTTTAGATATTTGTTAGAATCGCCTCAGTAAGGTGATTCTAACATATATAAAAAAAACATATGTTCTATAAGGAAATAAGAACAAAACAAGACATATCAATCTGCTCATTAAATATTCTGTACACAACGAATACATTTTAATGGCAATGTCTTTGGGAACAAATACTGTCGTTGTAACAAGGGTTCACTGTACTGCATTGTCGAGTTTTCTGGACAAGACTAGCTACATGTATTTTCCGCGATTTAGGCCTCATCAGTGAGTGACGGCTGTTAATAACGTGCGACACTGCTTTTTATGCAATAATATATATCTACCTCATTACAAAAACACCTCTCCACAATAGCCACTTTAGTGCTCTCAATCGGGTTTTTGTTCTTTAGAGGTTGTACTGTATGCTGCATAAACATATATATAGGGCTGACACACTTGGCAGATTTTTTGCCATTTTGTGCAAGATAGACAAATTTTGCGACTTCCTATTTCCTCTCCAGTACACCAAATCAATTCTAAAAAGGGATCTACTATAAAAGGAAAGAATTTGCTCCCGCTGGGAGCAAATTCTTTCCTTTTAGAGTTGATCCCTCTTCAGAAGGAAGGTAAAAACAACTTCGCCTGAGTTGTCTACCCTGAATGTATATCGATTCACCGTAAACTGTGTGTATATTTAATTGATGTTTAGTACTCAATATTAATTAATTCTTACTATTTTCTCAAGTACATTGAATTGGTTTCCATTTGTTTTGTTTATCTTCCTGTTACACATCATAAAACTACACTTCTCGCGATGCTCATGTAGGTCATGGCGGTGCCATTTTTTAAATACCATCGCATAATTTACCTGGCCATGGTGGTTAAACCATAACTTTTATGTGAAAAAAGTATGGTTTACCTGTATTTTTTTTTTAATTTATAGTTTTATTTATTAATTTATTTATTTATTTAAACGTGGATTGTGTATAGTATGTTAATGACCGAATGGGACAATAACTGTAAAATTGAAGCACGTTGAACTCGTCCGACGAGGAGAGATTTAATATAGAAGGACTGTTACTAACTTGTATGACGTCACACTGGCTACAATAGCTTTCATTTTTTGTTTAGTTTTGTTTCATAGCTTCACTTCCAGTGTTATTTAGCTTTCTTTTTATTTGTTTTACTGAAATTTCAGAGGAAAATATGGTGGTCATATATGTACTAATATGAATTTAATAGGTGCTACCTATATCCGTGCGTCCAAATTATCATCACATACTTCATAGGTGGATTGGCCAGATCTAACTGAATTGATTTCAGACCACGCTTGACTTTTGAATCCACTGCATGAATTGCTGTAAAACGTTCAAGTCAATAATATTTCAGTAGTTTAGAGACATCGCCTCCAAATTTGTGGGACTTTTACCCGACCCGATCACATGAATTCGGGTTCTGCTTTAGTTACTAGCAGCTCTGCCATGGAGGCTTTAGGCAGCCCATCTATTTCGCGGGCCCCGATGGGCGGGGTCCATGCTTTCCGAAAACTAGTGTATGTCGGTAACAGGCACAACGACATACACTAGCGTTCGCTACCTGAAATCCATTTTACTGCTTCAGGATTTTTCCTAAAGACTTTTGACCATTTGTGCATTTTTGTCTTTGTTTCTTTTTGGTCATTTTTTTTTTGCGAGTCTACACATTATGAAAAGCAGCTGAAAAAAAAACATAAAAATAACAGCAATTTACATGATTTACAAACCGGTCGAACAAACACATTATTGTGTCGAAGTTTTTCAGATTATTACGTGAAAACAGCGTACAGTCTATGTGTTATAAAAAAAAATTACATCAAAGTATACCTTATGCACAAAACGAATCATGCTTAGCTTATAAAGAGACTGAGAATGGACAGAAATAAAATTCGAAGTGAAGACAAAATTCAAAAGGCGGCGATCACAAATTTTGTAGGCTGACGTCATGAGTCGCGTGATTCAACTCCCTGCAATTGGAATACTTGTAGTTATTTGCTGTTTTGTTGCTATTGTCGGCACGGCCGCCGTGTCAATAGTCTCTGCCAAATCACGGAACGCTTATTGTTTTTCAGGATAAGCACCGAACCACCCAAGCGTTTGTTGGACCAGTACATTTGTGGTCACACACATCACCAGTCACATAGTTAGTCTATAGTAGTGCGGTTCGGGTTGGACGCACTTAGAAAGTACGTTTTGCTAGACAACTAAACTATTATTCTGATAAGTCAGCACCTTCTCTCTCCATTGCGCGTGTTTAAGATAAGTTTAAAGTAATCGACATGAATTACTTTGGCATACATTGCGTGCTAACAGAAGTCAAAAGTTTTGCCTCATCACACAAAATATGCCTAAGCGGATTGGTGTATTCACGGAAACTTGTCAGTGTCAATGCTGCTCTGAATATATTTTATTTACATAAAAAAAAAAAGAAAGAAAAGAAAAGCTCAGTCTGAGGGTAATATGTTTTTTGTTGTTGTTTTTCTGATTTATTTTTGTTGTTGTAGTTTACATTTCTGCACATTTCAGGTCAGTCCTATTTTAACCCATTTATGCCTAACGTCCCATTAAAAGGGAACAGTGTCAACTGAAATCAGTCAGTCACTACGGACCTACACACGCGACTTTCGCAAATGCGAAATGCGTATGTGCAGATCCGTGGAAACTGATCTAAATAGACACTGTTTATACACTTTTTTTCTTGTCGCCGCTCATACCTGAGGCAGACACCATGGATGACGATTCTTTCGATCAAAGGCGTACAGTGCATGCCCTGGTCCTGCTGAACCCGGATATGCACTACCTTTGCAAACAGTACTGATCTAGACAGGGTGGACACTGGTCAGGGAAAAGTAAGGGAAATTTTATCTTTTCTTCATGGTCAGGGAAGAGTCAGGGAATATTGCAAATGGTCAGGGAAATTTAAAAAATATATATATATATAGACTAAGAAAGACAGGCCAAACCAAATCCATTCCGGGAACGCATCCGACACTCCAATAGTTTTCATACTATGACAAGTACCCAGTGATTAGGTGAACGGGAGGCAATTGTTCTGGTCATACTCTGCTAATGCACAGACGCAGGCTGCTCTATGTTTTCGCTATATATATGCCCCGAAGACTAACGTTCTCTTCGCTGCCCGTATGTCAAGAAGACTCATTTCTCAGCGTACGGACCATCAGTCATGCCGTGCATACCTAGCATTTATTCTGTTTTATCTCCCAGTAACGTTTGAGCGAGACAATTATATCGAAAAATGATTTATTGAAACTAAAACACGCCAAACACCATTTTGTTCCTCAAACAATGACTGATTATATGATATAACTATTATTATGCTGTGAAATGGTGGCAATCATTTATAAGCCGTAACTTGAGAAAACGTACCTTCTAATATGCGCACCCAACGAATACTCAAATCAGCCTGCGTATTCGCGCAGTCTGATCAGATTTTTCGTCGTCCGCATAAAGAACTTTTGCATCCTTGGCTATCCAAAAATACGCCCAGTGAAGATTTTTATCAGACTGCGCGATTGCGCAGGCTGATCTGAATCTTCGCTGGGCGCACATGTCAGAAGGTACGTTTTCTTGCTTTGCGGCTCATGGCTAAAAATGATTTCATTCAACATGCAAAGAAGTATTTTGTATAGACTGAAAAGTCTGTATAATCTCCTTATCAAATTTCGTTGTCCCTGAAGCATATGCAATCATCAAGACAAAAACAAAGAAATAATAGCGAAAACTCAGACTAGCACCGGGCTTAGTCTATATTTGAGTCAACAGCGCACACAAGTACTTATTATCATTTGACCCACTACGTGAGATAACGTACCTTCTAACATGTGCACACAACGAAGACTCAGATCAGCCTGCGCATCTGCGCAATCTGATCAGTCTTCGCTGTCCGCATGAACAAAAACTTTGCATCCTTGGCTATCCAAAATGCGCCTAGTGAAGATTCTGATCAGATTGCACAAATGCGCAGTCTGATCGCTTGGCGCTCATGCCCGCAGAATGTATTCTGACGTTGTGGCTAATTACGCTAAGGTGCACGACCCGCAAAAACGCACTGACATGATTATACCTATTTACCAATTCTAACTATCGGTGATAGGTCATTACAAAAGGAGTGATATAGGATTGTATACAAATCATAAAAGCGTGGTGTTGTAACTGAGTGTTAGTAGTAGAGTTTTTAGAAGAAGAGAAAAAAAACGGATGCCCCCACCGACAGTACACATGTGACCTTGAAAATGAGTTCAAAATGTAAACAAAAGAGCCAGAGAGTGCAACAATCAAAAGAAGCAACACACCCAAGGCGCCAAGAGGAATAAAAATATAGAAATATTGACAAGATGAAACCTACTTGTATGTAACAAAAAGCAGATGAACGAGCGCCCACTTCCCCAAATATTAGAACAAAACCTAACATGAAAACTTTGTACATTGAAGTACAAGATCTTGATTGGTTTATCTTTCTTATCTGGAGCCCTAAGAACCTCTATTGTTGTATGCCTTTCGTTGCGACCCCTTGAAACTATTGTTTTATCCCTCTTAACTGGAGCCCAAAGAACCTCTATTGTTTTATCTTTCTCACCTTGAGCCCTAAGAATTTTACAGTTTTATCCTCTTATCTGGAGCCCTATTAACTTTTAATGTTTAATCATTCTTATCTTGAGTGCTACGAACTGTTTTGTTTATTCCCCCCTTACCTGTAGTCCTAAGAACCTTTCGTTTTACCTCTTATCTGGAGCCCAAAGGACCTTTATTGTTTTTATTTTTCTTATCTTTAGCCCTAAGAACCTCTATTATTTTACCTCTCTAATATGGAACCCTTAGAACCTCTGTTGTTATTTCTCTCTTATCTATTTTATCTCTATTATATGGAGACCTTAGAACCTCTACTATTAAGCTCTTATCTGGAGTCCTAAGAAAATCGTTTTATCTCTTAGCTGGAGATCTAAGAACCTTTATTGGTTTGTCTCTCTTATCTGGAGGCGCAAGAACCTTTATTGTTTATCTCTTTTATCTAGAGCCCTCAAGAACCTCAACTGTATCTCTAATTTGGAGTCTTAATAACCTCTGTTGTTGTAGCGCTTATCTGGATCCCTAAGAACCTATTTCATTTTATCTCTTGCTTATCTGGAGCCTAAGAATATTTATTGTTTAGATCATTTATCTGGAGCCCAAAGAATCTCCTTTTGTATATATTATCTGTAACCGTAAGGACCTCTTTTGTTTCAGCTCTCTAATCTGGAGCCCAAAAAACTATTGCTTCATCCCTGTTATCTAGAGCCCTAAGAACTTCCTTTATTTAATCCGTCTTATTAGGAGCCCTAGGAACCTTTCTTGTTTAATTTGTGTCATCTTGAGCCCTAAGAACCTTTATTGTTTAATCCTCTAATATGGAGTTATAAGAACCTCTATTGTTTAATCTCTTACCTGGAGCTCATAAAAAATTGTTTTATCTCTCTCACCTGGAGCCCTAGGAACCTATATTGTTTTAGCTTTTATCTGGAACCCTGAGAAAATTGTTTTGTCTCTTTATTCGAACACTTAAAACCTCTGTTCTTTCTCTCTTATCTGGAGTCTAAGAACCTTTATTGTTTTATTTTTCTTATCTGGAGCCCTACGAACCACTTTTGCTTTATCTCTCTAATCTGGATTTTCACAAACTGATTATGTACTAAAAAGGTGATTACAGGGCACTCCTAGTAAGCCCTCCTTTCGAATGACTTTATTACGGTCGTGCAGCTAGTAAGCTTTGTTCGGCCTTCTATTTTCACATATAATGTATGAGCCTAATAGGACAGTTTCATTATGCTTACTTTGGACAGTGTCTTAGACTAGAACCAGAAAGGATACTATATCGATTTCTAATATTGTACAAACTGATATATAGTCAACAAAAACTAAGGCGTTCGACCGCCTTTGGAAATCTTCTGAATTTCAACAAGCTTATTTCTACGTAACCGGTAAACACATTATCCAGAAACGATAAAGAACATAGCGTCAACTTAATGGAAACGGTTACAAAAAGAAAGAAAGGCAATGATCAGGAATCGATACAATTACCTAACACCTTCCGTAACAAAAAAAAAAGGTAAGAGAAAAGTCCAGGGAGTGCCACAACCACAAACCGCATCCCAGACACCAAGAGGAAGAGGAAACAGACAAAACCAAACAAGCGCAAATCGAAAAGACACCAATGAAAAAAAGGACCTGTTTAAAGTAACGGCACCACAATCAAAACACTACAAACAGAAAGCCAAAAGGACAGTTTCTTCCCAAAAATGGCCAAACGGCTATCCAAAATAAAACTTTCACCAAGACATACAAGCAAAGACATACAATGACAGATACAGTAAACAACAGCACTGCAAAACGACTATATAGTCAGTAAAAAGAAGGAAAGAAAAAAAGTAATTTTGAATTTGTAAATGCAATTACGCTGTGCATACCTACGTGGCCAAGAAAGAATTGTCATGTGCGGTCGTTAGTCATTTAAACACATTTAAATACCAACACAACACACCAAATCTCAACCTAAAAACTGGACAGTTTCATATGATATATTACATGCTGAAAACGCAAACACAACGCACCAAATCTGTATTGTTTTGATAATAAAACCGAGGAAATCTCGTTTCTGAGATCAGCTCGTAGTGTTATGCGCTTGGAATCCAGGCTGTAGAATATTTTTGCAGCAATGTCTGTGGACTGTCAGCTGATGGGTAGGATTTATTGATGACAGTCTGTAGGCTTTGTGGGTATGGGCCGGAACGTTTTATTTCTGTTTCTCGGCCCACCGGGGTTCAACTGGGGGTTTTCGTTTGCTCCAGTATTTCAGTGGTTTTGTCTAATACCCCACGGATCTCATGGTGTCTCAACACGTTGTTTCTGGCGAGTCCTTAACTTTGCTTCATTATAGGCTTTATCTGCAATTTATTTGTTGCCCGTCATGATTCATGGATGTTGAAGACCTTCACGCGGACCGACATGTTGGGATCCCGTAAAGCTAGCTTCTGAGTTTCAACAAGTTTATTTTACGAAACCGGTAAACACATTAACCAGAAACGTAAATAACATAGCGTTAACTTAATGGAAACAGTTACAACACTGCAAAACTACTATTGAATAGTTATGAAAAAAAAAAAAGAAAGAAAAAAGTTATTTTTAAATTTCTAAATGCATTTTTGCAGTGCATGGCCTATGTGGGCCAACAGCCCCCTACCCCACCCTGCAAACTTTTATCTTGATTTATTGTAGACTAGCTCCTAGACCTTGATGTCATGTTTTATCACTCCTTACTATAAGCTGATTCAAATTTATGTATGACATCTTGTATAGCCAGTCTCTAATAGTTGGTCTCTGATATCTCCAAGATTAGTTGCTGCTATCAAAGAGGTGATGAGGCAGGCAGTAAGAAGTAGATGGCCCTTAGTTCATTAAGTAAATTAATAATTACAATTGATTGATGAAAATAATATTGAGTATCCGACTAGTAGCTAGTCTAGATTTATTGCAAAACCATTTGTCATAACTACCTATGCATAACAAGAGCTCCGCCAAGCGGGGCATTATACGCCCGTGGCAAGTAATAAGAGGTTGCAAATAAACTCCTGTATAATTCAGTGCGGACGACAGAAGCATTGCTATGCTTTAAGTTCATATGAACCTTTGGCTGATTTGTTTTTCCTATACTTCAATATCTGACCAAACAATCACAAAACAAAACTAAACACCCCCCCCCCCCCCCTACCCCCCAAAAAAAAGTTCTACAAGGAAATTTTTTGTAAAGCTTTAACTTGTTTTATACTGATTTTATTTTTGTATTTCAAGTGAGGCAACTCAAAAGTGTATTTAAATCCAAAAAGAATGATGGTTATAAGTGTTGACATCAATCAAGTTTTTTAATTCTATATAATTTAAAAAACTTATTTATAAAGATTTAATAACGGCAAAATTTCTGTGCAAACCTAATAAAAGAAGATGAAAAAATAAATAAATAAATAACTTGCCCATATGGCCATAGCTTTAGTTATTTACAAAAAGTATACCTATTATAAAATAAAATTTTCACACTATTTCCTCTAAACAATATGCTGCAAAAAGTTTACAAAATTACGAAAAGGGGCATAACTCGGCCAATATTTGGTGTACTGTAACCTCGAAATAATATGCGCTGCTCCACATCATTGTATAACTATTTAAGAAGTTTCAGCTTGATCGGATGTAAACTGTAGGAGGAGTTAGCCGGCAACAAAAAAAAAAAAAAAAATACAGAAATTTTCAAAGGGGTATAACTCTGCAAATATTTGGTGTACTGTAACCGCCAAACAATATGCGCTGCTCCACATCTTGGTCTAACTATAAATGAAGTTTCAGCTTGATCGGATCTAAATTGTACGAAAAGTTAGCCGGAATCGAAAAGTTTAATGAAATTTTAAAAGGGGCATAACTCTGCTAATATTTGGTGGACTATAACCTCGAAGCACTATGCGCTGCTCCACATCTTGGTCTAACTATAAATGAAGTTTCTGCCTGATCGAATGTAAACTGTAGGAGGAGTTAGCCGGATACGAAAAGTTTAATGAAATTTAAAAGGGGCATAACTCTGCTAATATAGGTGGACTGTAACCTTGAAACAATATGCGCTGCGCCACATCATGGTCTAACTATAAATGAAGTTTCAGCTTGATTGGATGTAAAGTATAGGAGGAATTAACCAGAAACGAAAAGTTTAATGAAATTTTAAAAGAGGCATAACTCTGTTAATATCTGGTGGACTGTAACCTCGAAACACTATGCGCTGCTCCACAACTTGGTCTAACTATAAATGAAGTTTTAGCCTGATCGGATGTAAATTGTAGGAGTTAGCCAGAAACGAAAAGTTTAATGAAATGTAAAAGGGGCGTAACTCTGCTAATGTAGACCTTGAAATAATATGCGCTGCGCCACATCATGGTCTAACACTAAATGAAGTTTCAGCTTGACTGGATGTAAAGTATAGGAGGAATTAACCGGAAACCAAAAGTTTAATAAAATTTTAAAAGGGGCATAGCTCTGCTAATATTTGGTGGACTGTAACATCGAAACAATATGCGCTGCTCCACATCATGGTCTTACTATAAATAAAGTTTAAGCTTGAGCGGATGTAAAGTGTAGGAGGAGTTAACCGGAAACGAAAAGTTTTCTGAAATTTTCAAAGAGGCATAACTCTGCTAATATTTGGGTGACTGCAAGCCCGAAACAATATGCGCTGCTCCACATCATGGTCTAACTATATACAAAGTTTTAGCTTGATCGGATTTAAACTATAAGAGAAGTTAGCCGGAAACGAAAGAGTTTACCGACGCACGCCATACCCCGTAACATAATACGTCCCGTTTTTAAACTGGCGTATGAAAAGTTTTATTCTAGTCATTGGTTAATAAAAAGCAAATATTTTCACTTTTTCCCAATGTGAAAATGAATGCAAATTATGTAGAAATCTGTAGGGTAGTTAACTTGGAGGCAGATTTTCAACAACTTCCGCTTGTTCAATTTTTTTCTGAAATTTTCACAATATTATTGTGAAACATCAATTATTCAAATTCAGCAAAGAAAAGTAAAACATATTTTCTTAGTCAAAATTTCCAAAAAATCACCTTACTATAGAAATTGCATAGCTCAGACTAATTTTTTGGCTATTTATTAAATTCTAGGGTAATTATTTGAGAACAAGACTCAGAAATGGAAAAGACAAATGATTTCTGATAACATATGGTCAGCCAGAACAAAATATTTTCATTTAAAATAAAACACCAAGCGAAAACATCTTTCCAAATGATGTCAAAAGATCGGTAGTTTAATGTGAAATACTCAAACACAACGCACCAAATCTGTTTTCATAACAAAACTGAGGAAGTCGCGTTTGTCAAAGGCAGCTTGTAGTGTTATGCGCTTGGAATTCAGGCTGTAGGATATTCTTGAGCAGCTGGTGGGTAGGATTTACTGATTACAGTCTGTAGACTTTCATTTTAACGCATTTAAATACCAACACAGCGTCAGCTTAATTGAAACAGTTACAACACTGCAAAACTACTGTTGAATAGTTATAGAAAATGGAAAGAGAAAAGTTAATTTTGAATTTCTAAATGCATTTATGCAGTGCGTAGCCTATGTGGGCCAACAAAGAATTGTCATGTGTGGTAGCTGTTCATTTAAATGCATTTAAATGCCAACACAACACACCAAATCTCAACCACAAAACTAGACAGTTTCATGTAGTTGCGGTCATGGTACCAAAGCCGTAATCCAAACTCATAAATCCATAAACGAATGACGAATCAGAATGTTCAGACCAACAGACATGGACCCCAGAACAAAGGGTGTAATCAGGCGTCCGCGGATAGTAAGAATTACTTGGTAAGCAAGCTTCGCCCACCATGCCCATAGGTCTGAACGAAGGAAATATCGGTAGAAGCGTATGTCCGGCCGGGATTTGGGAAGTCTACTTATGGCGCGTTACTGGCAAAAACATCAGAAACAATTCTGGAAACTGCCACATTGTAGGGATTGACTAGATCATGATGTCTCCCATAGAACTTCTTAAGTGTTGCTACCAGTTTGGTTTTTTGATACCCCTGGCTCAACAACTTTGTAGTGAGCACTTTCCCACGCTCCATGAAGTCCTGATAATTTGAACAGGTTCTGGCATAACGGATTAACTGTGAAACGTAAACGCCGTATGCTGGTGCAGAAGGGATATTACTGCTCAGGAATGGAAAGTTAACAATGGGAAAATTGAAGTCATCCCGTTTGTCGTAAAGCCTAGTAGTAAGCTTTCCATTGTCAATGTAGAGATAACAATCCAAGTATGAGGAGGAGGCTGCAGTCTCCGTTGTTTCCTTGATTTCAAGTTCGTGTGGATAGATGAATTCTAAATACTCTGCAAATTTTGTGTTTTTCAGAGACAATACATCATCTATATATCTGTAGGTGAAATTGAATTGTTGTGCGAGGTTTTTCTTGCCTGCTTGGAGGAGACTTTGTACAAACTCCGCCTCATACGATTGTAAAATAGTGGGTTTCCTTATCTGCTAGTTTCCCACGATTACGCAATACCAGGTGTCAGGTGCGGAGCTTGGCATTTAAGATTAATGTGATCTGTTATCTTTAGTATTTGTTTAAGAACATTGTTTATTTTGTTTAGTTAAAGTTAGTATTTATTCAGGTGTAGGTTGTGCAATAATGATTGGCATAAGCTATTAATTATCTGAAAATGATTGAAGTAAACCGTTAGTCATTTTGGCATCTTGTTGACAGATGTTACTTTATGTAGGATTATTGCACAAGCGATATGAATAGATAGGGGTTATCTTGACAAAGATTGATAGGTTTTGGCAAGCTTCCAAATATTTGGTGCCTGGGAAATTGCGTTGTTCACATGATTATGAGTCATTCCGGTCTGCTCTCATTGGTAGTTATTTTTAGTAACTCACGCATTAGGTGGCGCTGTAGGGTTATTGGAGGACTCTGATTGGATGGGGATCATGTGATCAGAGGGCGCTGGCGTGAGTTGCTATCACATGACTCTTTGTGTATATAAAGAGAGGATGTGTGTGAGAGAGTGAGTAGTTTTTGGATTTAGTTTTAGTTGGAGTTTTGAATTTAGTTTGATTAGTTTTAGAACCGGGTTGTAAAAATTAAAATATATTATTGAAATTACTTGTTGAATTTATTTAAAATTCTAAATTGGGACTTTGAAAGTAAAGTAGAGAAAACACAACGCGTATTTGAGAAGAGACAACACTGAACTAACTTCGCTACGTTACAGACGTCGTTTGGTGCCTACAAGACCAGGATAAAGAACTTAAGCTGAAGCGGACATCAACGGCGATAAAGAACTTGTGCTGAAGCGGACATCAACGGCGATAAAGAACTTGTGTTGAAGTGGACAACAGCGGCGACATTGATCAGAAACTCATCGATAAGGTAGGACGTGCTACATTTTTCTTTGAGTTATAGCAATCGGCTAGCCTTACAAACAAAAAGAGTCATCATGGATGTTGATAATGCTGGTGCTGGTATTGGTCAAGTTTTTCAACAATTGGCGGTGCAAATGGCAAATGTTTCGTCTGCATTAAATGCACAGGGTATTTCGCAAATTGTTCAGGTTTTCGATGGTAATCCCAAGAACTTTAGGGATTGGATAAAACAGATAGAAAAGTACTGTAAGTTAACAAATTTACCTGAGGCAAGAAAGAAACTGGTTGCTTTTCAAGCAAGTAAAGGGGCAGTTAGTGGTTACATTCAGAGGTATATGGATGCATTTCCACAAAATACGTGGAATGATTTAAGGGGAGAATTGGCAAAGAGGTTCTCAGATGTAACTGATTCTCAGTATGCACTGAGTTTGTTGAGATCAGTAAGACAGAACTAGGGGAAAATATTCAGATATATGCAGAAAGAATTTTGTCCTTAGCGGAAGAAGCTTTTGCTGGACAAGGGGTTAATGCTGTGGAGAGACAGTTAATTGATACGTTTGTAGATGGACTGGTAAATAATGATCAGTTGAAAATGAAAATATTACGTGATAACCCAGACACTTTGCAAGGGGCAATCTCTATTGCAACTAAAGAACAAAATTTAAGGGCTCGTGTAAATCTCTCTAGTTCTTTTCACCCACCTTATAAATCTGAAAGAAGGGAAGAACCTATGGAGGTAGATCATTATCGTCCGGTAAAATGTTTTAAATGTCATAAAACAGGACATACAAAAAAGAATTGTAAAAATGTAAATTCAGTTGATGACAAAACTGGGGCATCTAATATTAAAAGATTTAAAGTAAGATGTTGGGGATGCGGTAAAGAAGGACATATATTAAAATTTTGTAGACAAAATGACAGACAGACTGAAAGACCTAACATAGGTCATGGACAAAGACGAACAGAGCAGGAAAACTAGGTAGCTCTTTGCATGTTGAAGCCGATGCAAAGAGTGAGAATAAAAACATGACAGAAGATATTCCAACTTATAAAATTAATTTAGCAGGCAGTCCAAATTCTTGTATTATTAAAATTGGAAAAAATAAATTTAGATCTCTTGTTGATACAGGTGCAGAAGTATATTTGATGCATCGTCGAGTTTATGACTCATTAAAAGTAAAACCTAAATTGCAGCATAAGAAAATTTATTTAAGTTCAGTAAGTGGTGATGCTTTAAAAATTGATGGTTGCATAAACCTTACTTTTACTATTGGTGGTACCGAAATGCAGCATTTATTTTATGTAGTGCGTGACATGAATCGTAATCTAATATTGGGTACAGACTGGCTACGTCAGCATGGAGTCAGAATTTATTATGATCTTGGATGTCTCAGAATTGCGAACAAGACTTATGTGAATCTAGAGGAAGATATCCATATCTCTTCGGTAGCTAGAATAAAGTATACCACTTTGTTGAAACCTCATTCGGCAACCATATGTTATGGAAAGATTAGGCAAAATCCGGATATTCCAGTAAAAACAGATTATCAGGTTTCTGCTGTATGTAAAGGCTTCGTTCATAGAGAACCAGGTTTACAGGTTGTAGACTCTGTTAGTAGATTAAGGAAAGACAGAAGTATTCCTATTTTGGTGACCAACAATACGAACAAATTTATAAAGATCTTTAGACATGGTGTTTTGGCAAAGGTTGAATCTTTAGTTAATCAAAATATGGCTGAGGTTAGTTCAGTAATGAAGGGTCAAAAATTTGATTCAAAGGTTGATTTGAAGGATCTACATGTATCCGAAGAATTTAGGGATAAGATTGAACCCCTTATTGTTAGAAATTCAGATTTGTTTGCGAGTAAGGATACTGAACTTGGTCACACTGATACTGTGAAAATGAAAATTGACACTGGGAATGCTAATCCAATAAAATTGAGGCCTTATAGGACGCCTCTCAACAATAGGCGTGTAATTGATGAAACTATAGATGAGATGTTAGAGTCAAATATCATTAGAAGATCTCGATCGCCTTGGAGTTTTCCAGTAGTAATTGTTGATAAGAAGGACGGCTCTAAGCGATTTTGTGTTGATTTTAGAAAACTGAACCAGGTTACTAAGAAAAATTCGTATCCTCTCTCAGTGATCGATGATATATTGGCATTGTTAGGAAAGGCAAAGTATTTTACTTCACTTTTGAAAAGTGGATATTGGCAAGTTTTGATGGATGAGGCGGACAAGGAAAAGACAGCTTTCGCTTGTCATAGAGGTCTGTTTGAGTTCAATGTCATGCCTTTCGGTCTTTCGAATGCTCCGGCGGTGTTCCAGGAGTTGATGTCGGTGGTTTTGCAAGGTCTTGGTGATTTTGCTATTGCTTACCTTGATGATATCTTGGTTTTTAGTCCGACGTTGGAAGATCATTTGAAACATTTGGACGTGATCTTTGGTAGATTGCGGAAGCATGATTTGAGGCTCAAGTTGAAGAAATGTAATTTCTTGGAGTTTGAGACAAATTACCTTGGTTTTATTATTGGTCGTGAAGGTATTAAGCCTGATCCTAAGAAAGTGGAAGCTATAAGATCTCTACCTGTTCCCACTTGTGTTAGAGAGGTTAGGTCATTCATTGGTATGAGTTCATACTATCGTAGATTCATTCCAAACTTTTCGGAAATTGCAGAACCTATCATAGCTTTGACAAAGAAACATGCCCATTACAAATGGTCAGAAAAGCATGATAAGGCTTTCCAATATTTAAAAGATAGTCTTTCGGTTGTTCCATTATTGGCTTATCCTGATCCTAATAAGCCATATACGCTCTATACAGATGCTAGTGGAACATGTATTGGTGCCTGCCTTACACAGTCTTGTGAGGAGATAGATGATACTCTACCAAATGTTAATAATGAAAAGCCCATCTACTATCTGTCTCATAAATTGAGTAGAACGCAGTGTAAATGGTCAACTGTTGAAAAGGAAGCTTATGCTATCCATTTTGCTTTACAGAAACTAGATCACTATTTACATGGAGCACAATTTGTGATCAAGACAGATCATAAACCTTTAAAGTATCTGCTCGAGTCACGCATGCAGAATAAAAAGATACAATTATGGGCTCTGAGTATGGCTGGTTACAATTGTACCATTGAGTACAAAGCTGGTACATTTAACACTTGTGCTGATCTGCTATCAAGGAAACCAGATGATGCAGATAAATGTCAAGAGGATTTGACAGATGAGGTAGATCTTGACGTTAATGATAACACCTTTGAGGTTAACGTCATAGATTCTAATCAGTTTGAACCAAAAGAGTTCGCAAGCTGCGAGATTCCTTTTGAGGATTCCCTGGTGAAGCCAGACGAATGTCTACCAGGACTCGATATGGTTAATGAACAGAATAAGGATGATGAGATTGTTGAGTTTAAGACAATTCTTGTTCATGGTGAACCTAGTAAAGAAGTTCAGCGAAGGTATCTTGTGATTGATGAGGTACTTTATTATTTAACGGATCCTGATGGTGACACTGTTTTGCGCTTATATGTTCCTAAACACTTAAGGGCAGTTGTTATAAGGCAGTATCATGATGATAATGGTCATATGGGTGTACAAAAGACTTTTGACTGCATTCGACAGAAATATTTTTGGCCAAATTTATTCAAAGAAATATATCAGTATGTTTCTAGTTGTACTACCTGTCAGACAAGATCTTTGCAGAAAATAAGGCAACCCTTACAGAAAACGGATATTCCACCGTATCCTATGGCAAAGTTATCTCTTGATTTGTCGGGACCATATCCAACAACGTTGTCTAACAATAAGTATATTATTGCTTTTGTCGACTGGTTTAGTGGTTGGCCTGAGGCTTTCGCAGTCCCTGATAAGACAGCTGATACTGTTGCACACTTGTTGATTGAAGAGATTTTCCCTAGATTTGGTTGTCCATTACAGATTGTGACGGATAATGGGTCGGAAAATGTAAACAAAGTTGTTCGTGAAACTTTGGAATCTTTAAATATTCATCACGTTCTCACTAGTGTATATCATCCTCAAAGCAACGCTAAAGTGGAACGTTTTCATAGGACACTTCATGATGTCTTATCGAAAAAATTATCTGAAAATCAACAAACTTGGGATTTGTATCTGAATCAAGCTTTGGCTGCAATAAGGTTTAATATTAGTGTATCTTCAAAATTTTCACCTTTCTTCTTGTTATACAACAGAGATGTTGTTTTGCCCATTGACAATTTGTTGAAACCTCGTAGAAAATATCAGGGTGAAGAATTGCATCAGATAGCTCTTCAGGAACAGCATAAATCGTTTACTTTAGTCAGACGATACTTGAAGCAAGCGAAGAAAAGACAAGCCAAATATGCTGATAAAGGAACAAAGCAGGTTGAGTTTCAAATAAATGATCCTGTATATTATAAGAACAATCAGAGGAAGGGAAAGCTTGATTGTAAATGGAAACCTTTCTACAGGATAATTGAGAGAAAAGGTCCTGCAACTTATGTGATCAAGAATCAGCTTAATGGATCAACATGTAAGGTCCATGCAGAAATGCTAAGAGCTGCTAATATTGATGAATGGGATATACCAACAACCCATGATGGAAGACCAATGCGAAAGAC
Source organism: Anodontia alba (assembly GCA_964016985.1). Classification (NCBI taxonomy): domain Eukaryota; kingdom Metazoa; phylum Mollusca; class Bivalvia; order Lucinida; family Lucinidae; genus Anodontia; species Anodontia alba. The sequence continues at coordinate 42,693,948 of OZ024827.1, forward strand.
GGCATATGCTATTCCACCAGAGCAGTCTTTAGATGAACATGATAGTGATTCTGAACAAGAGGGTCCGTATGAGAAGCTCGCCAAGAAGTATCAGAAAGAAAGAGAAGATTCAGACGATGAGGACAACATTCCTTTAATGGAATTGTCTAAACGACTGAAAGCTAATAAAGCCATGGAACAGCAACAAAATGAGGATTCTAGAGCGGAGGAATCTGAGGGTGTTATAGAAGAAACAATGGATTTCGAACCTGCAACGGATTCTGATTCGCTAACTGAGACTTATTTTGATGAAGATGCTGATAATGCTATGTCTGTGAATGAAATTAAAATATTAGACACTTTTGATAAAGCATCTCCAGAATTGTCGAACAAATCAAAGAAAAAGAAAAAGAAATTGACAAACACCAATAGTTCGAACAAAAAGTTTAAACGATTGCTTCAAGCAATGGCAGATATGTTTTAATGTTTTAAGTATTAAGGCTTCAGAATATAAACAATTTGCATAGGTGGTTGGTTATTTAATTATATTCTGGCAAATTGTTTAAATAGGTGATATTTCCTATGGTATTATATTTATATATTTTTACTTTGTGTGTGTTTTCAGGTTGTAACAGATGCAAAGTTACAACATGGGTTACACATTCTTGATCGTGTGTGCATTAAGTAGCTATACCTCAGGTTTAGTTGTACATGAAAATGTAGTTTTTCATAAAACCAATGAAGTATCTTCGAATCATGCTCGTTGGTTAGTGACTTTTATACATGATTTGCGACCTTACGAGGTCTTTATTGATAAAATAAATAAAGACTTGGACATGACACATGAAATAATGAAAACGTTGACGGACTGGTATAGACGTAATAATTTTACAGGGTATGTTTTCACATTTGAAAGCTTACATCATGAAATAGGTATGTTAAATGATACTTATCAGACAGTTAAAGATAATTTTATTGATTATCAGTCTCTGAAATCTGATCAAAGAAGATCAAAACGATCATTGTTACCAATCATTGGGCAAGCTGTGAGTCTGTTATTTGGGACAGTTTCTGATGTAGATTTAGAGAATATCAGAAGATCAGTTGAGGATCTTGCTTTAAATCAAGAAAGTATAATACATAACCTTGAACAAAGTATGACGATTCTGAATTTATCAAGAGTTGAAATAGCTGAGAATCGCCGTGCTATCATCGATTTAGTGCAATGTGTACAAGCATTAGATGATAAAATTAAGGAATTAGAAAGTGCTTTTTATACACGTTTTTCTAGACTTGAGCAATTCGTAAACACTTATTTTCAGTTCAAACTTATATTAGAAGAAATAGGACAGTCTACTCAAAATGCTATTGTTTATTTAGAAACTCTTAGAACAGAATTAAACATGTTATCTTTAAATCATTTGTCACCAAGCACAATCTCACCAAAGAATTTGAGAGAATTACTTTTAGATATTAGAAATAAGTTACCTGCATCTATAAAACTTCCTGCTGACCCAGTGAATAATATTTGGTATTTTTATAATACTATAACTTGTAATGCATATCTTGATGGTCATAAAATCTTAATTGTTCTTTCCATACCTTTGTTAGATGATAAAGAAAGTTATGAGATTTATAAAATACACAACTTACCATTGTCTAAGCATGGTACGTCGACTTTGAAAGATAAAAATATAGGTCTAACAGCTAAATATGATTTGTCTGTAGAGGCATTGATGATTAACAAAGAACGGACTAAATATGCATTATTGTCCTCAAATGACTTCGATGCATGCAACAATCGATATATGCCGTTTTGTAATCCAAAAAGTCCAATTTATCAGATCAATTTAAGTAAATCTTGCATTATTGCATTATTTTTGAAAAATGGAGAAAATGTAAGAAAATACTGTAAAAGTACAGTGTATTTTGATTCACAGTTACCTGTTGCAGAGTATATTCATTCAGGTGTATGGGTTGTAGCAACGTATGAAACTATGAAATTTACCATAGTATGCCAAGACCAGTCTGAAATGCAACGTGATATTACTGTCTATCCACCCCTGGGAATAGTTAAATTAAATATGACGTGTGGTGCAGCGAATGATTATTTACGTCTGCCGCCATATTATGAAAAGGAGGTTAAGGGTCATATTTCAGATACTTGGGGTTCTCTGTTGAAACTTAGGAATATTACTCAGTTTTCTTTATGGAGAAACTTTAGTTCTGTTTTTCCCAATGTAACTTCAGTAGAAATTACGGATGATCTTAAGAATTTAAAACAGGTTTCTATGTCGTCTTTTATAGATTACGTTCATAATTATAGAAAGGTTGATGTGCAAAGCAAGTCAATGTCTGTTTGGACATATGTGATAATAATTTTCAGTACCTGTGTTGCATTAGCAGTGGTTATTTTCATGTACAAGAGATATTTTCATAAGAAAATGGTTATAGTTTTAATAAGAGGTTAGCTGGTTGTTGTAGCGATAAGAATGGTGTGGCTGGGTCCTCGACCATTGAAGAGAAGAGGTCGGTGTCGTCTGAACCGGACGAGATTGTTAGTCACAAATCTGGGAGGCAGATAACTTCCACACCAGACCAGAAGGAAGCAAGGGTATTAATTGCTTCGTTGATGAGGGATACAAGGAAATGAGTGGTCCCTGTGGCGTCAAATGTTTAAAATAGTACGCGTAAAATATTAAGTCCATGGTGTTGCCCTCAAGGCAGCGCTGTGGCGAAGACATATTTGATTTTTGTAAAGAATGACTTTATGTAGAAGTCCAGCGTTTAACCCTAAAGGTTGAGCGTTGGTGAAGATGTAAATATAGACTTTTGATGTAATATTGCTTGATTTGTATTGGAAAATAAAACACAGTAAGGTACATTTTCTACCCGAGTGCTTATTGGACCTATAAATGTAGGACTAACTGTTAAAATTTCAGATATCATCCTGTTTAGTGACAGACAGAAGTTCAAATCCAAAAGTTGTTGACAGATGGATCACATGTGCCAGTTATTTTATGGAGTGATGATAAAATGTCATAGTAAATCAACCCTGATAAATATTATCTAAACATATAAAATGTTATTCCAACATGCCAACACCTAGTAATTTTAAGCTTGGCAGATATGAGTATTATATATACCTATGTTTTTACATCACAGTCATAAGTCGAAATTGATTTCATACTAAGAAGTTCTCTGAAGTAATTTAAAATACAAAGTAAAAAAAAAAAAAAAAAAAAAAAAAAAAATGAATGCCATACGTATAGTGACCAGAGAGTTAGTGGAGGAGTTTGGTGCTGAAAGAAAATTTTATATTTTGGACATTTCTCAGTCTTTAGAATTGGTGTCAAACCTGGAAGGAAGAATGGATAGACTGTATTACAATATTCAACATAATGTTGAACAGTCTGAAGAAAAAGATATTGGGTACCAGCCTATGAGTAATGATAATGTATCTATCGATTTGGGGATGAAACTGCCACTAAAAACTCCAGAAGATAATAACAACACCAACAGCGAAGATTTATCTTTAGATGAGCCTGGACAAAATGTGATTCGAGAGGATGAGATTCCGACGTGTGAAATGGGGGACGATGAAGTCTTTTATAAGGGTACTGGGACAAAAGAAGATCCAATGGAAATCAACTGAATTGATCGACATTTATAGACAGTGACATTTACTGGCAGTGAATTTGGCGGGGATATAATGGTCTTACTGTGCTGTATATACATATGTGACTGAACTGTTTGTTGTTTCAGATTTATATTTTGGATAAATGTATGTATTTCATGTTTCTTTCATGTTATCATCTTCATTTTGTCATTAAAATGTGAGTATAAGGGAATCAGTGGACGTATAGATTTGGTGTATTGGAAATCGTGTCGTTTATATATAGTGAATTTAAATGGCTGATTTCCTTATATGTGTTGTTTCACACACCTACATTTCTGTATGGGTATTATGGAAGTGTATGGGTGTGCGTAGTTAAGGTAATATTTTAAATGATTCATTTGTTGAAAATGTAAATTGTAAATTTATGAATAGGGAGAGAGAGTGAGAAAGAAATGTTTTGTGAATTTTACTAAATATTATGTAGTAAAATTCTTTGAGGACAGGGCGGATGTAAAATAGTGGGTTTCCTTATCTGCTATTTTCCCACGATTACGCAGTACCAGGTGTCAGGTGCGGAGCTTGGCATTTAAGATTAATGTGATCTGTTATCTTTAGTATTTGTTTAAGAACATTGTTTATTTTGTTTAGTTATAGTTAGTATTTATTCAGGTGTAGGTTGTGCAATAATGATTGGCATAAGCTATTAATTATCTGAAAATGATTGACGTAAACCGTTAGTCATTTTGGCATCTTGTTGACAGATGTTACTTTATGTAGGATTATTGCACAAGCGATATGAATAGATAGGGGTTATCTTGACAAAGATTGATAGGTTTTGGCAAGCTTCCAAATATTTGGTGCCTGGGAAATTGCGTTGTTCACATGATTATGAGTCATTCCGGTCTGCTCTCATTGGTAGTTATTTTTAGTAACTCACGCATTAGGTGGCGCTGTAGGGTTATTGGAGGACTCTGATTGGATGGGGATCATGTGATCAGAGGGCGCTGGCGTGAGTTGCTATCACATGACTCTTTGTGTATATAAAGAGAGGATGTGTGTGAGAGAGTGAGTAGTTTTTGGATTTAGTTTTAGTTGGAGTTTTGAATTTAGTTTGATTAGTTTTAGAACCGGGTTGTAAAAATTAAAATATATTATTGAAATTACTTGTTGAATTTATTTAAAATTCTAAATTGGGACTTTGCAAGTAAAGTAGAGAAAACACAACGCGTATTTGAGAAGAGAAAACACTGAACTAACTTCGCTACGTTACACGATTATAAAAACAAGTCGGCAAGTAACGGTGCACAGTTAGTACCCATCGGTATGCCGATTGCTTGCTGAAATATCTGACCGCCGAACTCCACAAAAATATTGTCGATTAGATATTCCAGCATCTTTATGACATCTGCATCTGAGTATTTTTGTGGCGCATCAGAGTGATCCCGAACGAAGTATGTGTCTTTGTAGCCAATGACAACATACTGAAATCGACGGTTATCATTCTTGTGGAAGAAACACTGGTTGATAATTGCCTTTAATTTAGATTTCAAATTATCATGAGGAATAGTAGTGAAAAGAGTAGAGAAATCGGAAGATTTTATACTGTTGACGGAATGAAGAGATTGTGCCTTTAGGTTTCCTAAGAGCTCTTTGGAGTTTTTCAGGATCCACATCTGATTAACACCACTTCTGGCATATGCAGTGTCATAATACTTCTGAAGGCCTTCTTTAACTGCGGTTAGTATTCGTGTTAGAATCTGAGAAAGAGGCTTGGTTGAGCACTTAGCTGAACCCGCAATATATCTCTGCTTGTACGGATCCTTGTGAAGTTTAGGAATCCAATACAGTTTGGGAAGGTCAGTATCTTCCTCTGGGAGGGAAATTCCAAATGTCAGCATCACCGAATGGTGGTTTTGTAGAATTTCTTCCTTGGACATAGCAGTAAGATTATATGTAGGGTTTCCGGTCATGGTACTCATACCAAGCTCTTCCATTAAGCAGTTTATATAGTGTGTTTTGCAAACAAATACAATGTTGTTAGATGCCTTGTCGGCTTGAACAAAGACAAACTTCTCATGGATTTCAGCTAACTCAGCAGCAACATCTGGATCATCAAATACCGATTCATGTCGGCGAGATATGGTTCTGCTGAGTACTGAGACACGTCTGTTAACCAAGGACATTACCGATTTAACCCATTCAGACAGGGTGTCAACCTCCACGTTCTCTTTCTTGGCCCAGCGTCGTGCATACTCTTCAACAGAATCCAATATAAATTTGGAATTCTGTTTCCAAGTAAAAGACCTGGGTTCCCTATATTTAGGGCCTTTGGAAACAATGTCCCTGAGTTTGCTAGTCCTGACTATATTGAGGTCACCTGTTATGACGTGACCGGCTGGATTATAGCAGAACTCCGATGCTTTACAGGAACACGCTGAGGGGTTTCGGGTAATGTTCTCAGTATTTAGCCCTTGCAGCACGTTTTTGTAATTGAAAATTTTAGGTGCAGTGGGAGACGAATAACTGTAGGAGATGATAGGTGAATGAAATATTACATGTAAAAGAAACGCAAACACAACGCATCAAATCTGTATTCTGTTTTGATAATAAAACCGCCCAGGCTATGGGATATTCTTACAGCAATATCTGTTGACTGGCAGCTGGTGGATAGGATTTATTGATGACAGTCTATAGGCTTTGCAGGTCTGGGCCGTAACGTTTTATTTCTGTTTCTCGGCTCATCGGGGTTCAACTGGTGGTTTTCGTTTGCTGCAGTTGAACCCGGATGGGCAGAGAAACAGAAATAAAACGTTCCGGCCCAGACCTACAAACACCTACAGTGGTGTTGTTTGATACCCCAGGGATCTCAAGGTGTCTCAAGACGTGTTTCGGCTGAGTCTTCAACTTTGCTTCATTCATTATAGGCTTTATCGGCAATTTATTTGTTGCCCATAATGATTCATGGATGTGTTGTAATCTCCACGCGGACCGAAGGATTAGGATTCCGTAAAGCTAGCCTAAGCCTCCTCAACCCCCCCCCGCCCCCCCCCCCCCCCCCCCCCCCCTCCAGTACTCGTAGTGTTTCATTTACAAATGTTTAACAATTATGTAAGTTAAAGATTTATTCAGTTAAGTTTGGATAACAGAATTGCTATCTGTTCTTTTGTAGCTGTTTAAGTGTATTTGTCTGTCCTTCCCATTGATGTTGAGAAATTGATGTGAATCTGATTGTATCAGTTCCTAAGTTCCTTTGTATAGAGCTACTGTTACCATTTCTTCCATTTTATGTGTCTTGTCTGTGTAAACAGAAACAATTGACGTTCATTTGAAATCTCAGCCGTGAATCTTATGGCGTGATGAACGAAGCTATTTGCTTCTTGCAGCGATGTTTGTAGACTGACTGGACTATGTGACCGTCTCATGTCTATGTTGTCCGTGAATCAGAGAATATAAAATAGTTTTAAAGTGAGACTTCAGTAGCTGAAGTAGCCATGTTTACCAGAGCTGGAGGTGGGGACTTGTAACCTTTACTACTCTCTTGGCTAATTCAACAGACGACAACTTTAGAATATTGTCTCTTATTTCTTTTCAGAATACATGATTTAACAGTTTATGCAAATTGTCTCCATTTGGAGACAGTTTGCATGAAATGTCGAATCTTGTTTTCTGGGAAAAATAAGAAAAAAAAATCAACACGTCGTCTGCTGAAAATTTACTCAGAGTGCTAAGCGCTAATGGCGTTTTCTTCCTACATGCTTGACATACATGGATGCCATCCCGTGTGGCATATTTGCATAAATATGTGATATTGCTCAAGATTCAGAATGACAAACTGTGATATGTCCATTGAAAGACACGATAGGACGGTCCGGATTACCAGCTCTAATCATTTGCGATAATATATACAGATAGTTCAGATCTCGGCCGAAAGTGTCAACTGGCTGACTATAAAGACCATGCGGTTGTCTCTAGGTGATCAGTGGTGATAGCGACACGGTGCGAAAGTAGCACGTTACATTGTCCCACAAATAACAAACCACGTATTATAAGTCTCGCACACATTTCTTAAATCGTTTTTCTGTTGTTGTTTTTTTTTTTTTTTTTTTGGGGGGGGGGGGTGGGGTGGGGGGGTATGGGGGGTTTGTTTTCCATTACCTACTAAAATTTCCCCGTAAATGAAACAATGCTTACAACTGGGCCGCATCAAGCGAAAAAGTGGCTTTGAGCAATTACAAAATGTGCGGATTTACATCACAATGCGCATGCGCAAGGTCGTATCCGGGTCTTTGCTCTCCATTGCCACATTCTATTGTACCCAATGATTCTGGAAACGGACAGCGAAGGCCCTGATCTGACTGCGCGGGTGACTGCGCATCCGCGCAGTCTGATCTGGGACTTCGCTGTCGCGCAGTCTGATCTGGGACTTCGCTGTCCGCGCATTCCCGGAAGGCACATGTTCGCTTGGCCCGGCTCAGTTGTAGAAGATGGCGTGGCTGACGGAATTCTGTGTATTTGCTGACTCGAAAGCATCCAGCACTGAGCTGTGAAATCTTGTAAGTTCTATTCTAAATATATGACTAATCTGTTAGGCATTCTTCCATCATTTTTACCTATGAGCTCGTAGTAAAATAACCTTATTCAAATTTTAGGACTAGTATGGTAAGGAGTTTTTGTGTCCGAATATATTTTTAGGTAATTACGGTAGTATTGAAGCTTCTTTTATGATTCTTGAAATAAATGTCAGATGGCATTTCGAAATTTGCTCTTGACAAATGTAAATAAAAACCCATTCAACTGCGAGTCTTGTACTTCTTTATCAGTTTTAACTTCCTTTTTATGATGACCTTGAAAATCCATTAACCACTGGCAATACAGTGCGAGTCGAAAAATTAGTTGACATCACGGAAAATACCTATATTATTTTGATCCCCTTAAACCCCACTTTTACTGGGGTTTACAGGGGTACACATTTTTTTCTTATTTTGCTCCAAAAGCATAGATTGTGGGTACTCGTTAGAACCGCCTCCGCGAGGCGGTTCTAGCGAGTACCCACAATCTGTTTTGAGCAGAAATATGAAAAAATATCAGAATGTTTTATCTGAAATTATCCTTTATTTGGTTGTAAAATTCCCATTATATTTGAATAGGCGTGCTTTCGTAATGATCTGGATTTAACCAATTACTTTTCCGAAATTTTAGCCGCTCAATTGTTTTACCTTTAACCTTTCGATAGAGTGTTACGTGCCCTGAAATAACAATCAAAACGATTGCCTTTGGAAACAGAGAACCCATTACAGATAATAGTCTTGGCTTTAATGAGACTCTTCATAAGCAGTATACAGCTACCTATACCCCTTAACTGAAAGTCTGAAGAATTGTGTTGGCTGAACAGAACAGAAACAATTACATTGTTTATTCGCTTTATATTTTAAGATTAAACTCTTTTTTTTTTCTTGTTGTTTCCCAGACAAGAGGAATTGAAATTTCAGCCTGTTTATCTCGATAGTTCAAATACTACGTACATGAAACTCATTAGAACCGCGCCATGATCTGAGTCATTTTTATTTTCCTAGGATCCTGTTTTGAGACGCTTAGTGTAAAGAGGTTAAATCTTCGTTACATGTAATTGTTTCGAAGCATGCTTTTGTTGACCGGTTTCTTCAAACAAACCGATCCTTAATGCATTTTATACCGCATTTACCATATATAATTGGGTACCTTAATTGTTTACCAAACTTTTCTTGAATTTAGAGACGTCCAATAATACTCCTTGATGTTGGTTCTAAAAGACTTACTTCTGAATTAGTGGCAAACAATGTCTACACTGTTTGCTCAGACCGAATAGTTGAGATAAATACGACATTGTTCAAGAATTTTCAAAGATCAGCTGCATTGACATGACTGAGTGTTTCAATAATAACTAGGATCACTCCTTTTAAGGAAAATTGATCTATAAAATCATAAATAGAACCAGTGCGAAAAAGTCCTTCACGTATAAACAAATGCATTTGTTTTGTCTAACCATTACCGCAAAAATCATATCGGAACATTTTTTACGACACTTCGGAACTTTTTTACGACACTTCGAAGCTTCAAATTTACTTATCACCCTGCGTATTTGTTCAACAATAGTAGTGGATGCGTGAAGCACTTCGGAAGGTATCTTCACTTCCCATCACTTTAGTTCTTCATTCTTGTCGGTAGTTTGGTCATCTCTGATAACTTTGAGATAATTTCGATCTGCCATTAACTGCCCTTTATGTGCTTGCGAGGTGCAGACCGGTCCAGTCTTTAATGTTGTCTTGCCATCATTTCTTCTGCCCGTCCTTTCTTCTTCTCCCTTCAGCTGTGCCTTGCATAATTCTCTTTGCCATGCCAGACGAATAAGGTGTGATCGTACCGTGTGAGTTTTTGTTTGTACAGAAAATGTAATTGTTTTCGGTTTTGTCAAATATATAGGCCCGTTTAAAACTGAAACCTGGTCAAGATTTATAAAACCTCTCTTAATCAACGTCGAAAAACATTGATAAACCATTATGTAGATGTGGGGTATTTAAGATTGCAAATATTTTCTATTTGAATGCAGCCTCTTTAACAATATAAGACATAAACTGTTAACTGCTATTTCTCGGTTTTGTAACCTAGGGTCAGATGTTCATCTTTATGGAGATACAGACCTTTCTAACGAAACAAACATATCAATATGCATTTCTGTTCAGACTTTCATATTAGAAATTAAACGCATCTGATCATTACTTTGCAATATACTCACAATAAATATTTTGCTACGTTATAATACACTTAACAATAGACTTTTCCTTTTCTTTTCAAAAATACATATCTGTGCTTTTTCATTGTGGTTCATTTGACCCTGACTGTGGACTTATAGTAGGACTTATGGGAATACTACCTTAAAGCCTATATATGTACATTTACGAGAAGACAAAAGTTCCGATCCCCGTTGAGCGGAATATGATCTGCCAGCAATTGATTAGAATTATCATAGAACTTAAAACACATTGAAATTGCATAGACAGATGATAGGAGCTTTCAACCAAGGCAATTGGAGTCCATCGATCTGAATCGGAGTACCAGTATATAACATCTGAATTAATGTTAACCTTTACTACTCGCTGGGCAAATTCAGCAAACGACAGAATGATATTTTTTCTCATTTATTCCAGAAAAGAGGTTTTGACATTTCATGCAAATTGTCTCTGCATGAAATATCAAAGCCCATATTCTGAGAAAATAATGAAAAATATTTCAAAAAGTCGTCTGCTGAAAGATTTACCCAGCATGCTGTGCGTTGCAACGAAACGGAACACAACCGTCCGGTCAGAGTCTTTGATATGAAAGGCGCATGAGCAGTTTACAGAACGCAAAGAATCGAAAGAGCGAACAGGCAAGACTCTGATCAATTTACGCGGATATTGTTTGCTTATTAGTACTAGGTTGTTGGCTGTGCAGTGTGGCCAGGTGCATATCTTATTGAGCCCCAGTAAATGATCCGTAACCTTTACCTTTCTCTGGGCAGAGTCAGCAGACGACAGATTGATATTTTCTTTCTTTTTTTCTTTTTTTTTTATTTTCAGAAAATAGACATTGATATTTCATGCAAATTGTTTTCTTAAAAACACAATTTGAATGAAATGTCAAGGTTATTTTCTGAAAAATAAAATCAAAATATTGTCTGCTGTACTTTTTACCAGGCACGCTAAGTGGTAATGCGACAGTTTTCGTGCGTTTCTCAAATGCAATAAATTTTGTTGAGATGTTATAAAATTAATTTGGTGCTATAAACATGTACCTGCAAAGAGATAAAGTTGCTTAATACCCCACTCTCGTGTTAGAAAGCACTTATATTTGGTATCGTGAAAAAGGGAACATTACGTCATATGCAGTCAGCAAACGCTCCAATCAGTCTCCACAGCGCCTTCATTCTATTAAAGCGCTAAACAGAATTGTAGCAGACGACATTCTATGTTTTATGCATTCTTCAGAGTAAAAAAGACATGGCATTTCATGTGAATCACCTGCCTATTCACATGAAATGTCAAGCCTAATTTTCTCTGAAAAATACATAAAAATCAAACTATCGTCTGCTGCGGTTGTGACAGCACTTTAAAAGTTAAGCTTTACAGGGCAAATTCAGCAGGAAAGAAATGTGTGATATTTTAAAATAGGCTTAACATTTCATGCAAATACAATTTGCATGAAATGCCAAGGCCTATTATCTGTGAAAAATAAGAAAACTATTACAATAGGGCGTCTGCTGAAATTCTTCAAGTACCCAGAATGCTAAGCGAAATTAATTCTGTAAATGAAAAGCAAATGCCTTGATCAGATATGAGTAACACGAGTCTAGTCAGGGACAACACTGTTTGATGTAAGCTGATCATTGTACCATGAGAGAAAAGATTTTTTTTAACATGCGAACATTGAAAACCTAAGTCATTCCGCAACGGGCTTCCATTGTCCACTAACAGATTTGTTCGATAACACAGAATATATGGACGGGCGTCGAGGGCTTGATATGTCTGCACATATGTGCAGTCTGTTATGGTCCGCCGTTGCTGTCAAATTTGATCAAAAACATTTGGTTATGGAACTGTTCATATATGAGCTACTACATCAGAAAATGTACCTTGGAACAGGTGTTCCCAGCGAAGATTCAGATCAGCCTGCGCATTCGCGCAGTCTGATCAGAATCTTCACTTGGCGCATTTTGGATAGTCAAGTATGTAGAGTTTCTTTATGGTGACAATGAAGACTCTGATCAGACTGCGCGGACGCGCAGGCAGATCTGAGTCTTCGTTGGGCGTAAAAATGTCGGAAGGTACGTTGTCACATGCTGTGGCACATGTATTTGGGGGACAATAACGATCCTGGCAAGACCGTCCTGTTAGCGGTCTTGTTTTGGTTTGATTGGGACTGCTTTGGCTTTGTTATCACCTTTTGGGGGAAAAGGGAGCTGTTTGTCAAGTTTGCTTTTCGTTGGTTTGTAAGGAGTATCGTAGTTTGTTAACGTTTCATCGTCGTGACATTGGTAGGTTATGTTCTGTGACTATAGCCCTTCCTTAGACTGGCTGCAGTCGTTTCTGTTTTTTTTTTTTTTTTTTTTTTTTTTTTTTTTTGTTTTTTTTTTTTGTTTTTTTTTTTTGTTTTTTTAATTTTTATTATATTTAGTTATTTTTCTGAAGATTATTTTTTCTCTCTCTTTAATCCCTATTTCTCCTGCCTATATTCACCTGTTCTTTTCTACTAAGGGACGTAACTGAATAAATCAATATAAGCAATACCAGACTTGTATACCTTTGAAATCAAAAGAGAAAATGACAGACAATATAGAGTCTGGAGACAGACTAGCCCTTCCTGGACGTCATCTATACTCTTTTGCACTAATAATCTAAGTACGCACAGTGCATCAAAGTGTAGAAAAACACATTAAATGACACGTAACGTGAAAGAAAGGTCCTTATGCTATAATGGAACATCGACGGAGCAGCAGATAATCCGGACAGTAATCGAAACATTCCACAGTACCGTATCTGGCCTACCTATTCGGACAGACAGGCTGGAGCAAACATGTAGACCCAGATCAGACGCCGCAGAACTCGGCGTCTGATCAGGGTGTACACTTTGCTACTCATCCACCAGTTTTTACACACACCATTGGTAGTAAAATTGACTAGTTCTAATTTCAGGTAGAAAATGGACCAGTTCAGATTTTACGACAAATACGGTAAGAAGTTAAGGTGTCCAGATATTAAGGCTAAATATACGGTATCCATTGACTCTACAAGTGGGAAACGGAAGCTCCATCAGACGGTGAAAATCACGGATGTGTAGGGTGATCGGGGCCTCCGTTTCCTCCAAACGTGATAAAGATCCTTTTTCCCCACAAATGGCAGTAAATGTGATTAAACCGCTCCTAGAATGCATAAAACCCCATTAATAAACTTACGGATATTTTTAAAATGTCTAAGCAAACCGAACGTATCCTAAGTAATTACTCCTTACCCTACAGGTTCTAAAATTTCATCACGAAAATATACCTGTATAATTTTGACCCCCTTAAACCCCACTTTTATGTAGTAAAACTGGGGTTTACAGGGGTATACATTATTTTTCTTATTTCTGCTCAAATACATAGATTGTGGGTATTCGTTAGAACCGCCTCGGCGAGGCGGTTCTAACGAACACCAACAATCTATGTTTTGAAAAAAATATGAAAAATATCAGAATTTTTATCTGAAAACTTTCAGTTTTTGGTGGTGAAATTTTCAATATATTTGAATAGGCGTGTTTTCGTAATGGAATGCCATTTTTACCGCATGCCGATGTGTCTAAACCTCATGGGAGGAGTACCAAACAGTGGAGAACCTGATCAGATGTCGCATTTAGAGTCTACATTGTTTACGTAAGCCTTTCTGGCTCAATACGTAGGAATATACGATATTTGCACATGTGTTCAAAGACACCTTCTGGTTTGGTGAGGCCCAATTAAAGTATCGTGTTAAAGAAATAAACATATTGAAAGCCTGGAACACAAATAGACATGTTATTATTGTAGTTAACTTAATTTCCAAGTACATTTATAAAAATATTTTGTAAGTGCATCGACATTTTACAAGGACATTTATTTTATCTTAGACTAAAACAAATCTTAGTGTCAGATTTTATGCCCTGCAGTATGAGGACACGGAACCGGGCCTAAACACAGGTACAGTGGGTTTGATTGGTGCATTTCGCCCGTACAAGCAACAAGAATAATCAGACAGCTGGTGGTCTTGGGCATTGCGTTCTTGCTAACTCTTGTCTAGAGTCGTCGCAGAAACAGGAAAGACATGAACCGAGAACGCCGAACTCTTTTCATTCTCGGAACAGATTTTTACATCAACTCTAAATCGAGAGCGTTAAGAACAAACATGGCGGCAAAGTGATGGGAGTAAGGGTTGCGTAAACATGCAACAAGTAAATAGCTATGGTTTTACAATTGATATTTAATTATCACTTTTATAACACGTCTCACTATTTAATGGGTACATTTAAAAAACATCGATTCCACTGGGTTATATATTGCATTGTCATACATTTTCGTGACCTGCCCAGTCCGGTATTTGGAACTTGTTCTTTTCGTTAGACTGATATCGGACTGGAAGATGTTCTGGTGCAGACTTGCTGCTGTACATGTATGTACCATGTTTGTGCACTTCTGGTTCTTGTCCGATCTAAGTAGCAAAAGGAACATCATTACGAAAACACGCCTATTCAAATGTATTGAAAATTTTAAAACCAAAACCGGAAAATTTTCAGATAAAAAATTCCGATATTTTTCATATTTCTGCTCAAAACATAGATTGTGGGTACTCGTTAGAACCGCCTCGCTGAGGCGGTTCTAATGAGTACCCACAATCTATGTTTTTGAGCAGAAATAAGAAAATAATGTATACCCCTGTAAACCCCAGTTTTACTATATAAAAGTGGGGTTTAAGGGGATCAAAATTATATAGGTGTGTTTTCGTGATGTGTTGCCTAAGAACTAGACTGGCTCCAGTCGTTTCTGCATCGTTTTTGTCATTCTTTATCACTTCCTCTGGCTGTATTTGTCTCTTTAATCCCGTTTCACTGTTTTACTACAGAAACCTCTCTATGTTTTCCACTAAGGGACATAACTTATCAAATCATTATAAGCTGTACTAGATCGTATACCTTTGTAAAGAAAAGAGAAATCGACAGAAAAGTTAGAGTCTGGAGACCGACTACCTAAGAACATTCAGCTGTTTATCTAACCATTGTGCAAGGTCTTAAATACTTTTGGTTGAGGGGTTTCAATGCCATGTAAATGGCACGCGTATTCATGTTACATGATCAACAAGACAAACTATCTAATAAATAATGCGGATCGTGGCCAAAAGGGCCGGTATGTCACATGCGAAAGCCTAGGTCAGTCTTCGCTTCCACACAATCGAAAAATACTGTAGATATTATATCGACGAAAAAAAACTATGCATGAATACAGTTGAACTGAACTGAACAGAGAGGGCTTTAGTAAATCCAAACAATGTAGATCCTGATCAGACGCCACATTTTGCGGCGTCTGATCTGGGTCTACATTGTTTGCCAATGTCCCTTTTTATGGAACGGTTTGGCATAAAAGTTAATGTGTTTACATTGTCAGCAGGTGTTTTTGATTTTATTGTATTGCTGTATCTGTCGATTTGTTAATGATTGGCAGACAATCATTAGCTTTTATCTGTTGACTCATTAGAGTAAGAAGTAACTGAATTATTCAAGGTTATTATCAGCGTCAGGCAAAACAGGACTGAGGCATAACATATATATATATAAAACTATCATTAATTTGTGTCTGCTGAATTGGACCAGATAATGGTAAAAAGTAATATAATTCTTTATTTAAAAATATTCTTCTTATACTTCATATAAGATAGGGTTTTATATTTCATGCTCATTGCAACTTACATGAAACATCAACCCTTGTTAAATGTGAAAAGTAAGAAAGAGATCATTGATTTGTCGTCTGCTGACTTTGCCCTGAGAGTGGCCAAGATTAATGCAACTTTTTTAGAAAGATTCTTTGTATGAAATATCAAATCCTATTTAATGTGAAAAGTAAGTAACTATCATTGACTTGTCGTCTCCTGAATTTACCCAGAGAGTGGTGAGAATTAATATGTATTTTTATTTAAAAAAAAAAAATTCTTAGAAGCAAGTCCGGCAAAATGTTCTGCGATTCGTAGGTTGACTAGCTTGCCATCTTATACACTTTTCATACATCAAAGTGAATTATTCTTGGAAGCTAGACGCTATAATTACCAGAATGTCCTACTTTGCTCTAATAACAGACTCATTTTAAGAGTCCAATTATTTCGGATACCACGTTTATCCGAATAACCCGGACGGACAGGACGGAGCAAAAAGTGTAGACCCAGATCAGACGCCGCAGAACGCGGCGTCTGATCTTGGTCTACACTATTTGCCATGAAGCCCATAGTTTTACACACATTGAAATGTAGTAAAAGGTTGGTTTTTTTTTTTTTCAGATTTTGGGACAAGTACGGTAAGGAACAAATGTGTCCAAATATTTTGGATAAATACAGTAACATATTGACACACTAAACTTTAAAGCTCTACAATTTCTCAAAGTAGAATGCACAGGAAAAGAACAAAAAAGTATATATTTTAAAAAAAATATTTAAAAAAAAATATATATGATGGTCCCGTCATGCAAAAAGGGGTCTTCGTGCAACTGCGGACAGCAAAGACCAAGACCATCCGCACGCTCAGTCAGACCCTTATTTGTATTCTGACAGAATCATTAGATTCTACAGAGCATATCGTTTTTTGCAAAGATTTCTGGTCGGACTTTGAAGGTTGATCTTGATTGTCGATGTTCGATATATTGTACATTCTGTGACAAAGGGTCCCATGGAAACACACACACACACACACAAGTAATCATAACGAAAACATGCCTATTCTAATATATAGAAAATTTCACCTCCAAAGACTGAAAATTTTCAGACAAAAAATGCTGATATTTTTTCATATTTCTGCTCAAAACATAGATTATGGTACTCGTTAGAACCGCCTCGGTGAGGCGGTTCTAACGAGTACCCACAATCTATGTTTTTAAGCAGAAATAAGAAAAATAATGTATACCCCCGTAAACCCCAGTTTTACTATATAAAAGTGGGGTTTAAGGGGGTCAAAACAATATAGACGTGTTTTCGTGATGTGAAAACAGGAGACTTGAGTTTATATACGAGTAGTGTATTTCGAGCTGAATTCCATATGTAGATTTAATGGACGAAACGTGCCAGAAAGTATCTACATATAAATGATAAAGCATATTTTGCGGCCACCAGAATGTACTTATATGTATGTATAACACCTGTACTGTACTGTAAAAAGCATACATTCGTAATTGCAGGGAAGTACCGTAACATTTTATGACACAACTACCCAGCTAGCATTCTGCATAAATCTATATCGGACCATTCAGTAGTGATTGCCCGACAGAATTCCTGTCGGGTCGATACAGATTTAAGCAGAATGCTACCTGGGTTCGGCCGCGCTTTCGTTTATTCGGTCTTTCTGTCTAAACGTGTGTATTTTGTATTTAGAATTAAAACCATCTCTTTGTAAATCTAAAACAAATCCCTGGAAAAATGGCAGCAGAGGACATTTTGAAATATTTTCTTGTAATTTCCAGAAAAAAATAAGGTTTTCGTTACCGGCAACCATCTCCTTAAATATTATATGCATGAAATTTCAAACATCGTTTGTTAGGAAAATAAGATATAATGCTGAATTTAGCAGAGAAAGTGTTTAAAGTTAAAGGTGTCCTTATACAGGAAAATAACCGCTTTGAGGAAACACGATGTTGTTTTCTCAGTTTATGGTAAACTACAACCATCAGGACATCAAAGTGAACAACTACTGCTACTACTTCTACTACTTCTCATAACATATTTCCATCTTTTTTTACCAGAAGAACGTTACCCAGTCACTGTCGCCCATTGCAATCTGTTTTGATACAGTGCACAAGACATTTGTATCCACTGCCCCCTATCCACGGGGAAGGATGGGGTGGCCGGTCTAAAGTGCTGAGCTATGACCTTTTGAATGCCCCACAGTGCCGGGAATCTGTCCTCTGCTGAATTTGCAAAGAAAATGTTACTGGTTAAAATCTCCAATTTATGGCTTGAGGAAGCCTAATAGATGATACTCCCCTATTTAAGCAATATGGTTTAATTACGAAAATGAATAACCGAAATATAGCTTATATATTGAAATCTTTACCACCTTCTGGGCTAATTCAGCAGACGAACCGTTGGTGCTATTTTCTAATTTTTCCCAGGAAACAGGATTTGACATTTCTTGCAAATTGTCTCCAACTTGGAGACAATTTGCAAGAAATGTCAAATCCTGTTTCCTGGAAAATATAAGAAAAGTATATCAAAATGTTTTCTGCTGAAAATTTTACCCAGCATGCTAAGCGTAAAACTAAAATGGTTCCTGAAATATAGTGAGACCTTAATTCCACATGTACGTGACAAAAAGGATGTACTATAGTCAGTCAAGAAATGGAATTTTTATATCTTTTTAAATAATAAATAGACAAGGTCAGAGATAGACTTTTTCAGCACTAAAGGGCAGGTGCATGTAACTCTAAGGTGAAGATTCTGACTTGAATTCGAAAGCGTCAGAGATTTTGCCGACAAATTTCACAAGAAACCATTAATTAATCAATAGGCGATGTATTTTATATTTCGAAAGCGTACCTTTTTCTACTAGGATTATTTTGCAACATTCTGCTAATTTTGTGATCGCAGCAGCTGTCGTTGTGTGGAGACCGTTCTTTGATATAGAGCTGATATTAATTAAATGTCTGGTCCTCTGGGACTACTGAAAATAGAATACTGGTTAAAGCGCTGAGGGGAGGGATATTTTAATATTTCCTCATGAAAAGACTGTTCTTTGAAATAGAGCTGATATTAATTAAATATCTGGTCCTCTGGGACTACTGAAAATAGATTACTGGTTAAAGCGCTGAGGGGAGGGGTGTTTTTATATTTCTTCATGAAAAGGACTGTTCTTTGATATAGAACTGATATCAAATTAAATGGCTGGTCCTCTGGGACTACTGAAAATAGAATACTGGTTAAAGCGCTGAGGGGAGGGATGTTTTTATATTTCTTCATGAAAAGGACTGTTATTTGATATAGAGCTGATATCAAATTAAATGGCTGATCCTCTGGGACTACTGAAAATAGAATACTGGTTAAAGCGCTGAGTGGAGGGATGTTTTTTTATATTTCTTCATGAAAAGGACTGTTCTTTGATATAGAGCTGATATAAAATTAAATGGCTGGTCCTTTGGGACTACTGAAAATAGAATACTGGTTAAAGCGCTGAGGGGTGTGAGGGATGTTTTAATATTTCTTCATGAAAAGACAGTCTGCTATTTGCTATCTTTTATTTTCTTCTGTATAATCAAAGTATCACCCTTTCAGACTGTTTTGTGATCGCAGTACGGGGTGACGTTGTACGGCCTCTACACAAACGCTTAAAGACAATTGCTGCGATGTGATGAACTCATCAAGAAAACATGCCTATAAAATTTTGACCCCCTTAAGCCCCACTTTTATATAGTAAAACTGGGGTTTACAGGGGTATACATTATTTTTCTTATTTCAGCTCAAAAACATAGATTGTGGTACTCGTTAGAACCGCCTCATCGAGGCGGTTCTAACGAGTACTTACAATCTATGTTTTGAGTAGAAATAAGAAAAATATCAGGATTTTTTTTATCTGAAAATTTTCATTTATTGATGGTAAAATTTTCAGTATATTTGAATAGGCACGTTTTTGTAATGTTCTGCTTCTTCGAAGACACTGACATAGATCTTGTAAGAGGTAACGGCAGCTGTAGAGGTAAGTTATACCCCGCTGATTTTCTATTTTCGCATTCAAACCAATTAACCAAAATACGCTCGTACACCGTGTATTTGCTTGGTCCCGGTTCGGAATGATTTTTTCTGACTTTAATGAACAAGGATTTTTCCTACAATCTGTTTTTGCAACTCCTTTTGAACCATGGTCTCAAAGGATTGCTTCTATAAAAATGTTTATTCCTAAACAAGTGACATAACACTTTATGCATACAAATGCAAATAATCCACATGTTTTTCAAAACGAAATTCCCCTAATGACGTCATAAATGATTGTAGGAGAAAAAAAAACATTGTCCTAATTCCTGGAAAAATTGTAGGAAACAATCCGGTACACGAGAAAGAAAAATCATTTCCTCTCGGAACCTCTAGTTTATAAACAGAAAAAAAAATCAGAAAAAAAACTTTTGATATTGGGACAAAGCAAACACCCAGTTAAATATACAATTTTGCTTATAACTACTGGAAAATTGCCTGACCAATTGTGGTATCGAAGCAGGCAAAAAATCCCCCTTTCGGTTTATTTTGTCTCTGATAAACGAGACAAACTTACAAGGTAACTGAAAATACATATACCATATTCGACTTAATTACTACACTCTGCGCTTAGGGTGTTCAAAATTGTTGGAAAAACACGTGTAGTGAAATATCTACCTCATAAAGCACGCACAATTTCAAGAAAGCTCAGCAGAGGACTGCATTATGTCTTATTTAATGATTGCGATATGCTTAACTGCGATATGCTTTTTGATTTCCTTTATAAAATCATATGTTGTAGTCAAGGCAAATTAAAATGTGTACCTACAACATAGGTTTTTATAAAAAAAAAAAAATAGATAAAAGTAGACGGGCTATAATCTAATGTCCCGGAAATTGCTTGATTGGGCGCTTATAGGAGTATTTGTGGTTATTAGGTCCAAAACGGTACGTGTGACTTTGCAAACGCTTAACATTAGTAGTCTGGATTCTCACTGGACTTTCGTCGTCGTCGTCGTCGTCGTTGTTGTTGTTGTTGTTGTTATTGATGTTGTTGTTGTTGTTGTTGTTGTATGCCAAAATCTCAGTCACAGTAGAAAGCATTATTTTAAGAGGACATTGGGGCTAATAACATTAGTGCAGTTTACAAGAGATTTTCTATGGGGTTCCAATGTTATTGAAAGGGCAGGAAATCGACAGAAATTGCCAATAGTTTTCTATCAGAATTTTGCTAGTGATACTCCTAATAACATTCATCTACCCATGTTTTTTAATAAACTTCCTGGAATGGACAATTTTATTTGTATTCTACGAAAAAACTGGCCAGACTGGAAGTGAGTTTTCATATTGACGTGTTGTCTATAGTGGTCCATTTGGTTCTGATCTACCTCTAACGAAACGGTATATTTGGAGCCTATGGAAGCCATAAAGGTTTCCGGGACCAGCTAGCCGTTCAGTCTGATAAGGGTATTTCCTATATATTGATGTGTTCTACACTAACCAATGATTCTGTAGTCGGACAGCGAAGGCCCTGATTAGACTGTGCGGATGCACAGTCTAATCTGGGCTTTCGCTGTCCGCATTTGCCTCGAAAATTTACAGGGGTTGCCTCTGGCAATACCGAACTCAAAAAAGAGGAAAACTCGGGACTCTTAATGTGGCAGCATTGTAATGTGCATCGATTCATACGCCCTTAAGCACTGACTTAAGCAGGATCGGATTGTCCAAAATTTTTCGAAGACAAATTTTGTATGATGCTCCTCATTTAGAGTTAACTCTTATCCTGCTGAACCCGGATATACCCTGCCTTTGCAAACAGTGTAGATCCAGATCAGTTGGCTTCTGAAGAAGCCAGCTGATCTGGATCTGCACTGTTTGCCATTAAGTTTCTGAATTTGTATCAACAACCTGGATCAAGTAGTCTGATTGGCTGTAAATTGGAAGTGGGCTTGGCATCATTTATTCAGCAGGACAAGGGTTAACTAAAATCGAGCCGGCCATTATTTTGACCGCATTTTAACGCTAGAATGGTCTTAAGATAATTGAAAGCAACAATGAATTGTCTTTAGGTTTGACATTTCTTGTTTGTCCGCATTACAATTTATTTTACAACAAATTGCTTAGAACCGGCCACAAGAGTGTAAATTTCGTTTTAATTAGGAGACGGTGATAAACTGAAAGACATTCCCAATGAATATTAAGTACTTCGATCATGTCCACGCGACCATTAACGCTTAGCATGCTGGAACCAACGTCAGCAGACGACATTTTTATTTGTTTTTATTACTATTTCATTTTTTCTTTTTTTGTAACATTCCCCAGAAAGTTAAGTTTTGAATTTCAAATTTTATTTTCTCTGAAAAAAAGGAAGATATAACCAAGTTGTAGTCTACGAAGGGCCAGATAAGCGCGTGCATCCGTGCAGTCTTGTCTGGACATTTTCCGTTCGTCGACATATACTACAGTATCCATTGGTTCTGTAATCGGACAACGAAGGCCCAGTTCGTCCTGCGCTAATGATCAGGACCTGCGTTGTCCGCAAATTGTATAAGGGCCTTTTTCGTGCTGTGCGCATCATTTGATCGAAGAGTGCATGCAGCTTCAAGGAAAACAACTCTGACACGGTAATATTTACCTTCCTGCTCAACAGGTCTAGTCTTAAAAGGAAAGAATTTGTTCCTAGAATATGTGTTATTTTTCAAGGAAATTTTTTTCTGTCTCAAATAATTTCATTTAAGAGTAGCACCGAGTCACAAAAAATTGTCTCTCTTGAAAACGCGATTGTTAATTTACCAAGTTTATCCATTTCCCTTAAAATTAGAGTCTTTGCTGATCGCATATGCCTTCTACAGCCTCCGGGCTATCCAAAGAGGAATAAACGAGAAGCCTTGCTATCATCACGAAAACATGCCTATATAATTTTGACCCCCTTAAACCCCACTTTTATATAGTAAAACTGGGGTTTACAGGGGTATACATTATTTTTCTTATTTCTGCTCAAAAACATAGATTGTGGTACTCGTTAGAACCGCCTCGCCGAAGCAGTTCTAACGAGTACCCACAATCTATGTTTTGAGCAGAAATATGAAAAATATCAGAGTTTTTTACCTGAAAAATTTCGGGGTTTTTTAGGTGAAATTTTCTTTAAATTTGAATAGGCGTGTTTTCGTAATGACTGGGTGGATGTACAGGCTGATCTGAGTCTTTGTTGGTTACAGAGGTCTTACGATAGATTTTGTCACGTGCTGGCTCATATTCTACATGCTTAATTGAAGAGCACGATCCTGTTGTGGGGTGCTTTCCATTAAATATTTTCCATAGCCCTCAATAGTAACATTTTGCACACGCTTTCAAATCTGTACATACAAATTTACCAATTTCTCTATAGTTGATAAAACAACTCTTCCTCATTATATTTCAATACCAAAATCAATATGAAGCCCAAATCAGTCGGGAGCCAGATGTGTTGCATTTGTTTACTTGCAGGTCCGCACTAAATTTAAAGGTATGTTGTTTCATAAGGGTAGCCGAATAAAATAAGGCTGTAACATTGTTCGCATTGCAGATGTAAATCTGAAACAAACATAATTTTGTTTTAACTGAACTGTTCTTTTCTTATACTGAAATAAGTTAGATATATATGACACAAAAGTGTTTTCTTCTATCACATATTCTCCCCCAAAGAGGCGAAGTCGCACCTCATGAATATTAAGTGGAATGCTACCTGTGAGGACGCCCTTCTGCTCACTATCGTTATTCTTTCTCCAAAGAACGTTTACGGTACTAGCAAAGTGACAACAACCTTTAAACTAGTAGATATGGCCAGCCTACAGATTCCAGTGACTTTACATTACGAAAACACGCCTATTCAAATATATAGAAAATTTTATCTCCAAAAACTGAAAATTTTCAGATAAAAAATTCAGATATTTTTCATATTTCTGCACAAAACATAGATTGTTGTACTCGTTAGAACCGCCTCGCCGAGGCGGTTCTAACGAGTACCCACAATCTGTGTTTTGAGCAGAAATCAGAAAAATAATGTATACCCCTGTAACCCCCGTTTTACTATATAAAAGTGGGGTTTGAGGGGGTCAAAATTATATAGGTATGTTTTCGTGATGAACAGTGTTTCCAGCTTATCTTTCCATGCACATACCGAATTAAGACAGTAGAACAGGGCGTCATGCGCGCCTCATCGGGTTTTACAAGATGGTTTATGCCCCCTGTGAAGGTGAGAGTACGGACTCGTTGCCCGTACATTAATTCACTACGAACATATGTGATAAAGCTTGATAAAGTATTTACTTTGCATGCCACATTTGTGCCGCATCGCGAGGAGAAGGCTCCTAAGACTTTCTGTGGAATCAATTTTTCAGCGTGCATGCTCGGCCTCTTAGCAAGGCCATATATCTAGTTCTTTGGTTGGAGTTTCGCACATGCCTACAGTTTACGTGAGTGACTTGCTAAGGTTCTGGCGAGACTCACATTTTTTCAGCAAAAATATCAATGCATTTGCCTTATTTCAAGATAAAAATTGTAACGTCACGTTTAGGGTTTCTATTTTTCGAGTAGTGAGTTTTAAGTAAGAAAAGTGAGTTTCGAGTTAAAAAGGCGAGTGTCGAGTAAGAAAAGCGAGTTTAAACTCACTTTTCTTCCTCGAAACTCACTTTTTTTACTCAAAACTATCTTTTCTTACTCGAAACTCACTTTTCTTACTCGAAACTCACTACTCAACTAAAAGTGAATCACCGTCACGTTAGCTTACAACATCGTTACGCTTTGAACAATTCGTTCGAGGTTTTCAGATCTGTTAAAATGTTGTTGGAATTTTGCCTATTTTAAGCAGTGCAACCATTTTCTGGCTGGTGCTATCACAACAGTGGAAACAATTTATCGCCCACAAGACTGTTCAGACTGAAGGCAGTCATGAGTTCATGCTTCAAATAGCATTGTGTCATAAATTGATGTAAGCAGCCAACCTATCGCGAAAGTATTTGAGATATGCATTGGGGCGAGGAAGGGAAGGGAAGGGAGTGGACAGGACAACATATGATGACCCAATTCCTTGTGAAAACCAAGGTAAGATAGAAATTCTCGGTCAGCTATTTCAGTTTTATGACAGTATCAGTATGACAACCCATGTCTGTTCTTGTGAAATATCGTTATTATTGTAACCATTACTGGCACAAAAAGGCATTACCGTATTCACCATAAGTGTTGGGAAAGACAAGCCTTATCAAACAGTGAGGACTGATCAGACGCCACAGAATGCGGCGTCTGATCAGAGTCCACACTATTTGCTACTCATGCAGCAGTTTTAAGATAGCTCGAAAATGTTGTAGACTGGTTTATTCAAAATTAAGGATAAGTATAAAGAGGAATAAAATGTCCCGGTATTTTGGACAAATACGGATTCTGTCAAAATTCCATTTGTTTAAGAGCTCGGTGACAGCAAGATATTAGCCGTCCAATTTTATTTTGACAACTATACATTATTTAAGACGTTAATAGGCTTATTGTGTGATCCAGATTTTTTTTACGAAAGCAAAAGAACAAAAGTATAGGAATATGAATAAATACGTTACAACATGAGAAAATGGACCTTTTCGAACATGTTTATACGGTAGCCTATCACGCTACATAAACCCCAATTTTATATAGTAAATATAGTTATATAGTAAAACTAGGGTTTACGGGGGCATACATTATTTTTCTATTTTTTCTGCTCAAAATATAGATTGTGGGTTCGTTAGGTCCAGAGAGGCGGTTCTAACGAGTACCAACAATCTATGTCTTGAGCAGAAATAAGAAAAATATCAGATTTTTTTTCATCTGAAAATTTTCAGTCTTTGATGGTGAAATTTTCAGTATATTTGAATAGGCGTGTTTTCGTAATGTGTCCAATTCAGTTTTGCTGCTACTAGATTTGTTTTTCTTGACAAATCCTGACTTAAAAGGACAATAATTGTCGCTGAAAAAAAACTGCTTGCGTTGAAGTAGCTCACACTGTCTGATGGATAGTCCATTAATAAAAAAGGTCAAGTTGATATTTATAAGAAGATTTGCAAACATCTTCAATAATCATCTTTATTCGGTATGAATCATCACGAAATCTGGCAACCTATTATTTTTACATTTTTTATGATACAGCCTGCCCCTTGTTTGACGTAAGATTTTACTAAATTGATTACTGAACATTGCTATTTTTGTGTCAGAAAACAGTACTTTGACCTTGCAGTCTACATGTCGGAAGACAGTTCTTTGTCCTTGCAGTCTACATGTCAGAAAACATACTTTGTCCTTGCAGTCTACATGTCAGAAAACAGTAATTTGTCCTTGCAGTCTACATGTCAGAAAACAGTACTTTTAACTAGCTCATCTGAGCCAAAGACTTAGAATGAGCCACTTTGATCACTTGCCTTCCGTCATCCGTCCATCTGTTCGTCCGTCTACACCTTTGAATGACTTTTCCTCTCGAGCCCCTGAGCCAATTTCTGCCAACTCCATCCGGAGCCTTTTGTCAAAATTTGGTTGAAATTTTATACAAATGGCCACAGTCCGTAAATAAAGAAAGCCACCGTGCCCATATGGCATAGAAACACTTAAAAATCTTCTTCTCCAAAACTAAGAGAGCTTTTAGGCCGTATGTTTTATTTTGCAACGCGAACTCAAAATCTACCAAGTTTGTTTAAATTTTGATGATCGTAGGTTGACCTTTGATTATTTTACTGCAAGGTTAAATTTGCGTCCCTTTGCATTTATAAGAGAAAACCCTTGGGAAATAATTTTCTCAAAATGTATAAGAAACTATCGTTTGAAACTTACAATGTATGGGCAAAGTAGCAAAACCTCTTTGTCACAGTCAACCGGGAATTATCTGCCTTTGCCCTTGGGCTATACACATATATAAAGTCGTGTTATCTTTAGACGTCTTCTCTGAAACCACTTGACCAGTTTTCACCAAATTAAACAAGGGCGCCTTCTTTCGAAGGGGTATTGACCGTTTGTGCAAATGGTTCCGCACCAATGAACAAGATGGCCGCCATGCCCATATATCGTTAAAACACTTAACCCTTTCAGTCTCGAGACCAACACAGATACATACATATATAATTTTACCACCAAAAAAAGAAAACTTTCAGACGAAACATTCGGGTAGTTTTCATATTTCTGCTCAAAACATAGATAGTGGGTACTTGTTAGAACCGCCTCGGCGAGGCGGTTCTAACGAGCACCCACAATCTATGTTTTTGAGCAGAAGTGAGAAAATGAATGTCTACCCCTGTAAATCCCAGTTTTACTGGGATTTACAGGGGTAGGTTTATAAAAGTGGAGTTTAAGGGGTCAAAGCTATAAAGGAGTGTTTTCGTGATGGAAGTCCATTTCAGAATCTTCTTCTTCAGAACCTTGAAAGCTTTGAAGCTGAATATAAGTACAGTCGACTCTCGTTATCTCGACCTCGCTTATCTCGAATAACAGCTTATCTCGAAGTGAAATTCTGGTCCCTGTTTTTACATGTAAATCTAAGTCCAGGTAACAAAATATTGTGGAAAAGAGAAGGAGCAATTTCTGCTCTTTTCCACAATATTTTCAATATGTCTCTAACTTCAAGAGTCAAATTACATATTCATTTGTTAAATGTGGTTGTTCGATTTATTGTTTTTCTCACTTCTGCAACTCTGATATTTCGAGATACGGATATCTCTAAGTGTTTCAGAGAGTCCCTTGGAACTCGAGATAACGAGAGTCGACTGTATATAGCATTAGGTGTTCAAATAAGGATTCTAAGATGACCTATCACCTTGTTAACAGCAGGCTTAAATCTGCGTCCGTACATTTGTATGTGGAAATGGTGAAAAAGCGTTTCGTTCAAAAGGTAATAAAGATGTTTGGTTGAAACTTATAAGATAATGTATATGAAATGTATAACCAGGGTATCAAAACCTTTTAGTCTCCCAAACGTTTGCCCCCAGGGGTTATCTGCCCTTACCCCCGGGCTATATACATATCTAATTTTGAGTAGTCTTTAAATGACATGTCCTTAGAAACCGTTTGACTAATTTTCACCAAATTTTACCTTGGGCGTTCTGTCAAAGGGATGTTGACAGCTTTGAGCCTGAATCTTGGTATATATTGTAACGGGACCACCTCACCGAGGTAACTTAACTTTGGTCAGGATGTACAAGGTGGTGTTACATAATTGTGAGTCCGACCTGAGTTGGCATCAATGCTAGTGGAATTTGACAAAGAGACAAGTCTGTGATTTCAAGTTAACTTAGGTGTTTTATTGTTAGTGAAGATTTTATCATACAGAGTCACATCAAGGAAGATTGTATACAAATATTCAGTCTATAGATTGATGTGCAGCTAGTAAAACTCAAAACTTAATATCTGGGAAGTCTAGACTATGATAACTAAATATACAGTATAAAATATATACTGTCAATAAATAAACAGTGAACAGTATGCATGGTTGATTGTAAACTATGGTTGAGTGTAAACTGAATGTAAACTTCTTCAGTGTATGCAATGGTTGAGTGTAACCAATGGTTGTGTAAACAATGGTTGTGTGTAACCAATGGTTGAGTGTAAACTTCTTCAGTGTATGCAATGGTTGAGTGTAACCAATGGTTGTGTAAACAATGGTTGTGTGTAACCAATGGTTGAGTGTAAACTTCTTCAGTGTATGCAATGGTTGAGTGTAACCAATGGTTAAGTGTAAACTATGAATGCAAACTGATTCAGTGTAAGCAATGGTTGAGTGTAAACAAAGGTTGATGTGACCAGTGGTTGCAAGTAAACAATGGTAGAGTGCATGGGTTGCCTGTCAGTGATATGGGTAGTCAATGGTTGTGTCTGATTCAATGGTTGCAAGTCAATGGTTGCATGTCGTTTGTTGTGTTTTCATTGTTAGCATGTCAGTGGTTGAGTGTAAATGAAGATTGGTGTGACCAGGGGTTGAATGTAAACAATGGTTGAGTGCATGGGTTGCATGTCAGTGATATGGGTAGTCAATGGTTGTGTCTGATTCAATGGTTGCAAGTCAATGGTTGAGTGTGTAGTAGAAGTGAAAAGGAAATAAGCACCCAACTGTGATTGCAGTAGTCAAAAACATCTCCATACATTCTTAAATTTGTTGGTGCCATATCATGTGCCAACCTAGACCATTTGAACCATAAACCAACTTTTAAACAATAACAGAACGAAAAATGTCAACAATGGTTGTTAAAGCTTAACATGTTATGAGAAACGGACCTCATTCGGTCCATTCTTAGACTTTCTTCCAGGCATGGTGCAATGGTTCTATGGTTGCTTCTCTATGGTCGAGAAAGTAAAGTGTTCAGGAGAACAGCACAGTAACCAACTGCTGTAAACAAGCTGTGCAGACGTTTATATAGCCGTAATCACGTGAGCAACACAACGTCATCTCGCGAGCTCACGAGATGGCAATGGTTGCGCCAAGAGCGATTCCGCGACTGTGGGATCATTTTGGTCGATTCGGTTCCACCATCGCGGAAACACCCGAGGACGTCCGTAATATTCCGTAACCGCAACCAATGATGGTTGCTCCGATAATTGAAAGAATTCACTCCAAGTACAGCGGTATAAACGACATTAAAGTCATGAAAAATATCAAACTACTAATTCTAAAGGTAAATCTTCCCGATTATGGCCGGACAACGTTAAGTGTCGGGTTTTAGTTGGTAAATTTAACGGTCGAAGTTGGCACTCGATACAACTTTTCTCACCGCGGACATGCACCAATACTCGGCAACATAATAAATCACCAAAAGTAACTGCAGCAGCCTAGTTCCGCAACATAGCCCCCTTCCACAGGACATGGACCCCATGTGGAGCGCTACGGTACGTATACAATTGAATTATAGTATTGTAGGTGAAGAGATGGAAATTGAAAAGTTGAGAATTGAAGCACGAGGCTGCGGCTGTTACTTTCATCTCCCCAGTATATTGGCTATTAGCTACAGTGCATTACCAAAGATAAATAGCAATTTCAAGACATGCATTTAGCAAAACCTAAACCTGTCTGTCCATGTTTATATAATTAATTCATAACAATTCTTTACAAAGAAATTAAATGACTGAAGAAGTACTTTTAAACAAAACAACTTATTTTTGTAATTCCTTCAGTTTTCATAAATGATGTAGCTTTGAGAACCATTCACTTTTAAATAAATATAGTTCTACCAAACATACCATACTTGACATCCATGAGCTATGACCTATAATAGAACGACTTGATACTCAGTCACCTATCAAAGACTATTCCATGAGGTCAACTTCAGCCCTTAGCAATCTGGTTCAAGAGTTGGGATTTGTTCCCTAAGACCTACGTCGCTCAATAAGTTTATGCTAGATCAGGTAAGCATCAGACCGGTAAGTATGGCAAGCTTGGAAGTTGGATCACGAAAGCACTTTTCATGACACATACTATTTAAAGTACAGTACAGCTTTCACGATGGTTATATCGTTCGCTCTAATACGCGATCGCGGAAAAGATTAAATCCCACGCTATTCCCGCGCTTATCCCACGCTAAACCCACGCTAAACCCACGCTAAATCCGCGCTCAGCTCGCGCTGGGATATCATGCAGCGTGAAAACGATCACGCTCGCGCTAGCTTCCACTCTTATCCAGGCTCACCTTATGCAGTCTCAGGTAAAAATGCTCGAGTTATCTGAACGTAAAATTTTGAATATAAAAAAAGTATGTGCACATTTCTCCTAACATACATGTACAACAAAATAGAATAATGATTTATAATTGACTTATTATGTTTAGTCAGAACACAAATAAACTACAAAGTAATGTGTGATTTTGTAGTGTTTTAGTTGTAATTTTATTCTTCCCAACAGCGAAGCCCCAAAACAATCTGCTCAATCTGGTCAGGGTCTTCGTTGTTCGCCTCACGTATTCTACACGGTCCCTAGAAGAATCTTAGCAGAATGTACAGATGCCGACAATCACGTTTTCCCCTAAATCTGACAAATTCTATATTCAGGCTGGCTCATTTTTTCCCGTATCACTTTAGCAGCGGAAATGTCCCTTTTCAAACCATCTTATTGTTTGTTTACCAATTTATCATGCTTCTCTTCCTAAGTCGGAAATTCCCGCCTTTCACCCATTATTTTCAAGGTTAGCACGTGCTGCTGCTGCCAAGAAAACTGCTTGAACCTCTGGAGCGCTGCTGAAAATTTTAAGAGCAGATGCCGATCTGTTTTCAGTATTTTACAGCAAGAAGGCTGAACTTTTCATGTGAATCGTCTGCCCAGCAAACGGTCCATATGTAATGTCACGCCTTATTTGCCCAGTTATTTGCACTGGAAAATAAAGAAAAAAAATACGAAAATGCCGTCTGCTGAATGTGCTGAGCGCTTCAAGTATTAAGGGAGGCCTTAAGGAGTATGGATACATTTCATTTGTCATGGGAGGCAGAAACGGACAGGCTGAAAGGTATCTACACTTCTCGGATCGAGGCCTCGGCGGTTTCTCATGATGACTGGACCAGGGTTAGGGCTGTCCATTTAAATCACCACTTAATGATGCTGGTGATTTGATGTCTTATGTCTCTTTCAACATAAATTATTTAAGTCATGCCGAGATTATAGACCGCGGCGTCTGATCAGGGTCTTCACTATTTGCAAAAAAAAAAAAAAAAAAAAAACAGTTTAGCCATCTCTAGCAATACCTAAATCTAATAGCCGGATGCTCCTAAAATGGGTGGACTCTCTCTCTATCTCTCTCTCTCTCTCGCAAATATGATAAGCCTCCTTTCGAACTATAAGTTGTTAGCACTGACTTTATTTGAAAGAATGTTATCGCACCGGCTGGAATGGAACGCGAGACCTGATCGCGGATTTGATTCTTGATCCCTACAGATTGTGCGGTTTATTAGTAAACACAAATGTATTTGCTATGGTCATTCGCTCCTTCTGCTCCTTCAAGATCGGCAGTTACAAGTTTCTGACGGAAGGGTGTTCAGTAAACAGGTTAACCGCTAATGTAATAAGCCTGCCCCCTCTTCATCCCATTTCGGATGGGTCCCGACTCGTAAAGCAATTGCAGTTAACTCCCGCTCCCTTTAGTCAATTGCAGTTAGCTCCCTTAAAACAGTAAAACCTGCAGTGTGAGGACTTTGCCCGGCATTTATCACGGTACAAATAAATATAATGTTATGTTATTTGCTTCCAGTATATAGATTTAAAACATTATATTTAAAGGCTTACAGAGTATTCTTCAGAACTTTCGTTCTCATGTAAAGTGTTCTGTTTTTGTGACTTCAGCATCCGATATGCAAAACCAAGACCTCAATTTATTTAACGAATAAAACAGACGCACATGTAAATCTAGCATCGGCGGGGAAGCGTCTTCAAAATGATATATATTATATACCCTTGCGGACATTCTAGGCAGAGTCTTCCTGGGTAGAAACCAATGCTAAGTTATGAAGATAAGGTGTCTTGCTCAAGGACACAACACTTTGTGCTCCCGGGTATCGAACACGAAATTTCTGGATTACCACTCAGGGCTAATTCAGTAGACGACAAATAAACGGTTATATTTTTTATTTCCCAGAAAACAGCAGATTTGACATTTCATGCAATAGAAAACAGGATTTGACATTTCATGCAATGGAGACAATTTGCATGAAAGAGGGGGCGGTAACTTTGGGGTAATTTTGGTACGGGTGTGCGAGCCAGTATTTCAAAACCTACCCTATTCATATACCCGCCTTTGAAAAAAACAAACAAAAAAAACCGGACCCATTCATATACTTGATCATCTAAAATGTTGACCTATTCTTTGATTTTTTGTACCCACTTTTTTGCTGGTTGTTACACAAATATCACAGTAAATTCATGTAATACCAAGAGGATAAGCAGCCTCGCAAAATCTCTGAGCGAAAAACATGTGCATATACCAGGATGTTAGAAAAATGGGCCCTTTCACATAGGAAACCAGAAAAATCGGGCCATTCATATACTTTTTGCTGAAAAAAGGGGGCCAATCATATACCTGGCAGTGCTGAAAAAGGGGGCTATTCGGCACGCACATCCGTACTATGCCGTATATAGGACCCCCGCCCCCGAGGATCAGACCCTTCGATGATCATACAGTATGCACCGTCTGTGGACTCAGGGCTATCCAAGAAGCTTGCTTTATATAGTGGGTCGATGCACAGACTGACCTGAGTCTTTGCTGGTCATACATACATTGTAGTATTGTAGGTTTTGTCCGGCGCGGGCATCGAAAATTATACTTCATTCATAATAACCTTGTACCGACGTAGACGGCCCAGTCAAAACTATTTCGGTCTTGTCGAGCCCGCACACATTTCCGGGGCAGGCAGACATTAGCTGTTAATCATTTCAGCAGAAACTGACAAGTGACCTTCTTTTCTTTCATATACGTTGATGAGTGAGCCTACTTTTGGAGTCATGGCCCTTTGAACATCGAGAATATCATAGTGATTTCTGTAATATATTTGTGTTCGCTCTGTAACTTGAAAACAATTCAAGGTATTTTCTTGAAACTTTATTAATTTATTAACAGAGTTATGACACTTGCTTGATGTTAGTATAGTGGCGGGGCATGGTGCAATATCTGCGACCCATTTATAAAATATTTAACAGTATGACATATTAGGAAAGGGTGCCTCGGAGTCGGTGGTGTAGTGGTAAAGCTGCTCGCCTTGTAACCCATGCAAGGGTCATGAGTTCGATCCCAGGCTTCTTCAGTCTTTCATATGAGACTTTAAACCAAGGCCCCCATCTCTCCATGACCTAACTGTTAGTTGGACGTAAAACACTCACTCACTCATCTGAATTGTCATTAGCTTGAAGGTGAAAGACACCTTCTGAAGACACCAATATTGGCTTTAATTAAGAAAAGTATACACTCGGAGAATGATCTTGAAAAGCCCAGAGGCCAAAGAAGCTCATACAAACAGCGAAGACTGATTCGCAGGTTGATCTTAGTATTCACTTGTCGCACAGGTCTCGTTTTCCAAATTGTCATGATTCGTGTTCCCCCAAATTAGTTTCATTCCCTTGTTCTCTGCGGCGTCTAATCTGGGTCTGCACTGTTGGCATAGGCCTATCTGTTCCAATACTTAGGTTCTTTATTTTTTTAATACGTGCCAGTTTTGTGTACAAATTCTGACGAGAAAAGGCTCTATAAATTAAGTTGTGTTTTTCTCCCGAAGCGGTTTCCCGCCACGATTTCACGTGACGTTACCGCTGCGAGCACGTGGTTTCTTCATGCGGGGCAAGGGAAAGAATGTTGCTTTGTGACTGTTGCATTTTCTGGGTATTTTAATAATTCTAATGTTCTCAATATATAGATGATTTAAAAGAATAACAGTGCCAATATTTATTTATACCCTGGTAAATGCGGGGTAAGGCCCTCACTCTAGGTTTTACTGTTTAAAGGGAGCTAATTGCATATGCCTTGATAATGAAATTTACGAGTCGAACACAGCATTTCTTTTATGAATCAGGGGCGGATCCAGGACGATTTCTGAAAGGGGTTCGGTTTGATCTAATTTCCGTACTTACTCTACGTATTCGGACAGACATGCCTGAGCAAACAGTGTAGACCCAGATCAGACGCCACAGAACGTATTTGAACCTTCACTGAAACGGTGATGTATTTAACCAGAGATTTGTAATCTCTTCAAGAACTGAAGTTTACATGTTTGCTTGTGTTGAGGTTTTACGGCCCAGTCAACCCAATGGGGTCATGTCGAGCGCGGTCAGTTTACCTAACCACACGTTTACTGGGCAGGCTTAGTCCTCTAAGCGGTTAACCAGTATTGTGCACAGTCTTTCGCCAGAAACTGACAACTGCCCTTCTTGAATCAGCGGAAGGGAGAGAATGACCGTAGAAAATATTTCATGATCAATCTCTACGAAAGAATGTTGCCGACCTCGGCGGGGGTTGAACCCGCGACCTCCTGGTCTCCAGTCGGACGGCGCATCCAACTGAGCCACCGAGGCCGACCAGGTTTACATGTACATACCTGTTTGTCACCACAACCGGCAAAATCTGACAGCCCTTGCATCAGAAGATGATCTGAGTCTTCACTGGTCGCACGTCTTATGTCCTAAAAGTGTTTCCAAATTTCCATGTTCCCTGTTCCCCCTCACTAGTTGCATTCCCCTTTTCTCTGCGGCGTCTG
Source organism: Anodontia alba (assembly GCA_964016985.1). Taxonomy (NCBI): domain Eukaryota; kingdom Metazoa; phylum Mollusca; class Bivalvia; order Lucinida; family Lucinidae; genus Anodontia; species Anodontia alba. The sequence continues at coordinate 42,729,204 of OZ024827.1, forward strand.
ACCTGTGTCTACACTTTGCATAGGCCTTTCTGTCCCAATACTTAGGTTCTACTTTTTATACATGCAAGTTTCATATGCAGTTCTGACGAAAAAAATTCTGTATAATTTAACGCACATAAGTGTGTTTTTCTCTTAGCTGTATCCGCCTCGATTTCTCGTGACGTTACCGTTACGAGCACGCGGTTTCTTCATGCGGGGCAAGGGAATGTGACTGTTGCTTCTTCCGGGTATCTCCACTTGTATTTTTGTAATCTTTTCTGGAAATGCGAACGTCCCAGAATTGTGTGTCGTCGTCTGGTGGCGTATCATTGCAACTTTGGAAAATATTTTAAGAGAACAAGGGAATGAAACTTATTTTTGGGGACACGGAGTGCGGCGATTGGGAAAACTCATTTGGTACAATGAGACTTTTGCGACTAGTGCAGACTCAGATCAACTTACGCATCCGCATGAGAATGGACGATATAACCTCCACGCTGACTGTACTATATGATGGAAAAACAAATAAATAAAAATCGGCCAGGTATTTCGTCAAATTACACCAAGGAACTCCGGTTAACGTCGGGCTGTACATGCTGGTCGCATATGCAATAACTCATCTAAACCGCTAACAAAAAAAAAAAAAAAAAAAAAAAAGGAAGCATTTTATTGCCAGATTGTGAAATACTTCCCCGACTGGACATAAATTAAGTTGAAGGGGAATCTCAATTTCCCGACGGACAAAATGATATAAAACAAGGAAGACTCGGCGCAGGTTGCGCAAGTCCACACATACATGTAGATAATGTGCATTTTTATTTATTGTGCTGTGGTTTTCTGTCAACAGAATGAGAACTTCTGGATCAAAATCTACTGCAAAAGTACCGTGAATCGATCTTTATTCACAGACTCACCTGTGATAGAAATATTTTACTATTGTCGTTAATCCTTTCCACGCTTGTCACGCTCGTGCCAGTAATACGTTTCGCGCTACGATTACGTAACCTCGCGTTCCATTCTTCACGCGTCGCGCAAAACCCGCGCTAAACCCACGCTCATCCCACGCTTGTTTCGCGCTAACGAGCAAAATTTTTTATCGTGGAGCGCGAACGATATAACCTTCGTGAAAGCTGTACTGTAGCCTTCCGATGTATTTTACAAAAGTTAGGTTATATTTGTCTTCAGATACAGGGATATTTCTGGTAGGGGACCCGGTGCTAAAAGACTCATAAAGTTTCAAAAACAAAAGGCCCCTGCTTCCTTAAAACCATGGGCCTTTATAATGAAAAAGCATAGGGAAGTGCCACCGTGTACACAATTTATAAAAGAATTTCTTTCAAAATGCCCACGATATCTATCGGTCCGAAACATCCCTGAAGATGAGAACAACATTAAACATGAGTATGTCAACAATTTCACTTACACTAAAGATATTGAATTATATATAGTTCATTCAAATATCAGTGAAGTATACATTAATAACCTGACAAGGTAGCATAAACAGTTCTGGACACCGCAGACAGAAAAGACCCACAAGCACTCAAGGTTGAGTGGTAAATTCCACCCCGGCATCTACCAGCAGGCATTTACCGGTCTGGAAAATACTCTATAAAGTTGCTATTAACGGCAAAAACTCCTATTTGCCAGCATTTTGCCAACCCTGTCAGCCTTATGGATCTCTGCATGAATAAGCTGTCCACCAATCATATGAAGCTGAATACAGGTGATTTATATAAACAAATAATATCTTACTAGACTATTTATTAACCCACTCAACCCTGTAGTCCAATACCAGTATGAGATCTCAAGGTGCAGATCCAGAGTATATGGCTCATACCAAGCCATCCCCTCTGAATCTGTGCCATAGACCCGTCTGATGATAACTTTTGTCTGAAATCTTTTCTGACATCAGAAAACTGTTGGAAGTGTCCATTTCAAGAACTCAGGGCTGAAAAAGTCATGGTAGATCGTTTAAAACCAAAGATAATTAACTGGCTCCAGTCACAGGGTGCTGAGCCTGTTTGCAAAAATCCATACACAGCCCAATTCCGCCTGCCTGAAGCGCTGTCCAGATTCAAAGAAAAATAGAGTTTGCTTATGTAGACAAAAAGAAAACTCCCATGAATCAAGGTAGGCCCACCACAGCCAAGAGGATCTGGACCATGAAGTTATCACACCCTGCCAGATAGAATGAATATAGCAAGTCATAAAGGAAAGAAGCCCCCATCTTACGACATGCAAGTCGCAACAAAGGAATGAAGCATAGCTGAAAAAATATTTCTCGCCTGTCAGGGGAATCAAACCCGGTCTGTCCGGATAAAGATCCAACGCTCTAACCACTGAGCCAAGGAGTCAAGTCCCTGACGCAGTTGTCAGAGATTGAATATATACATGCAAGCTATGCAAAATTTGCCAAGGCAGATTCTCGAAGGTAAGAGTGTTAGGTTGTAACAACATGCACACATAACTTCAGTTGATTTCATATACACCATAAAGATTATGAACTATTTTATACAGGTTTATCCAAATCAGCTTATGCAAAGTGGTGATAATGCATACAAACATTTTACAATGATCCTAGAGACCACAGTACCTTCCGGAGCGAAAACGAACACCCAAGGAGGAACTTCAAAATTTTGGTCAGGTAAATTTGAGGTAAATCTGAGATAAGGAAATGACAGTCAATTACTTTACACGAGTAACAGCAAGAGACCAATCAGTGCATGTGTTGTAGAGTTATTCTGAGTTCAGTTTTCAGAATTTTAACGCTACCAGGCGACTGAGTCACATGGAGGCAGCGCCACTATATCCTGAATACATGGGTCAAACATATATATATCAGTGCTTAAGTATTTAAGCTCTTTGAAGAGAACAGTGCTCACCCGAAAAGAGCATGCTCATTTGAAATGAGCAAAACGCAAACAAAGTGAGCACTACTCACTCACTCCAAGTGAGTCCTGTCATCCACTAGATATTTACTACCATATCAGTAAAGTGACCATCTAAAGATAATTTGTTGGCTACACTAAGGCAAGGCTACAATTATTTTGATAGTATACACATACATAAACATATACATACATATATACATATGCATATATATTTTAATATGTTGTGAAGTCTCAAGAGAGTTCTCTGGCCAAGATAACTCTTCTGAGAGGCCGCAACATTAGTTTTAAGTAGAAAGCCTCACAATGTCCTCGTATGCCATCAAGGGCGCAGTACAGCCACATACATTGAGAAGCTTACTATGATACCAGATAACCTTTCGTCTATGATGTGTTTTGTGTTGGAACCCTTGTAGATAAGTGAATCATGTCACATTTAACAAATATTATGAATTATCAACATGTAAACCAATAATTGTTCAGCACAACTGATTGATTGTGAAGTTCACTTAGAAAAAGGTTATGTATGATCAAATATACACAGTTGAAGAACAAAAATCTGTATCCATTGTTTATGTTAAGATAGAGAAACATTATGAGGACTTCCTCTTACCTTAATTTTTTTTTTTTTTTTTTTTTTAACTTGACAAGTTACTTTCTTGATTCATTGATTTGAGAAAGTATGAAAACTCTAAATACTGAAATGTCTGTAAAGTTAACTTTTCGAACATTAACTGTCTTGCAGGTAAACAGATAAAGCAGCTGACCTATTTGAATGACATGATTTGGTGATTGATGAAAGTGCCAAATACAGGTAAATGAAATAGAGCTAGGATTGAGATGTCAAAGATTTAATCAATAAAAAAAAAATAACAATAGCAAAACAAATTCCTAGGTTACAGCAAATTTTCTCAAAGTTTTCAAAAAGAATAATAAAGATACTAAGAAAAATATACAGTTCACAAAAAATGGAAACTTAACTACTAAGCTAACTTAAACTAAATTCTACCAGTCTTCCTTGGGATGTCAATCTTCTTTGTTGATAATATTTAAGTTTATACTTATTTTTCTTAACAAAGTGTATGTTGTTCTCTAACGCGATAAATGATTTAAATTAAATGATTAACGCGAAGAAATTGCACACGCGAAATCTTGACAGGATAACATCTGCTTCTAGATACTGTATGGACTATGACATCTCAATCTTAGCGCAAACATCACAACTCAGTAGGCCAGGCTAAGGTCCCGGTAGAGGTTTAGCCTAGCTTCAACCAGCTGCTGAAGACCCAAAAGTTGATAAAATACACATTCATTCTTGAGTTCCAGGAGATATCTGTTTTCCCTGGGGAGAATGGCCATTTCTAATGTACAGTCTTGTCGTAAATAATTTAGAATATATCTAAAATGAGCTCCATCTCTGTCAATAAAATAATGGGATCTGTCATCCCGCAACAAGATAGGAAATATCGAATTGGTGTCCTTTAAGAGAGTCTTTCGGCTGGTGGCGAAGTGCCGACCCCCAATGTCCAGAGTTATACGACCTTCCATCTTAGATCTAAAATCTTCTTCTATTTCCTCTCTTTCCTTTATTCTCATATCAATGCTAGTAATTATGGGACGAAGTTACCATATCATCTTCTTCATTCTCAAATATTGATTCATATTCCATGAAGTTGACTTCGCCCCTTATTTTATTTCTACACTCCTCATCAGCATTGGTTTTTAACTTCTTCTGTTCGGTAAATGCCCTCTCAAGATCTTTTATTCTTCTTTTCTCTTCTTTTCTCTGATGTATTTCCCTGTTTTCAAATACTTTTCTTCTTCAATCTCAGCTTCAGTCTGCTCTGCTAACCTCATCTCTATCATCTCCCTTGTCTTCTCATTCACATCTTCCTTCATTTCTTTATCTCCTTCCTGACTCTCAGCTTCTCTTTTTCTTCTTCGCTCCTCCCTTTTCTGATTTCGTAGTTCTCTTCTTATGCGCTTTTCCTCTTTCTTTTTCTCCTCTTCTACAACATTAATTTCTACAATTTGCATTTCATTCTGATGTTCACTTTGTCTTATTTCAGTCATGTTCTCAGTTTCAGTTTGTTTCTGTTCACTGTCTTTCTCCACTCCTTCATTTTCAATGATTTTGCTGTCTTTCTTAACTACTTTTTCATTTCCTTTACAGGGTTTTTCTTCCTCTTTTTCATCTACATGTTGTTTTTGGTCATCAAATTTTTCAGCATCTCTCTTTTCAGTGTCTGTCTGTTTTTCTTTATTGTGTTTCTCCTCTTTTTGCTTTTCATTTTGTTTACTGTCTTCCTTTGTTACTTTCTTTGTAGTTCTATTTATACCCTGTTTTATTTCCTGTATGTCTATAGCTTTCTTTTCATTACCCGTCTGTCTTTGTTTACTATTTCTCTCTTCTCCTTGTTTTTCCAGTTGTTTACATTCTTCCTTCATTACCTTCTTTTCAGTCACATTTATACCCTGTTTAACTTCTTGTTTGCCTGTAACTTTCTTTTCAGTGTCTGTCTGTTTTTCTTTATTGTGTTTCTCCTCTCTTTGCTTTTCATTTTGTTTACTGTCTTCCTTTGTTACTTTCTTTGTAGTTCTATTTATACCCTGTTTTATTTCCTGTATGTCTATAGCTTTCTTTTCATTACCCGTCTGTCTTTGTTTACTATTTCTCTCTTCTCCTTGTTTTTCCAGTTGTTTACATTCTTCCTTCATTACCTTCTTTTCAGTCCCACTGCAAGGGATATATGGTTCATCGCCATGTGGCTTGCTTGTAGAATAGTGGGTCACTGCCTGCCCCGGAGACTCTGTGGAATGCATCTCGTCCATATTATTCATTATTCCTTTCAGGATCTCAGTTGAAAGAAGCGTTTCCTGAAGTGATGGCTCCAGGGCCTCAGCAGTGAACACCAAGGAAGACTTAGCCTGTTCTGTCAATGCTTCAAGTGATGGCACAAACTCGGGGTCATCTTCAAGAATTTTTATTGGTAGAGAAAAGATTGGACCCTCTGAGACTTTGACCAGAGGATCCATCCCCAAATCCACAGGTGAGTGGGCTCTCTTGCTTTCACTGGTCAGCCGCGGCTTCTTGGCAGGATCTGACTTCAAGATCCTGGTCTTGCCTGCCTCCCGCTTGAACGTCTTATGATTTAGCCTTGGCTGATGTCCCGCGGTCTCAGTATTCACAGGCTTACTACTCTTCTCAACCCTGGTGCCAGTAGGACAGCCCTTCTCAAACCTGGTACCTGTATGACAGGTCTTCTCAATTCTTGTCACCTGGGATTTAACCAAATAATCAGGTGAATCAGTCTCCACATCATCTCCTGGCACAAACCGCCATTTCTTGTCCATTACATTTGCAATGAAATAGTCAAGCCTCTTTCTGGCGGCGTCCCCTTTTTCGTCGGACTCGACATGCATTGGTTCGAAATCACTGGCTCTGGCATTACATCCATGGGTGATTGTATTCCTAAGGTATATCTGATAACATAGCTGACACTGGTGTTGTATACCTGTGTGGTGTTCGCGTAGATGGCGGCATACTTGCCATTCCTTTGGGAAGTACAGGGTTTCACAGATAATACACTGGTAGTGGTATCCCTGAAAATACACAAGATCTAAAAACTAATATTTTATCTCAGCATCTCTAGAGCGCTATCAAAATTTGCTCATGAAGATTTTGCTAGTCGGGGCCTCTTTATATTTGGTTGTATCTACAAGGCAGGTCTGTTAAGCATCATACAATGTATTCTGGTGTTTGCTTGTTTCTCATAAATTTTAGCTGACATACAGTCATTAAACCAGCACAGTCAAACTTTAGGATCTCAGCTATAAATGTTCTCAGACAAATAATGGTATATCCTGTCAATTTACAGCCATAGAGAGAAGGCATCATAATAAAGCAATTTATCACCAACTTCAGCATTTATTTATTTTGATTTATAATCTACTTTGGGACGTTGTCCACATATAAGCTAAACAGATCATTTGTAAGTATTGCGAATCATGCTCATGTGAAGCAGTTGCATTTCACCTTCTTCTGCGAGTATAGATAGCTCTGTTACCTACTGTCAAACCTCTGTAGAGCAAATCTCCAGGGAAAGCCACAAGCAAATATTAGCTTAAGACAGGTGCTTGTTTAATACAGGTGGCCTTTAAGACCGGTTTGATGATATTGTTTAAGTATGGTAAGTACATGTATATATATTATACATCAAGATATTGAGTGGTACACATCTTATGATTATAAGCAAAACAGGCTGAATTCAGGATACATATCCTGTATGGCAAAGGTTTGTAAAATGAAATCTCATTACTATTACATATTTGCATATATTTCAGTGATGAGACCAGACCATATTTGTGGAGTCTGTCAGAACAGTTCTCATCAAAGTGTATGCATCTCACCTCACATTTGCTCTGTCATCAATCAATAGGTGTATGTCACCAAGCATTCTAGAAAATAATCTGCTTCACTTCAGTCAGACTTACCGACAACATGAGGTTCAGGCAGACGTCTTCACAAACACTATCATCAAATAACCATAGAACTGAATAACGGTAACAGCAATAACAGTAACAGCAATATCAACAAACAATTTTCATAGCAACAAGAGTACCTGAAATTAAAAAATATCAGGTTGGCACAGATCTCAGCCATTATGTTAATAGCTTATTTGATTTTAATTATGTGTACCAATTATTTTTTTTTTTTTTTTTTTTAAACTAGGTTGTTTGGACAAGTTTCTACACCGATTTAATTTATCTTTGGGGCAAACGATGTCGGTTTATCCTCACATAAGTAGAGACGGATCGAGTCGTGGTGCACTATTTCAGATTTATTCTTTGGACCAGCTTGTATGCGATATAGAACATCATTCAGTTGCTCAGTGATAATGTACGGTCCTTTCCAATGAATTTGTATCTTGGGATTAAACCCTTTTTTTGCGCTTTGGTTTGAAATACCAGACAGCATCCCCTGCTGTATATTTTATGCGTTTTGCTTTTAAGTCATACTGGCGTTTCATACTGTCACTTGCTATTTTAAGGTGTTTCCTTGCATACTCATGGATAGCAAGTAGTCGTTGTTCCAATTCATATGCATAATCAGTATTACAGTATTTTTCTTCCCTAACAGGCTTACCTAAAGCCAAATCTACTGGAAGAGTCAGATCCCGTCCAAAAACCATTCTGGCTGGGGAAACTCCAGTGGTCTCATGGACAGATGAACGGTAAGCAAGTAGAAGTAAAGGTATATGTTCGTCCCAATCAGTTTGATTATCTGAAACATAGGAAACAATCATATTTTGTATGGTACGGTTGGCACGCTCAACCATTCCATCACTTTGAGGTCTTCTTACAGTCGTTCTGGTTTTGTTGATACCAAGAAGTTTACATACTTCTTGGAAGACCCTTGCTTCAAAGTTACTGCCTCTGTCAGCATGGATCTGCAAAGGCACCCCATGTACTGATATGAATTGGTTTACTAGCGCTTCAGCAACCGTGGTAGTTTCTTGATTCTTCAGGGGTATAGCCTCAAGCCATTTGCTGAAGTAACAAGATATTACCAACAAATATTTATTACCACGTTTAGATACAGGGTAAGGGCCACTCAGATCAAGTGCGATCCTTTCCATAGGACATCCAACATTATATTGTTGCATAGGAGCTTTTGCCTGTCGTGGAGGCTGTTTCCTGGACCCACAGGTTGGGCATATCCTACACCAATAAGACACATCATGATGCATATTGCACCAGTAAAATCGTTGTCTTAGCTTTTCATATGTCTTGCTTCTGCCCAGATGTCCCGCAGTTATATACATGTGTAAATGCTGAAAAAGTGTTTTACGCAGACTGGAAGGAATAACATACAAGTGGTCATCACCTGTACCATCATCCCTAACCTGTTTCTTACATAAGATCTCATCATTTATTTCGATTAGATCCCATTTGTGCCAGTAAACCTTTAATTCTTTGCCATACGGAGCCACTGTAGGCCAATCAGGTTTTACACCAATTCTTTTCCACTGCAATATGAGCTTTAAAGTCGGATCTTTCTCTTGCTCAGTGCGAATATTTTCTTTGGAAACTTCCACCCTATTTCTGTCGCTGTTTTCTGATTCAGTGCTAACATTTGAACAATTCTGAAATTGGTCAATGCTTGTTTTATCACTACAGGTGCTACAAAAACTGTTGGTACAACCACAAGGGCCTGTTGGAAGATCTCCTGAGGGGTGGCTGTTTGAAAGTTTACATTCACAGTGTAGGTCAATCCCATCAGGATGGTCGACAGTATCCTCATGAGTTGTCCCCCTTGCAATAGTCATGCCTGCATGACTACCATTAAGACTACAAACCTTGGTTCCCTCACACTCTTCATTTCCAAACAGACAGCCAAGCAAAGGTTCATCTTCAAACTGATCAAGCCAGTCATATTCATTGTGTGCCATTTGACAACAACATATACAAGGACGACCACTGGAACAATAAATTTTGTGAGCTTCTGCATCCACCAATCTGCAACAATCCGAATACAGACAGTGAGGGACCCCAACCTGGGACATCCCTAGTGCCAACTCATCCGAGGGCACCGACGCTGCTCCACAGCCTAAAGATGTGGTAGTGCTAGCTTTCTTACCACACAAAGGGTCGTCATTAAAACAGGGCCCGCTAGATACAGGTTTATTCTCCTGACTTTCACATAAAGTAGCACATCTCGAATTCTTTTCAGTAGCTTCCTCAGTTCTCATACAGCATTGGTCACCGACACTTGCCTCAGAGGCAATATTTCTCACAAACATTTCGTCTTTTGTCAACACACAACTTTGGTCAGAATCATAGGTAGGGGGATATCGCAATTCATAACGCTCACAGTACGGGCAGGCAGCATCATAACATGGCCTTCTGCTCAGACTATCAGCATTGCCATTGGTACGACCAGGGCGATACTGTATAGTAAAATTGTATGCAGACAAGGTTTCCAACCATCTAGCAATCTGTCCTTCACAGTTCTTAAATCTCATCAGCCACTGTAAAGAGCCATGATCAGTTCTAATTGTAAAATGTTGCCCATATAAATAATGATGAAAATGTTTCACAGCTAATATAAGTGAGAGAAGTTCTTTACGTGTAGTGCAGTACCTTCTCTCTGACCTAGACAAGCACTTACTGTAATAACCTATTACTTTCTCTTCTCCATTTTGCAGTTGAGACAACACAGCCCCTACCCCAACATTGGAAGCATCACAGTCAAGAATAAAAGGCTGCCCATCGCCATTTTGAGGGAAACTAAGAACTGGAGCAGACGTTAGCAATTTCTGTATTGTTTCAAAAGCAACCTGACAGTCCACTGTCCAAATAAAGGTACGGTCTTTTTCTGTAAGTTTATGTAACGGTTTACACAGTGTAGCAAAGTTGGGAATAAACTTCCTATAATAAGAAGCAAGTCCTACAAACTGGCGTACCTCTTTCTCATTCGTGATTTGGGGCCATTCCTGAATAGCAAGTATTTTCTGGCTGTCTGTAGAAATTCCTTCTGCAGACACCTGATAACCAAGGTAGACAACCCTGGTAGAAAAGAGCTGACATTTCTTCGCATTCAGCTTTAAGTTGGCTTCCTTAAGCCGTTCAAACACCTCTCGCAAATGCTCTACATGTGCCTCAAATGTCTTGGAATATACAATAATATCATCAAGATATATGAGAAGAATATGATAACTCAAGCCAGCAAATACTTTTTCCATCAGGCGCTCAAACACGCTAGGGGAGTTAATCATTCCAAAGGGCAGAACTCTCCACTGCCACAAACCACTGCCAGGGATGGAAAAAGCAGTTTTTGGCCGATCTTCCTCTGCTATGCTAACTTGATGAAATCCACTTTTCAAATCCAGAGTTGAAAACCATTGAGCGCCACCAAGAGCATCAAGGGTATCATCTATTCTCGGTAATGGGTGGCTATCGGGGATAGTGACCTCATTCAGCTTTCTATAGTCAATACAAAATCTTAAAGACCCATCACGCTTGGGAATTAAAACGGCAGGTGAACTCCATGCCGAACAAGAAGGTTCTATTAAATTTTTCTCAGCCATTTGCTTTAACTCTGTTTCAGCAAATTCACGCTTAGCTAGGGGTATACGGTATGGTCACTGTTTTACGGGTTTACAACCAGGTACAGTTTTAATTGTATGCTCAACTAGGTTAGTGCAACCCAAATCATGGGAAGATTTTGAAAACACATCACGATAATCATTTAACAAAGTTTTCAACCTCTGCTGCTGATATGGGTCTAGATTTTTGGAGCATCGATTGAAAAGCTCGTCTAAGTGGGGGTAAGAATCTCTATTTTGCTGATCATTAGTGGAAAGGGAGTTAACTGTCTCCAACCTTTCTGTCTCAACTGGCTCAAAGGTGGCTGCAACCATATTTTTACAAACAAAGCAAGGCTCCTTATTTAGGTTCATAATCCTCAAAGGAACCATACCAGTCTCCTGACAAACCAAGGCTTTTGCTACCATAAGACCATTACGTTCTACAAATTTTTCTGAGGCCTCCAAAATGCCTACACTGTTTTTGTCAAATTTATCAATTGGGCGACCTTTAACTATCATTTCACATTCAGGCGGTATCTGCACACTCTCCATAATAGTTATTCTGCAGCACCTAGCTGAGGCATCTTCACAACTTCTAAAACAAACTATTTTCTCACCATTCAATAACAAATAGTTTTTGCTTAACAACACATCACATCGGTGTGTACTCAAGAAGTCAATCCCAAGTATGCCATCATTTTTTATGTCTGCAAACAATACTTCATGAGATAATTTTTGATTGCCTAAAACCATTTCAACCTCTGCTTTTCCATACAGTGGAGTATATTCCCCTGTAGCAGTCACTAATTTTATATTTACAGGTGCCAAATTTGGGAGAGTATCCAGGGGCCAGTCATCAAGCAAGTCCCTTCGAAGAATGGTAACATTTGAGCCAGTATCAACAAGAAAGGTGAGGGGCATATTCTGTACACAGGCAGGGACAAAATAACCTTCCCCCATACTTCTCAATGCAACAACATTGGGCCCATTTAGTGTTGTCGGGTTGTGGCCCCCAAATCCGACTGATTCAAGTTTTCCTGGGCATCTTTCATGTTCACTGTATTACTGTTGCTCCTATTACTAGGTGGAAACTTGATTCTGGGAATTGTACCTGTTTTGACGGGGCTGATCTTGGTGAAAGTTATGGTTCCTGTTTTGAAAGTTACGGTTCCTGTTTTGATTAGTCTGGTTATAGTTATCCCCCCTGTATTGACTATCATAATTCTGACTACCATTGACCCCCGAGCGATTGTGGTTGTTTTGGTATGGTCTGTTTAATCTCCGATTTTGGTCATAATTTTGGTTATTTCGCTGAGACCCTTGGTTCTTATAACTACCCTTATTGGTATTCCTAGTGTTTATCTTAGTGAAATTTTTCACCTCATCTGTAAGGGTAGAAATAGCCTCTGAGAGCATCTCAAACTGATTGGTTGATTCTCTTGATTCCACTTTGCCCTGTTCATTCTCGGTATCAAGGCGGCCTACCAGACGCGACCTTTGTTTGTCAGCAATTTTATATGCTTCAAGGCGTACACATACTTGCTCAGCTTCTTCTAGCGATTTTGGACTGAGTTCGCGCACTCGCATTCGAATGTCAGAGTCGGTAATAGCATCGATAAAATTATCAAGTGATAGCGTCTCGATAACATCTTTGTTTACATTGGGGTAAGCTTGTCGTACTAGCTTTTTGATTGCTTGGGATAATTCTTGAATTGTTTCCCCTTTATTCCTGGTCCTTGACTTTAATTGTGTTCTGTAAATTTCGGATCTGTTGACAGAACCGAACCTGTTCCTCAGTTTTCCAATCAGGGTATCATAATCCCTTCTCCCATCAGGGTCAAGTTCATTCAGCAATGATCTTGCTTCCCCAGATAAACAATTTGCTAGATATAAAGATTTTTCTTTGTATTTCCAAGCATTGATCTCACAAGTAATATCAAATTGGCACAAAAACTCATCGAAGTCAGATTTTCCATCAAAATTCTGAGGTTTCATTTTTAAAAGGTGGTTACTTCCCTTTGACTGTAAGATTTCTTCTGTGGGCCTTTCCATATTATAGTTTGAACAACTCTGACTTATTGGAGCATTATTCCCTGAGGAGTTACCTCCCTTGCAAATAGACTCTTGGGCCCTTGTAAGATCAGTGCTTGTTGAAATGCCATTCTGATTAGATTGTGTGGTGTGTGAGGGCAAGATGCTAGCCTGAGATGGTAAATTCTCCTTAGAAGGTAAAGAATCAATATCACAGGATTTTGAGTTGCTTTGAGATAGCCTGCCAAACACCGATGTGTTTCTGTTTTCATTTCGATTAGCAAAGATACCCCTGTCAGTAGCTAAGCTATTTAGTTTCTGCTCAATCTCTGCAAATTTCCTCTCAAACTGTTCCACTGTTGCAGAAATAGTATTCTGCAAAGTAGAATCAGTATTTTTCACCATAGAAGCCATTTTGGTCATCTCATTTTCTAGTCTATTTTCAAGCATAGACATTTGGAGTGCACTGGCAGAGCTAGCTCCTGACTGAGTATCAATGCTATCATCACCTATATTTTCTGGGGATGTGTGTGGAATATGCTGCTCTATGTGCTCATTTGCATTCATCTGCAGACTATTTTCTGCCATTTTTATTTATTTATTTATTTATTATTATTTTTTTTTTTTTATATATATATATATATATATATATTTACATATAGTGAATTAAGTTTAAAATTTTATCTCCACTAGCAATGGCCTAACACCAGGATTTTATATGCTATTTTGACAGTGTTTTCTATATCATTTCAGGTTTACAGCATGAACAAACTACCAATGGTGGACATCCCAATGCAATTTGACGAACGTCTCAAACAGTACTACATTGAACTGAAAACCTGAAATTTTTCCCATGGAATTTTGAATAAAATAAAATTTTCTCGTGTTTTTACTGCATCCAGTATTTTACCATCACAAATATTTCTGTCAAAATTTATCAAAATATCCCCGCCTGACACCAGATGTAACGGGACCACCTCACCGAGGTAACTTAACTTTGGTCAGGATGTACAAGGTGGTGTTACATAATTGTGAGTCCGACCTGAGTTGGCATCAATGCTAGTGGAATTTGACAAAGAGACAAGTCTGTGATTTCAAGTTAACTTAGGTGTTTTATTGTTAGTGAAGATTTTATCATACAGAGTCACATCAAGGAAGATTGTATACAAATATTCAGTCTATAGATTGATGTGCAGCTAGTAAAACTCAAAACTTAATATCTGGGAAGTCTAGACTATGATAACTAAATATACAGTATAAAGTATATACTGTCAATAAATAAACAGTGAACAGTATGCATGGTTGATTGTAAACTATGGTTGAGTGTAAACTGAATGTAAACTTCTTCAGTGTATGCAATGGTTGAGTGTAACCAATGGTTGTGTAAACAATGGTTGTGTGTAACCAATGGTTGAGTGTAAACTTCTTCAGTGTATGCAATGGTTGAGTGTAACCAATGGTTGTGTAAACAATGGTTGTGTGTAACCAATGGTTGAGTGTAAACTTCTTCAGTGTATGCAATGGTTGAGTGTAACCAATGGTTAAGTGTAAACTATGAATGCAAACTGATTCAGTGTAAGCAATGGTTGAGTGTAAACAAAGGTTGATGTGACCAGTGGTTGCAAGTAAACAATGGTAGAGTGCATGGGTTGCCTGTCAGTGATATGGGTAGTCAATGGTTGTGTCTGATTCAATGGTTGCAAGTCAATGGTTGCATGTCGTTTGTTGTGTTTTCATTGTTAGCATGTCAGTGGTTGAGTGTAAATGAAGATTGGTGTGACCAGGGGTTGAATGTAAACAATGGTTGAGTGCATGGGTTGCATGTCAGTGATATGGGTAGTCAATGGTTGTGTCTGATTCAATGGTTGCAAGTCAATGGTTGAGTGTGTAGTAGAAGTGAAAAGGAAATAAGCACCCAACTGTGATTGCAGTAGTCAAAAACATCTCCATACATTCTTAAATTTGTTGGTGCCATATCATGTGCCAACCTAGACCATTTGAACCATAAACCAACTTTTAAACAATAACAGAACGAAAAATGTCAACAATGGTTGTTAAAGCTTAACATGTTATGAGAAACGGACCTCATTCGGTCCATTCTTAGACTTTCTTCCAGGCATGGTGCAATGGTTCTATGGTTGCTTCTCTATGGTCGAGAAAGTAAAGTGTTCAGGAGAACAGCACAGTAACCAACTGCTGTAAACAAGCTGTGCAGACGTTTATATAGCCGTAATCACGTGAGCAACACAACGTCATCTCGCGAGCTCACGAGATGGCAATGGTTGCGCCAAGAGCGATTCCGCGACTGTGGGATCATTTTGGTCGATTCGGTTCCACCATCGCGGAAACACCCGAGGACGTCCGTAATATTCCGTAACCGCAACCAATGATGGTTGCTCCGATAATTGAAAGAATTCACTCCAAGTACAGCGGTATAAACGACATTAAAGTCATGAAAAATATCAAACTACTAATTCTAAAGGTAAATCTTCCCGATTATGGCCGGACAACGTTAAGTGTCGGGTTTTAGTTGGTAAATTTAACGGTCGAAGTTGGCACTCGATACAACTTTTCTCACCGCGGACATGCACCAATACTCGGCAACATAATAAATCACCAAAAGTAACTGCAGCAGCCTAGTTCCGCAACAATATCTCCCACCCCTGGGGGTTATCAGCTCTTGCTACACGCCCCCACCCCTACCCCTTGATAATATACATGTATAAAATAATGGAATATTCAAATGACCACCTCTGAAACCACTTGGCCTGTTTTCTCCAAATTTCATAATTATGGCACTCTTTGTCAATGGAAGATTGACATTTTGTTTATATGTGAACGGCTTCACCTCATTACGGTAATTTCTTCATGTAAAAGGTACCCGTTACATATTACGTAAATGCGATAATGGGTTGATATCTGTCCAGTGCAATTGATCTGTCGTTAGATGGCGACACCAATAGCGACACACAACACCTAGAAATGGTGTATAACTATTATATTATGATCATCGTATGGCATCGGACAAGTACTTTCCCTTTCCTTGCTACCAATGATTAACGCTTAGCACTCTGGGACGACATATTGAAATATTTTTTTCTTATTTTCCCCAGAAAACAGGTTTTGACATTTCATGCAGTTTGTCTTCAATGGAGACAAATCGCTTGAAATGTCAAATCCTGCTTTCTGGGAAAAATAAGAAAACTAACATCAATTTGTCGTCTGCTGAATTAGCCCAGAGAGTGGTAATGGTTAAAGTAACCTGGCCCTTCTCTCAGTACAAGTGTCATTTGACTTGCAAGAGTCGTGTATTTCTGACGATATATACAATGGAACCTCCATTAATTGTCACCTCACAACAATAAACACCTTCGTGTAACAGCCACTTTTCCGGATCCCCAAAGTAAGTTTTACTATATATTTAACCTTTCTACAAATGCCAGCTCCCTGTAACACCACTTTTCGGGATCCCCAAAGTAAGGTTTACTATATAACCTTTCTACAACAGCACTCCCTGTAACAGCCACTTTTCCAGATCCTCCTAGTAAGTTTTACTAAATAGATAACCTTTCTACAACAGCCAAGTCCCTACAACAGCCACTTTTCCACATCCTCACATCATTAATATATAGTTAGCCTTTCTACAACAGACAGCTCCCTGTAACAGCCACTTTTCAAGATCCCCAGGGTAAGTTTTTCTATGAAATTAACCTTTATACAATAGCAAACTCCCTGTAATAGCCACTTTTCCAGATCCCCATAGTAAGGTTTACTATATAGTTAGCCTTTCTACAATAGCCAACTACCTGTAATAGCCACTTTTCCATATCCCCTTAGTAAGTTTTACTATATAGTTATCCTTTCTACAACAGCAAACTTCCTGTAACAGCCACTTTTCCAGATCCCCATAGTAGTTTTACTCAATTATCTTTTCTATAACAGCCAAGTCCCTACAACGGGCAGTTTTTCAGATCCCCATAGTAAGTTTTACTATATAGTTAACCTTTCTTCAACAGTCAACTCCCCGTTACAGCCACTTTTCCAGATCCCCATAGTAAGTTTTACTATATAGTTAACCTTTCATCAACAACCAAGTCCCTGTAACAGCCAGTTTTCCAAATCCCCATAGTGTTTTACTATATAGTTAACCTTTCTTCAACAGCCAACTCCCTGTTACAGCCACTTTTTCAGATCCCCATAGAAAGTTTTGCTGTATAATTGTTCGTTCGTCTGTCATTACTGACAATGACCAATCCTAATCAACTGTGATATTATTTGTGTGTTCTAGGATGGTTGATGAGACCAATCTTAGCTCTAAACTGCCTGTTGCAGATAGAACAAGAGAGTTCTAAGGAAGAAAGCTGTGTTGGTGATGCCTTAGCTCTGGCTTTCCGCTGTGCACGTTTCTTCTCGGCTTCGCTGATTCTTTTTTATTATTATTTTGCTTCATATTCACCAGCACCTTTTCTTATGAGGCCTCGCCACTTTGTTAGATCCTGTGCAATCTGTTCCCATGACTCTGTTGGTATTTTGAAGTCTTTAAGGGAGGCTTTGAGGGTGTTCTTGTATCGCTTCTTCTGACCACCATGGGAGCGTTTTCCAACTTTTAGTTCTCCATAGAGGATTTTCTTTGGCAAACGTCCATCAGGCATTCTGGTAACATGGCCTGTCCATCTTAACTGTGCCAATTTCAGACAAGTATGTACACTCTGCATCCCTGCCCTTTTCAGGACTTCTGTGTCTGGAATCCTGTCTTGCCACTTGATCTTTAGAAGTTTTCTACGACAGCTTGTATGGAAGTGGTTCAGTCTTTTGGCATGCCGTTTGTAAACTGTCCAAGTTTCGTATGCTTATAATATAATAGTGTTGGCAGCACCACCGATCTGTATACTTTCAGCTTTGTGTCAAGTCTGATTCCACTTCGGTCCCAAATACTTCTACGTAGCCGGCCGAATTCTGCACTAGCTTTGGCAATCCTAGCATTGACTTTATCATCAATGTGCACAACTCTAGACAATGTGCTTCCAAAGTAGGTGAACTTGTCTACCACTTGCAGTCGTTGACCTTTCACTGTGATGGTAGGCTCCTTGTAAGGCTTTCCAGGTGCTGGCTGATATACTACCTCAGTCTTTCTGATGCTGATTGTGAGATCATAGCTGTCACATGAATCGGATACTTGATCCACACCTTTTTTGCATTTTCTCTTCTGTTGGAGCACCTTTGCCATGTCATCAGCAAATAGGAACTCATCTAGCACCTCTGTCTGCACCTTAGATTTAGCTTGCAACCTTCTTAGTTTGTAAAGTTTTCCATCATAGCGACACCTAATAGGTATACCATTCTTGAGGGATGGCTTCTTTTCTCCGCATAATGTGAAATAACTCAGTTTCTCAGCAACTGGAGGACCACCTGCTTTGTAGATCTCTGCAGGTATTTCATCTGATCCTGGAGCCTTTCCAGATGACAGGAGTTTTATTGCTTTCACTGTTTCAGAGACGGTTGGGAGCTCATCAAGCAGTGGATTACATTCCACCTGTGGTAGTCTGGTGATAGCTTCATCATTGTTAGATGACGGCCGATTAAGGACACCATCAAAGTGTTAAGCCCATCTTTTCATGGTAGCTTCTTTGTTAGTCAGAAGACTAGTTCCATCTGCACTAAGGAGTGGGGTGGTTCCTGAGCTCTGGGGACCATATACTGTCTTGAGTGCATCAAAGAACTTCTTCATATCCTTTCTGTCTGCAAAGGACTGGATTTCATCAACCTTTTTGCTCAGCCAGGAGTCTTGCATGTCTCTGAGCCTAGTCTGTACTGTCTTGCGTATGTTTGAATAGGCAGTCTTACTAGATACTGAACTGGTATATCTGAGGTAAGCATTGTGTTTTTGGTGTTTCTGTTCAAGGAGTCCCTGGATGTCTTTGTCATTCTCATCAAACTTGATGTTTGCGAGATACTTGTCCTAGGGAATCAATTGCTGAAGAGTAAACGGTGTCTCTGAAGACTGACCAGCTCTCATCTATATCTTCTGAACTATGTTCCAGTGCATCTGAACGGCTGCAGAGATCGTTGACAAATGCTTGCTTCTTGCTGTCTTTTTTCAGCTTGGCGACATCCAATTTCTTTGGCATCGTTTTGCCTTGTGGCCGCCGTACAGGCTGAATGCGCAGGTTGAGTTTGCTGACAACAAGCCTGTGATCTGTCCAGCAGTCTGCACCACACATAGTCTTCGTCACTCTGACATCCTGTCTGTCCTTCCTTCGCACTATGACATAGTCAATGAGATGCCAGTGTTTGGAGCGAGGATGCATCCATGATATCTTTCTGCGAGTTGGTAGACGGAAGACTGTGTTGGCGATCAGTAATTCATGCTCTGCAGACTTCCTTAAAAGGAGGAGTCCATTGCTGTTGCACTTCCCTATACCTTCAGATGCAATCACTCCTTCCCAGGTTTGGTGGTCTGTGTCCACTCTGGCATTGAAGTCCCCGATGAGGATGAGTTTGTCTGTCCGGGGTGTTGCAGAAATCACAGAATCCAGATCATCATAGAATTTGTCTTTAACCTCATCTTGGTTGGTCATTGTGGTTGCATAGGCACTTACAATTGTTGCATGCCTCTTGCCAGATAAGGGAAGAGGGAAGTCTCAGTGTCATCAGGCGGTCATTTATTTCTTTTGGAAGTCCTGAGAGCTTGCTGACTAGGTTTGACTTGATGGCGAATCCTATTCCTGCTTCACGCCGCTCTTCTTTCTTGCGTGCACTCCAGAAGAAAGTGTAACCAGCACAAACTTCTTTTAAAAGCCCTTCTTCTGCAAGGCGAGTCTCACTCAGAGCTGCAATCTCGACTTTGTACGGTCAAGTTCTCTACCAGCTAGAGCTCCGCTGAGGTCTGTCAGAACCAGAACTGTCCATTAGGGTGCGCACATTCCAAGCGTCGATGGTTAAAGTTATCATCTTCATCTTTATTTTTTATATTGTTCGGCCGCTAAGTGGGATTCCCGCTGATCGCGGTTAACCAGCCAGGAGTTTTGAAGCAGGCAATTGTTTAGGGCACCTTTCCTAGCCCCTTCCCCATGCTACGGGGGTGAGCAGTGCGATCCTAAAAAGGTCTGCTCAGTTTTATTATTATATAGTTAACCTTTCATGGACAGACAAGTCCCTACAACAGACAGTTTTCCAGATATCCATAGTAAGTATTACTATGTAGTTAACACTTCTACAACAGCCAACTCCCTGTAACAGCCACTTTTCCAGATCCCCATAGTAAGTTTTACTATATAGTGAACCTCTCTACAACAGCAACCCCCTGTAATAGCCATTTTTCCAGATCTCCTTAGTAAGTTTTACTATATAGTTAACCTTTCTACAACAGCAACTCCCTGTAATAGCCATTTTTCCAGATCTCCTTAGTAAGTTTAACTACATAGTTAACCTTTCTACAACAGCCAACTCCTTGTAACTGCCACTTTTCCAGATCCCCATAGTAATTTTTACTAAATAGTTAACCTTTCTACAACAGCCAAGTGCCTACAACAGCTACTTTTCCAGATCCTCAAAGTAAGTTTTACTGTATACTTAACTTGATATGGATGCAGCAGATTGTCCAAGGGCAATACAACGTCAGGAAAAGCGGATGAGATTGCAACGTTATTTAGAGGTAATATGAGAACAACTGTTCGGGATATCGCATTGAAAGTTAGACTAGGGACTGCATCTGTTCATAATATTATCACAACGCAGCTAGGTATGAGAAAAGTTTCTGCTTGCTGGATATTGGCTTGTTCTTGAAATTCAACAGACGCAACAACGAGTCGCTTACAGTAACGCTTTCCTGCAAAATACAGAAGTCGTGATAACCGATTCCTAGAATCTATCATAAAAAAAAAACACGATGAAATGTGTGTTAGTCTTTATGATTCAGAAACTAAACAAGAAACCACTGTATGGAAGACCCCAAATTCCCCATCACCTACAAAATCTTTGGCGAGGACGTTCATCGTCTATTTTGACATGAGGGGTGTCCTAAGCCATGCAATTCCTTCTTGAAAGACGATGACAGTCCTCTGCTATTAAAAAGGTACAGCATTTAATTTTTTTATACTTGTATTTATTGTATTTACCAAAAATAATATACTACAGGTAAGTTCAGCATTACAAATTAGATCAGTGTGAAAAATAAATGCAAATTTATTACTTTTAGGTGCTGGAGCGTGACTTGATAAGGGCAATAAGAAAGAAGAGGCCAGCGCTTGTAAACTAATTCTATATATTCATCATGACAATTCAATTCCTCATACGTCAGCCATTACCAAGGCAACACTAACTGAGCCATACTCGTATATTAAAACTATATCGCACCCCGCATACTCTCCAGACCTGGCGCCATGTGACTTGGCTTTTCGCCACTATCAAGAACCTATTGAAAGGATCACGTTTCGATGACGTCGAAGACCTGTTAATGGTTGCCCGGGAATCCCAATAGAAAACTTCAAAAGCCGATTCGCATCTTGGGTCCACAGACACGAAATGTGTGTGAAGTACTCTAGGGAGTACTTTGAGAAAATTTGACTAGTGTTTTTTGCCCGACATTACAACAGTCATTATGTAAGTTTTTATACCTTCAGTTGTCCCGCTCATGTTTACGTAACGTAGCTACGGTGTCAATAACTAGTTTGCTATTTTCAGTTTTGTTACTTTGTTTCTGAAAATGAGTAAAAGGGATATGTAGCTCCGCGTGATTAAAGACTTGTGTATAAAAAGATAAAAATAAAAATATTACGGCACTTGTCTCGAAACTTTCTGAACACACCTCGTACTTCTCACCGTAGTTTATTCTGGTTGGTTTACTGTCGTTTTATGTCCATGTTATTATTTAGATTTGTTAAAGTGAACGTGAACAATAACACTGATGCCGAAGCAGCCCGCTGTACAGTAATTTGTTTTCTGTGTCACATTTTTGTTGGGATATCTGATAAATTCAGACTCGACCTTGCCACTCACAGAAGATTTCAGAGAATTTTATTATACTAGATTAGCACAAGATTTCAGAGAATTTAATTATACCGGAGTAAGAAAATATTTCAGAGAATTTTAACATATTTATGCAAGCCGCATTAAAGGCTCCATAGTCCTCAAAAATAGACATTTTTTTTCTCCCAGAAAGAATTAATAAATTGATATATGTTATTAATACGATCATAGAATGTGGCATCTGACAGCCTGTAAAATTTCAGTAAGTCTCTCGTTCTTTAACTGGATCAAAAATGAAAAGATATTTTTTATTGTATCTCTGAATTAATGTTGCCAAAATCGTTTCGTTTGAAATCAGAGTCTTCGCTGATCGCATATGCCTTCTAAAGCTTCTAGGCTATCCAAAGAGGAATAAACGAGAACCCTTGTCATACTGGGTGGATGTACAGGCTGATATGAGTCTTTGCTGATCACACAGGTCTTATTGTAGGTTTTGTCATGCGGTGGCTCAAATTTAAGTGAATATATATAACATACAGGAAATGCTACAATCATGAAGCAAAGCCTTTCCGAGACACCAAAAGAAAATAAAAATGAGGAACAAAAACTGATGAAACGAGCGTCACGTACACCACAACCTATTTATAACACTATTATTGGGGTCCATAGCATAAACCTTGTTAGTTAAAAAAACCGTGTTATATCCAACAAAAATGTAAATATTTTATTGAAAAATGACCACTTATGGTCATTTTTCAATATAATATTTACATTTTTGGGATCCATCTTTGAACCGTGTTATATCCAAAATCGTGTTATAACGAACCGTGTTATAAAGAGGTTGTAGTATAATTATGAAACTCTCGACGCACGAACATAGAAGGACTGCAACAGAGGAATTGCATTGGAATGATTAGTAGAAAATATACCCGGAGACAGTCTATTTAATTTATTAAATCGTACTTGATTTCATTAAAGAGCGTATTCGTATCTTTAGGTCCTGATGTCGTTTTTTTTCTGGCTGATTTGCTTATGCTTAAGTTGAAAACTTGAACTCTGAACCAATGTGTGGAAGAAAAAATGATTCCGTACCTGCAGGCAGTGAATACCCAGATCACTTGTGATCATTACGCGTTCTTATCAAGAGCTATTCTAATATCTCAAAAAGGAAAGATCCCGAACGCTCTGCGCGGATGCGAATCTATCCTGTATTTATGCTGTTTGCATACATAATAAAACATACCTTAAGGCGACGATACACGTGGTGGAGTTTCCTCCATTTTGTAGACGAGGTCAACTTTTGTGACTTCCTATTTGCGTTCTTCTACCCCAGTCCGCTTCCGAAAAGGGATCTTCTCTACAAGGGAGCAAATTCTTTCCTTGGAGAGTAGACCCGAGAGTTTTCTCTACGGAATATGTAACTATTCCCTGAATTACAAGCGTGTACATTGATAGCCGCCCGCGTAACAGTAATTTATTTTTCTGTGTCATATTTTGCTGCGAAATCTGATAAATGCAAATTCGACCTCGGCATTAACAAAAGATTTAAGAGAATTTTATGATATTAGATAACCAAAAGATTTCAACGAATTTTAACATAATGACGCAAGCAGCATGGATATTGTTTACTTAAATGTAACCGGTAAATCACCCCTTTCACAAACAACAGTTTAGAAATTAATATTTACCTATGGGCTAATTCAGCAGACGACAAACTGGTGATAGTTTTCTTATTTTCTCATCGAGGCGATTCTAATGAGTACACTCAACATACAATCATTGTCTAGAAAATCGAAAAGATTTCCCTAAATTATCGCTATTTGTTTCCTGAACTGGTGCCATGACTAACCCTCAGTGGCTCGAACTACCCATGTCTAGAACGAATTTCCATGGTCCCAAAGATGTTCGAGCCATTGAGGTTCGACTTAAACTGGCTCCAGTCTCCAGTGACTAAATATTTTCAAATAATCCTGTTTGATAATCCACTAAAATAAAACCAAAAAAATACTATCATGACTATAAAGGCTGGTCACTAGTGACCAGCCTTTATAGTAATGATATTACTTTGGTTTTATTTTAGTGGATTATTAAACAGATTATAAGAAAATATATTTGGTCACTAGAGACTGGAGCCAGTCTAATGTTCGACTGTACTTACTTGGTAATGCAGAATACTTGATGCTGGGTCCCACAACAATAAGTAAGACAGGGTTTGGGTACAATGTAGACCATTTATTCAAGCAGAAGCCAGCAACATGAACCAGCAAATCATCCTATGCAATTAAAATGCAAGTAAGGTAGTAATGTCTCATTTACTTAAAGGCAAATGATCTCCTATCAGAAAGTCATAACAACTCACTGAACTTAGTGTCCAATATATCGAATAAAAGGCATTCTAGTCCACTCTCTTATTCTATACGATATTTAGTGTCCAGCACTATCACTATTATTTCATGGCATTTAGCAACATTGGTATTAGGTGTACATCACTGAAGATGGCATTAGTCCATTCACAGGTTTATCATCCATGGTACGTGGTAAAGGCACTTGTGTGTCCAAAGACTGTTATGGTCAAGGGACAAGGCAATTTCTTATCACGATATCATGGCAGTTATTTGTTTGCTTGTGTTGAGGTTTTGCGGCCCAGTCAACTCAATGGGGTCATGTCGAGCGCGGTCAGTTTACCTAACCATACGTTTACTGGGCAGGCTTAGTCCTCTAAGCGGTTAACAGGATTGTGCACATTCTTTCGCCAGAAATCATGGCAGTTATGCAGTATAACCGTGAAATTCATTGCTTGACAATTAGGCAGAGATATGCTATAAATTGTCTGCCTAAACTACATGACTAAATCAACTACTAAACAAAGGGGGTGGGGGGATAATACATGGAGAGTTGATCACACGGATCTAAAAATAGGTTCCTGAAGTATAGGAGCTTGATCATGCACGAATGTTGTGATCATTGAGGAGGATAGCCAATGATAGTGGCACCACGAGATCTCCCTGGCGAACCCACAGGACGAATGATTAATGTATAAAAATGTGTGGAAATCGCAAGAAAAAGCATTGTCTCATGTAAAACCTGTAGGATAATTTCTACCATTTAGTGATAAGTTATGGGAAGCGTGGTAGCTCAGTGGTGAGCGCACTGGTCTCGAGAGCTAAAGGTACCGGTATCGATCCCAGGCTGAGGCAAGGGAATTTTTGGTGTTCGAACACGCTTTCGTTCGTGTCATTTGCAGACATGACATGAAAACTGTGCGCTGTCCTTCGAATAGGGACGTTAACTGGAGCCTCCCCACCCCTCCCCCCCTACCCCCCCCCCCCCCCCACACACACACACACACTCACACCCACCCCTCCGTGTGGTGAGAACGTCACACCCTGTGCAGATTAAAGAACCCTACGGTGATTCGAAATGGTAACTTGTAGACCTTTATCCTGCAACCCTTAGTGTACAATGTACACCTGCCTAGAATGCCCGAAAGGGCTTATGGCAGTATATAGAGAAAGAAAAAAGAAAGATATGACTATAAAATATCAGTGAAGACACCCAGGAAATACTACAGTCACGAAGCAATCTTCCCTAGCACCAAAAGAAGAAATGAGGAACAAACAACGCCAAAACAAACGCAACATAATGAAAGCTTCGACAGACGAAAACGGAAGGACTGCAACAGAGGAATCACTTTGGAACGGCCAGTAGATCATAACGAAAACACGCCTATTCAAATATATAGAAAATTTCACCTCCAAAAACTGAAAATTTTCAGATAAAAAAACTCCGATATTTTTTAATATTTCTGCATAAACCATAGACTGTGGGTACTCGTTAGAACCGCCTCGTCGAGGCGGTTCTGACGAGTACCTACAATCTATGTTTTCGAGCACAAAAAAAGATAATATATACCCCTGTAAACCCCAGTTTTACTATATAAAAGTGGGATTTAAATAAACCTCGCCTTTTATTCTGATAGAGCTCCAAATTACAAACATACATTCGGTCCTCATAAGGATCATCTGCCTCATCAGAGAAACATTGCAGCCAAACACACAATGATGAAACGAACAAAAGGGTTCAATGGCGAGCTGAAATTAGAACACAAGAAAACAATAGACTAGGCGCAGACCTTCTCAAACGTTTTGAGGAGGGAACATTCGTTTAGTCTGAAGGCCAACTCGCTGTTGTTCAGTTAAAGAGGAAAGCGACGAATAACGATCATAAGGATACAGTATGAGATTACAACCAAGAACAAATAAATTATTACATAGCTATAATCGTTATCCCCGCACTTTTCGAAGAAAACGCGGGGTTATTGTGATACCCCCGTCCGCCCGTCCGGCTTTCCGTCCATCTGCAATGTCACACCATTGCTCAAAGATCATTTAAGCTAGAATCTCGAAACTTTCACAGACGGTAGCCTATGAACGAGGACAGGTGACACATTCGGGAGTTTGATGTAATCCCTAGGGGGCAGGGCCAGGGGATGTGGCCCCGAAGGGTACAAACTCCATTGTGTACAAACATAGTCATGTTGCATATCAAATCAAAGGTCATGAAGAGTAGAATACAGTGGTGCAACATTTTGCCCTGGGGCGTTTCTGGTGGTCACCAGAGGTCAAAAAGTAGGATTTTGGGTACTTTATTTTGATTGTCACACAACTCCTCATAGGCATTTTGAGCTAGAACCTGTCGCGCAGATATGCGATGGCGCGCCATCGACTTGATTTAGTTATATGATTAAAATGTGCGAGAAAATCCGAGAAGCATGCTTACATGATATTACACGCTTTCTCGGATGCCTTCAAATGACGTTGCTATTGATAACGCTTAAGAGCAATGGAGCCATGCCAAAATTGTCTCGCAGTTTTGAAGGCTGAGAATTTTAGATACGAAAAATGCCTATTTTGAGCCTGCAAATAACTAAAAACGACGCAGAATATTTATAGCTACATGATAAAAGGTTATTGTACTGATATTAGAGAATATTGTCCCGCGTTAGATATCTGCTATTACTGCAGTCTGTCGTATTCGAAGAGCCAGTTTTGCAGGATTGACCACTAAGTGGCAATTCTGTCTCGATAGCGGGACCTTTAACAAACAGTGTGGACCCAGATCAAACTGCTTCTTTAGGAGCAGTCTGATCTGGGTCCACATTGTTTGCCGGTATGCAAAAAATAGCTTTGAGAAGTTTGCAAGAATATTCAGCAGACGACATTTTCAGATGCAGTTTTTCTTGGCGCTTTAAGGGTTAAGCATACTTTATTGCTATTCTAAATACACACAGGGGTTGGCCCACAAGGTTACAGTCCTTCCGCTCACTTCATGGTGGAGGCATAAAACAGGAATAAAAAAAAATAACACTAAACTCTTCCCAATATTTGATTGTTATTTTAATTTCACTATTCATAAAGCAAGAAATATAAATAAACGACAACATGAGAAAAGGGTCCTCATTACGAAAACAAGCCTATTCAAATATACTGTAAATTTTACCACCAAAAAAAATGAAAATTTTCAGATAAAAATTCTGATATTTTTCTTATTTCTGCTCAAAAACACAGATTGTGGGTACTCGTTAGAACCGCCTCCCCGAGGCGGTTCTAACGAGTACCCACAATCTATGTTTTGAGCAGAAATAAGAAAAATAATATATACCCCTGTAAACCCCACTTTTACTATATAAAAGTGGGGTTTAAAGGGGTCATCATTATATAGGCATGTTTTCGTGATGTTATCACATTTCCGGGCAACGGTCCCAGAATAGGCTGTGCATGCGCGCAGTCTGATCAAAGCCTTCATTGCCCTGGTTACTATGGAATATATTGACTAGCAGAGGAGTGTAATCGCCGACTGCGCCATGTACACATGCTGGTACGCATTACGTTAACAAACCGATGGTGTGTAAAATGTATCCGTCTTAGCCAGAGCTCGAGATAAGGTAAAATTTTCTACCAAAACTATTGATATTTTTTCATTTCTCTACAAAATCGTATGTTTTGGTTATTCATGTGGGGCGCTTCTAATGAGTACCCAGAATATATGTTTTGTGGAGAAAAAGTAAAAAAAAAAAAAAACATTTATCTGGATGATAAACATTGTTTATTTGATTTTTTTATCGTTGTTGTTCTCTCACTCTCTGTGTGTGTGTGTGTGTGTGTGTGTGTGTGTGTGTGTGTGTGTGTGTGTGTGTAGAAATAAGAAAACAAAAATATCTATCTGGCTATGCTATTATTTAGAGCTGTGTAAACTATGTCATTCTCACTTTATAATATGGGAAACAAGGAAGAATTGGTAATTAAGCATTTTAAAATATTAACTCTTTCAACCCTGAGTTTCTGCCTTTCAACCCTGAGTTTCTGGTGTGGACTCTTCCATCCTTAAATTTGGACATGTCCACTGATGCAAACAGGGTATTCACTCTAAAATCTAATACAGAATGGCAAACAGTGTAGGTCCACATGCGACGACTCCTTATGAGCCGTCTCAGCTGGACCTACACTGTTTGCACAGCTATCTGTTTTGGTCTGCAGGGATGAAAGTGTTAATGTTATTAATAAAGCTTCTAGAAATACATTGAAAGCTTGGCTTAAATATGCAAAATACTGTAAATCTGCTTTAATCCTATACAACTCTGCATACCCTGTTTTCACTTTATGTTATGGAGAAACGTGAGTATACACATTACATAGACTTGTTAACGTAATATGTCTTTAGTTTTACTATTCGCAGATGACATAAAGGCCCTTTTCTAACATTGCAGCTCAATTTTGTTCAACTACATAATCATTGCACTTGTTTCCTTGGTTACATCAGGGGTGTGAATCGACTGATTTCAGGTTACATATATGAAACATATAGAAAGACACGATGGCTGCATCAATACTCCTGATAATGAGATACATGTAAGCACTAAAGTGAGAAATATAACTTCTGACATGTGCGACCAAGGAAGACTCAGATCATCCTGCGCATCCGCACAGTCTGAGCAGAATCTCCGGTGGGTGATCTTTGGATAACCAAGGATCCGAGATTTTTTCAGGCGGAGAGCGAAGACTATGTTCAGACTGCGCGAATGCGCAGGCTGATCTGAGCCTTCGCTGGGCGCTAATATACATTTTCTCACGTTGCGGCTCATTGCTGGACATATTGCACTGTTTACAAGATTGTAACAACTACACTAAGATAGACATTTAAGTAATTCAAGGGGACACTGTAAAAAGATCCCGTAGATTTAACGTAAATACTGGTAACTGGCTACCAGTACATGTACCGTAAATTTTACGAGCGCCTGTAGATTATTTACAGTAATAATTACGCATGGTAGGGCAGTGTTGGGACAGGTAAGTAACGTACAGGACATACATAGGGATGCGAGCTATCGCACCGTATCTTAAGCTTACACATCCTTTCCTACGAGGAAATTCCTGCGAAAATTCTACGGGCTCCCGTAAAAAGTTACGGTAAAGGTGCTGGCAGCCAGTTGCCAACAGAGACACATAGGCGTTACACCAAATTTCCCCTCCCCCCGCCGCCCCACCCCGGCCCCTCCCCCTCCCCCCCGGCCCACCCCCAAACTGTTGGTTTGGGTATTTATATTCTCCGTAAAATTAATTAGAATAAGTGTTCTGTTATTCAAAGTTTTACAAATAAAATGCTCTCAATGAGGTTCTGAAGGATATGCACGCTCATTATGAAAGAAAAATATATGTTGATCATAAAACATAAAAAATACAGATACACCGCAAAGGTTTTAAAGCTTTTAGGTTGTAATCACTATTTAATTGATAGCATAACTGTCTCCCTTGATATAACTTGGTTACCTAGCCTAGTAAGTAAACTACCTAGTTATAGCAAACATTGGAAAGCTAAATTTCACCTGGAATTAGTATTTTCATATAACAAAACTATGATTATATCAAAATTATCTCAGGTATCAACTTTTATTATTGCATAAAAAGCAGTGTCGCACGTTATTAATAGCCGTGCATTAACCGGCGAAAAGCCGTGTATTAACAAGGCAATTCACGCGCTGTTAATGCACGGCTACGCAACTTTCAATATAATCGTACCGTGGCCACAGAATTGCTGCCGTCATGAGATGTGTACTGTCCTGCCCTAGAACAAGCATAGTACGTGGAAATAGCGTTCGCGCGATATCGGTGAAAAGGCGAAACAAAATAGTGCAAGAAATAACGCGAAATGTAGCAAATGTTTTCAGTTTTTATGCAATAATAGCGATCGAGCATGGTTTTTCAATGCATTAACATTCGCCAGGTCCCTTGGGAGGTGTTGAAAACAGCAGCTTTCAGCCTCGGTTTTCAACACCTCCCACGGGACCTGGCGAATGTTAATGCATGAAAAATCATGTTTGATCCCTATAATGACATTGGACCTTATCGACTTACACCATGGATGGGTCCTTTGAGGATATGGACAAGGGAATTTAGTTTGCCTCATATTTAGCAATATTTGACGCAAAACGCTATTAAATAAAATGCGACATCGTTGATTAAAATGCAAGATCTCTGTACACTGTGGTCAGTCTCATTATGGCATCTGTAAGATATGGTCATAATGATTTTTGCGACAAATTGGTTATTGCATAGTTTTAAATTTCTCGCCTGGCGGCTCGAAATTTAAAACAATGCAATAACCCATACTTGAATTCATTAATAAAACTGAAATGCAAAATAAGTTTTTCCCCCTAAAGCGCAAGAAGCATTAGCTTTCAAAGTGCCAAGCAAAAGTATGGCATTCAACAGTCTGTTTTTTGTTTTTGTTGGGTTTTGTTTTTGCATTATTAAAACAATGTTTTTACTATTTAAAAAAATAGGCTTGACATTTCCTGTGAATCGTCTGCAAGGCAGACGATTCACACGAAATGCTAAGCTTTATTTTCATTGTAAAATAATGAACAAAATATCGTCTGCTGCAGTTGTGATTGGCGCTTTAAGGGATAACTGTCAACAATTAAATCACAGAAAAAAAGCAAAGGTTTCATAAAACACTGCAGGAAAACGTAACAAACAATAAAATAACAACTAAAACATGAAATCTACATTGTAAAATACTATTAAGTTTGCTTGTGTCTAAGTTTAAAAGCAAAAATTATCTAGACAACAAATAACACACATTAACAAGAGCCTTTATTGATTTTAAATCTATGAAAAAACAAAAACACTGTACACAAACAAAAATAAATATGACATGTAAATAACTATAAACACCAAAATAATTGAACACTAGACTCTGAATCTAAAAATAGTTTTCTGTTAGCTGTTTTGCATCAACGGACCAGTCCAAATTCAAGACTGGAAGAGTCCACATCAGAAACTCGGGGATGAAAGGGTTAACAGGAAGTTATCACACTGGTTTACAATCAACTTTAGATACATAGCATGGACATAAACTAAGCTAAGCGCAAGCATTTATTTTTAACGTTCGCATAAATGATCTCATTCTTACCTAAATCCGTTTATTAAAAGCCTACGTGTATCCGTTAATTAAAAGCTTAGTACCCGAATACGTTTATTAGAAGCCTACCTGAATCCGTTTATAAGAAGCGTCAACACTTTCTGCCATAAATGCATACGTTACGAAAACACACCTATTCAAATATATAGAAAATTTTACCTCCAAAATCTGAAAATTTTCAGATAAAAACTCTGATATTTTTCATATTTCTGCTCAAAACATCGATTGTGGTACTCGTTAGAACCGCCTTGGCGAGGCGGTTCTAACCAGTACCCACAATCTATGTTTTTGAGCAGAAATAAGAAAAATAATGTATACCCCTGTAAACCCCAGTTTTACTATATAAAAGTGGAGTTTAAGGGGTCAAAATTATATAGGCATGTTTTCGCGATTGATCAGTAAAATCTCACATTGGTAGAACACCCATTCTATGCATACATATGAATAATAAAAGCATTGCAGACATTGTATGATACCCCACCACTACGGGCAACAGGTGTGTAACCTTTCTCAAGATATTAAACATATCATAATTTTGGCATCAGTCAAGGGTCATAACTCTTTTGAAAAGTATCGATATTGGCTCAGTTTTCTATCTTAACCTAGTTCTAGTCAATATTAATGTACATGTACTTAAAATGTGATCAAAAATCCATCAACTCGTTCTAAAGAGGCTAAGCAAAAATTCAATTTTCGCGGTATTCAACAGCCATGACTGTTAAAAATTAATGACATTGGACCATTTTTAATGTCGATCTAGATCTAGTCAATATCACTGCGTATATAAGTTTGATCAAAATCCATTCACTTGTTCTAAAGCTACTACATGGAAGCGAAATTTTAACCAAGGGCCATAACTCTGCTGAGAGTTAACAAAATTTCTTCATTGACAATCCCAAACCACTCCTCTCTAATGTCAATGCCTACTCTTCTTCTTCAGAAAATTCGGCGGACGAACGGACACTAGCACAGTAAAACATAATACCCCGCCGCTAACGTGTAGTGGGGTATCAAAATACACAAAATTTATTTAACAGAAAAATACAAATTACGGAATACAAATTATGTGTACAGTAAAACCTCGAACACCGATGACTCGTTTACCTTGGGTGATTCGAACTGCATTTAAGTCCCAACGAAATTCATCCGATAGCTCAAGAAAACAAATACTAAAGGAACTTTTTTTTATCATTTTTTTATCATGAAATTGTATGTTGTGTGTACTCATTAGAATCGCACCATCGAGGTGATTCTAGTGAGAACACTCAACATACTTTTAATGTATAGAAGATACAAAAAACAACTTCCCAAAATTATCACCATCTGCTTCCTGACATGGCGCCATGATAAACCCTCACTGACTGGAACTGCCCATTTCTCGAATAAATTTCCATGGTTCCAAAGATATTCGAGCCATTTAGGTTTAACTGTATATGAAATATATTCTGGCAGCACCATTTCTACTCATCACGAAAACATGCCTATATAATTTTGACCCCCTTGAGTACCCACAATCTATGTTTTGAGCAGAAATATTGAAAATATCAGAGTTTTTTTTATCTGAAAATTTTCAGTTTTTTGAAGGTGAAATTTTCCATATATTTGAATAGGCGTGTTTTCGTAATGTTCAATATTACATTTAATTAGTATTAATTGATAAACAATATTATACAGCCCCACAAAACTTCCTTGGCTCAGGGATCTGATGCCGCTGTTATGATTGCTTCTTTTATAAGCTTCTTATACCATTAAAATAACAGAAAATCCTTAACATTTAGTATGCTGATTACAAAACTTGCAGACAACAAACGATAAATATTTGTTTTATTATTTTTCCGAAAAACAGGATTTGAAAGTTCATGCGAATCGTCTCCTAGGAGACGATTTGCATGAAATGTCAATTTGTTTCCTAGTTTTTGTCAAAATTATTTGACTTTTAGGACAAAAATCTTGTCTGAGAAAATTAAAATAACATCCGTTTTCGATTTGCTAACTTTGCCGAGAGAGTAACAAACGTTACCTCGTAACTTCATTCTTTTAAAACATTGGTGTGCAACCTCATGTGCGAGACTCATGGTTGTGAGAAATTCGTTCCCTGTACGAAGGAGGGGCGTACAGTACAATAGTCTTAGACTCTTCCACATTGTCAATGAAATTGACGACTGTAAGAAACCACTAAGAAATATAAATAGCTGAGCATTCATTGGTCAATCTGTATACATAACTACTATGCCATATAGTGTCAGCAAATATTCACCCGTTGTTAGCACTAATTATTTATTAATAATATTAAACGAAGTACAATTTCTCCCATCAACATGGCTGATATGAAGTTGATATCTATAATTCGGAGAAAAAGTTGATAAACTTTTGCAGGAATCTGTGTTTTACTCATTTATTAGTAATTATTGCATAAAAAGCAGTGTCGCACGCTATTACATGAAATGTAACAGCCGTGCATTAACCGGCGAAAAGCCGTGTATTAACAAAGCAATTCACGCGCTGTTAATTCATGGCTACGTAACTTTCAATATGATCGTACCGGGGCCACAGATATGCTGCCGTTACGACATGAGTACTGCCCAGCATGAGCGTAGTCCGTGGAAATTGCCTTTGCGAAACATCGGTGAAAAGGCGAAACAAAATAGTGCAAGAAATTACGTGAAATTTAGCAAATGTTTTCACTTTTTATGCAATAATAGCGATCGAACATGGTTTTTCAATGCATTAACATTCGCTAGGTCCCTAGGGAGGTGTTGAAAACCGCGGCCTCCGGCCTCGGTTTTCAACACCTCCCTCGGGACCTGGCGAATGTTAATGCATGAAAAAACATGTTTGATCCCTATAGTAAACAGACGTTGCGCCACACTCCAAGATAACATATCAGATTTCCCGACGGTAAAGCCGATTGGTTCCTTTATACAGTCGCTTGTCTACTGACATGCGCGGTGGAAGAGTCAATGCGAACAAGATTTGTTTTAATCTTCTGGATTTGTATCTGGCTGGATCCACAGATACTTGGGGTGTGGCGAGCGTTCTGGCTCACACTGGTCTCTTGCATAGATTTTTCGAAAGAATTTCTGCATAACTTACTTACTTGAGCCTTAATTATGGTGGAGGAGATTTTCTGTGAACTTTGTCTAGAAGTTTCTCAACTCTTTTATGAACATCAGAAGTGTTCAAATTATCGTAAAATGAAAAAAAAAATCGATCACGCCAAGAGACCAGTTTGTACCAGAACGCTCACCTATCCCCAAGTATCTGTAACTGGATCTGGTATCGTTCACTTGCATAAAAATGTGCAGTTGGAACTGATTTCAATGTGTTCAAAATATAAAAGGAATGGATATAGTTTCAATAGAGATAACTTTCAAAATAGTTTTATCCCCTTTCTAAAAAGGAGTCTTCTCTAAAAGAAAAGAATTTGCTTCCCTTGGGGAGCAAATTCTTTTCTTTTATAGAAGAGTCTTTTCAGAAGGAGTTCGGTGTGTAGAAGAGCAAATAGGAAGTCTTCAAGTTATCTCCCTTTTACAAAAATGGCCGAAAATCGACCAAAGACATCCAGTCCCAATAATGTACCAGCTTAATCTCAATGACAGTAATAGAATTTAGTAGCAGACAAGACTTCAGGCTTTTAAAATCTATTCAGATGGAAACGGTGTTAGAATCCATTTTCTCTTACAGAATCACTGTTCACAGGAAACGTTTGATTACATATATTTTTACTTTATTATTAGCGCGCTGGGTAAAAAATCAGCAGACGACATTTTAAGATAGTTTCCTATTTTTCTCCAGAAAATGGGTTTTGACCAGAGCCTGTTCTTTTGTGTTTTTTTTTTTTTGAAAAAAAAAGTACAAAAAAAAAACGAAAAAAAAAAAACAAAAAAAACATCAATTTGTCGTCTGCTGGATGTGCCCATAGAGCGCTAAATGTTCATTTTTACTTTGACGTGTTAGTTGTACATCCATTGTCCTTTTCTGAAGTTTGATATCTGGATTAAACATTTGGTTATATTTGCAGTCATCTGCTG
The DNA here is from genome assembly GCA_964016985.1 of Anodontia alba. Taxonomy (NCBI): domain Eukaryota; kingdom Metazoa; phylum Mollusca; class Bivalvia; order Lucinida; family Lucinidae; genus Anodontia; species Anodontia alba. The sequence goes on from OZ024827.1 coordinate 42,764,670, forward strand.
TAATCTCGCCTGCTGCCATTCAGAAAGTCTCTGAACACTATCTACCGAATTATCCGGTTGACATCACCTGAATGCGTCAGATGTTGACAGTAAATGTTAGCAGACGACATTTAAAACGCTATCTCACTTTTCATAGTAAACAAATTTTAGCATTTCATTCGCCATTTCATTATTATGCAAAACTGTATTTTTCTGAAAAATGTTATTCCACTCGTTTTCAGACTACTAAATTTACCTACAGAGTGATAAATGTATGTTATTCATATTTTTAACACTCAGCCTGTGCTGGGTAAAATTTTCAGCTGACGAAATTTTTAAATATTGTCATACCTGTGTTAAGCAATCACCTGTGAGAATATCAAAAGTGGCTGCTTAGGACAGGTGATTGTTCTATACAGTTAAATGACAACTCCTTTACCTTAAATGGTATATGAAATAGTGGTCTTTTAAGACCGGTGATGCTTAATACAGGTGGCTTTAAGACAAGTTTGACTATACATGTATTCAGAAAGTAAGTTTTGTCATTTCATGTAAATTGTCTCCTAAGGAGACAACTTGCATGAAACGCCAAAACCTACTTTCCGGGAAGAATAAGACAGTAAGATCAGTTTGTCATCTGCTGAATTATCCCAGGAAGTTGTACAAGTTCATGTGTGAGATTCGTCCTTTTGAGAGACACTTTCTTCATACGAAGGTGGTCGAACAAGACCTGTGTTATTAAACACATGTCTGTCTTCTGAATTCGGTTCTGTTTTGTCCTGGTTCTGTTCGTCTGGATATACAGGAGCGGTTGGAACTGCTTTCAGACAACCAGAGTCAACTTCGGATATGAAATTCTGACAAATCGCAGAGCACTGGTGTGTTTTGAAAAATTCTCGGATTCCATTTTCACCTTTGTCTGTTGGTCCGTAAGTCATACTTTTTGAATGAAAACATGGTGTAGTTAGGCAAAATGTGTTTGGGTTGTCTTCATTTTCTGGTCCGTTTTTTACTCCTTTTAAATTGTTGAGAATGTATTCCCCGTTACTGTAGTGATACGAAAAGTGACATAAAGCGCCTAGGATCTCAGGTCTGTTCTCGGTCACGTGTCCACGTTCGTCGATGAACATTTTGAACTCTCCTTCAATAAGCTCCTCAAACGCAACAACTTCATCTTCACTGAAACGCTTGTTGAATCTCATCAGGAAGCGTGTAAGAACCATGATGTCGGATACATTGTCCATTACAGCTAGAACTGGGAAAGTAAATCGCACCTAGAGAAATAACAACAACAGAATAAGCAACACCCTTGACGGATAATACCGCGTTCGACCTGATAACGCGCTGTGGTCTTAGGTTTGCAAAAATACTAGAAAAATTTGTAATGGTAAATTATCCACCTAATAAGAGCAACTTTGAAGAAAGATCTGCACAGGACTTCGTGAGAGGCATATTAAATGATGCTTATGCGATTATTATCTTTATAAAAGCATATGCTGCCGCTACTACCAGGATTGCCACCATCAGGGAAAAGCAACAGAAATTTGAAAAATTTTCAAGGTCATTGAAAAGCCAGGGAATTTTTTAAAAAAATGTCAGGAAAAATTCAAAATTTAGGAAATTCAGGGAAAAGTCAGAGAATTTTGTAAATTTAGGGTTAAGCTGTAATGGCTGTGGTAGTTTTCTGGTTATTTTCCAAAGTAAAAAGCTGAAGTATTTGAAAATTTTCCAGTGATCTTCCAAAAGCAACATTTAATTAACATTAAGGTAAATGACTTAAGTATTGCACTAAATGTTTTTAAGCAGGAAAATCAATAGGAGGAATTGGACGGCTATAGGGGAGGTTGAATGCCGCCTGTTTTGGGAAAAAGTGCTGTCAGGTCAAGGAAAAGTCAGGGAATTTTGAACAGGCTCCGTGGTGGTAACACTTCTGATTTGAAAGTGCAGATCCAAGATCTACACTGCTTGAAATTACAAAGTGCTTTCTTTATTAGTAAGCATAAACGTTACTATGATATAAACCATTACAGTAAAGTGTGGAAGGTATAATGCTAAAGATTATAGCATGAATTAAATGACTATAAAATTTTAGTCAATAAAATGTGTTTTTGAACTGTGTTGACATAGAGAATATTTCCTGATAACCATTGACAGTCCTTTATTTGGTCTCTTGAAGTGCAGTGCTCCACTGATAAATGAGGGATCATAAAGAAATTGGCATATCTAACAATCTGAATGTCATTTCTAAGGTGAAATACATATTTCGTCAGATTTTCACCGACCTTAGAACCACTATAAATATAATATAACCATTTTATTATTATCTGTCCGAATCTGAACTTTATGGCGACAGTATATAAATTCAGAAAAATTGGAGGCAAAGCTGATTTTTCAGTACAAATTAAAAAGATTGTCAATCGCTACAAAAAGATGCGTTACAACTGCGGCAAACTGCATGCGTGCTTGTTAACCCAATCATGGTTGATGACTTTGCTTCGCTCCCATCACGAAAACATGCCTATATAATTTGACCCCCTTAAACCCCACTTTTATATAGTAAAACTGGGATTTACAGGGGTATACATTATTTTTTATTTCTGCTCAAAATCATAGATTTTGGGTACTCGTTAGAACCGCCTCGGCAAGGCGGTTCTAACGAGTACCCACATTCTATGTTTTGAACAGAAATATGAAAAATATCGGAGTTTTTTATCTGAAGATTTTCAGTTTTGGGAGATTAAATTTTCTATATATTTGAAGAGGTGTGTTTTCGTAATGTTAATTGCAGGACGGTGGGTTGATCTTCAGACTGAATGACAGCTCCCGCCTCAATATGTTTTAGTTGGTCGGCGCCTGACTATCAGTGTATGTAGTACGTCTCATTCTGGTCCTGTTTGTGGCATTACGAAAACACGCCTATTAAAATATATAGAAAATTTCACCTCCAAAAACTGAAAATTTTCAGATAAAAAAACTCTGATATTTTTCATATTTCTGCTCAAAACATAGATTATGGGTACTCGTTAGAACCGCCTCGGCGAGGCGGTTCTAACGAGTACCACAATCTATGTTTTGAGCAGAAATAAGAAAAATAATGTATACCCCTGTAAACCCCAGTTTTGCTATATGAAAGTGGGGTTTAAGGGGATCAACATTATAGGCATGTTTTCGTGATGGTTTTCTTGTGCTCTGGCTTCAGATCGCCATTGAGACCTTTGCTTTGTTTCATCACAGTGTTTTTGATAATATGCGTTTCACTGTGATGCTTCACAGATTAGGTAGAGGATCCCATTGCGAATCGAACATATATTTGTAATTTGGAAATCCGTCAGAATTAATTACGAAAACACGCATATTCAAATATATAGAAATGTTCACCTCAAAAACCTGAATATTTTCAGATAATAAACTCTGACATTTTTCATATTTCTGTTCAAAATATAGATTGTGGGTACTCGTCTTATGTATCCTGGGCTAGCCATAAGTTTGAGTGCTTGTTTGTGTTAGCGCATGCACGTTTTTTTTTTTGTTTTTTTTTTTTGTTTTTTTTGTGTGTGTGTGTTTTTTTTTTTTTTGTGTGTTTTTTTTTTATTTTTGTTGTTGTTGTTGTTGTTGTTGTTGTTGTCTTCAGTTTGTTTGTATTTTGTTCTGTTTCTTTATTGTTCACATGTTGACAAGCTCCTCCGATGTTTTTCTGAATTTAAAATAAAATATGAAACTATAATTATAAAATAATGTTACAGGTTTAATTGTATGACAGCCCGAACAAAATGCATTTCTGTAGAATTTCCCAATATTGCTTGGATCTGGGCAGAGAACAGCGTAATCATCTCTGCCATTGATGAATAAAACTATTTTGGTTACAGACAAATTTTCCACTGTCCTTGTAAAAGGAATTGTGTTATGCAGTGCTGTCTGCCAAGGGTATCATTTCCTTTATTGATTTGTAAATTGCATGATTTCCGGCACATCTCTTTCTATAAAGGTCCAACCAGGTTTCTTCTTGACAAATGATTTTAAGTGCATTATTGCATAAAAAGCAGTGTCGCACGTTATTAACAGTCGTGCATTAATCGGCGAAAAGCCGTGTATTAACAAGCAAATTCCATGGGGAATTTATGTCCCCCGCCTTATTTTTATTTGAGGTGTTAAAAATGGTAAAGTTAACCAGTGGACCATTGGTCCTGTATCAATTACCTAAGTATTGAAGCAGGAAACCAGTCATAAAAAATAATTTCAAGATTCTGAAAAAGCCACATGCATATCTTCAGACCATCCTTAAAGCACCTGTAAAGTTTCAAAGGATCGGCTTAAAACTGTGGTAGGAGTTACGGGGTCAAGGTACCTACTCCCTATATGCTTCTGTAGTATAAGAACTAAAAAAAATGTCTAAGTTAAAAATGCAGAAAAAGTGGTAAAAAATTATTTCAGGATTCTGAAAAAATCCACATGCATATCTTCAGGCCATTCTAAAAGCCCTTGTAAAGTTTCAAAAGGATCAGACAAAAAATGTGGGAGGAGTTAAGGGGACAATGTACCTGAACCCTATACATTCTGTAATATTAGAACTCAAAAAATGTCTAAGTTAAAAATGCGAAAAAAGTAATAAAAAAAATATTTCAGGATTCCGAAAAATCCACCTGCATATTTTCAGGCCATCCTAAAAGCCCAAGTAAAGTTTCAAAAGGATCGGTCAAAAACTGTGGGAGGAGTTAAGGGGACAAGGTACCTACTCCCTATAGACTTCTGTAATATTAGAACTCAAAAAATGTCTAAGTTCAAAACGTGTAAAAAGTGATGAAAAATAATTTTAGGATTCTGAAAAAACCACATGCATATCTTCAGACCATACTTAAAGCACCTGTAAAGTTTCAAAAGGATCGGCCAAAATCTGTGGGAGGATTTAAGGGGACAAGGTACCAGCTCCCTGTATACTTCTGTAGTATTAGAACTCAAAAAATGTCTAAGTGAAAAATGCGGAAAAAGTGTTAAAAAATTATTTCAGGATTCTGAAAAAACCACATGCATATTTTCAGGCCATCCTAAAAGCCCATGTAAAGTTTCAAAAGGATCGGCCAAAAACTGTGGGAGGATTTAAGGGAACAAGGTACCTACTCCCTATACGCTTCTGTAATATTAGAACTCAAAAAATGTCTATGTTCAAAATGTCTAAAAAGTAATACAAATTAATTTCAGGATTCTGAAAAAACCACATGCACATCTTCAGACCATTTTTAAAACACCTGTAAAGTTTCAAAAGAATCGGCCAAAAACTGTGGGAGGAGTTAAGGGGACAAGGTACCTACTCCCTATAGACTTCTGTAATATTAGAACCCAAAAAATGTCTAAGTTAAAAATGCGGAAAAAGTGTTAAAAAATTATTTCAGGATTCTGAAAAAACCACATGCAAATCTTCAGACCATCCTTAAAACACCTGTAAAGTTTCAAAAGGATCGGACAAAAACTGTGGGAGGAGTTAAGGGGACAAAGTACCTACTAAAAACTCGGAACCACGCACCACGCACCACGCGCCACGCGCCACGCACCACGGAAAACCAAAAACAGTGTCCCTCCACTTTTCTTCGAAAAGGCGGGGGACAACAAGGCAATTCACGCGCTGTTAATGCACGGCTACGCAACTTTCAATATGCACGTACCGGGGCTATAGAATTGCTGCCCTCACGAGATGCGTGCTGCCCGGCCCTAGCCTGTGGAAATTACGTTCACGAGACATCGGTGAAAAGGCGAACCAAAATAGTGCAAGAAATAACGTGAAATATAGCAAATGTTTATAGGTTTTTATGCAATAATAGCGATCGAACATGGTTTTCCAATGCATTAACATTCGCCAGGTCCCTTGAGAGGTGTTCAAAAACCGCGGCCTTCGGCCTCGGTTTTCAACACCTCCCACGGGACCTGGCGAATGTTAATGCATGAAAAGCCATGTTTGATCCCTATATTGTATCATTTCTGTGTAAAAGAGATGTCTTTTCAGTATGTTCAATCGATTTCAATGCACAAAAATGTTATATCGTTCGTTTGAAGCATTTTAACAACATTTCCTGATAAAGGTTGGTGTTTGTGTGAGGAAAAAGACCATTTTTTAAACAAACGGTAAAAAGATAAATCAAGGTAAAAAAAAGAGCTCTTAAATACTCATTTTACGGCTGCTTTTATCTTTTAGTGAAATAATAATTAACTACTTTTATACTACTTCTGTCTATTGGAAAATTACGGAACCATTTATGTGACATTGTGTTTTGTGTAAGGATGTCAGGATCTGCAGGAGTTAATTAGTGATAGGCAAAGTATAATTATCAAAACTCTGAGAGTGCTGATGGGGTGGTTGCCGGAAATTCTCTAGGCCTCTAAAACTGATTAAGATTTACGCTGAAATTAAAAAAATACATAAACAGTATACAAAATAATTTGTTTTTTGTAATCTGAGAGCAGAAAGCCAGGCATGTGCGACAGACCTTTTTAAACATTTTGTTAGATTTGGTGACTTGATAAATTCGGGGGGGGGGGGGGGGGGTGGTTTCGATGAAAAAGGTCCTTTTCGGTCTTTAGTACGACCACGGCTAAGGCCACCTTTTACCCAACGCTGTAGATTTGTGCGTTTTACTGGAATATTCATATTCTTCCGCCGATATTATACTCAATATGATTAAAATATTATTTCTTCAAAAGTTTGAAGTTGTCTTTGGTTTTGTTTATCTATTCGCTGTTTATAAGCATCATTGTGTTTATAAAAGGCTAATATGTTTGAATGCAGAATTTAGCTTATCAGCGTTAGCATAGAACTATTTGTTAGGTAGTTATTAAGTTTGTAGTGTTAGTAAACCGGATTGTCGAAATGTAGGATGTTAAATCGCAACCGCCACACATAAACGATGATCTGTGACAGATAATCGTATCGAAGATGTGCAGGAAGAACTACAATTAAAGAGCATAGCCTACCAGTAAAAACAGCCATCAAGAGATGGCAAATTTTCCGGCAAAACCGCCATTTCTAAATTTAGTGTATTTCAATCGTTATAATGGATATATTGGACGAGAGCAAAGTAAAAAGATGCAAAGATGGTATGAAATGTGACAAAACAAAAATAGGTTTACTGTGAATGATTTTATTTTTGCGTGTTCTTTTATTTATCTTTTTTTTTTTTTTTATTTTTGTCAAAATCATCTAATAATTACTTCTGATGTGACAATTTGTACAGGATACACAACATTTGCAAATACTTTGAATTTGTGAGTGTACATATTCAGAAATAATAGCAAAAATAAATGCCTTGTAAAGGTTAAAGGAACTTGCTGTATGTTTATTGGGGTAAAAAAGTCAACAGAGTAAAAGTTGTCCTTCTAGCATGCTACACACCTTCTTGACCTGATATATGTCCCTACGGAAAATTATCAAATTATCTCAAACAGTGTGGGAGTTACGGCCTGCACAAGATTTCGGCATCAGGGAAGATAACAATGGAGAAAATGAGAGTACTCTTGAACACGACATGCCTACTGGTCCTTATCTATGCCTCTACCAAATATTATCAAAATATTTCAAACCACAAACTCGAGGGTTTAGCTTAGTAATACATTCAGGGAGGTCACTAGAAAACAACCACAGCAGAGGTTGTCTCTCTTCCATGTGACACACCTACTGTTCGATACCAATGCCTCTACCATATATTATAAAAATATGTCTAAGGGTATCAAAGTTATGGAACGCAAGATTTTGGCTTCAGGGGCGATAATTACATAATGGAAAAGAAAGTGAGAGTTGTCTCCCTTGCATGCGACACACCTCTCTACCAAATATTATCATATTATCTTAAACAGTATGGGAGTTATGGCCAGCACAAGATTTCGGCTTCAGGGGAGATAACTCATAAGGAAGAAAGTGAGAGTTGTCTCTTTTGCATGGTACATGCCTCCTCTTCATCTCTATCAAACATTATCAAAATATGTCTAAGAGTATCAAAGTTATGGAGCGCACAAGATTTTGGCTTCAGGGGAGATAACTACAAAATGAAGAAAGTGAGAGTTGTCTCTTGCATGTGACATGCCGACTAGTCCTCCTCTTCAGTTCTACAAAACATTATCAAAATATGTCTTAGGGTATCAAAATTATGGAGTGCACAAGATTTTGGCTTCAGGGGAGATAATTACATAACGAAGAAGAACGTGATAGTTGTCGCTCTTGCATGTGGCATACCTACTGGTCCTCCTCTTAATCTCTACCAAATATTATCATATTATCTCAAACAGTATGGGAGTTATGACCTGCACAAGATTTCGGCTTCAGGGGAGATAACTATATAATGAAGATAGTTAGAGTTGTCACTCTTGCACGCAACAGACCTACTGGTCCTCCTCTTCATTTCTACCAAACATTATCTAAATATGTCTTAGCGTATTTAAGTTATGGCCTGCACAAGATTTCCGCTTCAGGGGAGATAACTACACAACGAATAAAGTGAGAGTTGTTTCTCTTGCACGCGACACGCCTACTGGTCCTCCGCTTCACACTACCAAACATTTTCAAACTATCTCAAACAGTGAGTGGGAGTTATGGCCTGCAAAAGAGGTTGGTTTCAGGGGAGATAATTATATAAGGAAGACAGTGAGAGTTGTCTCTCTTGTATGCGACACACCTACTGGTCCTCTGCTTTATCTCTACCAAACATTACCAAAATATGTCTACGGGTATCAAAGTTATGGAGTGCACAAGGATGAGTACAATTTCTGCTACAGTTGAGATAACTAATAAAATGAGAGTCGTTTCTCTTGCATGTGATACGCTGACTGGTCCTCCATTCCTACTTAATATGATCAAATTATCTCAAACAGTATGGGTGTTATGGCCTGCAGAAAATTTCGGCTTCAGGGGAGATAACCATACAATGAAGATAGTGAGAGTTGTCTCTCTTGCACGCGGCACGCCTACTGATCCTCTTCTACATTCCTACCAAATATTATCAAAGTATGTCTAAGGGTATCAAAGTTATGGAGCGCACAAGGATGAGGCTACAATATTTCTGCATCAGGGGAGATAACTACATGACGAATAAAGTGAGTTGTCTCTCTTGCACGCGACACGCCTACTGGTCCTCCTCTTCATCCCTTCCAAATATTATCAAATTATCTCAAACAGTGTGGCAGTTATGGGCTGCACAAGATTTCGGCTTCAGGGAAGATAACTACATAACGAAAACAGTGTGAGATGTTTCCCTTGCATGAGACGCGCCTACCGGCCCTCCTCTACATTTCTACCTAACATTATCAAAATATGTCTATGGGTATCGAAGTTATGGAGCGCACATGGATGCGTCTACGGACGGACGGAAGGACGCCATGCTGATCGCTATATTCCCTGAGCCTATCGGTCTGAGGATAAAAAACAAGTTGGATTTTTTTAAAGAGAGTGACAAATTTGTCAATGGCACTCTTTCATAAGGCCCTCTAGAATACATACAATACAAAATATTGAAACAACAAATACAACGCAATATATATACAAGTATTAAAAATGAGAGACTGATTAGAATGATACTGGTGGAGCTAAACCATTGTATAACTAACCTCATTATGTTTTACTGTTAATCTTAATAATTTCAATTAATTTCTAGACATTGCATCAAGAACAAAAAAAAAAAAAAAAAAAAAAAAAGATTTTTTAAACAGAAAAATGAAAGCGACTCATTTAAGAAGGGCGCTCATTAGTATCCTGTATTTACCCTAAATATTGGGGCACCTTTCTTTACCATACTTGTCCGATAGTTTGATAAGTTGATGCATTATAAATATTGCTGGACGAGTGGCAAACAGTGTAGATCCTGATCAGACGCCTCGTTCTGTGGCGTCTGATCTGGGTCTACATTGTTTGCTCGGGCCTGGCTGTACGAAAGACGCCAATAGGAACAGCAAACAAAGCAAGGCAGACAGCAAACAAGAACGCTGTTTCAGAACACCAATATTAACATCAGCTGAGTTATCAGATTGCAAGCAGAAAATAATTAAAAATGTAAAATATTAACCCATTTATGCCACACGTGCCATAAAAGGGACATTGGCAAACATTGCAGACCCAGATCCGACGCCGCAGAGTTGAGATAAGAGAATCACTCGACATAAATGGGTTAATAAAACACTTTTTTTATTTCCAAGAATGAAATACGAATTGTCTCATTTTATTTTATATATTTACCTCCTTTTCATGAAAAACAAATGTTTTTTTAAAATTATGACGTGTTTTTTTTTTTGTTTTTTTTTTTTTTTTTTTTTTGTTTTTATTTTTTTTACTTAATTTTTGTTGTTGTTTTATTGAGATGAACGCATATCAAATGGAGACTTTTTTTTCTCCCACCTTTGCCTTTATGAGATAGGTTTTTTGCCCATGTGAGAAACTTCTATCTCACATTGACCACGTGATAGGCCCGCTGGTCATAGGAACAATCCACTTAAGGGTGGGAGAAAAGGAACCCATCATAAGCCAGTCGATGCAGGATAGGGAAATCCCACCCTCGGAGTAGGAATTTCAACCAGGGACTCGGCAAGCCTCGTCTCTGGTTGAAATTGCTACCTTCGGGTGCGAGTTCCCTATCCTGCATGGACACTCATGACGGATTCTTATATTCTTAAGAATCTTTATTTCTATACCTTTTGGTGCTATTTCTTTATTTGACTAAATAGAGATTCTAGGCTTTAGCAAAAACATAATGAATCATATATTGTGAGGCATGTTCGTTTGAACATTTAGATTCGTGCTTATTTATTTATTTATTTATTTAGAGTTGACTCTCGTTATCTCGACCTCGCTTATCTCGAATAACCGCTTGTCTCGAAGTGAAAATTTGGTCCCTGCTTAAGCATGAAAATCTAACAACGGGTTAAAATATTGTGGAAAATAGGAGAAATTGGAAAATAGGAGAAATTGCTCCTCAGGAGCAATTTCTCCTCTTTTCCATTATATTTTCAACATATCTCTAACTTCAAGAGTCCAATTACATATATATTTGTTAAATGTGGTTGTTTGAATTAGTTTTTCCTCTATTCCGCAAATCTGATATGTCGAGGTACGGATATCTCGAAATAGTTCAGAAAGTCCCTTGGAATTCGAGATAACGAGAGTCGACTGTATTATTTATTTATTCATTGTCGCACTTGCGTTAACATGCTTAGGAGTGCAAGGTTTCGTCCATTCGTTCGGCCGTCCGTGTACTTAGTCCATTTTGGCGTCCAACCAAAATGTAAAACAAAACAATAGTTTTTGCCCCTTCTAACAGCGACTACTTCCGAACAAAATTAATTCTTTGCTTTAGAATAGACTGCTTTTCAAAAGGTGTTCTGCGTGCAGTGAAGCAAACAGGAAGTCACAAAAGTTGTGTCCCTTGTAAAGAATGCAGAACATATACCACATTGATTCCGTCCCCTTAAATTTACCTGTAACTGTATTCCTAGAGAAACCAAGAGTTTGTTGAAGTGCTGCGCAAGTTTGCGAGCCTCGATTGAGCACCGCCTGTAGTCTGTCCAGTGTGCATGTGTGGCACCCGCGTCTTTGAATGTCCTAACGACCACATCTGTTTTTGATAACCATTCGCGCTCGTGGTGCGCCACTCCCTGAAAGTAAACAAAAGTTGTCAGAAGACAACGCAGCTCGCCGAAAAGGGGTGATCTGATATGAAAACAATCTTTGAAAGTGATCACTGTTAAGAAGATTGTGACTGACTAATTGACTGGTTGACTGAGAAAACCAGGACAAAAGGGGAAAAGTCAGAACTGAGAAAAGGAAAGACAAAATCTAAGACGTCACATGGAGAAACATAAGACAAATTATTACAACACCAAATGAGGCAATTCATTAATAAATCTATTACACTGCAATTTGAATACTTGCATAGTGCACAGGGGCGTAGCCAGGAACTTTATGAAGATGAAGCCTGCTAATAAAATCTCTGATATTTCAGCCGAGGCACAGCAATTCCTACAAGACTGCATATGCGCTCAGCGTTCGTCTACAGAAAGCTTAGACGTTTGGCTAATCAGCGCAAAGCAATAACTCTGATCAGCCTGCGCATGTGCGCAGGCTGATCTGAGTCATTGCTTAGCGGACATGTGGTCTTATATGAAATACTGTGGCCCGGCCCATTTGATGTCATCTGGACAAGTTTGAGGCGAAAATATGATTAAATTGCCAAATTTATGTTGAAGCCCGGGCTTCATTTCTTCCGCCTCGCTACGCGCCTGGTGCATATCACCCCCAACAACAAGCTTGACCTTGACCTTAATTCAAAAACAACATATACCATAACAATGAGGAAATATTTTACTGAGGGGTAAGGTAAGAACGTCAACATATCTGTAAAATGACCAAGAACTATCTGATCTTGACCTAGGTTGAAAGTCCCTAAGATAGATGCAGACCAAATTAGAAAGCTGTTCAAATATTAAAGAAGAAATGTTGAACTTAAACTTAAACATGGCTGTAAATGACAGAGTATGATCTGACTTTGATGTCAAAAGGATGTCAAACTGAGGGACAAAGTATGTGCCATTGTGACGTCTTCCCTTAGGTTAGGGTAGACGAAATATGAAAGTTATATCTTACGTGCTGAATCCTTTAGGTTGGTGTAGGTTGGTGTGGACGAAATATGAAAGCTATATCTTACATACTTCAGCAGTCATGCACACTTTTCAAAACTTAAACACAGCTGTAAATGACAAAGTATGACCTGACCTTGATCTAGGCAGAAGGTCAAACTGAGGAAGGTAAGGTAGGTGTAGACTTAATATTTAAGCGGTATCTTGAATGCTTTAGCAGTTACGTAATTTGTTTTGCAAAACTTAAACACAGAATTTAAACATGGGTGTAAAAGACAAAGTGTGAACTGACCTTGACTTATACAGAGGGTCTAACTTGGGGATGCTGGTGTATGTTATTGAAAGATCTTACCCTAAGGTAGGTGTAGGCCAAAGATGAAAGCAGTTACCTTAAATAATAGAAAAAAACTATGCAACCTTTGGAAAGTTTGTGCTAACGCCGTCGCCGGCGCCGACACGGACGTTTATAGACGCCGACGCCAATGACTAAGGGACAATATAAGCTCTCCATGGACATAGTCCGGGCGAGCTAAAGAGAAAAAAAGAAATCGAAATAAAAGTAATAGTGGATGATAAGTTTGTTATATTTATATTCTCAGTGCATTTACGTCAGGTTGGGAATCAGCAGTTGACGTTCCAGCAAGATAACGCGAGAGCGCACTCGGCTAGGCTTACGCAAGACTTCCTGAGGGCCCAAGGGGTGGATGTTATGGACTGGCCAGCGGTTTCACCAGACATGAACTGCATTGAACACATGTGGGATGAACTTGGTAGGAGACTACGTAAACGTCTGAACCAGCCAAATAACGTCGCCGAACTCGGCAGGGCTCTTCAGGAGGAGTGGCGTAACATCCCCATGGCAACTGTACGACGTCTAGTCGGATCAATGAGACGACGATTGCAAACTGTCATCCAAAATAACGGTGGTCACTGTCGTTACTGAAAAGTGTGACATTTCACGTCGATACCCTTGTTTCATCATGTGACGTTACCTTCTCAATCGGCTCCTTGTTTTTTCATTATTTTTTGTTGTGAGACATTGTCCGGATGCTAATCACTGTTTCAGAAAATATTCAATGAAATATATACCTCGATTGAGATGAAGATTGTTTTGATAAATTTAGTGATGCGTTATTTATGCTCTTCAGTATATAAATTTTATGTTCAAGAGTGGTCTTATAAAATGGAGTAGCAATGCCTTATAGGCAAGCAGTGTCTCATTTTTTAATCTGATCTTCACCAAAGGAGCATTCTAATAAATCATATTCACACTGGTTCAGTTGTTTCGACAAGAAGAAGTATTTTAAAATGTTCTATATAGATATATGGAGAAAATAAGCACCGTCCATGGTGGCCAAGTTGGCTTTTGAATTTTCTGTATCGACATATAGGGAAAATAAGCTCCGCCCCCTTGTGGTCATGTCTTTGTACGAATCATAATGGCTTGAACAATCTTTGTAGAGGGTCACCAAAAGAACATTTCTGGCAAATTATATTAAAACTGGTCCAGTTGTTTCCGACAAGAAGATTTTTAAAGTTTTAGATAAATAAGGAAAAATAGCCCGCCCCCTAGCGGCCATGTTTTTTGATGAATCTTGACGGCTTGAACAATCTTGGTAGAGAATCACTATATGAACAATTCTGCTAAATTATACTGAAATTTGTACAGTGGTTTCTGACAAGAAGATATTTTTGGTTGCCAGAATCCTGCATTGATTTCAAAGTTTTGAACAATTTTCAGTCACTATCACCCATCGATTTGGGTAAAGTTGGCTCAATGGTTTAGGATGAGATGTTTTTTAAAGAAATTTGGGACGGACGGACGACGACGGCGGTCGGTGAGTGATCACAACAGCTACCCTTGAGCCTTCGGCTCAGGTGAGGTAAAGAAATCAACAATGACTTATTTGATGACGTTTATTCATTTTTGTTTCTGATTTTCATTATAAAAGGTAATGCTGTGGGTACTAATTTGGATTGCATTGACATAAATGCAATTCAAACGGGTACCCACAACATATGTCTTTATAAAGAAGTAGACGAAAAGTACACTGGCTGTAATCTGAAGACAACGGTGACTTTGTGCTCATAGGTGTGTGTGTGTGTGTGTGTGTGTGTGTGTGTGTGTGTGTGTGTGTGTGTGTGTGTGTGTGTGTGTGTGTGTGTGTGTGTGTGTGTGTGTGTGTTGGGGGGGTGGTATGTGCGGTTATTAGGTCGAATACGGTACTCTGAGGAGTTAAAGGCATTGTCCCCTTCAGAAAAGAAGTCTATCCTATAAGTAAAGGATTTGCCCCAAACTGAGAATGGTTCTGCTCTAAAAGGGAAGAATTTGCTTTTATAGAGCAGAACCCATTTCAGAAAGGTGGCAAAACAATTCGCTAAACATAGAAGACTTCTCAGGCGGAATATCAGACCTTGTTCACTTGGAAATATAACCAAAATATAACAGACAACCATTAACTCGGGAAAACAAATACTACAAAATTTAAGCTGCGTGAAGTTCGCTAAACATTCGAGATATGACATTCGAATGTCGAATGTCTAGCTGCTAGACACTGAACATTTGACATTCAAATGTCTAACAGCATGACATTAGACATTCGAATGTCTAGCCGCACGACACTGGACATTCGAATGTCTAGCTGCTAGACATTGGACATTCGACATATGGCATTCGAATGTCGAATGTCTAGCTGCTAGACATTGAACATTTGACATTCAAATGTCTAACAGCATGACATTAGACATTCAACATTCGAATGTCTAACAGCACGACATTAGGTATTCAACATTCGAATGCTTAGCCGCATGACATGTGACATTCTAATGTCTAGCTGCACGACATTTGACATTCGAATGTCTTGCTGCTTGACATTGGAAATATGACATTCGAATGTCCTACAGCACGAAATTAGACATTTGACATTTGAATGTCTAGCCATTAGACACTCGATATTTGACATCAAATGTATAGCCACTAGGCATTGGACATTTGACACTCGAATTGAAGTTGGCTAAACATTCGACATTGGACACTGAACATTCGAACGTCTAGCCATTAAACATTAGACATTCGACATTTGACATTTGAATGTCTAGCCTCATGACATTCAAATAACTAGCTGCTAGACATTAAATATTCGACATTAGAATTATTTACAGCAAGACATTAACCATTTGACATTCGAATGTCTAGCCATTCGACATTCAAATATCTAGCGACTAGACACTGGACATTTGATGTTCGAATTGAAGTTGGCTAAAGATTTGACATTGAACATTCATACCCATTAGACATACCCATTCTACCCATTAGACATTCGACATTCGAATGTCTAGCCAAGTGACATTCAACATTCGAATGTCTAACTGCTAGACATTGGACATTCGACAGTAATACGTTCGAATGTCGAATGTCGTATGGCTAGGTACTCGATTGTCGACTGTCTAATATCTTGCTGTTAGACATTCGAATGTCGAATGTCCAATGACTAGCATCTAGACATTCGAATGTCGAATGTCCAATGTCTAGTAGCTAATGGCTATACATTCGAATCTCGAATATCTAATGTCGTGCTGTTAGACATTTGAATGTCTAGCAGCCTGAACATTCAAATGTCGAATGTTTATCCATTTTCTGTTCGAATGTTGAAAGTCCACTGTCTAGTGGCTAGACATTCGAATGTCGAATGCCAAAAGTCGTGCTATTAGACATTCAAATGTCGACTGTCCAATGTCTAGCAGCTAGACATTCGAGTGTCATATGTCGAATATCGTGAAGCTTGACATTCGAATGTCTAATGTCGTGCTGTTAGACATTCAAATGTCGAATGTCCAATGTCTGGCTGCCCGACATTCGGATGTCAAATAATGCAGTCTGGTATATAGGCATTCGAATGTCGAATGACTTATCTGGCAGCCCGACATTCAGATGTCCTATGTGCATTATCTGGTATATATATATCCGAATGTTGCATGACTTATGGCTTGACATTCAAATGTCGAATGATTTATGTCATGCTGTTAGAGATTTGAAAGTTGAAAATCCTATGTATAGCAGCTGGACATTCGAATGTCGAATGTTGTGTGGCTAGACTTTCGAATGTTGAATGTATAATGGCTAGATATTCGAATGTCCAATGTCTAATGGCTAGACATTCGAATATCGAATTTCGTGCGGCTAGACATTCGAATGTTAAACGTTTAATCTCTAGCAACAAGACATTCTAATGTCGAATTTCGTGCGGCTATGTCGGATGTCTAATGTCAAGTAGCTACATATTCGAATGTCCAATATCTAATGGCTAGACATTCGAATGTCGAATGTCCAATGTTGTGCGGCTAGACATTAGAATGAGAATGTTCAATGTCTAGCAGCTTGACATTCGAATGTCGAATGTCAAATGCCGTGCGACTAGACATTCGAATGTCATATGTGTAACGGGTATACATTGAATGGCTAGAGATTCAAATGTTAAATGTTCAATTTTGTGTGGCTAGACATTCGAATGTCGAATGTCCAATGTCTAGCAGCTAGACATTAGAATATCGAATGTGGTATGGTTACACATTCGAATTTTGAATGTTGAATGTCTAATGGCTAGACATTCGAATGTCAAATGTCCAATGGGGCTTGACATTCGAATGTCCAATGTCGTGCAGCTAACATTCGAATGTCGAATGCCCAGTGTCTAATGGCTACACATTCGAATGTGGAATGTCTAATGCCGTTCTAATGGCTAATGGCTAGACATTCGAATGTCCAAGTCGAATATTTAGCCACCTTCACGCAGCTAAAAACTTGTCGTCTGCTAACTGTTTGTCGCTTGGTGTGCTTTGATCTGAACGATTAATGCTCCAAGCAAATATGTAGCAGACGACATTCTCAATTTTGTTTTATTTTGCACAGAAAATAGGACTTGAAATTCACTTGACTCGTCTGGCTAGCAATCTATTCACATGAAATGTCAAGTCTTATTTACTCTGAAAAGAAAAAAAAATAAACAAAAAAAGAGGGCCATGATGGCTCACTAGAGCTCGAGATGTTTCATAGCTTGCAAAAGTGATGGAGTCACTGGTTTAAGAGGACTCCTTCTACTTTTAAGCTCTGGCAGCTATATTTTCATTAGAATGGAATAATTTTAGAAATTTTGGTAAAGGGGCAAAACAAGAACATTTCTGTGACATTAACTTGAAATCGGGAAACTGGCCTAGGAGATGTTTTTTTCTTTCTAGTTTTAGCTCTGTTTACCTACCATCTTGTTCAATGGAGCAGAATCATTTAAGCAATTTTGGTAAAGGAGCAAAAGTGGAACAATTCTGTGAAATTATTTTGAAATTAAGCGACTGGCCTAGCATTCCTAGGAGAAGATGTAGTTATGTCTTTATTTTTTATTTTTATTTTATTTTTTTTTTTCATTAATTTTATTTATTTATTTATTTATTAATTTATTTATTTCGATTTTTAGCTCCGGGAGACATCTTGTTGAACGAGCTAAGTAATTATGAGTGGAACCATTTGAGCAATTATTGTTAGGGGCCATGAAAGAAACATTTCTGTAAAGTTTGGTTCAGTTCTTTAAGAACAGATGTCATTTAAAGAAATTTTTGACGACGGACGACATACAACAGACGACGCACGACAGACGACAATCACCGGCTCAGGTGAGCTTGAATCAAAGTGCCGTCTGCCACAATTGTAAATGACGCTTAAAGAGTTAACAATGGGATGGGTATATGGTTTAGCAACAAGCTTTAACCTTTATCACTCTCTGGGCCAAAACAGCAGACAACAACATTTTTTTTTACATAACTCTCCCATAAAAAAAAAAAAAAAAAAAGATTTGATATTTTATGCCAATTGTCTCCATTGGAAACAATTTGCACGAAATGTCAAATCCTGTTTTCTGGACATAAATAAAAATGTCATCTGCTGAAAAGTTTACCCAGAGTGCTTTAAAGCTTTAAAATATTGTCAGTTTGTAACAAAAGATAACAATCTAACGAACAGGAAATTACCCATTCAAAAAAAGCTAACCCAGATTTAAGCATTATCAGTTGACCTTGGAAAATTTACTCATATCCAACAATGAGACCCATGCGGTCTCCCTATATCCGGTCATGGTATCGGTTCAAAACACATTGATTTGAATGGCAAATATATGTTCAATTAATAATGATAGAATTTCTGTGCAAATGAATTAAAAAATCTCAATGTTTTCTGAATATTAAGTATATTAAGTATATTTTGTTAAAACAAAAGAAAACTATTAAATTTGGGCAAATGAAGGGTACAACTGTAACCCAATATTCCCTATATACATATAGTAAAACCCACAAAAATAGCGTATGGTATCTGTCTTAAACACAGAAAAAAAACGTTTATGCGTAATGAAGCTATAAAAACTGTACAAACGGATTTTGGAAAGAATAAAGTCTCTTCTTACCAATGATGTAAAGATTATAGAACTATCAAGAAAATAAACTGGAGCAAATTAAACATGATTTATACATAATGTAGGACATTACCCGATAAATGTACCCGAGTTATTTTTAGCAATCGGCTTTCGGTAACGTTGCAATAATCGACAATGAGCGTATTGATTCGGTATCATTCGGATCGGTACTCGGAAATCCTCATAAGTAACTTATATTGTACACATTTCATGATATTAAAAGTTCGTTGATATTTTCATGATTAAGATTTGCTAAATAAATACATTATTTTTCTTATTTCTGCTCAAAACAAAGATTGTGGGTACTAGTTAGAACCGCCTCGCCGAGGCGGTTCTAACGAGTACCCACAAGCTATGTTTTAAGCAGAAATATGAAAAAATATCATAATGCACACACCCTTACTGCAGGTAAAAGTGGTGCTTGCAGAGTATGTATTATTTTTGTACTGCTGCTCAAGAACATGGATTTGGGGTATTCATTAGAACCGCCACATTTATATAGATTGTGAACACCCTCTGATGCGGTTCTACCGATTACCCACAATCTATGTTTGGGAGCAGAAATAAGATGAATATTACATATTATCACCTGATAAATTTTCTTTATAACCATCTTAAAATTAACTCATATTTCATTATATATATTGCGTTAGTTTCCCGGTAAATGTCAGATTATTGCACTGAAAATTCGTTTTCTGACGTTTCGAAGGTACGTTTTCTGACGTTGCGAAGGTACATTTCTGACGTTGCCAAGATACGTTTTCTGACGTTTCGAAGGTACGTTTTCTGACTTTGCGAAGGTACATTTTCTAACGTTTCGAAGGTACGTTTTCTAACGTTTCGAAGGTACGTTTTCTGACGTTGCGAAGGTACGTTTTCTAACGTTGCGAAGGTACGATTTCTGACGTTGCGAAGGTACGTTTTCTGACGTTGCGAAGGTACGATTTCTTACGTAGCGAAGGTACGTTTTCTGACGTTATATTCTCCAAGCAAAAGCGCAGATCAGCCTGCGTATTCGCGAGATCTGACCAGTCTTCGCTGGCGCTCAGTGGCTAGCCAGGGATTCAAGTTTACCTCAGGTAGACAGTGAAGACAGACTGCGATGATGCGCAGTGATCTGATTCTTCGCTAGACGATTATGTCAAAATACAGTAAAACCTCAATGACTCGAACATCGCATGCATAATTCGAATTTGCTTTTGAGCGCCTAGAACATTCTCTTGATAGCTCAAGAAGGTAAATATTTATGGAGACTTTAGGGATTTTTTTTTCTTTTTTTATCATGGAATATATGTTGTTTGTACTCATTAGAATCGCCTCATCGAGGCGATTCTAATGCGTACACACAACATACCATTATTGTATAAAAGATTAAAAAGACTTCCCTAACTTATCGCCATTACTTCCTGACCTGACACCACGATTTACCCTAAGTGGCTCGAACTACCCATATTTCGAACAAATTTCCATGATCCCAAAGATGTTGGAGCCATTGAGGTTCGACTGTATACATATCTAACAGTGGCAGCCTGAAGCCTTACTTATCCACAGAGCGCTCAGCAAAACCTCTGATCAGACTGTGCGCATGCGCATGTACAGGCTGATCCAAGTATTCGCCGGGCGCACATATCATAAGGGTCTCAATCGGATTTACTGATTAACGAACTTCGGTCTCAAAAATCGCTGATTAAGGGCTCCATATTTCTCAAAAATAGACATTTTATTATCCGAGAAAGGTTTAATAAATTGATAATTGGTATTTATGCGAACATAGAATGTGGCATCTGTCAGCCTGTGTAATTTCAGTAACTGGATCAAAAAATGACATGATTTTTATCACATCTCTGAACTAATGTTGCCAACATTAATTCAGAGATAGGATAAAAAATCATTTCATTCCAAAAACGAGAGACTAACTGAAATTTTACAGCTGTCAGATGCCACATTTTATGATCGCATCAATACCATATATCAATTTATTAAAGCTTTCTTGGATTAAAAAGAATGTCTATTTTTGAGGAATATGGAGCAGGAATATGAATTTAAGGGAGAAACTTTTCCGGTTCGAATATCACTTGTCACAAATTTACTGATTATCAATTTTTTTACCGATTACTGTTTTTTTTTTTTTTTTTTTTGTTTGTTTGTTTTTTTTAGATGAAATTTAACCGGACATTGACTTCAGATGTACACAATTGAGACCCTGATATCACAAGCTATTTGAATTGACGTTCTGGCTCAAATGCGCTTCTAACTTACCCGGAATATGTCAAAACGGCTGCCTCTCCATTCCGGATAGAACTCGAACGAACTCCAGTACGTCCGTCCGTCTTTCCAGGGTCTGCTAGCCAGAGTAGAGTTCTCCGTCGTTAAGTCAAAGAGACCCATGGTAGAGCCCAGAAAATCTGAAACAAAACAGAAAAGATAACATACATGGGTAAATTTTTGGGAAAATAAAACACCTTTAACCTTTACCACTCTCTGAGCAGCTACAGCAGACGACGAATTGATATCTTTTCTCTTATTTTTCCAAGAAAACAGACTTCGACATTTCATGCAAATTGTCTCCTAAGGAGACAATTTACATGAAATGTCAAAGTCTACTTTCTGGGAAAAAATAAGAAAATATTTCAAAGTGTCTGTCGAAAATTTTACTCAGCATGCTAAGCGTTAAGGCTCGATAATGCGAAACGCAAGAAAAGGGATCTTTAGCCAGAGATAACGCAAGAAAAGGGATCTTTAGCCAGAGATTAGCAGCGATGGCCTTGACCTGAATAGGCCTTTCTTTTTCCCTCGATATTCACTGATTTTGTAACTATATAATTTTGACCCCCTTAAACCCCACTTTTATACAGTAAAACTGGGTTTCACAGGGGTATACATTAGTTTTCTTATTTCTGCTCAGAAACATAGATTGTGGGTACTCGTTAGAACCGCCTTGCTGAGGCGGTTCTAACGAGTTCCCACAATCTATGTTTTGAGGAGAAATATGAAAAATATTTGAATTTTTAATCTGAAAATTTTCTATTTTTTTTTTTTTTTTTTTTTTTTGGTGGTGGTGAAATTTTCAATATATTTGAATAGGCATGTTTTCATAATGGCAGGTAATTAAGGGCTTGAACAGACTATGGAGAATGCTGCAGCTTGTCTGGCTCATCAATGCCCACATAAGGACCCTTGTCTCCGGTGCACAATTCACAGCTCCAGATTAGGCGCTTTTTTCTTCCAAAATGTGATATTTGATTTGTCTTGTGCACCTGTCACATCAGATATTTGTCTTTAACACAAATAATATTTTCCCCACGAAATTATACGTTGTTGGTAGTCACTCGAAGCGCCTCGATGAGGCGCTTCGAATGAGTACCCACAACGCAACGTGTGTGTGTGTGTGTGTGTGTGTGTGTGTGTGTGTGTGTGTGTGTGTGTGTGTGTGTGTGTGTGTGTGTGTGTGTGTGTGTGTGTGTGTGTGTGTGTGTGTGTGTGTGTGCACCTGTTTAAACCAGCTTTCGTGGTCCGAAATAAGTTTGCACATATACAGTCCGAGGTCCGAAGTTAAAAGCGAGCTCCAGTATATGGACCTCCTTTCGCTTTTGCTTCGTTTTCTGGTAGTATGTTTTTTGTTTGTTTGTTGTTGTTGTTTTTTTGTTGTTGTTTTTTTTTTTTTTTTTTTTTTTTTTTTTTTTTTTTGTGGGGTGGGGGTCGGGGGCGTGGGGTGGGGATCGGGGGCGTGGGGTTGAGAAAAAAAATATCTGGATACTCCCATTATCTGAAGCTACTCGTATGGTCGTCATCAAATGAATATAACGGCTTATTCAGCAGACGACAAATTGAGAATAGTTTGCTTCTTTTCCCCAGAAAACAAGATCTGACATTCCATGCAAATTGTTTCAATTGGAGACAATTTGCATGAACTATCAAATCCTCTTTCCTGGGAAAATGAGAAAAACTATTTCAAAATGTCGTCTACTGAACCTTTTACCCAGAGTGCTAATCGTGAAGATAAAAGAATGACTGAAGCCCTGAACCAAGGTCGACACATGTATTCTAGCTACCCGAAGTACTCGAGGAAGCATACTTAAGCAAACAGTGTAGATCCAGACCAAACTGCTCCTTCATGAGCAGTTTGGTCTGGTCTACACTTTTGAAATTTCATCAAAACGTTTTAGATACATCAACAAACAGCCAAAATGACTTATTCTAATTTAGGAAAATATGTTGCCTTGTTTTCGCTTGTCGATACGAATTGCCAAAGTTTAAAAGGGGCATAACTCTGACAAAAGTAATCCAAAGTACACATTGGTTCCAAACTACTTGCAAAACATCATGGGCCTGACTCTAGTGGTTCCTTAGATATTTTGCTTACAGGAAAAGTCTGACGAACGGACGGACGGTCAAGCTCAAAGCAATATGTCTTCTCCCTCTTCTTCGAAGTTGGAGGCATAAAAATATGGGGTACCTTAAATATTCAAACACTAATACCTATCCAGTGGGCACACAACGTTTAAATGACGTCGTATCAACGTCGATGCGACGTGATCACGTCGCATCGACGTTGGTACGACATCATTTTGATGTTGTGTGCCTGCTGGGTAATGGATTCTTCTGCTTCATTATTTAGACAGTTCCATTTCCGATTTAAAGAGTATCTGTTTTTGTTTTGTTTTTGTTTTTTTTTTATTGTTTATTTTTTTTTTCTTTTATTATTATTATTATTATTATTATTATTTTTACTTTTAATAGAAATTTCTGTATTTAATGTAATCAGAATAGACCCTGATCAGACGCCGCGGAGAGCGGTGTCTGATCTGGGTCTACTCTGTTTGCCTATGTCCCTTTATGGGACATTAGACATATGGGTTAACTTTTTACAGCGCGTTCTAAAATAAATTTGAAGCAGGCCAACGGTGATGTGTATCATTCTAACTGGACAGTTAACACTGCAGATTTTTTTTTCAAACTGCTTGTTTAGGAGCTGTATTACCTGGTCCTACACTGTTTATTCAGACATGTCTGTCCAAATATTTTGAGTAAAATACGGTTCTGAGGATCGACATGAATGATATGAATTTGCTACACTCCTTCCCAAACTCAACTCATTTTCGCACCGATATTTATAAAGACCCAAAAAAGAAACGCAACACCGCTAATGACAAGAAAAAACGAAGACTGTTACAATGCACCTTTAAAAATATGGGCCGTAATGTCAGAAAACGTACCTTCGCACATCTGCGCCCAGCGCAGATTCAGATCTGCCTGCGCATTCACACAGTCTGATCAGACTCTTCACTGTGTATGGTTTGGATAGCAAAGGGTGCAAAGGGTATTCATGCTGACAACGACGACTGATCAGACTGCGCCAATGTGCCGGTTGATTTGAGTTTTCATTGGAGGCACATGTTCAAAGTTATACAGTCAGCCCTCTTTATACCGACACTCGATACAACGAAAAAAGTCTTTATAATGACAATTTGAATGTCACGAAGCCTTCGCTTAAGAGGTGGCACTTTGTAAAAAATTATACAAGAATTTTGCATTGCAACTTCAAGCAACATATATTTTGGAAATTTGTTAGAATCGCCTCACTGAGGCGATTCTAACAAATATCCAAAACATATGTTCTATGAGGAAATAAGAATAAAGCATACATAGATATTATATATTATTCTGTCCTTTAAGGAGCTTTTACAACAGCAAACTCATTTTAATGGCAACATATTGTTGTAACGAGGGTTCACTGTAACGAGGGTTCGTTGTAACGATGGTTCACTGCACGTTTCCTCACTCTGAGACTCGTATTATTGTAAAACTTGTCTAGTATGTAAAACGAGCGTGTAAATCAACAATTGAGGATATATTTAAATTATCTATTATTCATTGTATTATCTGTATTAATAATGGCAACATTAATTGAGAGATATGATAAAAAAAAATCGTTTCATTTTTTTATCCAGCTCAAGAATGAGAGACTAACTGAAATTTTACAGGCTATCAGGTGCCACATTTTATGATTGTATTAATACCATTTATCAATTAAATTAAACTTTCTTGGATACACAATGTCTATTTTTGAGGAATAGCCCAGCTAGCATTCTTTATAAATCTATAGTGGGCCGTTATCGGCCCGTCGCCTACCCTGACGGGTCGATAACGGCCCGCTATAGATTTATGTAGAATGCTTACTGGAATGGAGCTTTTAAAGTATATAAGTATGCAAGACGTATGGAAAGTATGCAAGAAACGAGTATGAGTACATCAGACTAGCAACAAAAAAAAAATAAGGAATTAATCCACTTATGCCGAGTAGACGCTCCTACATTAACTCTTTGGACTGGTTCATTTCCAATAGAAGGGGTGTCTGATTATTTTTTTACCATGTTTCACAGAAATTCCTGTATGGTATGCAAACAGCTTAGACACTGATCAGACAGTCCTGTGGTGTACGATCTGGGTCTGCACTGTTTGCCAATCTCCCTTTTATGGAACGATAAATATAAATTGGTTAACTGTACTTTTCTTTGCCGTTGAGAAGTGTTGCATTTCTGTTTTTAGTCAGTATATAATCTCGAGTATATAATACAGCCAGTTTTTTTTTTATCATCACTGTTATCACTTGCCAAAAATAAAACTCGTGCTCATAGCAAGAAAATGACCCTTTTCCCACGTGCGAAGATGAAAGATCCAAACCAGAGTGCGTGTCCACGCTATATAACCATTATCTTCTTCAGTGCAACCTCCCAACAGCTGTTGGGACAAATAAATTGACTTATAACACTTTAAAGCATTCTGGGTAAAATTTTGGCCAATATTTTCAGTAGCCGACATATTAAATTTTTTTTTATTATTATTTTCTTTTTTCAGAAAAGAAATATTTGATTTGTACAGGTCAATAAACTGTAACAATGTATAATCAAGTAATAGCCTGTTTTCACATATCTTAGCAGCTAATAGCATTTAGAATTTTAAAAAATGAATATCCTGGGTTAAAAATACGAAGAAATTAATTCTTAAACCACCAATCCATCAGCAGCAGACGGCATTCTGTTTACTATCAATTTCTTAGAGATAATAAGTTTTGACATTTTACGTGAATCGTCTGCTTAAATGATGATTCCCACGAATTGCCAAGCTATATTTTCTCTGTGTTTTGTTGTTGTTTTCTAAAATTAGAATATCGTCTGATATAATTTTGTATGATATCAGCTGTAACTGTTCTTTTCCCCCGCCTTTTCGAACAAAAGCGAGGGGACATAGTTTTTGGCTTTCCGTGGTTCCGAGTTTGTAGTAGGTACCTTGTGAATGCAACTTCTCCTATAGTTTTAGGCCGATCCTTCTGAAATTTTGTCATGACCAGGAAATATGCATGTGCTTTTTAGACAATCCTATTTTTTCTCTATCTCTCACTTTTTTCACATTTTTAGCTTAGACTTTTTTCGTGCTCGTATACTATGAAACTGTATAGGTAGTAGGTACCTTGTCAGAGCAACTCCTCCTAAGTTTTAGACCAATCCTTCTGAAACTTTAAAATTGTTTTATGATCTGAGGGTACGCATGTGCTTTTTACAGAATCTTGTAATTATTATATTTTTTTTATTTTTTTTTTTTTTTTTTTTTTTTTTTTTTTCATTTTTTTCACATATCTAACTTAGGGATAGGTGCTTTGTGAGTGCAACTCCTCCAAGAGATTTGGGCCGATCCATCTGAAACTTTTCAGGTGTTTCAATCATTGTCTGAAGTTCTACATGTATTTATTATAGAATCATAAAATCATTTGCCCACTCTTTTTCACATTTTAACTTAGACATTTTTTTGTGCTCGAATACTATGAAAGTGTATAGATAAGAGGTACCTCGTGAGCGCCACTCCTCCTACAGTTTTGGGCCAATCCTTCTGAAACTTTACATGTGTTATATTTATGGTCTACGGACATGCATGAGCTTTTTACAGAATCCTAAAATAATATATTTTTATCTAATTTTTCTCATATTAACCGACGAATTTCGTGCTTCAATACTATGTGTGTGTGTGGGTGTGGGTGGGGGTTGGGGCGGGGGTGGGGGGAGGCGGGTAGGTACCTGGCGAGCGCAACTTCTACAGTTTTGGGTCAATCCTGAATCTTTACAATGTTTTATTTATAGTCTGAGGATATGCATGTGTTTATGTGTTTTTTTGTTGTTGTTTTTTTTTTTTTTTTTTTGTTTTTGTTTCTGCTTTTTTTTTTTTTTTTTTTTACAGAATCCGGAAAATCTGGAAATTATTTTTTCTATTTTTTCTCATATTTAACTTAGACGTTTTCAGTGCTTCAATACTATGGAAGTGTATAGGGACTAGGTTCCTTGTGAGCGCAACTCTTCCTACGGTTTTCGGCCGATCCTTCTGAAACTTTACAGGTGTTTAATCATGGTCTGAAGTTCTGCATGTGCTTTATACGGCATCTTGAATTATTATACTTTTTTTTTTTTTTTTTTTTTTCCGATTTTTTTTTTTTTTTTTTTTTTTTTTTTTTTCCGATTTTTTTTTTTTTTTTTTTTTTTTTTTTTTTTTTTAATTTTTAACGTCGATCTTTTTTTTTTGTGTGTGTGTGTGTGTGTGTGTGTGTGTGTGTGTGTGTGTGTGTGTGTGTGTGTGTGTGTGTGTGTGTGTGTGTGTGTGCTCGAATACTATGAAAGTGTATTGGAATAGGTACCTTGTGAGCGCAACTCCTCCTACGGATTTGGGCCAATCTTTCTGAAACATTTCAGTTGTTTACATATGGTCTGATGATATGAATGTGCTTTTTACAGAATCATGATATTATATATTTTATTTTCTATTTTTTCTCATATCTAACTTAGACGTATTTCGTGCTTCAATATTAGTGAAGTGTACAGTGAGTAGGTTCCTTGTGAGCTTCTACTAGTTTTCGGTCGATCCTTCTGAAACTTTACAGGTGTTTAATCGCGGTCTGAAGTTCTGAATGTGCTTTTTACGGTATCCCGATTATTTTTTTCGACTATTTTCAGATTTTTAAAGTAGACTTTTTTGTGCTCGAATACTATGAAAGTGTTTAGGTAGTAGGTACCTTACGAGTGCACATCCTACAGTCTTTATTACGAAAACACGCCCATTCAATATAATGGCACTTTTTTATTTTTATTTTTTGTATTTTTGCTCAAAACAGAAATTGCGGGTACTCGTTAGAACAGCCTCATCGAAGTGATTCTAATGGGTACCCACATTTTCGGTTTTATAGCAGAAATAAGAAAAATAATGGACACCTCTGCAAACCCCATTTTTCTATATAAAAGTAGGGTATGAGGGGGGTCAAATATACATAAACATATTTTTGTGATGGCGCCGAGTCTTCTGGAACTTTACAGGTACTTTAACCATGGTCTGAGGATATAAATGTGCTTTTTTCAAAATCCTCAAATTATTTTTGTACTTTTTTTTCCGTTGTGAACTTAGTTTTAGACAAAGCTTTTCGTAAAAGCTAATACTTGTACAATATAATCTGAACTAACAGACGAAATACTGACCACAGTTGGCCCTCATTTTTTTTTAATTTGAGTTTTACGGCCCTTTCAAGAATATTTCACTTATATCGAGCCGATCGTTCATCAAAGGTGGTCGAAAACCGGAAGCCCGGGAAAAATACCTGACTATCCGTAAGCAGATTTGGTTTTCCCACATGTGACCCGAGCGAGGCTCGAACCACAGCGGTGAGAAACCTAATGCATTAAGAGTCAACTCTCTTATCCACTAGGCTACAGGGGCCCGTCATTGGACCTCATTAACTCACACTAAACATTGATAACAAACTACTTAACGAAATGGTTTTATAGTTTGTTATACATTCCTTATCTTTCAATTACTTTTATTTCAAACTATTGTTATCTCAAACAAAAAATTCAGGTCCCCTGGAATTTGAAGTCATGA
Source organism: Anodontia alba (assembly GCA_964016985.1). Lineage (NCBI taxonomy): Eukaryota > Metazoa > Mollusca > Bivalvia > Lucinida > Lucinidae > Anodontia > Anodontia alba. The sequence continues at coordinate 42,793,619 of OZ024827.1, forward strand.
GTTGACTGTATAGGATTCATATTTTTCCAGAAAATAGGATTTGACATATCGTGCAAAATACGCATGAAATGTCAAATCCTACTTTCTGGGAAAAATAAGAAAAATATATCAAAATGTCGCATCCTGTTTTTTGTTGTTTTTTTGTTTGCTCTCTCTCTCTCTCTCTCTCTCTCTCTCTCCAGCGTAAATAAGACGAAAAAACCACAGGACAGGCAGAAGTCTTCTCTGTATACAAAATTAATCAAGACGATTCGACGGCATCATCCATACCGGAATGCCTATACTGCAAATCAGTTCAAAGAAATGTCGATACATTGAGTACAAAATAATATTACGACGGTATCCATTTCGCAACAAAGTCCTGCAATATCGCAATCCAGAATTACATTTCACAATTTTAAAACGATTTAGCTTACCTTCTCTTTTACTCCATGTTAAAATGTATTATAAAAACCCATAACATCAAACAAAACGTATATTATCAATTCGTAGCCAACATACTCTTACTCGGAAAAGCTCGCGGAAGCGGCTCTAGTGGGAAAGTTGTCAGGGCAGTATCAATTGAATTCTGTAGAAATCGATAGAAACTAACAGATCATGATAACCTAAGCATAAGAAAAGGACGCTTATATCATATGCAGAGTGTAAGACCCAAATATCGGGTAAATAACACCTACAGAGCTTTTCCAAACAGAAACATGCACCAGCGCAGACTCTATTCAACCTGCATATCCGAACAATCTGGTCATATTCTACACTCATTGCTAACACAATGTATGGACTTTATCCAATCGGGAACATGACGTTTATACAACGTCGTATCAATGTCAATTATGCCACGTTGTTTCAACGTTGCGTGCCCGCTGAGATACATTTTATTAGCGACAGGCACAGGCTGATCTTGATCTACACTCGTCACATATGTCACAAGGTCGATTTCTAATTGGAGAGGCTCATATTTTTTTTATTTATTTACGTTCTCCAGTATCCAACGATTCTGTAAGCAACGAAGGCCCTCATCCATTGCGAAAACATGCCTATTCAAATATACTGAAAATTATACCACCAAAATGAAACTTTTCAGATAAAAAAAAATCTAATATTACTCAAATTTCTGCTCAAAACATAGATTGGGGTACCCGTTAGAACCGCCTCGATGAGGCGGTTCTAACGAGTACCCACAATCTATGTTTTTGAGCAGAAATAAGAAAAATAATGTATACCCCTGTAAACCCCAGTTTTACTATATAAAAGTGGGGTTTAAGGGGGCCAGAATTATATAGGCATGTTTTCGTGATGCAGACTGCATGGATGCGCATGCTGGTCTGAGTCTTTGTTATTCCCCTATGCAAAATGTCCTTTCCTCAATCTCAAAGCTCATTTTTTCTCATCTACGAACGTATAAACTATGACCAACAGCCATTTTGCATACAATGATCAGAATCGGTTCCATCGATACAATATCGGAATCGGTACCATCAATACATTATCAGAATCGGCACCATCGGTACAATATCAGAATCGGTACTATCGACCATATAAGAATCAGTATCATCGGTCCATTCGTACAATATCAGAATCGGTACCATCAGTTCAACAACAGAACCGGTACCATCGGTACACTATCAGAATCGGCACCATCAGTACAATATCAGAATCGGTACCATTGGCACAATATCAGAATCAGTACCATCGGTACAACATCAGAACCGGTACCATCGGTACAGTATGCATAGCTCTAGATACGATGCGGTACTGGGTGATTATTTTTCTTATTTCTATTAGAAAACTTATGCTGTGGGTTATCATTAGAAGCACCTCGGCGAGGCGCTTCTAATGAGTACAATAATATATGTTTTCCTGGAAAAATAAGAAAAATATCAATGTTTTTCAGTTGAAAAGAGGTGCCTAATCTGGTGTTTCGTATATGTGTTTTTGAACAGAGAGTGTGAAAATGAGGATTTGTCTTTATAGTATGATGACAATCTGATTGGCGTGCTAGCCGCAGTGCCTAGGAAGTACCCCCTACGTCCGACTTTCGACAAGTAACCGTCAAATGTTTGGATTTTTGTTGTTCTTTGGAGCACTATTGCCCTATAATATGTCCACTATCACAGCGGTAAGTATCGGTCGCATGCTGTATGCGAAACCAATAGATCCCGGTCGGTCGGCCTGCATCGCTTCACGTCGTTCACTGTCTATACGATTCGCTACAGACCTAACTGCTCAGATATATTGCACCATAATTACTCTGAGTGACACCGAGACCGTATTCGATCTAATAATCGCACTATGCACTAAGGTTTTTGTTTTTACCAAATTACCGGAAAAAACTTCTAGTAAACATATCCCACTAATAAGGATATACTTTAAAGTAAGATCAGCAGATTACTTCATGAGAGGATTATTAAAGGCTCCATATTCCTCAAAAATAGATATTTTTAATCCAAGAAAGGTTTAATAAATTGATGTATGATTTAATACAATCATAAAATGTGGCACCCGATAGCCTGTAAAATTTCAGTCATTTTTGAAATGGATCAAAAGTGAAACGATTTTTTATCGTATCTCTGAATTAATGTTGGCAACATAAATTCAGAGATACGATAACAAATCATTTTATTTTCTGATTCAGTTTAAGAACCAGAGATTAACTGAAATTTTACAGGCTGTCAGGTGCCACATTTTATATCGTATTAATACCATATATCAATTTATTAAACCTTTCTTGGATAATAAAATGTCTATTTTTGAGGAATATGGAGCCTTTAAATGATGCTTTTGTGTGATTTTTTTTTCTGATTATCTTTATAAAAGCATATGCTGTGAGTACTTATTTGAACTGTCCCGAATTCAAATGAGTACCATAAACATATGTTTTTATAAAGAAGTAAAAAAAAAAGTACGCTAGCTGTAATTTATCCATCACGAAAACGTATATATATAATTTTGAACCCCCTTAAACCCCACTTTTATATAGTAAAACTGGGGTTTACAGGGGTATACATTATTTTTCTTATTTCTGCTCAAACATAGATTGTGGGTACTCGTTAGAACCGCCTCGGTTTTTTCTTATTTCTGCTCAAAACATAGATTGCGGGTACTCGTTAGAACCGCCTCGCTGAGGCGGTTCTAACGAGTACCAACAATCAATGTTTTGAGCAGAAATAAGAAAAATATCAGAATTTTTATCTGAAAACTTTCATTATTTGGTGGTGAAATTTTCAATATGAATATGCGTGTTTTCGTAATAAGTACAATCTAACCCTTTCAGCTGGTACTGAATACGCCATCGATTTCCCCTCCTGCTTCCAAGTAAAATCGTTACCTTATCGATCAAAACACAACACATACTAATATATTCTGCATAAATGTAAACAGAAATAGAATATTGCTCCGTTCTCTACAGAGCAACAGCTGTATAGCTTCTTTTTTTTTTTTTCAGATAATTACACGTTTTACAGGTATTTTGGTTGCCAAGGTGCGTTCAGGTACGAGAAAATATGTAAGCCATTAACCTTAAGCACTCTCTGGGCAAAATCATAAGATGAGAAATTGATATTTGTTCCGATTTCTTTTTCCTAGAAAATAGGTCTTGATTTTCAATACAGATTGTATGTTTATCAGACAATTGCATGAAATTTCAAAGCCCATTTTTTTTTTCTGGAAAAAAATAAGAAAAATATTTAAAAATGTTGTCGAAATTTTTACCTAGGATGCAAATTAACCAAGGAAAATGGAAGGGTATTCTGATATTTTTTTCCCCGATGATAGCTTAAATTAACGTTTAGCACTGTGGGTAAAATTTTCAGCAGGCGATGTTTTGAAATATTTTTTCTTATTTTTCCCAGGAAACGGGATTTGACATTTCATGCAAATTGTCTCCACTGGACTGGAGTCAATTTGCATGAAATGTTTAATCCCGTTTTCTGGGAAGAAAAATATCATCGGTTTGTCGTCTGCAGAATTAGCCTTGAGGGCGGTAAAGGTTAACAAGTCCAATAATATGCTGAAGTTGAAATTAGTAGAAAACTTATTATTACTTTTTACTATTTTTAATTAAGTTTAACCGTCCGTCTGTTCGTCTTTCGTACGTCTAACCCTCAGAGCGCCAGGCAAATTTATAGCAGACGACATTCTAAAATTGACATTGCTGTTTTTCAGAGAAAATAAGACTATATTTCATCTGCTAGGCAGACGATTCCCATTAAATGCAAGCCTTATTTTCTTTAAAAAAATAAAATAAAATAAAAAAAAAAAACGTGTTGCTTGCTTGGTTGTGTCTGGCGCTTAACCCTTTCATCCCTTCATTTCTGAAGTGGACTTTTCCATCTCCGAATCTGGTCAGAACCATTGTTCCAAATAGGAGTCTAAATCAAAAATCAAAACAGAATGGCAAACAGTGCAAATCCTGACGAGACGGCTCATAATGAGCCGTCTCATCAGGATCTACACTGTTTGCAAAACACTGTTTTTGGTCTGCAGGGCTGGAAGGGTTAAATAAAGGATAAACCCACAAATCGAGGAAAGAAAAGGAATCAAAGATTACTAAGCATGTTACTTTCATTCCAGTCACCGAAACTTTGTTCATTATTTCAAAATGCAGTCATCAGTGGACGGGGCCATTTTATGTATTTTGTTTAAAATTGAAGATCTGGGCGTAAATCTCTGTAAGGGCCAACTTCATAGCCCCAAACACATAAACAGTCAGTGAAAAGCACTGTCCATGCGTCAGGTGCCTGTGTTTGAGGGCTCGTCACTCAACTTCTTTAACGCTTAGCATGCTGGGTAAAAATTCCAGCAGACGATATTCAAATATTCAAATATTTTTTTTTTTTTCTTCCCAGGAAACAGTCTTTGATATTTCATGCAAATTGTCGTCTGCTGAATTATCCCAGAGAGTGGTAAAAATTGAATTACGCAATCTGGATAATCATGTATAGTGTATTCTGGATAGTCGTGTACAAAAATTGGGCAATGTAATGCAATATTTCCAGACTATTTCCATAATCCGTGACCAGCCAGTTTATTCTGTGCACCTACAACATATGCTTTAACATTTATCACTTTTTTCTTCTTCTTCTTTCCAGAACATAGGCTTTGACATTTCATGCAACTTGCCTCCTTAGTTTTTCCCAGAAAATAAACCATTGACACTTCGTGCAAAGTGTCTCCTAAGAAGACGTCAAAGCCAATTTTCTGGGAAAAATAAGAAAAATATTTCAAAATATCATCTGCAGATAATTTTACCGAGTATGAAAAGCGATAATTAACCACATGACAAAAATATAGAGAAAATCCTTGACAGTGCGCTTATAGACATGATGCGTGGTCCTATTCACAGGAAAAAAAGAAAAGAAAATATTTTACATTCAACAGCTGAAATGGTGTCAAACTGATCCCTTTTTTATTCCATTACGTAAACACGCCTATTCAAATATACTGAAAATTTTACCACCAGAAAATGAAAATTTTCAGATAAAAAAAAAATTCTGATATTTTTCATATTTCTGCTCAAAACATAGATTGTGGGTACTCGTTAGAACCGCCTCGACGATGCGAAACGAGTACCCACAATCTATGTTTGAGCCGGAATAAGAAAATTAATGTATGCCCCTGTAAACCCCAGTTTTACTATTATAATAATGGGTTTTAAGGGGGTCAAAATTGTATAGACATGTTTTCGTGATGTTATGCATAATATCTGTTATCTGCGAAAACTACTCTTATGCCAGTGTGGGAAGAGCGAAGGCTCAGACCAGCCTATACATCCGCACAGACTGATCAGTGTCGTCTTTTTGTCAATCTAATCACCAGTATACAATCGAACTTTAATGACTCGAACACCGACTGCTGGTTTACCGTGGTTGATTCATTACGAAAATACGCCTATTCAAATATATAGAAAATTTCACCTCCAAAAACTGAAAATTTTCAGATAAAAAAACTCTGATATTTTTCATATTTCCGCTCAAAACATAGATTGTGGGTACTCGTTAGAACCGCCTCGGCGAGGCGGTTCTAACGAGTACTCACAATCTATGTTTTTGAGCAAAAATGAGATAAATAATGTATACCCCTGTAAACCCCAGTTTTACTATATAAAAGTGGGGTTTAAGGGGGTCAAAATTATATAGGCATGTTTTCGTGATGTGAGCTCGTTTTTGAGTCACTAGGAAATTCTTCCGATAGCTCAAGAAAACAAATATTTAGGAATATTTCAGGGAAATTTTCTTATTGTATCATGAAAAACTATGTTGTGTGTCCTCATTAGAATCGCCTCGTCGAGGAGATGATAATGATTACACTCGACATACTATAATTTTATCAGTGAATTTTATTGACCTTTTTAATGTTATTGAAGATCGAAAAGCCATCCCTAAATTATCCCCATCTGCCGCCTAACCTGGCGCTATGATTAACCCGCAGTGGCTCGAACAACCTAGAACATATTTCTATGGCCCTAAAGATATTCGAGGCATTGAAATTCGTCTGTTCACTGGTTCTGTAAGTCGATAGTGAAGGACTTGACCTGAGACCTATTTTTTTTTTTTTTTTTTTTTTTTTTTTTTTTTGGCATTTATTATCATTACGAAAACATGCCTATTCAAATGTATTAAAAATTTCACCAAAAAAGAACTGAAAGTTTTCAGATAAAAATTCTGATTTTTTTATGTTTCTGCTCAAAATCTGCTCAAAACATAGATTGTGTGTGGGTTCTCGTTAGAACCGCCTCGCAGGCAGTTCTAACGAATACCCAAAGTCTATGTTTTTTTAGCAGAAATAAGAAAACTAATATATAACCCCTGTAAACCCCAGTTTTACCATATAAAAGTGGGGTTTAAGGGGGTCAAAATTATATAGGTATGTTTTCGAGATGTGAAATAAGGCCCTTTTCGCACGTACTGTCCCAACTATATCAAGCCCATGGTTCATGAGGAAATTATATCCTAATATAAAAAACAAAAACAAAAAAAAATACTTAAGGAGACTCGATACTTCCTTCTCAGTTGGGCTACTCTTAAAAAAAAAAAAAAGAATTTAGTCCCTCTGAAGTGAAGCTCACCATTTTTGAAAATGTTCCAGAACTAAGGAAGTTATACAGTCTTCTTTGAAATATAACAGTCAAATCTTTAGGTGAAGCGATAGACTGGCTCGAGTCGCCAGTGACTAAGTACTTATTATTATAATTCTGTTCAATACATCCGCTTAAATGAAACACATATAACTTCATGATCATAATGGCTGATCACTAGATGTGAAATTAGAAGAGAAAAGTTTAGTTTCATTTGATTCTATGGGAACAGATAATACATTTTTGTACAGTCACAATTTAAGACAGATGCCAGTCTAGTGTAGCAATTCCATTTACAAAAATGTTTTAAAAAGACCCTTACCTTTAACACTTTCTGGACAAATTCAGCATTGATGATATTTTTTCTTATTTTTTTTTTCCAGAAAACATGATTTAACATTTCAGGTAAATTGTCTCCACAATTGTCTCCACTGGACCACTGGAGACAATTAGCATGAAAATGTCAAGTCCTGAGGAAAAAATAAGAAAAATATTTCAGAATGCATTGTACCAGCATGCTATCCAGACTACTGTGCTTACATCAATTTTTTCTTTCTTTTTTTTTTTTTTTTTTTTGACTTTTTGTAGTTTTTTGCTTGACGCGTTACACAGAAGAAGTTTTTCAAACGTTAATCATGATTTAACGCAAAACCATTTGTGGTAACTATTTATGCACAAAAAATATTCCAGTCATTGGTTTTTGAAAATCAAATATTTTCACTTTTCTCATAATAAAAATGAATGCAAATTATGCAGAAACTGTATAGGGTAGGAACATGGAGGCTGATTTTCAACAAGTTCCGCATCTTCATTTTTTCTGAAATTTTCACAGTATTGTTGTGAAACATCAACTATTCAATTTCAGCAAAGAAAAGTATTTTCCTAGAAAAAAAAAAAAAACACTTATCTAGAGAAATTGCGTAGGTCAGACCAATTTTTGGCAGTAAATTTAATGCTAAGGAACATATTTGAGAACAAAACACAGAAACGGAAAAGACAAATGGTTTCTGATAAGATATGGTCAGTCAGAACAAAATATTTTCACTTAAATTAATCCAAGACAAAAATGTCTTTCCGAATGATGTCGAAAGGACAGTCATCACGAAAACATGCCAATATTATTTTGACCCAATAAAACCCCACTTTTATGTTAGTAAAACTGGGGTTTACAGGGGTATACATTATTTTTCTTATTTCTGCTCAAAAACATAGATTGTGGATACTCGTTAGAACCGCCTCGCCGAAGCGGTTCTAACGAGTACCCACAATCTATGTTTTAAGCAGAAATATGAAAAATATCAGAGTTTTTTTTTTTTTTGTCATCTGAAAAATTTCAGTTTTTGGAGGTGAAATTTTCTACATATTTGAGTATGCGTGTTTTCGTAATGAGTCTGCGAATCTGTACAATTTTTGCCAGATTTTCTTTACTGTTCATCATCATTAAGGAGACAAGAGACACTGGGTAAATATTTCATCATTTTCGCCAAGAGAGACAACATTTGTGACTTCCTATTTGTTTCCCAGCACACCAGTCCCCCTTCTGAAAAGGGGATTACTTCTGATCATTTTAGAGTAGACCCTTTTTTCAAAGATGTCAGAGTTACACGTACCTCCCACGAAATATATCCAGTCACCATAATCTATTAATAGAACAAATTAATGGAAGCAAACAACGAAAATGATATGAAGTCTTTAAATACTGAAAACATAAACTCTGGTATTATTTAAAGCCTGAAATAACACTTGGAATGTACGTGCTGATGAAGACTTCATTTTCAGGGTTGATATGTCAATATTATTTATTTATTTATTTATTTATTTATTTATTTATTTATTCATTCATTCATTCATTCATTTATTTATTTATTTATTTATTTATTTATTTATTTATTTATTTATTTATTTATTTATTTATTTATTTATTCAGCTGAGGCACAACCTTTCTCCGGCAAATTATTTAAGAGGACTGGATACGCTTAGTAGATTATCGGTCATATTTTACATTTTGTGATTTCCTGTTTGGTTTTGCTGCATACTAACCCATACATGCCGAGCGGATTCTTCTACCTTAACTATTTGGACAGGTCCATTCTTAGTTTTTATTATTACCATGGTTTAAGGAAATTCCTGTACTTCATGCAAACAGTGTCGACCCTGATCAGACCTCTCGCTCTGTGCCGTCTGATCTGGATCTACACTGTTTGCCACTGTTTGCTTTTATGGGACTCCAGGCTTAAATGGGTTAATCACCGTCAAACACTTAACGGAAGGAGCTAATTTGAATGAAATTCAAGTCTTATTTTCTATGAATAAAAAAGAGAGAAAAGTTTACTTGTTTTCATCCTTTGATTCAGCATGCAGCATTACGAAAACACGCCTATTCAAATATATAGAAAATTTCACCTCCAAAAAACTGAAAATTTTCAGATAAAAAACTCTGATATTTTTCATAATTCTGGTCAAAACATAGATCGTGGGTACTCGTTAGAACCGCCTCGGCGAGGCGGTTCTAACGAGTACTCACAATCTATGTTTTTGAGCAGAAATAAGAAAAATAATGTATACCCCTGTAAACCCCAGTTTTACTATACAAAAGTGGGGTTTGAGGGGGTCAAAATTATATAGGCATGTTTTTGTGATGGAGTGCTGAGGCTTAAATACATATATAAGACGGATCACATAATGATGACGTAATTTTCAAAACAATACTGTATCTGATAGAGAAATGTAGCAAAAAGAAAAAAAATCCAAATCACACAAGCTGAGGATCGATCTCGGTCTGCTGGAATCAAATCCTACACTCTTCTTCGTCATTATAAAAACAGGCTTGTTGTCTACGCCCATGACAATCTTAGAGTTTTGCCATTACCCGGGAAGCATTTATGAAAGGCAATGCTATTTTTCATGGACTGTTCAACGATATTTTATAACCAAGTATAGGCTTTCACAAAAAAAAAAGCTATGCTTAGCTTTGCTTAGCTTAGCGTAGACCAAGCTTTTTGAAAGCTATTACTTGTACTACTTTATACCTATATTCAGTTACAGATAGTTTCCGTATTTAGTTTTTATTTGACGAATATATTTACAAAATACGGGATCCCTGTGCAACTCTAAAAAAGATCTTATCTGTGATTTGACGAAATCTATTTACAAAATACCGGATCCCTGTGCAATTCTAAGAAAAGAAATGATATTCCCAAACTGCGTCGTATATGCACTGTTTACTTTTTCCATCGGGAATAATTGCGCGAATCAACAAAATAATTGAAGGAATTCCCCTTATCAAATTCTACAGATTCTAGTAAAATTTTGTTAGTGACGGACAAAAATAGGCTACCTCATATCGGTCAGTAATAAGATTTAAGATGAACTGATACACTTCTCAGGGAGACAAAAGGCAAATTTACTCCCCTACGCCCCCCCCCCCCCCCCCCCCCCCCCCACACACACCCCTTCTAAAAGGGGTCTCGTACTCTAAAGGGGAAAGAATGGGAGCAATTCTTTCCTTTTAGAGTAAACCCGTTTTCAGAAGGGCGTTACATGTAGTATAGAGGTAAACAAATATGATGTCACAAAATCTCCTTTGAAAAAAATTGCCGAAAAGTATCCAAGCGTATCAAATCCTCTTAACTGAAAATTCCAAAAATATGGTCGCATCCCGAAAACATGCCTATATAATGTTGACCCACTTTTATAGAGTAAAACTGTGGTTTACAGGGTATACATGATTTTTCTTATTTCTGCTCAAAAACATAGAATGTGGGTACTCGTTAGAACCGCCTCGCCCAGGCGATTCTAACGAGTACCCACAACCTATGTCGTGAGCAGAAATATGAAAAATATCAGTTTTTTTGTTTTTTGTTGTTGTTTTTTTATCTGAAAATTTTCAATTTTTAGAGATAAAATTTTCTATATATTTGAATAGGCGTGTTTTGGTAATAGACTGTCAGTTTTAATTATTTTGTTGATCTGCACAATACTACCGGTGAATTCTCACATTGGGAAATACTGGGTTTTCGAATAGATTAGCGGGCTGAAATGTGTCTTGGTGATCCAATGACCTATTTATGATACATTTATTTGTGAAATATTTACCTTCAAAGGCACTTAAGATGACGATAAAGAAATACAAATAACTTTTTGTTCTTTTCTTAGAAGCCCTGATTTCAATGAAAATCAGGAAACGGCTTCAAATGTATTTAAATTCAATAATGCGTATTTCACACACACACACACACACACACACACACACACACACACACACACACAAAACGAATAAAATATTAATAATTATACTGAAATCTTGAGTTGTAATACACTTCAGTTTTAGTGAGTCCAAGTGACTCACAAGGTTGAAATTCAATGAATATTCCATGATAAAATTATGAGCTCCTAACCTGTTCTGTTCGGATGTGACATAATGACCTTTTCAGTTCTGACATGACATAATGAGCTTTTCTATTCAGACATGACACCATGACCTATTCTATTCGGACATGATGTAATGACCTGTTCTGTGTGGATATGACACAAAGACATGTGTTATTCGGACATAAAATAATGACCTTTTCTATTTTGCCATGACATGATGACCTGTTCTATTTGGACATGACATAATGACCTTTTCAATTCGGACATGACATAATTATCTGTTGTTCTCTGACATGGCATAATGACCTATTCTGTTAGGACATTCCATAATGACCTGTCCAATTCGGACATGACACAATGACCTGTTCTTTTCGGGACTGACATAATAACCTGTTCTATTAGGCCATGACATAATGATCTGTTCTATTCGGATATAGCATAATGACCTGTTCTATTATGACATGACATAATAATCTGTTCTATTCAGACATGACATAATAGACAGTTCTACTAAGACATGTCATAATGGATTATACTATTTGGGCATGTCATAATGACATGTTCTATTCAGACATATATTGATCTGTTCTATTTGGACATGACAAAATGACCTGTTCTATTCGGACATGTCATAATGACCTTTTCTATTCGGATATGTCATAATGATCTGTTCTTTTCGGAAATGACATAATGACATATTCTATTCCGACATGATATAATGACCTTTTCTATTCGGACATGACAAAATGACCTGTTCTATTTGGACACGACATAATTACATATTCTCATATTGCGACTCGAAACTATTTTTCTGTGTTTTAAATAAGGGAAGTTTGTCTATGCAGGGCTTTGTAGAATATTTAGCCAGCAAATGCCCAGATCAGCCTGCGCATTTGTGCATGCTGATCAGGGTATTCGCTGTACCTCACAAGGTCATTGGGTATATATAGATATATGTATATCGATGTATAGTAAAGGCCTGTTTCGAAAAGTCCAGGCCGGCTTTCTTGGGTGATCTGGGTATCTAAAATGTTTACATATACTCTGTAGGTACATTTTCTAATGATACGGTCCAGATATGTTAGAACAGCATATTAGCACATTTATGCCGAGTGAACTCTTTGGACCTATTCATTTCCAATAGAATGGGTGTCTACTTTATTTTATTTTATTTCTATTTATTTATTTATTTATTTATTTATTTATTATGTGTGCGCGTTTTAGTTTATCATTATTATTACTAGTAGTAGTAGTAGTAGAAGTAGTATTGCCATGTTTTATAGACAGTTCTGTATTTAATGCAAACAGTGTAGAACCCGATCAGACGCCCCATAATGCGGCGTCTGATCTTATTTCGGCATTCCCACAAGGGACCCTTTGAGTCCGCCATTTTGAATTGTGAAACCCTTTTGCATAACTTCATATCCATACCTATAATATCCTGGGCCCGGTTGTTCAAAGCATCGTTAGCTTAACGAGCTCGTTAAGGATCATTTCGTTAACTCTTTTAGCGGATTCAATACACAATATTCTGATATTTTTTGCTGAAAAAATGTGAGTAGCTACCTACATTTTTTCAGCAAAAAATTTCGGAATATTTGCATATCACTCGATGTAAATTTTAACGAATCGTTAACTAACGACATCGTTAGCTTTGAACAATTGGGACCTGAAATTTCAGAACAATTTTGTTACTGAGAGCTCGTCCGGATAAAATTTGGGCGGAAAGAGGAAGAAGTAGAAGAAGAAGAAGACGACGACGAAGAAGAAGATACGGAGTAAAAACAATAAGTCTCCCACTTCGTTTGGGAGACTTAAAAATAGAGGCTTTGCTTAAAGAAAAAATAATTTGTTCTCAAAGCAGAAAATCTGAAACCCGTGAAAACGTTGAAAACTGGGTGGGGGTATTCTTAATGGAAAGATTTGTTCCCAGAGAGAGAGAGAGACAATTTTTTCCTTCAACAAGACTACAAAAGAGATGACGGGTGGGCTACATGTAATATTACCCTATTTTCCTTAACCTTTATCACTCCCTGGGCAAATCCGGCAGACTACAAAATGGTGATTTTTTTCCTTATTTTTCACAGATAATTGACTGACATTCGCAAGAATCAGCATGCAGTAAGTTATATTTTCATTCTAAACTGAACTTACCTAAAAACATATTTATTAATTCCATTTCGTTATCATATGTTTCTGATTGATTGGAAACAATGCATCATTGATTCGTTTTATAGGAAACCCCAATTTTTTCCATAATTGTGCGTCCCTGTATACATGTATACATATCATATATATATTCGATACATATTCAACGGCTAGCAGAACGACAAAATCCGTTTTATTCAAACTTTCGGTCTCGGGTCATAAAAACGACATTTGGCAAGCCTATTGGCTAGCAAAATAATAAACATATTCCTTATGGTTGAATACTTACGGTTATTTTCATTAACAGACAACAGAAAAGAATTTTGACACAATGAAAAAACGGCATTTGGCAATTCCTTTGGCTTAATCTTGGCATAATTGTGTATATACAAATTTATCAAATTGACCCATATGGTTGAAGACCAATGGCCATTTTCATATTTTCACATTTTTGGCCTCGGCTTCGCCTCGGGCATTAGGGAAGCCTATTTGCTAGATCTTGTCTGTATCACTATGTGCGAAATGTTATCAAAACATTCCAAACGTTTCAAGAGTTATGGTCATTTCAGACGGGAGGACTCACAAGCCGATAAAAGCACATTCCGAAAAATAACCTTACGGTGGGTGGGTCGACTTTTCTGCCGGCTGTGCAATTCAATGACATTGCTAGCATAGAGTGCATCAACGGCCTAAAAATAAGCCGTAACTATATGGGAACAGCCCAAGAGAGCTTCTTTCGAGGCGAACGGATACGATACGCTCTCAAGGGAGACAATGCCCAATATTTTTGCCTCCTCTCTCAAAACGGTAAACTCTAAAGGAAAGATTTTGCTCCCTTTCTGAAAAGGGGGTGTATTCTAAAAGAAAAGAAATTGATCCCCTTCTGAAAAGGCGTGTTCTCTAAAAATATGAAGGCGAAGAACCCAAGCAGACGGTTTGTATTGGTCTATTATTATTATTATTATTATTGCCATACATGTATTTTATAGACAGTCATGTGTTTAATGTAAACAGTGTAAACCCAGATCAGATGCCGCATTATGCGGCGTCTGATCTGTGTCTTCACTGTTTGAAAATGTCCCTTTTTATGGGACGCCAGGCATGCATGGGTTAATTGGAGCAGGGCACAGACCTTGAACTGTGACTACTAAATATTGTTTCTGTACAAACTGAGGGGAATGTATAAACCCTAAAGATTTCCCCACCTTTTTTTTTCATAGAGAAACGGCGTCTGCAGACAGGAAAATGTCTCCCTTGTCTCTGAAACCTTTATAAAAATAGGGGTTAAGCTTAAAGGACCAATTTGTTCACAGAGGCAGAAAATCTGAAACCCTTGAAAACATGAGGGCTATTTTTAAAGGAAAGATTTGTTCTCAGAGAGTGAAAAAAAATTCCTTCAACAAGACTACAAATGAGAGGGTGGGCTACATGTAATATTTCCCAGTTTCCCTTAACCCTTATTACTCCCTTAACCCTTATTATTGATTAGTTTCGGGAAAACCCCCTTTTTTTCAATAATTGTGCGTCCCTGTATATATAGAACAAGAATTCCTTGGATTTCAAGGCATATATAAATATCGAACGACAAGACCTGCTTGTGGTTGTCAAAATAATAAAAATATTCGTAACGGTTGAAGAGTTACGGTCATTTTTACTAACAGAGTTAATTTCAAATTGATAAAATTTGAATACACCGAGCAGACGGCTTGGCGGAATGGACTGTTTGAGTCTTCTATGTTCGCACACGGAACACAAGCTCAGTTGTGCTGTCTGATCAGGGTTTTGTCGCCCGCTATTAGATATTTCGTAATTCCAGATAAGGCACATATTTTTGCCATCACGTAAACATGCCTATATAAATTTGACCCCCTTAAACCCCACTTTTATATAGTAAAACTGGGGTTTACAGGTGTATACATTATTTCTCATATTTCTGCTGAAATCATAGATTGTGGGTATTCGTTAGAACCGCCTCGCCGAGGTGGTTCTAACGAGTACCACAATCTATGTTTTGAGCAGAAGTATGAAAAATATCGAAGTTTTTGTACCTGAAAATTTTCAGTTTTTGGAGGTGAAATTTACTATATATTTGAATAGGAGTGTTTTCGTAATACAATCAAACACTTTCTGATGTTTTTTCTTATGTCTCCACAAAAATGTTTTGGGTATTCATTAGAAGCACCTCGCCAAGGCGTTTCTAAGAAGAACCCACAACATATGTTTTCGCAGAGAAATAAGAAAAACATTTACCAAATGCCATCTCTTATCTACAGCTATGAGAGTTCATGAATACCGTAGCATGCGGCGACGAACAGAGAAGACATGGATCAGACTGCTCGGATGCGAAGGCTGATCTGCGTCTCCGTTATTTACATAAGGTTTAAGATCAATTTACTCAGGATACGATGCGCGACCATTCGTTTAAATTGCTACAACGTGATAATCCTAATGAATATACAGAACATATGTTTTCGAGGAGAAACAAGAAGAATACTTCTCCGGATATACCTCTTTTATAACTACTGGAATAGAAACAGCAACAGAATACAGTAGAGTTCCGCTATTAAGACCACTCAAAAATAATACCACTTCGCTATTAAAACCACTCAAAAATAAGACCATTTCGCTATTAAGACTACTCGAAAATAAGACCACTTCACTATTAAGACCACTCAAAAATAAGACCACTTCGCTATTAAGACCACTCGAAAATTGGACCATTCCGCTATTAAGACCACTCTAAAATATGACCACTCCGCTATTAAGACCACTCGAAAATTGGACCATTCCGCTATTAAGACCACTCGAAAATAAGACCACTCCGCTATTAAGACCAGCTTTTGCAAGTCCCAAATGTTTTTGTTTTTTTTTTTTTTTTTGTTATTCTACATAGCTCTAGCTCCAAATAAGAGGGGATATCCGAAAAAATATAATATTTTTCTTAGTTCAAAAAAAAAATATATGTTGTGGGTGCTCATTTGAAGCGCCTCGGCGAGGCGCTTCTAATGAGTACCGCCGAGGCGCTTCTAATGAGTACCATAACATATTTTTTTGTGGAGAAATAAGAAAAAAATGACTACTTTTGGGTGGAAAACAAAAAAACAAAAATAAAACACCTTATGTGGAGCTTCGTTCTACATTCAATATTAAGATCGCTTAGCTAATAAGACCACTTTTAGGCAGTACCAAAGGTGATCTTAACCCTTGTAGTCCTGAGACCCGTAAAATGGTATCTGGCGAACAGTGCAGACGCAGATCAGACGCCGCAAAATGCGGCGTCTGACCTGGGTCTCCACTGTTTGCAAATCATTTAGCCATTTTTCTCTAGGAATAACTAAATCTCATTGCCGGGCATACCTAAAATTGAAATTGGACTCTTCCAATAAAACGTGTGGTGAGTCCTTCCGGTCTACAATGGGTTAATGTATTTGCCTCCCTTCACGTTTAGGGCCACTCTTAGAAAGGAGAATAAAAAAAAAAGAGGAGATAATGTTATAGGCCCATGAAGAGAAAATCACAGAATACAGACCACCTCATGCATCACGCGAAAGAAGAAATAGATTGCAATAACACATAAAACCAACGGCAACACGACCAGCTCCCTTTTCCCTACAATGATGATCTTAATAAAATCTCAAAATTAACAAGCTTGAATAACGACTAACTAATATAATATCTACCTGACTGGTAAAAGCGATTTTTAATAGTATCTTTATTGGTAATAGTATCTTTATTGTAAAATCGCTATTGCCTGTCGAATGGTCATAGTCATTTTATCGTAAAATCGCTATTACCAGTCGACTGGTACTAGTCACTTTAACGTAAAATCACAATTACTAATCGACTGGTAGTAGACCTTTTATGTATGTATTTAACTTATTTCACTATAAGAAAAGGCCATTTCAGTCAAAACATTGTTTCACATTAACATCTGCAAAGCGAACAATGTTATGGTATCATTTTATTCGGCTATCCTTGTGAAAAACAAGAGGCCACGGCCTCTGAAATCGCTCGCCTGAGAACATCACCCAAGGAACACTTCTGAGAATTTTTTTGAAATTGGGCCACTGGCCTAGGAGATGTCGTTTAAAGGGGTTTTTTTTGTTTGTTTTTTTGTTGTTGTTTTTTTTCTATTTTTTAGCTCTGGTGGTCATTTTGTTCAGCGGAGTTTTGCAATTTTGATGGAGGGTCACCCAAGAAACATTTCTGTGAAATTATTTTGAAATCGGGCCATTGGCCTAGGAGAAGATATTGTTTAAAAGTTTGTTGTTTTTTTTTCTATTTTTAGCTTTGGCGGCCATTTTATTAGCGGAGCGGAGCCGTTTTAGCAATTTTGGTAGAGGATCACCCAAGGAACATTTCTGTGAGAAATTATTTTGTAATCGGGCCACTGGCCTAGGAGGAAGTGTCATTTAAAGTTTGTTGTTTTGTTGCTTTTTTTTTTTTTTTTTTTTTTTTTTTCTAGTTTTAGCTCTGGCGGCCATTTTGTTCAGCGGAGCGGAACCATTTTAGCAATTTTGGTAGAGGGTCATAAAAGAAATATTTCTTTGAAATTATTTTGAAATCGGGCCACTGGCCTAGAAGATGTCGTTTAAAGGTTTTTTTTTTTTCTATTTTTAGCTTTGGTGGCCATTTTTTCATCGAAGCAGAACCATTTTAGCAATTTTGGTAGAGGGTCAATCAAGAAACAATTCTGTGAAATTATTTTGAAATCGGGCCACTGGCCTAGGAGGAGATGTTGTTTATAGTTTGTTTTTTGTTGTTGTTTTTTTTTTTGTTGTTTTTTTTTCTGTTGGCGGCCGTTTTGTTCAGCGGAGAGAATGCAGTTTAGTAATTTTGGTAGAAGATCACTCAAGAAATGTTTCTGTGAAATTATTTTGAAATCGGACCACTGGCCTAGGAGGAGATGTCGTTTAAAGGGTTTTTTATATATATATTTTTAGCTCTGGTGGCCATTTTGTGCAGCGGAGCGGAACAATTTGAGCAATTTTGGTAGAGGACCTTCAAAGGAACAATCCTATCAACTTTGGTTGAAATCCGCCCAGTAGTTACGGAGGAGATGTCATTGAAGCAAACTGGTGATGACGAACGACGGACGCAGGGCGAGATCACAATAGCTCACGCCAAGCACGTTGTGCCCAGATGAGCTAAAAATACATATTTACCTTTAAATTTAGTCCGGACCTGCATGTAAATAAATACATATGGCTTCCGATGGAGTTGGGCTTCATGTTGATTTTGTCAATGAAAATAATGAGGAAGAGTTAATTTATTAACTACTGAGGGATGAATAAATTTGAATGTACAGTTTTTGAGTTACCATGGAGGGTTATGGGGAAATATTCAGTGAAAAGCATCCATATAGTATGTACGGTTGACTATCGTTATCTCGACTTCGCTTATCTCGAATAACTGCATATCTCGAAGTGAAAATCTGGTCCCTGTTAAATATGAAAATCTAACAATAGGTAACAAAATATTGTGGAAATGAGGAGAAATTGCTTTCTATATTTCTAACTTCAGGAAACAGATTACCTATTCATGTGTGAAATGTGGTTGTTCGATCTATTTTTCCTCAATTCTGCAAATCTGAGGTACGGATATCTCGAAGTATTCTAGAGAGTTCCTTGGACTTCGAGATAATGAGAGTCGACTGTAGAATAAAGTAAATAATAACTTACTTTTTAATGTTCGTTTCTTTTGTTTCTGTAAATAATAGGGGGCTTCAGTGGACAGCGTCCAAGCACCTCGATGGCAACTGGGCCCACACGGACGGTGGAGTAGGCAACCGGTCTCAGACAGACGGTGGAATAGACAGCCAGACATGGTAACTCAACACCCATCTGAAAAGAAAAAAATAAATAAATAAACACATTTATAAACACAATAAATATCATTTCAAGCTGAGATTTCAAGTGAATAAAATAGTTCACTTCCTGCAAAAGCTACATGCATCTGATTTGACAATATCAACATGCAAAATGGTAAGTATCTTTTCAAGTGCATAAATAGTTCACTTCCTGCAAAGGCTAAATAAATGCATCTGATTTGATAATATCTCTGAAGCAATCGGAGAAAAGAAACCTCTCATATGAGGACAAGAAAGGTCCAGATCAGACTGCGCGCATGATGCGTGCAGTCTGATCAGGGCTTCGTTGTCTGTTTACAGAATTATTGGGTACTGAAGACTACAGTAAAACCTCAGTGACTCGAACATCTTCGGGACCATGGATATTTGTCCGCGATATAGGTAGTAGTTCGAGCCACCGAGGGTCAATCACGGTGCCAGGTCAGGCAGCAAATGGCGATAATTTAAGGAAATATTTCCGGTCTTCTACACAATAATGGCATGTTGAGTGTACTCATTAGAATCGCCTCGATAAGGCGATTCTAATGAGTACACACAACATACAATTTCATGATAAAATAAGAAAATTTCCTGAAATATAGTTTTTCTGGAGCTATCGGAAGAATTTCGTAGGGACTCAAAAACAAGTTCGAATTAGCATGGCTCATTCGAACTTGTTTTTTGAGTCCCAACGTAATTCTTTCTATAGCACCAGAAAGCAATATTTCAGGAAATTTTCTTAATATATCATGCAAATGTATGTTATTTGTAGTCATTAGAATCGCCTCATTGAGGCGATTCTAATGAATACACTTAACATACCATTATTGTATAGAAGACTGAAAATATTTCCCTAAATTATCGCCATTTACTTCCTGACCTGACACCGTGATTGACCCTCAGTGGATCAAACTACCCATATCGCGAACACATTTCCATGGTCCCAAAGATGTTCGAGTTTTACTGTAGTTTGTTCAGTAGGGAGTTGTATTTAACTCAGTTTTCGTTTTCCAGATCACTTCCCCTTGGAAATAAAACCATATATGGAGATACTGGGACCGAGAGCTCTATTAATCATTCTCTTTTTTTCTTTTTCAATTAACCCTTTACCACTCTCTTGCCTAATTCAGCAGACGACAAAGTGGTGATATTTTTCTCATATTCCCCAGAAAACCGAATTTGACATTGAGACAATTTGCATGAAAAGTCAAATCCTGTTTTTTTTTTTTTTTTTTTGTTTTTTTTTTTGTTGTTGTTGTTGTTTTGGGAGGGGGGGGGGTTGTTGTTTTTTTTTTTGTTTTTGTTTTTTTTTTTTGGAAAAATAAGAAAATTATCATCAAAAAAAAAAAAGTGCTGAGCGTTAAGAAGCTTTGCTTTGTCAAAAGGCTTACCTTAGTAGGAAAGCCATGTCAAACTTTTTTTGTCAGTAAAATATATTTAAGGGCGCTCAATACACTTGATAGAATTTTCGCCAAAGGAAACAATATTTGCTTTTCTGCACACCATCCCCTTCTGAAGAGGGGTCTACCCTAAAAAGGAAGATTTGCTCCCACAAGGAGCAAATTCTTTCCTTTAAGAGTGGACCCTTTTTCCGATGGGAAGCTAAACAATACTGACAAAGTGCAACCGCCTTTTAACTCTTAAAGCGCCAGTCACAACTATTGTCGTCTGCTTTGTCATCTGCTTGTAATTTTAAAAGTCATTTTTGCAAACAGTGTGGACCCAGATCAGACTGCTCCTCTAGGAGCAGTCTGATCAGGGTCCACACTGTTAGCCTGTATGCAAAAATAGGTTTGAAAAGTCTGCAAGAATATTCAGCAGACGACATAAGCAGACGGACATTTTCAGATGCAGATTTTCTTGGCGCTTTAAGAGTTAAAGTGTACCAGTGTTTGGCTTTGTCATTCGGCTCACCTTAGAATTGACGTTTCGTCAGTAAACGAAGTTCTGATGTCAATAATTCTGTAAGCCAGTGGCGATGGCTCTGATCTGACTGTATAGATGCGCAGGCTCTCCGCATATGCCATATTTCCAAATGACCACATATCCAAGAGTTAAGACTTGTGTGTTTCGTATGTGTGTGCGTGTGTGTGCATTGTTTTTCGCTTTAGAAAAATGTCGCAAACGACACTATTTAAACGAAAATCAACATCAAATCTTTGACATGTCGAAGGAAGTAAATGAACCTTACTCACCCATTTTCGCTCTGACCTTCACATTAAACTCCAGATAATCTTTAACTTCAGCCTTTTGATTTATCCGCAAATACACAAAGAAAGGAAATTACTGAATAATTTATGATTGCTTTATAATGTTGCTAACAGGATAATATACTGGCCGCAGTTAGTATGAACAGGTCGTAATCTCTGATCTGCGTTAATTATACCGACTAATTAATTCAATATACTTGCTACTGTCCGTGAGTCGATTCTGTTTATTGGAAATGTGGAAATATTTGCATGAATGGGCCGCGTCAAGCGAAAAAATGCCTTCCAACATGCGCAAAATGCTCAGCCAGATCATCCTGCGCATGCGCAAAGTATCATCCGGGCCTTTGCTCTCAATTCATACATTTTGCAGTATCTAATGATTCTGTAAGCGGACAGCGAAGGCCCTGATCAGACTGCGCGGATGCGCAGGCTGATCTGAGCCTTCGCTGCCCGCACATGTCCGAAGACACGTTTTCGCATAGCGCGGCAAAAATGTGAAACAGTCTGAGAAAAAAGCTCTTTTATTAATTGTCCATGACCCAGGTAAACCTGTGCATCTAGATGCACAAACCCTTGATGCACAGACTCTTGACTACATGTAACTGAAGGTTAATAGTTTTTAGTATACCGGCAAACAGTGACATTCGCTGGTTGGGAAAGCGCCTTTGGAATGTAACGTGTCATTTTTTCATGACACGGCTCATTGAAGGGAATTGGATAAATGCTTGGCAGATTTTCCTGGAGTTTTAACAAGGGAGAAAACTTTTGTGACTTCCTGTTTGCGTTCCTACACACCAAACCCCCTCTGAAAAAGGGTCTACTCTAAAAGGAAAGAATTTGCTCCGATCTGGAGCAAATTCTTTCCTTTTAGAGTAGATCCCTTTTAAGAAGGGAGGCAAAACTATTTTGACAGAGTTGCCTCCCCTATAAGAGTATCAGTTCCACTTAATTGGGACCGAATGTTCATAACATTAGCAATCTATTTGTGATCTATAGGTACGTTTAACCAGGTGCCGAAAGCCAATCGTCAAAAAAGGTACCTTCGATCATGGGCGCCCAGCAAAGATTCAGATCAGCCTGCGCATTCGCGCAGTCTGATCAGAATCTTAACTGGGGGCATTTATGATAGCCAAGAATGCAAAGTGTCTTCATGCGGACAACGAAGCCTCTGATCAGACTGCGCTAGTGCGCAGGCTGATTTGAGTTTTTGTTAGGCGCACATGTCAGAAGGTACGCTTCCTCGAATTGCCAAACACAACAGTTTTTATTTATTTATTTATTTATTTATTTATTTATTTGAGCAGCAACGCAAGACGATGTAAGTTAGGGCATGACATTGAGTTCTCAACGAATACTCAGATCAGACCGCGCATTAGCTGAGTGTGGGCAGACAGTAGTCACTGTGACGCTCTTTGGTTTCTTCAAGAATTTCTTCAAGCGGGCAGCGGAAACACTGAGACAGTGTGCAGGTTGAACACAGTGTTCGCAGGGCGCACGCGTCCGAAAGTCTATCTTCTCCCATTGATTGATTGATTGACTGATTGATTGATTGAGTTAGTTAGTTCTCTGAAAGTTATATATGTCTTAATTTAAGTGAAGAATAGAAACATTTATGTCTTGCAGCCGGCAAGCTTAAATTTTATATGTCATGAAGCTGCTGTTTCTGCCCAGAGAGCGCTAATAGTTCAAAAAATCATAATTAAAATAAGACAGATATAATTTACAAACCGCTATTTTTTTTTCTCAGAAATTATGGTTTTGTATTTCATGTATAAACTATAAATTGTCTCCATCAACGGAAGCTGGTCAGCTCTTCTCAAGAAATTCCGATGTAGCCATCAAAGCCTTTATTTTGGTAATAATGAAAGTGCAAAAGATCTTCTTACCCAAACTACCCATACTATAGTTAGCCTCTGCATATATACAGATAGGTCTGAGCATACAGTGCAGACTGATCAGACGCCACAGAACGCTGCGTCTGATCAGGATCTACACTGTTTGCCACTCATTCAGCAATTTTCAAGGCTCCATATTCCTCAAAAATTGACATTTTATTATCCAAGATAGATTAAATAAATTGATATATGGTATTAATAGAATCATAAAATGTGGCTATGACAGCCTGTAAAATTTCAGTTAGTCTCTCGGTCTTGAAATGAAATGATTCTTTGTCGTATCTCTGAATTAATGTTGCTAACAGTAATTCAGAGATTCAATAAAAAATAATTTCATTTTTGATTCAGTTCAAAATCGACAGACTTACTGAAATTTTACAAGCTGTCAGATGCCACATTTTATGATCATATAAATACTATATATCAATTTATTAAACATTTCTTAGATCAAAAATGTCAATTTTTGAGGAATATGGAGCCTTTTAGATGATGGTCTTGTTAAACTTTTATTAAACGTATTGTTAGGAGTAAAGGTGTCCAAATATTTAAGGCAAATACGATGACCCCCTCTCCCCTCAACCATACTACGCAACTGAGGTTTAACCCGGTGAAGAAACATAAGAGCTTATTGTTTTGGGGTGTGCTAATATCTGCAGATTTTTTAGGAGTAGCCCCTAAGGCTGATATACCGGATATTTTGGGGCTATGGTTGATATACTGTATTCTTTCTGTTTTTTTTTTTTGTTTTTTTTTTTTTTCAAGTTTTTTTTGTGATGGGGGTAAACACAAGATGCTACTGCCCAGCCAATATAACAGAAAAATTCAGAGTATCCAACCCCTACCCCTGGGACTGAAGGGGTACCCCCTTGCCCCCACCCCTACACCTGGACTGAAGCGATGCAGAAATTATAAGGAAGTTCACATGATAAGGTTTCTTACTTAATGACACGGCCTTCCCAGCTAGCATACTTAAATCTACATAGGACCGTTATCGGCCCGATATAGATTTAAGGAGAATGCTCGTTAGATTGTTGTTTCTGCTACTGATGCAGATGAATTACAACAGACACAATCTCCCATCGATCAAATGCATGTATACATGGAGTGCAATATTTACATAGTGCCAATACAAGTTTATTGCGGAAGAAGCATATCAATAATCAGCGATAACAACAGCTGAGCGGGCGTACTTTATCGTATATAGTATCGGTCAAGGAGTGCACGAGAGAGAGAGAGAGAGAGAAAGAGAGAGAGAGAAAAAGAGAGATTCCTAAAAAAAAACATTTACCGGGGATAAAAGCAGAGAGAGAGAGACAGAGAGAGAGCGAGAGAGAGAAGGAGGAGGAGGAGGGGGTCAAGAAGCATTAACCTTGGATAAAATCAGTATCCTTTATATAGGGAAACATTATCTTTATAACATCAATCCACTCCTCACTGAGTTAGAGCTATCGACAAGATCAATGTATTGCTTAATTCTTGCAGTTATATCCCGAGTTATCTATCCTTGATCTACCTCCCATCCACGTGCAGCTATCCGCCCTCAACCTATTCGTCTATATATATATATATATATATATATATATATATATATATATTAAGGCTGGCACAATTAATCGGATAATCGATTAATTGATCGATAAATTCCACGAAAATGATTATCATTACTGATTTGCTTATAATCGATCATTTGATTTCTGTGTTTGTTACTAGGTTACTTTACCGTATTTACCCTTAGTATTCAGACACCTCAAATCCTTACCATACTTTATCTAAAATTTGAACAAGTACAGTTTACTACCCACTGTTGTGTCTAAAAATAGCCGGATGAGTGGCACACAGTTTAGACCCTGATGAGACGCCGCGTTTGCGGCGTCTCATCAGGGTCTACACTGTGTTTGCTCAGGCCTGTCTGACCAAATACATACAATAAAGTATAACAAATGGTAAGAGTCATGCTCAGACAGGTAAAATTACGACCAAATTTTCAGTGATTACTAATCGATTATCGATCACAATGGCAGGACTGATAATCGATTATCTTTTCAGCTCCGATAAGCCAGCCTTAATATATATATATATATATATATATATATATATATATATATATATATATATATATATATATATCAGTCCCCACGAAAACATGTGTTGTGGGTACTCAACTGAAAAGCATCGCATAGAGGCTGCTCATGAGTACCATGAGTATGTAATTTTATTTGGTAAGCTCTCTTATGTACAGCTATGTAAGCTCTGACATTTCCATCATAGGAAATTTTGGTTATTTGGTCATTTCGAGATATTGAATTTAAACCATTTATGCCGAGTGGACTCATCTACTATAACTCTTTGGACTGATACATTATCTGGTTATATTTTATTATAACCATATTTTATAGAAATTCCTTTTTTAGTGCACACAGTGTAGACCCTGATCAGACGCCGCCCTCTGTGGAGTCTGATCTGGGTCTATACTTTTTGCCAATGTCCCTTCTATAGGCTGCTAGGCATAAATGGGTTAAGGAACTATTATCAATTGAAAATACAAATCTTCTTATCAAATAACCTTGTTTATAGAATTACATGTATTATGAAGAAATTTTCAAGTGCTAATTAAGTCAACTGTAATTTCACATCACATGTTCTTGTCATTATTGTTTTTTTTTTGTTGTTGTTTTTTTTTTTTTTTTTTTTTTTTTTTTTTTTTTTTTTTTTTTTTTTGTTTGTTTGTTGTCGTTGTTTTTTTTTTTTTGTTTTTTTTTTTTTTTTTTGTTTTTTTTTTTTTTTTTTGGGGGGGGGGGGGGGGGGGGTTGAGGTGAAGTGTGGCTGCTCAGTAAAAATTGCCTAAATAAGACGGTTCTGGTGGGAGCCCACTGTCTGTCTTTGGCCAGGGAATGGGAGAAATATCATCATTTTCCATTGGAAATATTTCATTTGTACAGCTGTATAAATCTTATTATTTAATAAAAATAGGCTTCATTGTTGCATTTGTTTATGTTTATACATGTTTGTTCACTCCATGCTATTTATTTGTCTGTTTGTATTGTATGCTCTTACGCCACCTACGTGTCGCCTGAGTTTAATAAAGTTATATTCTGTTCAGCAGATGCCAGACTGGTGAAAAAGAAGTTTGGAGAATCAACCATTGACAGAAATAACACAAGAAAAAAAGCAGATTAATTAAGTCACAACGTCAGCAAACGTATTTTCGGACATGTGCGCCCAGCGAAGATGCAGATCAGCCTGCGCATTCGCGCAGTCTGATCAGAATCGTCACCGGATGCATTTTAGAAAGCAAAAGATGAAAAGTTTCTCCATGCAAAACAAAAAGAAGACTCTGATCAGACTGCGCAGCTACGCACCTACGCAGGCTGGTTTGAGTTTTGTTAAGGGCAGATGTAAGTTGGTACGTTTTCTCATCACGAAAACACGCCTATTCAAATATATAGAAAATTTCACCTCCAAAAACTGAAAATTTTCAGATAAAAAATTGTGATATTTTCCAAATTTCTACTAAAAACATAGATTGTGTGTACTCGTTAGAACCGCCTCGAGGAGGTGGTTAGGAGGCGGTTCTAACGAGTACACACAATCTATGTTTTTGAGCAGAAATAAGAAAAATAATGTACACCCCTGTAAACCCCAGTTTTACTAGATAAAAGTGGGGTTTAAGGGGTCAAAATTATATAGGCGTGTTTTCGTAGTGTCATGCTACGGTTCAGATTCAAAACTAGAAAAATCCTGAAAATTCGCGCAATTATTTATATCCATTGTATACCCTTATTTTCGCAATATCCTTATTTTCACACTCGTTACAACGACAAAATTTGTTCCCAAAGACGTTGCCATGATGAATTTGCTGTTGTACAAAATGTTTGTTTGAAAGATCTTGTTTTTTTTATTATTATTATTTATTTTCTCATAGAAATACGTTTTGGATATTTGTTAGAATCGCCTCACTGATGCGATTCTAACAAATAATCATAACATACGAGGGCGAGTCAATAAAAAAACAGCCTAACTTATTTCTGGGTGAGATCGATCTCTTCTTTTTCGCTGTATTTGCCCTCTAGAATGATGCACTTGGACCAACGGTGTTCCAGTGCCATCAGCCCAGAACTGAAGAAGCCAAGGTCCTTGTCTCTGACCCACTCCTCAACTGCCGCCACGACTTCTTCGTTGGACCGGAAATGACGTCCACGGATATTCTTTTTCAAGTTTGAGAATAGGAAATAGTCACTAGGAGTTAAGTCCGGAGGTACGGTATTAGCTCGTACCCATTCCGCTCAACAGCATCCATTGCAATTTTGCAAGTGTGGACTCTCGCATTGTCCTGTTGGAGCAGAATCCCTTTGGAGAGTTTACCCCGGCATTTTTCACGGATCACAATTCTCAGTTAGTCGAGCAAATTTGCATAATACGCACCTGTTATTGTACTTTTCTTTGCTAGAAAGTCCAACATAGTAACGCCTTGTGCATCCCAAAAATCAGTTGCCATCACCTTGCCAGCAGAGGGTTACGGTTTGAACTTCTTTGGCCTCGGAGACCCCGGCCCTACACTCTGGCGACTTTGAGCTTTATTCTCCGGCTCATAATAATGGACCCAGGTCTCATCTACAGTCACCAGACGTGAAAGGAAATCATCTTCCTTTGACCTAAACCGCTTCAACAATGCGCTGCATACTGATGCTCTGGTTGCCATTCATTTGCTCGTCGCTAAGGGATTTTGGGACCCAACGGGCTGTTAGCTTGTGCATACCAAAGCGATCATGTAAAGTTGTTGAAACGCTACCATATGAAATGTGTAATGCATTCGCTATTTCTTCCACCTTAATTCGCCTATCAGAGTACACCAGATTCCGTACTTTGTTACACATTTCTTCGTCGGTGGCATCTGATGGGCGTCCAGACCTGGTTTCGTCTTCTAAAGACGTTCTACTGCGTTTGAATTCCCCAACCCAGAATTTAACTTGTGCATACGATGGTGCAGAGAACCCATAAGCATTGGTCTACTCGCAATGTATTTCCTGACCTGTTTTCCCTTTCAAATGCAAGTACCGAATTACAGCACGGTACTCAACTTTTGACGAAAAGCTTACTTTTGCATCGCTAGCCATATTTGACATTCTATATCTTATGAGTGAATGACACGGTAAGGGTGCAATTTTGCCCTCAGGCATAAAACGTATTGAAACAAGGCATGAAAATCTTGGGGGTTTCGGTCAATTGGAAATGGGATAGGCTGGTTACTTATTGACTTGCCATCGTATGTTTCTTTAAAGTATTGAATACAATATTCTTGCATAATTTGTGACTAATTGTTACCTCTTAAGCGAAGGTTTCGTAGCAGTCAAATTATCATTATAACGAATTGTCTTGTATCGCGTGTCGGTATATAAAGGTTATCTGTATTATGGGGAAACAAGACAGTATACGTTACATAGACTTGTTAAAGTAATGTGATGACATAAATTTCATAAAACAAAATTTCCATCGCCTTGGTTTATGTTTTGGCGGTAGTGGGGACGTTCTGATGGGATCGGGACTGGGTGTAGACGAGATCCACGTAATTCAGCTATTGCTGACCTACGATTTAATACGAAACAATGCACGACTTCGAAAAAAATGGTGCTCCAGCATATCTCCACATAAGAGGAGTAACCACATTAATGTTTTCCTTATTTTTCTACAAAACACGTTGTGGGTATGTTTTTCTCATGTAGAATTTAAGCAAAATATAACATTACGAAAACACGCCTATTCAAATATATTGAAAATTTCACCTCCAAAAAACTGAATGTTTTCAGATAAAAATTCTTATATTTTTCATATTTCTGCTCACAACATTGATTGTGGATACTCGTTAGAACCGCCTTGCTAAGGCGGTTCTAACGAGTACCCACAATCTATGTTTTTGAGCAGAAATAAGAAAAATAATGTATACCCCTGTAAACCTAGTTTTACTATATAAAAGTAGGGTTTAAGGGGGGTCAAAATTATATAGGTATGTTTTCGTGATGGCACGTTTCAGTTGAAAAAAGAAAGTGTCTCATCTGGTGGGATGCGTGATGCGGTAATTAGAAAAAAAAAATCAAAGCACTGGCAGCAGTAATGGGTCGATTGTCTCTGAGTGTAGGCTTGGAAAATGGTCCTTAACCCTTGTCCTGCTGAAAAAATTAAGGCCACACCCATTTCTAATTTTCAGCCGTTCAGATTACTTGATCAAGGCTGTTGATATAGATTCACATACTGAATGGCAAACAGTGCAGGTCCAGATCAGTTGGCTTCTTCAGAAGCCAACTGATCTGGATCTACACTGTTTGCAAAGGCAGTGTATGTCCGGGTTCAGCAGCCCCTAACTTCCTGTAATTTAAGGAAACAATGCAGACCCTGATCAGACGCCGCGTTCTCTGATATGGGTCTGAACTGTTGCCAAAGTCCAAATCCGGGCTTTTCAGAAACCGTCCTCTCCATACGGCACTCTGCCGTCACAGCGACAATAGAGCGGCTATAAATAAGCGTTACCAGGATTTCGTACATTTCGCGGTTTGAGTTCATGGGTCAATGATAATCACGTGGACAACTAACTTAAGTAAATTTTGATGCATGTATACTTAGGATCGATTGTAAACAATCGACCCAAAATGATGGCGGCTGGCGGCCATGTTAGTCGACAGACTGGAACTGTGTTCGTTTAGACACAACAAGACACAGACGGGAACATCCATACCAAATTTCGGTTGTCTCAGAAGAGAGACGTTAACAAGATCCAGTTGCAATACAGGCCGCCAAGGAGAATCTTTAGTTTTTCCGATGGCCGGCGTATGGCTGTTTCGGCTGGTCGACCGGGACAAACTTTATTTTGACACGGCTAGACCATAAGAGGATTGCGTGTGCAAAGGTTCGACAAAATATCCCCAGTAGTTCCCGATAACAAATAACAAAAAAAAAAAAAAAAAAAAAAAAAAAAAAAACGAGCCAGCACATGAGAAAAGAGTTTCGCTAGTGCCTTTGCTGATATCAGACATGTATTGCTTTTATTTTTAATCAGCAGATTAAAGCGTTCAACTTCGTAACCTCTCTAATAAGCTTGCAAAAAGGAAAGGGCCACGCATTTTCAATGGGTGGTTTAATAAACCAAAAAGTTTCTTATTTAATCTATTTCCGAGGTTTGGACAAAACCATGAAAAGAAATTCTTCATTGAATCAGAAATCTGGCAAATCCCTAAATTCACTATTCATAGCAAACCGGGTTCCGAAAAGGTACCCCAAACACTACAAAAAGTATGAAAACACATACATTTCAATACCAAAAATGTTTAAAGTATACCAGAAAAAAGGAGATCCACGTTCTGCTGCATCCGAACTTGATAGTCTCTGTTTGTCAATGTCCCTTTTATAGGGTACTAGGTATAAATAGGTTTAACTTTTTTCCATAGATCTATATCTATTTTTTTCTACTACCTGCTTTAAATGACCCATCATTATGTCACTGGGATGCGCCGCTAAATTTAGAATTTAGCATACAAAAGAAAGACTGAATATGCCATTAAAACTACAGGCAATCACAGATATGCAAATAATAAATGATGCATATCTCTGATCGATCAGGCAAACTATTCAAAAGTCTCCAGTGACTATTTTTTATTCATTTTTTTCCCCTTATAATTCTGTTTGATGCTCCACTGCAATAAAACCAAAATAATATCAGGACTATAAAGGCTGGTCACTATAATATCATGGCTATAAAGGCTGGTCACAAGTGACCAGCCTTTATAGTCATGATATTATTTTGGTTTTATCTTAGTGGACTGTCAAACAGGATTAGAAAAACAAATTTAGTCACTGGACGTCTATGCACTTATCTATATAATTCATAAAGTACGTCCCTACAAGGAAGAGGTTTCAATAAACTGTCGTAATTCTCTGAATATTCGGATAACCTTACCGTTTTTTTATAACATTTGACCAAGTTCACTTAAAGGACTTAATGCATTGGTAGACATTGTACAATTTTACTAGGAAGACAACTTCCTGCTTGAATACCTTCATACTAATCGCATTCTCAAAAGGGATCAACTCTAAACGGAAAGAATTTGCTCCCAGTTGGAGCAAATTCTTTCCTTTTAGAGTAGACCCTTTTCAGAAGCTAGGAGAAAAAATTTGAAGGCTAATTACCCTGAAAGTACATCCATCCCACCTTTGTTTACCCTGAAAGTACATCCATCCATGCTTTCGACATCCTTTGGAAAGACGTTTTTTGCTTGGTGATTAGTCCTAAATATATATGTTTATTCTGACCCTATCTTATGAGGAGCCATTTGCCATTTATGTCTCTACGCTTTGTTTTCAAATATTTAATGAAAATTTAATTTTAGGGCCAAGAATGGGTCTGAAGTATGCAATTTCTAAAGTAAATTTGGACTTCTGGAGAAAGAGAATTTGAAATTATTATTATTATTTTTGCTTTTTTTCACTGATTTTAAACTATTGATTTTCCATAACAATATTGTGAAAATTTTAGACATTTTGAACGAGTGAAACTTGTTGAAAATCTGCATCAAACTACCTGCCATACTGTTTTATTTATTTATTTATTTTATTTTATTTTTTTTTTTTTTTTTACATTATTTTGCAGCTATTTTTACTATGGGAAGAGGGTATTTTTGAATTGTTTTAAATTAAAACCATTGAAAACAATAAAACTATTTGTGCGTAGGTTGTTACAACAAAAGGTTTTGCATTGAATCATGACAAAAATTGCTTAATTTACGTCTTCTGAGTAAAGTGCTACGCAGATGTCGACAGCAGAGTAACCAATGATAAATAGATCTAAAATGTATCTAAAAGTACTGATGGAATGTCAACCACTACAGATCCTGATAAATTAAAGGAATTATATCCAAATATTACGGACATACCATATTTACTTGGGGTTTTCGGACAGACAGATCTAAGCAAGCAGTGTAAACATAGACGCCTCAGAACGCAGCGACTGGTCTACACTATTTGATACTCATCTACCGATGGCTTGTTTACCGTGGCTGATTCGAACTCGATTTTGAGTCCTTGGGAAATTCTTCCGATCAAGAAAACTTTTGGGGATAGGGAAATTTTCTTACTTAATCATGAAAATGTATATTGTGCATTCTTCCGATCGCTCAAGAAAACAAATATTTGGGGATATGTCAGTGAAATTTTCTTATCATGAAAATGTATATTTTGTGTACTCATTAGAATCGCATAATCGATGCGATTCTAATGGGCATAACATACCATTATTTTACAGATCGAAAATACATCCCTAAATTATCCCCATTTGTCTTTTGAATTGGCGCTATGAATAACGCTCAGAGGCTCGAACTATCAATGTCTCGAACAAATTTCCATGGTCCTAAAAATGTTCGAATCATTGAAGTTTCACTGTATTGGTAAATACGGTATGCTTAATTACATCATACCAGATTATTCTGAAGCTGTGTTGTAAGATTCCGATGTATTCGGCGTCACATTCCACACACGTCTGCCGTCCTCGACTCCCAATTCCTCTCTTGAACTGCCACGTTATGCGTCGCTATAGTAACAACGTTCTGTTGCGTAGTTTCATGTGACACCACTTTGACAGCGGCGCGTAGTTTCACGTTAAGTAGCGTGAATTCATGTATGCTAATTTACCGAATTTACGAATGTCTGTACGATTTAGTACACGCCCACCACTCTTTAAGTTGCCCAGCTATAAAATACTGTATGACCTAATGGTTACGTTTTCATAAAAATCGTTCAAATTAGCACTACATAGTGGGACAGGCAGGCCTGAGCAAACATTGTTGACCCGGATCAGACGGGTGATCGGGATCTATACTGTTTAATATCCTTACACACACTTATAGTCAGGTTCTCATTTCTTATACCAAACAAATAATCACAACCCACCAATCGGAAAGATATACAGCTGATTTTTGTACATATATATGTCGTAGTCCAAATAGGAGTTTAGCCAGATCCGGAATCTGGCTAAGCCAAATAGGAATTCTTATTTGGCCTAAGCAGATTCCGGATCTGGCTAAATTAAAATTTAGTTTAGCCAGATTCCGGATCTGGCTAAACTCTGTTTAGTCCAAATAAGAATTCCTATCTGGCTAGGAGATTCTGGATCTGTCTAAGCTGGTCAGACCAAATAGGAATCTTGTTGTTCTATGAATAATGTATGGCTTGATACATTTACTTCTTTCCCTGCAGGATTTTGGTTATGGATCATTGCTCATCGTATTTATTTTCACATGGGTTTGGTTTATTTACTAATTTACTGCTTTTTATACTAGTATTTCCTCTTTCGCTTACTTGTAAGATGTTGGTAGCACTGTGGCCATCCTTAACGCTTAGCACTCTGGGTAAAATTTTCAGCAGACGACATTTTGAAATATTTTTCTTATTTTTCCCAGAAAACAGGATTTGACATTTCATGCAAATTGTCTCCTTAGGAGACAATTTGCATGAAATGTCAAATCCTGTTTTCTGGGAAAAATAAGAAAAATAACATCATTTTGTCGTCTGCTGAAAATGCCCAGAGAGTGGTAAAGGTTAAAAAATAATTTGCTTGCTGTTTGGTGTTGTAGGAAGTAAACGGAGAAACAACATTAAAAAAAATCCATTCTGAGAAAAAAACATACATTCGAATACATTACGATACATTATCAGAAACGTTTTAAACTGACAAGCCCATGCAATGCCTTTTATTTCAGATAATGATTGTGATATGTTACTCATCTCATCTAAAACCTAGAGAGTTGGTTCTAACGGATACCTACAATGCGCCTCCAAAAATGTACTGTATCTCAATGTAGAGATTAATTTCGGAATATAATAGAATAGAATTATATTTATGGGAAAATGTACATATACTGAATGTGTTCTCCATTCACATTAAATATACAATATAAAGATATTTAACAGAAATAGAGTACACATAAAAACAACAACACAATGAATCTACTACCGTAACACATTTATGCCAAACGGACTTTTCTACCTTAACTCTTTGGACAGGTCCATTTCCTAAATAAGGGGTGTGTGGATAGTTTTATTATTATCATGTTTTGTAGAAAGTTCAGATCTTAATGCAAATCGTATAGACCCTGATCAGACACCGTCTGATCTGGGTCTTCACTGTTTGTCAATGTCCCTTTATGGGACGCCAGGCTTAAATGAGTTAATTCCAATGCCTCTTGAATGAATTTACAAGTAAGTTTTGTTTCTACATTTACAGCACTCGTTAGCAAACAATTTAAAGCATTCGTCAGAAATGGGTTTCAGAACTGGTGGAAACAATGTGATCCTTAAATCTGTATGTACAGTTGACTCTCGCTATCTCGAACTCGCTTATCTCGAATAACCGCTTATCTCGAAGTGAAAATCTGTTCCCTGCCTAAATATGAAAATCTAACAACATGTAAAAAAATATTGTGGAAAAGGGGAGAAATTGCTCCTCAGGAGCAATTTCTCCTCTTTTCCACAACATTTTCAATATATCCCTAACTTAAAGGATCCAATTACACATATATTTGTTAAATGTTGTTAATCGAATTAGTTTTTATTCAATTCTGCAAATCTGATATGTCGAAGTACGGATATCTCGAAGTATTCCAGAGAATCCCTTGGAATTCGAGATAACGAGAGTCGACTGTATGTATTTACCACAAAAAAGGAAACAATGATCCTCATCTTCTACCTGGCTGCATTGCACACAAATTTGCTGCTCACGGTAACGTTCGCAATACGGTGACGCAAATCCCTTTAGTACAAACTGGAATCGTGTGACACTGTTGCTTAGCAATCACAACATCAGATGCATGCTTATTTATTGGCTTAGCCAATCAAGTTTAACGACTTTGTAGCCCTCATTACTTGTACGACGGTTGCTCAGGCCACACTAAATCCTGTATAGATGGCCTGTGTTTGACCAGGATCTTTACTTTTCGGCATATCGACGTATCCAGAAACAGGACGGCGTTATAAATGCAAAGTCAGCATTTAACCCATTTTAGACTGAATAAACTCCCAACACTTTATATTGAAAGAGTTTAAATTTAAATTTTAGGTGTGTCAGGCTGTGTGATTTAGATATTCATAAAGAAAAATGGCTAAACTAATTATAAATAGTGGAGATGCTGATCAGACGCCGCATTCTGCGGCGTCTGATCTGGGTCTGCACTGTTTGCCAGTTACCCTTTTGGGAGTCTCCAGACTAAAATGAGTTAATCAGTTGCGAACGGAAGCAATCTGTTTGTAAAGACCCAGATTAACCATTACAAACGTGTTGTCCAGTGAGAGTTATTAGCTCTGTTTTGGGTCGATTTTTTTTTTTTTTTTTTTTTTTTTTTTACAATCGAGCCTGTATACAAACGCTAAAACTTCCTTATGGTACTTGTCCACGTGATTAATTATCACTGACCAATTTGATCAAAACGAAAACAAAATCCTGGTAACGGTTATTTATAGCCGCGCTATTCTTATCGCTGTGACATCAGAGTGCTGTTGATAGAGGGTTATCTGTTAAACCTGTACTGGAACATTTGGGACATTGGCGAACGGTGCAGACTCAGATCGGACGCTACAGAACGCGGCATCTGAGCAGGGTCTGCACTTTTGCTTAAATTACAGGACGTTAAAGTTTTAATGAAACATCTTAAGTCACCGTTCAGGACCAATTTCCTAGCCTACACTCAGGACAATCGACCCACCAGTGTTGTC
The DNA here is from genome assembly GCA_964016985.1 of Anodontia alba. Classification (NCBI taxonomy): domain Eukaryota; kingdom Metazoa; phylum Mollusca; class Bivalvia; order Lucinida; family Lucinidae; genus Anodontia; species Anodontia alba. The sequence continues at coordinate 42,829,913 of OZ024827.1, forward strand.
AATGCTTTGATTTAATATGGTACATGTTTCAAATTGTTAATATGGAACAGAAAAAATCTTGACGAGACCGCATGATTGCACTTGGGACGCGCCTAGCAAATATCTGATTTCGAGGCATACACAGACAACGAAGACCCAGATCAGTCTGCAGATCTACTCAGACTGATCCGGGCTCGCTGTCCTCTTACCAAACAATTTAGCACTGAAACATATATATTAACGAAGAGCGGATGCAGAAAATGAACAGAACTTCCGTTACCCGTATATGCTTCCACGACATAGTTTCGCTTGGTGCGGCCCATGATATGGGCTCTCCTGACAAGCGTCCAATAATAGTAGCTCATATTCTGATGACGATTCTCCAACTAATTACATACCAAATTAATCCAATTGGCTTGTACAAATCCATTTGCAGCATATCTACAATCACGGATATAGATCGAAGTGTCAACAACTCCTAGTGATGTGATGCTAAAACATGGAAGGTATGCTTTAATTTTTAGTGTGAAACTTCCCACGAAAAGGCACATTCACGAAGCACATGCCGTCCTGATATACCCAAATAATAATAATAATAATAATAATCGACCTTATTTATAGAGGGTAACACATTTAGTAATCTAGTACTAATCTTCCATGTGGCCCTCTTTTTTCCTGGGTAGAAACCAGTACTAAGCAATGTGGATAAAGTCTCTTGCTCAAGGAAACAACACTTGCTGTTAGTGGGGATCGAACCCGGTACCTATCGATCTCGAATCCGACGCTTTACCACTGCACCACAGCAAAGAAGAAGAGATGGGGAAGATAGCTTTCGATTATAATCGATGATCAGTCGAAACCTTCTGTCCGATTATTTTCGATGGCCGATTATAAAAAAATCCCATAATCGGGTGCCATGGGGTAACGTAGGGTGCCATGGGGTGATTAGTAGGACCGAAAACTGGAACACAAGCTATTAAGTTTGACACAAACATAATTATTGTTGTAAATCAAAATACCGCAATTATAATGTTGGCTATGGACATAATGTGTTGTAAACATGATACATTGTTTGTACATTATCTTCCGCTAGTAGGCATTTTTCAAATACTGTCAATCTCATGCGCAGACAATGGTTATTTGTCCTCTTTGCTGCCAATTCATCACGGACACGACTGTCGAATGGCTAAACAGTTTTATTTGTACGACTTACGTACAGATAGTCACTTTCCATGGCGGTCAGTTTGATTTCCGATTGTAAAACAACAACAAAAACAAACATTATCACCCTATTTATCTATCTGTCTATCTAGCTTCTATAACACCTTAACCTCCGAAGAGGACTTCAGATGGGATTCCGGTATACCGATTGCTGAAGAGTATTAATTGATAAAAGTTGAAGAAAAGCTGCCCTTTTAAAAGAGCAGCCTCGCAATACTTGATTACTACAGTACAGTCAACTTGCCGTTAGCGGATCACTATGTTTCCCTCACCTGCAAAAAGCATGTGATCTGCTTCCGGTTGATTTAGGTCATGGAATATTCAAGCACATATTTCTCAAAAATGCTAAACGAACTGGAAAATAAATTTGTTGAATAAAAATTAATAGTCATCTTTCAGGCAATACAAAACTTTTACTCGCCCCACAATTTTGAATATGTATGCCTTTTCAAACTCAACAAAATGACATTACTCAAATGTTCAATCTATTTCGTTGTCATCTTTCAATATTATCAATGAAAAGGATCATCGCCAAGACCCTGGCTGTGAGTGGGAGGGCTGGGAAAAACATGAAAGACCCAATGCATTACAACGACATATTTCTTGTTTTATATTAGTGCCATAAAAACAGCTTTATAATGCATCCATACGTTATCCTCAGATAGATAGATAGACAGGCCATCACTTTAGTAACTCGCTTGCGTACTCCAATTTATGTGAAGAAAAGTGGTTTGCAGAATCATACATTACTTTTCCTATTTTTTTTTTCTGTTAAACTGGTGCCATTATTGCATTGATATGTTATCATTAGATACAAGAATGTAGATAGATAAATAGACACATAAATAGATTTGAACAATAATCTCTTATTTCGTATATCTTGGTGTTGAGGATAATTGTCCAGCACAATGAAAAATAGTCAATGTTATAATTACAACAATGGATAAGATAATGCAATGCAGTTTGGTGCATATGTATTTTTTATATTTTCTTCGGTTTTACTGAGTAAACAGGCTTATGTGAACTTGATTGACTAAAGGAGGTGGTGGGACGACTTTTACTTGTGGGGCTAGTTGTCTTATAAATGTGGGGCGAGTTGTCTTATGAGTGTGGGGCAAGTTGACTTGGGGCGAGCTTTATGTGGGCTGACTTGTTTTGGGGTAAGTTGTCTGTAATTCACTTTTACTTAACACTTCTTCAGCAATGCCTTCTTCACGCGAGTCGTCTACTTTCACTTCTGAATGAGGCAAATGAAATCTAAGTTTAAAAATGCTCCACTGGCTTTCCATCAATTTAAATTAATACCAGCCTGCCTCAGTGGCTCAGTTGGATGCGCATCCGACTGCAGACCAAGAGGCCGCAGGTTCAATCCCCGCCGAGGTCGGCAGCACTCTTTGGTGGGGATTGATCATGAAATGTTTTCTATGGACATTCTCTCCCTTCTGCTGATTCAAGAAGGGCAGTTGTCAGTTTCTGGCGAAGGAATGTGTACAATACTGGTTAACCGCTTAGAGGACTAAGCCTGCCCAGTAAACGTGTGGTTAGGTAAACTGACTGCCCTCGACATGACCCGGTTGGGTTGACTGGGCCATAAATCCTCAACACAAACAAATTAATACCACCGCTTCTTGCCAGCTGATTTTATGATGAGTTTAGGAAAATGTATCCTGCAATTGACTGCAACCACTTTCATTTCGAACCATAGCTTAATGAGTTACAAATCTCCAAAGTACGAGTGATCAGCTGTTGGTTATGATCTGCTAATGGCGATTTGACTGTATTATAAGAATCTGAAAATGAAATTGATAAATTGGTCACTGGTCAGTTGTTGATAGGACATCATTGAGTCTGATCTCAGTGGCAGTCAGGTATGAAAGGCACAGACTGGAACCCAGTGACTGAGACCCGAGACCGGGACCATAACTTCCATCCTGGATAGCAAGACTAATACGTTTTTAATTTGTTCATTTGTGTTTATGCTATAAGGTATTAAATAAATATTATCCAAGAGAAAGGAAAGTTAAATGACATGTAGTTATTAATTCAACTCGGATTTGTCATTTCAAGCGGTATGAAACCCACAGACCAAACATTCTCCATTTTTTTTTCAAGCTTTTTCCATAATCTTCGATAAACAGTTAATTTCTTTGTTACACAGGTCTTTCAAATATAGAAATAAATTATATATATAGCTAACTGAAGCTACAACAGAAACGTTTAAGTGTTTAATTTGACGATTTTCAAATATTAATTATGTTTCTAAAAATAGAACAGGTAGAAAATTGGATAATAACGACAATGTCCATATTCTATAGGAATGTCCGACAAGTAAATACTCACACAGCTAGTGCATACAAATGGCACATGCCAATCCAAACATTATATAGAAATTATATAGAAATAAATTATATATATAGCTAACTGAAGCTACAACAGAAACGTTTAAGTGTTTAATTTGACGATTTTTAAATATTTATTATGTTTCTAAAAATAGAACAGGTAGAAAATTGGATAATAACAACAATGTCCATAATCTATAGGAATGTACCGACAAGTAAATACTCACACAGCTAGTGCATACAAATGGCACATGCCAATCCAAACATAATACAAATAGCATATTTTCCATTTTTATGCATTGACTGTAGGAGTAGTTTAATAATAGTATTTACATATTGGTACATTTCTGTAGATCTGGTTCTATATTTAGAGTTTTGTTTCCTGTTTCTGCCTTCACGTCCACCAGATAAAGTAACATTTTCCTGAATGGGGACATGTATTTCTTTAACTTCTATAACTGCCACGTCGGACCGACTTTCATGAATTGTTGCAAAATGTTCAGCTTTCTGTGGTCTTGCTTTTAAAGTGTATGTATACATGTATGTTTGTGAGTGTTTTCCTTTAAGGAGTTAATTTATCAGAATATATTAACCAAGTAATGTCCCTTCTTCAATTCTTGATTGGCTTTCCAGTCTAACTGACAGTCATGGCACAGCACAATTTGAAGACACCGAGAACACTGATCACAGAGTATTTAGAGGCATCAAAAACCCAGACGACAAAACCGTCCCGTAGCAGGGAGAGGTTGCTGAGAACACCTGATGTAGAAACCAGATCCCCTGGGTGCATCATCCAGGTATATACTTGTGCATATATTAATATGGTAAAATGGCACTTTTGGGGATGAGGAATGAAGCTATTAATAGTATTAATAGGTGGAAGCTGCTGTTGAGAGGTTACTCAGGTATCATAATAACCCAAAGTAATTGGACAGATAAGCATATGCAAAGAGTGTAGACCCAGATCAGATGTACGGATAACCCTGCTTACTAGGAACTATGTGCTGATGTGCAGGCTGATCTTTGCTTTTGCTCTCCACATATGCTGTAATGCAGCATTTTCACTTGGCATGGCCTGTATTAACATCACGAAAACATACCTATATAAGTTTGACCCCCTTAAACCCCACTTTTATATAGTAAAACTGGGGTTTACAGGGGTATACATTATTTTTCTTATTTCTGCTCAAAACATATATTGTGGGTATTCGTTAGAACTACCTCGCCAAGGCGGTTCTAACGAGTACCCACAATCTATGTTTTGAGCAGAAATATGAAAAAAAAATATTAGAATTTTTATATAAAATTTTCAGTTTTTGGTGGTGAAATTTTCAGTATATTTGAATAAGCGTGTTTTCGTAATGAAATATTGATTGTCATGGACCCAGTAAGAAGAAAGGTGTTGTGTCTCAGATGTGTGCAGAATCTGAGAAGGGTATTGTCTTGTGTCCAAGATATACATGTGCAGAACCTGTCAAACAGTCTCTTAACTGTAAACAGACAATATAGATCAGACTAACCAGCTGTCTATGTCTATTCAGTTTGTTTTAACTCTTCAAGTGCCAGTCGCAACAGCTGCAGATAAAATTCTAAACAATGTATTCTTTTTTTAGAGAAGGTGAGGCTTGGAATTTCTCATCAATTTATTAACATGAACTGTACCACTTTCTGGGCAAATTCAGCAGACAACTAATTGGTGATATTTTTCTTATATTTTTTTCCCAATAAATAGGCATCTGGCATTTCATACAAATTGACTCTTTTAGCCAGAATAGGCTTCTGGTATTTCATGCAAATTGTTTCTTTTAGCCAGAATAGGCTTCTGGCATTTCATGCATATTGTCTTTTCATGCAAGTCTCTTTTAGCCAGAATAGGCTTCAGGCATTTCATGCAAATTGTCTCCTACCTTTGGAGACAATTTGCAGGAAATTCCAAAGCCTGTTTTCTGGGACAAATTTAAAATAAGAAAAATATTTCAAAATGCCATCTACTGAAATGTTTACCCAAAATTGCTAAGCATTAATTTTGTTTGCCTTCTTCAGCATGATCGTGTATCAAGCCTTCGAGGAAAAAGAACAAGATCTTTATCAAGTCTGACAGATGAACACACACCAAGACAACTGGTATTCCTGTCTCTACTAGTAGCCCTAGATAAGAGGGATATATTATAAGAATCTGTTATGAGTGTGAGGGTAAATAGAAAAATTTGTCTCAAGGGTCACTCTCTGGCATCACGAGGCTTGCCTAGTTATGCCAGACTGTGTGATCCCGAGGGAAAGATTTTTCTATATACCCCTTACACCCATGATAGATTCTTTTGCTTGCATACCTTTCATTTCTGAACATGGATTTTAATGAAACAGTCACTTTGATTGCTGATGTCTGCCATATTGTGATAACATTATTCTGACATTTAGTGACATCATTATGTTCAGTGATGTCAGCCTTAACAATGGCATATGTGACGTCCTATACAACCAGTGTATATCAATACATGTGAGAACTCTCGATTTTTATCTTATCCTGGGTAGGATAACCAGGGTAAGAATTTCTGTGCTCTGGGGAAAAAAGTCGAAATACTTGTCTGCCAATACATGTATCTGGTATGCAAAAATAAATGTACATCCTCTAGCGTACATATCTGCAGCTCTTTACTCATCTCTGTGGGATCTGGAGGGAAAGCTGGCTTAGACCACCATTCCCCCATACTGCTACCTTTTCCCCACCTCAAAATAAGAGTTTCTTGGCCATCTTCCCTCACCCCTAGTCTTATAGCCATATGTGTGATGTAACATAGCTAAGACAAGGCTTATTCATTGGTGAGGGAGGGGGCAGAGAGCTGGTCAGAGGCAGATAGACTGGTACATTAGATGTACATGTATCCTGTACCAGTTCTTCATTTAGTGTTGGGTACAATTTTCTTAACTGAAATGTATTCAGACAGACAGACCTGAGCAAACAGTATTGACCCAGATAGATGATGCAGAATGCAGCATCTGATCAGGATCTACACTGTTTGCTCAGGCCTGTCACTCAGCAGTTTTTAAAACGCATTCCTAGATACCGATAGTAAAATGTGTTTGTTCAAAATTTAGGAGACGTATGGTAAGGCCTGTCACTCAGCACTCAATTCCCAGGTACCAGTAGTAAAATGTATTTGTTCAAATGTTAGAAGAAGTATGGTTATGCCCGTCACTCAGCTGTTTATGAAATGTATTCCCAGGTACTGGTAGTAAAATGTATTTATTCAAACTTTAAATAAAAGTATGGTAAGGAGTTAACCCTTGTCATGCTGAATAAATTAAGATGCCATGCCCACTTGTAATTTTCAGCCAATCAGATTACTTGATTTATGTAGTGATACAAATTCACATACTTAATGACAAATAGAAGCCAACTGATCTGGATCTACGCTGTTTGCAAAAGCAGGGTATATTTGGGTTCAGCTGAGCTTAGGTTTTCGTTAACAGAGGTTTGTGTCACAGCATAAATTTAGATGGATTGGAGAAGGACAATTGTCAGTTACAAGTAAAAGTACATGCACAAAGTGCTGGTAAACCATTTACAGGACTATTAACCCTAGTCCTGCTGAGCCCGGAGATACCCTGCCTTTGCAAACAGTGTAGATCCAGATCAGTTGGCTTCTAAAGAAGCCAACTGATCTGGATCTGCACTGTTTACCATTAAGTTTGTGAATTTATATGAAAAATCTGGATCGAGTAATCTGATTGGCTGAAAATTAGAAGTGGACGTGGCATCTTAATTTATTCAGCATGACAAGGGTTAAGCTTGCCCAGGTAAAGTTTGAGTAGAATAACTGACTGGCTCGACATAACATTGTTAAATGGGTCATAAAACTGCAACTAAACAACAACTAATTTATGGTAAATATGGTAATATCTAATCTATAGGACATTGCAGTTCTGATTTTCTTCAGATTGAAGGATATTTAGCAGGGGAGGACAGTGCAACTCCTGCAGTTCGCCACACAAGAAGGACATCACAGACAGCCTTCTCTGCAAGCCAGCCAATAGGCTCACCAGCAAAAAGACGAACTTTCGTGCAGAGACGGAGCATTAATAATATAGACTCTGATATTGAAACTCCACGGACACTCATTCAAAATTACCTTAAGAATGGTAAGACAAGACAAATGTAATTGAATAGGTCCTGTGAGAAAGTTTTATTTTTTCAAGTGTGGCGAATGCATACTAAAGCTTAATTTATGCTCAGGTAAGCCTACCATTTTATAAAACTTTGGACAACAGTTATACTTGAACAAACAGTGTAGATCCTTAAGGAGCAGTTTGATCACTAGCCAGCTCTTGGTAGACACATAACCTGGCGGTTATACCATCATTGATTTGTCCAAACTTTAGAACAAGTACCGTGTAATAGGAGTTTCAGTATACAAATATTTAAGGTAATGTAAAACCATAGCAGTAATCTTCCCATGATAAAGCATACAAGCATAGTTCCCAATAAGTTGCTTTTTTCAAGCAAAAAATACTGTTATTTTTCTTATCTCTCCTCGAAAACACGTGGGCTCTTATTAAAAGTGCTGAGGCACTTCTAATTAGAACCCACAACATGATTTTTTAATGAAAATATAAGAAAAATATTTTGTGTGTGTCTCCTTTTATCTGGAGTTATGATACAGCTGTAACAGTTCTTATGTTTAGTGAGACTTGGTTCTTATCATTCAACTTCCTGGTATATATTGAAAAAAATGTGCATTTTAAGTATTTTTAACACATTTTATGAAATTGATATTGATAGAAATGAAATACATGTATATTGGTTTTTTGTTTACCCAAGAATTACAGTCAAATCTCGATAATTAGAATTGGCAGGGACCGCAAGATTTCCTTCTGTGTGAGCAATAAAAATGATGAGCAGCATAAATTCTCATCTTCCTTTATACATCAAGGTCTTTCTGAAAAGAGGTTTCCCCTAAAGGGACTGAAGATTCTCTTCTATTAGAGTAAACTGCTTTCCAGAAGGGAGGCAAAAACAGTTTTGACACCGTGCAGGTGTACCCATTCCTCTTTTAGTCTGGTTCAAAAGGCTTGACTAGCTGGCCTCAGTGGCTCAGTCCGATGCGCATACGACTGGTGATCCAGGGTTCAATTACCACTGGTAAGGCACTTCTAATGAGTACCCTCAACATATGTTTTCGTCAAGAAAAAAGAAAAATATTTTCCTGATACCCACTCTTCTCTAGACCTGTGGATCTCCAAACACAAATTTTTTCTATTTTCTTCTAGCTGTGAATGTGATAGAAACACCAGTTGTACTAGGCCCACAGCCATCACCTCTGAATACACCAGACATCCCCCCTGTTCTTGGATCTGAGCAGTATGACACACCAAGGTAGGTTTTCACAGGGGCATTCTATTACATGTTTAGAAAGAAACAATGTATTACAAATAAGTGGTGAACAGTTTGTGATAATTTTTTATTTATGATCAGGGTTCAAATTTAAATTTTTTGACGGCTTGCTAAAATCAGCAAGTGGCATTATTTTTTACTTGCTAAATCTTTCAGCCAGCTTGCTTTTTCAGACTTGTAAATACTGTTAAATGGGGCTTTAAATCTTAGCACTCTGGGTAAAGATTTCAGCAGACAGTTTAAAATATTTTTCTTATTTTCCCAGAAAACAGTTTTAGGCATTTCATGCAAATTGTCTCCATAGGAGACAATTTGCATGTAATGTCAAAACCTGCTTTACGGGAAAAGGAAGAAAAATATCGTCATTGTTTTTGGAAAAGATATTGCAAAACGTCAGCAACAATGCCTCAGGTTCAGCCAATTAAAGAAAATTTTTCCAGCTTGCTAGGGTCAGCAAGTGATGGAAATTGCAGCTTGCTTTTTGAAGAAATTAACTAGCATTTAGCAAGTTAGCAAGTGCTAAAATTGATCCCTGATGATATTTTCTCTGTAGAGTAAAACATTTTAACCTTTACAAATTCATAGGCAAATTCAATTTGTCAGCTGTTGTTAGATTTCTGTGTTAAAAAAGGGACCAGATTTTCACTTAGCCAAGTCGCAGTAACGAGAATCAACTGTATTACTATTTAAGCACATTTGATTCATTGAAAATAGAATATTGCTCAAGTATGGCCTAGGAGGCATAGCTTAGATAAGAATAGCCAAATTATATTCTTCTTATTTCTCCATGAAAACATATGTTGTGGGTACTCATTAGAAGCGCCTCACTGAGGCGCTTCTAATGAGACCCACAATATATGTTATTCTGAAGAAATAAGAAAAATATGAACACTTTTTTGGCTGAAATAAGCACCTTATCTGAAGCTGTGTAGGAGGTGTGAATAGTGTTGTACATCACAGATCTATTCATGAACAGACTCAGTGAGTCTGCTATTTTCGTTTATTTGATGTTATGCATAGCTCCAGAGAAGGCGCTTTTTTTTCATCAGAAAAGTATTGATATTTCTCTTATTTCTCCACGAAAACATATGTTGTAGTACTCATTAGAAGTGCCTCGCTGAGGCACTTCTAATGAGTACCCACAACATATGTTTTCATGAGGAAATAAAAAAAATGTTATGTGGATACTCCCTATTATCTGGAGCTTTGGATATGTTTTGCTTTCAAAGGATTTCCTCTTTGCAGAATTTATTATACTTCCTGCCAGGTATATGGAATAAAATAGTATTTTTATAACTATATCACTGTACTAATGAAGTTTTTGGTCGTTGTTTTATATTTTACTGCTTTTCCTCCGAGAGTAACTTTGCATTGCAGCCCTTTCAAATCAAGTTCCCAGAGTTCCAAGTCAAGCATAACAGGAAGTGCCCGAAGATTGGAACAGAGGAAAAATGCAGGTATGTACATGTATACTGCAAAACTAGAGCCTTTGAATAGACCCCTTTCACATTGTTATCTCCCTTACCATGCGCTCTTTAACTGAAAACTCAGTGAAGTATATGTAATCAAATGATGGGGCAAGTAGCCGATCTGATACACTGATAAAATAGGTTACTATGAAATAAAGTTGTTAAAATTGGTCTTTGGAAGTATTTTCTTATTTACTGAATGCCGAATGTTCCGATGAATAAGTTTTACCCCTTGTAACTGATTTCTAGCAGTAAGAGTAATAAAACACTACAGGCAAGCCCGGCCACATTTTTCTCTTAGATATTTTGCGAATCATCCCATTTTTCATAAGTGCAGACAAATAAATAAAGAGATAAATTTGCCATAGACAAAATAATATTCCACGGATTAATAATAATTCCATGTCATCTTTCTCACATGTTTGGATAATAAACAAAACATTACTTAACCTCTATAATCACAAGCGCATGCCAAAAATGAGTATATCCATTTTTGGTAAATTATGACACTAACCTTTGCAGAAAGGAGCCCAGCTATTGGGGCATGTTCCTCTCAATTGGCAGGAGTTTAATTAATTTAGGTGCTTAATCATCCACAGGCAGCATTTTATTGCTTTTCAAGGCAAACCCGGCAGTTTTATTGAAGCTCAACACCAGGCAGGACATGTTTGAGATGCCGCATGATAATAGCAGCAAACTGATGTGTCTGTCTAACGATGACTCGGCTCAGCTTGGACATATGTCTATCCTGATCAGAGTTTTGGATGACTATTAACCAAAACGTTTGTTCTGTTTTCTTGCAAACAGTGATAATTGGCCATACAGAATGGATGATTAGGCTGATTGCCAGCCTCGGTGGCTCAGTTGGATGCGCCATCCGACTGGAGACCAGGAGGTCGCGGGTTCAACCCCTGCTGAGGTCGGCAACATTCTTTCGTGGAGATTGATCACGAAATATTTTCTATGGTCATTCTGTCCCTCTGATTCAAGAAGGGCAGTTGTCAGTTTCTAGCAAAAGAATGTGCACAATACTGGTTAACCGCTTAGAGGACTAAGCCTGCCCAGTAAACGTGTGGTTAGGTAAACTGACAGTGCTCGACATGACCCCATTGGGTTGACTGGGTCGTAAAACCTCAACACAACAAATTAGGCTGATCTGAGTCTTCGCTGGGTGTTCATGACTGGAATGATTGTATGACAACAATTTAGGACAATACCTGAAATAAGGTAGAAGCCGTGAAAAAGACCAAATGAAACGGAACAATAAATTCTGATGCAGATATACATGTATAAGTTATTTCATTATGATTATAAATATAATGGCGAAAAACTCTGGTTATAAGATGATCATATCTGTCTATAGTTCTTAGTATGATATTTTGGGTATACGAGGGTCCTGCAAAAAGTTTTATCACTGGGTTCGGATTACTTCAGTGCTACATTTTATCAAACATATTTTTATTACAAACCTTCAAAGTATTCCCCCTTTACTGAAACACATTTTTGTAACCTTTTTACCCAGTCGCGAAAAGCAGATAAATAGTCTTCTTTTGGTATCTGATGGAGACACTGATAAATAGCACTGCCAAGAGAACTTCTAGACGTATACTTATTTCTAGAAAGCATTTTCTTAAGCCTTGGAAATAAAAAGAAGTCACAGGGACTCAGGTCAGGTGAATAAGGTGGATGGTTTAAAACTTTCACCTTTTCAGAAGCCAAAAAAGACTTAACAACCTCACACTTATGAGAGGAGGCGTTGTCATGTAAAAGGTGGACTCCTGGCCATCGTTTGCTTGGTCGTTTTTTATTGTAACCAGTAAATTGTCAGTGTATATGACTGCATCTATTTCAGTTTGAAATAACTCGGTCAGTTGGAAAGCAATTTGGACGAAATAAACGGGTACCATTAGCTATTCGACACACCATTCAAGTTCGGTGAAGCATTTTAAAATATACCTGGGATAAAACTAAAGAAGCCTATTAGTGACAGAACTCTCATAAAATGTGCAGGACCCTCATAAAATATGAATCACATTTCACTTGATGGTCTTTGTTAATACAGTCGAACTTCGATGGCTCGAACCCCTTTGGGACCATGAAAATTTGTTCCGAGACAGCAGTAGTTCGAGCCTCGGAAGGTTACTATTAGTGCCACACCAGGAGGCACAATGGAGATAATTGTGGGATATCTTTTCGGTGTTCTATACTTTAAATGTATGTCGTGTGTATTCATTAGAATCACCTCATAGAGGCGATTCTAATGAGTACACACAGCATACATTTACAAGATATAAGAAGAAAATCTCCCTACATTATCCGTATATCGTATTTGGAGGAAATCCTTGCGGACTCAAGAACGACTCATCCATGGTAAACGAGCCATCGGGGTTTGAGCCACTGAAGTTCTACTGTATTTTAGTGAAAAAAAAAAAAATGTTGTTTTGAATTTATTTATTTGAAAGAAACTTTGCTTTTATGTGGAAATAAATGAAAGTGACATGTATGAACATGGATGTTCTGCTTGCGGTAAACAAAATCTTTGTTTTATTTAAAGTCTCTAGCTCTAAGCGTTATTTTAACTTTAAATACTACTTTACTGTTGCAATAAAATAAATTTTTACAACTCCGAGAGAGACAATTTCATTTTTTTAGCTCACCTGAGCAAAAGCTCAGGGTGAGCTATTGTCATTACCCTATGTCCATCGTCGGTCGTTGTCCGTCGTTCATCGTCAACAATTAGTTTGTTAACACTCTAGAGGCCACAGTTTTGACCCAATCTTGATGAAACTTGGTCAGAATGTTTGCCTCTATGAAATCTAGGTCAAGTTTGATACTGGGTTACTTGGGGTCAAAAACTAGGTCACCAGGTCAAATCAAAGGAAAAACTTGTTAACATTCTAGAGGTCATAGTTTTGACCCAATCTTGATGAAACTTGCTCAAAATCTTTGCCTCTATAAAATCTAGGTCAAATTCGAAACTGGGTCACCTGGGGTCAAAAACTAGGTCACCAGGCCAGATCAGCAGAAAACCTTGTAAACACTCTAGCGGTCACATTTTTGAAGTAATCATCATGAATCTTGCTCAATATGTTTGTCTTGATGATTTCTAGGTCAGGTTCGAAACTGGGTCACTTGGGGTCAAAAAGTAGGTCACCGGGCCAAATCAGCAGAAAACCTTGTTAACACTCTAGCGGTCACATTTTTCAAGCAATCATCATGAATCTTGTTCAAAATGTTTGTCTTGATGATCTCTAGGTCAAGTTCAAAACTGGGTCACTTGGAGTCAAAAACTAGGTCACGGGGCCAAATCAGCAGGAAACCTTGTTAACACTCTAGCCGTCACATTTTTCAAGCAATCATCATGAATGTTGCTCAAAATGTTTGTCTTGATGAATTCTAGGTCAAGTTTGAAACTAGGTCACGGGGTCAAAAAATAGGTCACCAGGCCAAATCAGCAGAAAACCTTGTTAACACTCTAGCAGTCACATTTATGAAGCAATCATCATGAATCTTGCTCAAAATGTTTGTCTTGATAATTTCTAGGTCAAGTTTGAAACTGGGTCACGTGGTGTCAAAAACTAGGTCACCAGGCCAAACCAGCAGAAAACCTTGTTAACACTCTAGCGGTCACATTTTTGAAGCAATAATCATGAATCTTGCTCAAAATGTTTGTCTTGATGAGTTCTAGGATATCTTTGAAATTCGGTCACGTGGGGTCAAAAACTAGGTCACCGGACCAAATCAGCAGAAAACCTTGTTAACACTCTATCGGTCACATTTTTGAAGCAATCATCGTGAATCTGGCTCAGAATGTTTGTCTTGACGATTTCTAGGTCAAGTTCGAAACTGGAACACCTGGGGTCAAAAACTAGGTCACCTGGCCAAATCAGCGTAAAATCTTGTTATCACTCTAGCGGTCACATTTTTCAAGCAATTATCATGAATCTTGCTCAAAATGTTTGTCTTGATGAGCTCTAGGTCAAGTTCGAAACTGGGTCACTTGGAGTCAAAACCTAGGTCACCGGGCCAAATCAGCAGAAAACTTTGTTAACACTCTAGCGGTCACATTTTTTTAACAAATCATCATGAATCTTGCTCAAATGTTGATGATTTTTAGGTCAGGTTCGAAACTGGGTCACCTGGGGTCAAAAACTAGGTAGGTCACCTGGCCAGATCAGCAGGAAACCTTGTTAACACTCTAGTGGTCACATTTTTCAAGCAATCAGCATGTATCTTGCTCAACATGTTTGTCTTGATGATTACTAGGTCAAGTTTAAAAAAAATGGGTCACTTGGGGTCAAAAACTAGGTCGCCTGGCCAAATCAGCAGAAAACCTTGTTAATACTCCAGCGGTCACATTTTTGAAGCAATCATCATGAATCTTGCTCATAATGTTTGTCTTGATGATTTCTAGGTCAAGTTTGAAACTGGGTCACATGGGGTCAAAAACTAGGCGACCTGGCCAAATCAGCAGAAAACTGTTAACACTCCAGAGGTCACATTTTTGAAATAATCATCATAAATATTGCTCAAAATGTTTGTCTTGATGATTTCTAGGTCTAGTTTAAAACTGGGTCACTTGATATCAAAAACTAGTTCACCTGGCCAAATCAAAGGAAGACCTTGTTGATGCTCTAGAGGTCACATTTTTGATCATCATGAATCTTGCTCAAAATATTTGTCTTGGTGATTTCAAGGTGATGTATAGTTTTCTGTTTAGTGACTCTTAAGTTTTTCCATTTAGGTCAGTTTCTTAGTAATTATTGGTCCTACAGAGTGATATTTGGTACTTGTGAAGTGTTTGTGTTTAGGTCAGTTTCTCAGTAACTATTGCTCCTACAGCCAGTGATACTTAGTACATGCATACATCTTAGCATGGCCTCTTGAGTGCAGTCATCCATATTGGACCTTGACCTTTATTTCACAGTCCATTAGACATGCTACATTGTCTTACTTGTTAATATAATCATTTTGAACTTTGATCAGAATGTTTGCCTTGATCAGTTCTAGATCAGGCTCTCAAAGTGCTATGTTGCTCAGGTGAGCGTTACAGGGCCATCATGGCCCTCTTGTTTTATTTAGTGGATTTTAATTGATACGTTTTCATCTATAATATCCCAGGACCTCTATTCTGATATGCAACGTATTGAAGATTGCCCCCTCAGTTGTAATCTCGCTGAGATAACGCCGATTCGAGACTTACCTGGACAGTTTGGCGCATGCGCACAATAATGTGAAAGTGGTCTATTGTTCCGTAGTACTGATATTTTTCTGATTTCTCTATGGAGATATGTTGTGGGTACTCATTAGAAGGGTCTTGCTGAGGCGCTTCCAATGAGTACCATATTTACCATATGTATTCGGACAGACAGGCCTGAGTAAACAGTTTAGATCCAGATAAGACGCCGCAGAACGCGGCGTCTCATCTGGGTCTACACTGTTTGCCACTCTTCCAGCAATTTTTAGACACAACATTGGGTAGTGAATTGTACTGGTTCAAACTTTAGAACATATATGGTAAGGAGTTGAGGTGTCTGATTACTTAGGGTAAATACGGTACCCACAACATGTTTTCGTGGAAAATCTGACAAGAGTCACTGCACAACAGAATCTACAATAAGACTTGTGCAACCAGTGAAGACTCAGATCAGCCTGCACATCTGTGCTGTCTATCCAAAGAGGCGGTCCAAGAGGGATGAACAAGAACCCTTGGTATACTGGGTGGAAGTACAGGCTGATCTGAATCTTTACTGGTCACACAGGTCTTATTGTAGGTTTTGTCATGTGCTGGCTCAAACATTATTACCTGGAGAATATGATACAGCTCCCCTGTAACGGTCCTTATGTGATATTAGGGTTTTGCTAATGTTATTCTTTGAATAATCTTTAGAAAGAAAAAAAAGGAAGAGAAATATGGAAATGAGAGGTAGCAGTAGTTTTTTCCATTATTTGCTTTGATACATAAAGCATTAGGTAGACCAAATACTAATTAGGTCCTTCTAAATGGAATCTTCTGTTTTTATCATAGGTCTTCTCTTGAGTTTAGAGACACTTAAAAAGCAAAACAAAAAGAAACAGATAGATACCCACAACATATGCTTTTGTGCAGAATAAAGATATTTTTCTTATTTCTCAATGAAAACATATATTGTGGGTACTCAATAGAAGCGCCTCACTGAGGCGCTTCTGTTGAGTAGCCACAACATACGTTTTCATGGAGAAATAAGAAAAAAACAATATGTGGATACCCCCTCTTATCTGGAGCTATGATTAAGGTCCCATTTCTCGTGATACTGAATGTTATTTTCAGGTAAATTTCATCTGTCTATTGAGAAATCACCGGAAAAGACAAACAGCTGGGAGAATACAAGTCCCAGTAATGAATTTGTTCCTGCTAGCCCGACTAGTACCTCTTACATTGTTCCTAGGTAGGTACAGAAGATTTCCTAGTAATATTAATAGAGATGAAGAAAGATATATTGGTTTTGGTGTGCATTCCATTGGTGAGGGGATGAAATCAAAATCCTTTTTTTTTTTTTTTTTTTTTTTTTTTTACAAGAGGGAGGGTAGACCAAGTTTGAAATATTTGCCCTGGTGTGGTGCTGTGTGAAAATGAGGGCTTTGAGGTAGTGAGCCATAAAGTCTAGTTCAAGATGTTTAAATTATTGGAAACCAGCTTTTTGAAAAATTCCAAGTGATAAGTTATCATTTATGGATATTCATAGGTTTTAATGAAGAATAGTGTGGAATTGATAAGTGACAAATGATTTTTGTATCTCACTACACCGCATGACAGCGGTGGGATATTATGTTTTCCAACTACTGTGCTCTCAACATCTTTTAGAAAGTCGTTTTTTACTTGGCGCTTTACGCTAGGGGGCGTATGTAGCCTCGCAAACTACAGTGTTGTATATGAAGAGACTCAATCAAACCCAGTCTCCAATTTTCATGATTTTGTGTGTTCTTTGTTTCCAAAGGCAATCCTTTTTGACTTTTATTACACAGAAGAGGTAAATTTGCAAACTTTTGTCATGATTTAATGCAAAACCATTTGTTGTAACTATTTATGCACAAAAACTTTCATTCTAGTCATAGTGTTTTAAAAAATAAAATATTTTCATTTTTTCCTTAGTAAAAAAGAATGCAAATTGTACAGAAATCTGTAGGGCAGGTAGCTTGGAGGCAGATTTTCAACAAATATCCCTTGTTTGATTTTGTCTGAAATTTTCACAATATTGTTGTGAAACATAAATAATTCAAATTCAGCAAAGAAAAGTACAAACTATTTGCTCAAACAAAAATTCAAAAAAATCACTTTACTATAGAAATTGCATAGGTCAGACCAATTTTTAGCCATAAATTTAATTTTAGGATAAATATATGAGAACAAAACACATAAACAGGAAGGACAAATGGTTTCTGATAAGGTATGATCAATCAGAACAAAATATTTTCATTTAAAATAAAAGCCAAGCAAAAAACATCTTTCCAAGTGATGTCAAAAGGACAGTAGATGCCTATTGGTCTGCCATACATAATTCCACTTTTTTCAACATTAAAGCATTGATATTTTTCTCATTTCTTCAGGATACATATGCTTCTAATGAGCACCCACAATACAGGCTTTTGTGGAGAAATAAGAAAAAATGTTATCTGCATGCACCCTCTTATCTGGAGTTATGGTCAAATGTGAACCCATTCATTTTCAAAATATTTCCTTTTTGTCCAAATAATCATTGCAGAACACAAATCTTGTTAGTGGTAAAACTTTAAGCTTCATTCTAATAGCATTTGAATCACATGGGTACAAATAAAACACAGAAAATTAAGAAATACAGCCCGTCTTCGTGTTGACTCGCAATGTTTTGTAAACCCTTTCCCAGAGAAAAATGTGGTTGCTTGTCAATAACTTTTAAATCAGAGTTTTGTCAGTTTTTTTTGTTTTTTTTTAATTAAATTGGCATATTGCTATAATTATTGTGGGGTATCTGCTTCAAATTTCATGCAAATCTACCCAGTATTAACGGAAATATAAAACAGTCTTCTGAACCTGATTGGATGCCATCAGTTTTCACATGGACCCTATCATTAGAATCATGTGACATGACGTAGGTTTTCCACTGTGATCATGTTTTCTACAAGATTACAGTTTTGCATTAACAGCAAAGGCAGACTGACTACATATAGGTGCATAGGTGTCACAGTATGCATCATAGCTAAAAAAAACAGTTCAGGGATTTTTTTTTTTTTTTTTTTTTGATATCACCACATGAACATGTTTTGGTAAGCATAAAAAAGTGCCGCTCTGAGTCACTTCTAATGAATACCCACAATATATTTTTTCAATGGAAACAAAGAAAAATATTTGTCTAAATACTGTTCTTAGCTAGAGCTATAATGCACGTGTGTGAAAGTGTTGCCATTTTATTCTTCCACAGTAGAAGGTGAGTTTAGCAGACATCAGATGAACAATATTTTTTTCAAGAAAAATAGGACTTGATATTTCAGGTGCATCTTCTCTGTAGGAGACTCTTATACACATAAACTCTCCAACCCTATTTTCTGGGAAAAACAAAAAAAAAATGCCTGATAATATTTCAGTTCTGACAGAATGCGAAAAGTTAATCTTTACCACACTCTGGGCAAATTCAGCAGATGACAACTTGATAATATTTTTTCCCAGAAAACAGGATTTGGCATTTCATGCAAATTGTCTCATTAGGAGACAATTTGCATGAAATGTCAAAGCCTGTTTTCTGGGGAAAATAAGGAAAGTATTTCAAAGTGTTGTGTACTGAAATATTTACCCAGCATGCTTTTTAAAGTGTTTATATGTTTGCTTTTTAATATTTTATAGCCCCTTCAGGTCTTCATCTGAGAATGAAACGGACATTTTTGTATCCCAGAGTCAAAGACAGGCTGAGAACAAATCACACAAACAGACAAAAGGTTAGCTGTTTGATCTTTTTCGTTTTTTTTGTTTTTTTTTAACAATTACTCATGTCATATAATAACTTCACCAACCTAAATGTTTGTCAGCATCAAAATATTTGACACCAGGACACAAGAATTCTGCAAACATTAAAGGGTCCATATTCGTCCAAAAAAGACAATTTTTATCCAAGAAGGGTTTAATAAATTGATATATAGTATTAATACAATTATAAAATGTGGCATTTGGCAGCCTGTAAAATTTCAGTTATTTTTTTTTATTTTTGAATCGGATCAAAAATGAAATGATTTTTTAGTGTATCTCTGAATTAATCTTGGCAACATTAATTCAGAGATATGATAAAAAGTCATTTTGTTTCAAGAATGAGAAGCTGACAGAAATTTTACAGGCTGTCAGGTGCCACATTTTATATCTATTTATTAAATCTATCTTGGATAATAAAATGTCTATTTTTATAACCCGCCACATGATTGTGGCGGGGTATTATGGCTTCACATTGGACGTCCATGTGTCTGTCCGTCCATCAGTCGTACGTCCGCCCGTCCATTTTTCGTTTCCGGATGATAACTCGAGTAAACATCAATGGATTTTCACCAAACTTGGTATGTGCATTGATATTGTGGAGATCTGGTTTGAGATTGTTAATGGGCAAATTTCATCAAATGTTTACAGAGTTATCTGCCCGTGACATGATAATGGCGGGGTATTATAAATTAACGTTTTTATTGAGGAATATGGCACCTTTAAATGTCCTAAAAATTTGTACACCAAAGTTTCTGACAAAGTGCAGACCCAGATCAAACTTGAAAGAGCTGTCTGACCAGGTTCTACACCATTTGCCATTTCAGTATTATTATTTTAAGAAACAACTGCATAAAAAGCAAAATTTAGGCAAAAAAAAAAAATGGAATAAAGTGTACAAAATTTTGGTACATTTACCGTAATGTAAAATAAGAAGAGCAGAGCCTCAGATTAGCATGCACACTTGCTCAGGCTGATCTGGCCCCGAGGTTTTAAAACTTTTTTTCATGCTCAACTCGGCTGTACATGAAATTTCTCCTGCTAATAAACCTAAAATTACCAACAATTGCAAATTCTTTCTTGCTAAACAAGGCTGAGCATGAAATTTTCTCTGCTAATAAATATGAAAACGCCAACTATTGTTGGCATTTTCATATTTATTAGTAGAGAAAATTTCATGCTCAGCTGAGTTGAGCATGAAAAAACTTTTATAACCTCGGGGCCTAGGGCTTTGCCAGTTGTTGACACAAAGAAGAACCCTTTTCTCAAGGCTCGGCTAAATTGCTATCATGCTTTGACCAGTCAAAATGTCTATTAGTAGGGCAGCCACCTTCTGATTGGAAGTGTATGGGTTAAGTCCTCAGCAGGGTCATACCAAAGACTTCCTTAACTCTTTGCATGCTGGGTAATTTTGCATGCTTTTTTCGTCATCTGCAGATATTTTTAAAATTAACTTTTACAAATAAAATCTATCAGGAATACCATCAGAGTGTCAAACAGTTTGGATCCAGATCAGGCCTGACATTTTGTTGGGCCTGATCTTGGTCCAAACTGTTTGCAAAGGTGTGGGGAAGGAGTTAAATCAGTACTAGCTATTCTTCTGTTTAGCATTCAGCATCAGGAGAAAGAGCTAGGACTGGTCACATTGGTGTCATTGTAATGTGACTGATGCACTGTCACATCAGTATATCTGGGGTGTGATACTGCAGTGAGGGTGCATCATAAAAGGGCATTATAGCTTTCGTGTTTGTTACATGCATGCCAGCCACAGTTTTACCCTTATCCCACAATCTTATATATCTTTTTTTTTTTTTTTTTTTGTTGAAAATAGGATGACGATTCTTTCAAGCTGTTTCCCCTTTAGGGTTTATATTGTTTGTTCAAGTATAGCTTTTGGGCCCAGTTTTTCAGCAAAAAATATCATGTATTTGCCATATTTCGAGATAGTAAATTTAATGTCACGTTAGCTAACGACTTTGTTAAGTTTTAAACAACTGGGCCCAGGATATTAATGGTTTGTAAATTCATGAAGTCATTAGCTCCAACTTTGTCAAGGAAATGTTTGCCTCCCTTCTCATTAGGGGTTACTCTTAAAGGATAGACTCTGCTCCTTTGGGAAGCAAATTCTTTCCTAAAAATAAATAAAAATTGTTTGTCCTCTGCTACAAACTTTGCATAGCACTTGAAGAGTTAAGAGTAGCCTCTACTTTTGAAAATAGTCAAGTTTTTTAGAATGGTGGCAAGTAGTTCAGGTGTGTCCATTTTATAACAAAACATATATTAAAATGTTTTAACGCTTAGCACTCTGGGCAAAATATTCAGCTGACGATATTGGAATATTTTTGTTATATTTACCTGAAAACAGGTTTTGATATTTCATGCAAATTGTCTCCATTGGAGACAATTTGCATGAAATGTCTAATCCTGTTTCTGGGAAAAATAAGAAAAATATCATCAATTTATTGTCAGATGAATAAGCCCAGAGAGTGGTAAATGGTTAATGCCACATATCCTTTAATATTCATAGCTCTAGACAAGGCATGTCCAGACAAATAGTTTTCTTATTTCTACATCAAAACATATGTTGTGGGTACTCATTAGAAGTGCATAATGGACTAAAGAGTTCCACAATGTACATTTTGGTGGAGAAATAAGAAAAATGTCAATACATTTTGATGTCAAAGAAAAAGTGTCTTATCTCGAGTTACGAGTTTGTTGTACAAACAATTTGCTTTGAACAAACAGTTGGCATGCTGGATAAAAATTTCAGCAGACAACATTTTGAAAATTTTATCCTTTTTTCACAGAAAATAGGATTTGACATTTCATGCAAATTGTCTCCTTGCATGAAATGTCAGATCCTATTTTATGGTAGAACAAAAAAAAAAAGAAAAGAACTAGATGGTGCAGTTGATGGCATGCCATCGCAAAATCCCCATGCTCAGTGCTAATATTATTCTTGCACTTCCGTACCACACTTGGAAGTCATGTAGCAAGTTTGGTTAAACTCTGCCCAGTGGTTTAAGAGGAGATAGCATGATGAACATACAGACAGAACAAAAGACAGTCAGACAGACCTATAGACAGACAGAGGCATTTACAATATCCCCATAGCGTTTTTTCAGAAGTGTGGGGATAAAAATCTCAACAAGTTGTTATCTACCAAATCTGTCCATAGCATGATTTATAAGTTTTTACAACCAGATTGGTTGTTTCTTATTGAAGGTAACTTCAACATAACAGTGCCATTCGAACTGCTGAATAGAACTGATGGTGTTTTAGCAATACCTGATAGTGAAAATGTTCAACAGGATGGAGAGCGGTCGTACAGTGATGAGTCGGAAGAAGTTATTCCAGAAACTCAGCATGACGAGAGATTAACAGATCAAGGGCAACACATTGTATATGAACTGCCAATGAGACCTGTTGAAGATCAGTCAATGGAGGTTGATGAAAATATTGATGATCCTCACCATGATTTTCATGAAAGTCAAACTGGTAGGACATATAGAGACAAAAGTAATGAACATTGGCATGGAGATGAAGTGGAATTTAACCAAAAAATTATGAAATCTGAAAGAGCAAGTAACCATGGTGAAAAGTTGGAAAAAAGTACAAATGTGAGAGATGCAAGAACTGTTGAAGATAATGAAAAGGAATTTGATGAAATATATGAGAGGTACAGGGCAAGGGATGGTAGATGGAGTGAAGGACATGAAGTAAATGAAAAAGTTCATAGAAATGCACACAGGTACAGTGAAGGATTGCTAGGTAATGTTCAAAGGTCAGCAGGTCATGCCCATCATCTGAACTATTTGGGGAATGATCCATTTCATCCCATACTTTCAAACAGTCCCAAATCATTAATGGAGAAGAGGTTAGAAAGGTCACATGATCTTATGCCATCAGCCAGGCGGTCATTGTCTCCAGCTGAGAACTTTGAAGAATTGTTTAGCTACCAGCAGAAGCTAATGTCTCAAAGTTTACAATCACATGTAGCAGTTCAAGATGGAGATAATAGAGACTCTCAGTCTATTTCAAGAACTAGCAATAAACAACATTTTGATGACATGGAGGAATATCGTGGTCAAGTTGATGGTAATGGTCACTACAACATGCATAGAGATGTCAGTAGAGGCAATATGGCTTCATCTAGATCAGGTAATGGAGAAACATATTGTTTTTGTCATGTCTATTTATCAGTCTGTCTCTGAGTCTCAGTCTATCTGTCTATCACAAAACATCCATTCTATTTCTCATGTCTGAGCCAAGCTTAGAGCTCTAGATAAGAGGGAGTAAAGGGTATTTCAACATAGATTTTGTTTTGAAAATCAGCATAGATTTTGTTTTGAAAATCAGCATTGAAATTGAAGTTGAGGGGGTTAAAATACTCAGTGAAATTTTGTGTTTCAGCACTGATATCAGACAGGGGGTACTGTTGTCAGTGAACTTTACAGCTTCTAAATAAAAAAAGCAATTTCCCTCACATTGATTCTTTTGTGAGCAGTAGCAGCACAATAGATCAGAAAGGGTTGAACCCTTAAATCACTAATGAAAAATACATTTCTAGGTGTTTATCTTTTTTTTTTCAGAGAAAATAAAGCTGTCATTTGATGTGAATTGTCTGCTATGCATAGCAGACAATTCACGTCAAATGTCAAGCTTTATTTTTGCTGAAAAAATTAGGACTTTTATGCTACACTTATGCTTGTTGCTTTAAGAGTTAAGCATTGCAAATGGGCATTTAAACATTGACCTTAAAAGCAGGGGTTAAAATACCCTTTGCATCAAATCCTTATCTATAGCTAGAGCACTGAAGCTATGTTGATTGAACTTCACAAGAAGGATCAGAATGAGGCTTAGTTGTGCCTATTGTCTGGATGTTTGGAATATCATAGCTCTGGATAACAGGGTATCCAGATAAATATTTGAGCCAGAGCACGACAAAACCAATGAAATGCCATGTGCACCCAGCCAAGAGTCAAATCAGCCTGGGCATTCTGCCCATTCTGATCAGTCTTTGCTGTCAGCATGAAGAAAGCTTAGGTTCTTAGCTACCCATTGTGTGCCCAGCAAACTCTGATCAGACTGGGCAGATGCCCAGGCTGATCTGGGTCTTTGCTGGATGCACATGCCATTTTGTTGGTTTTGTCATGGGCTTGCTCATATGTTGATAAAAATGCTCACTTCATGCACTACCCTCTGCTGTATCCCTGATTTTCTCTTAACCTTAGTCCTGCTGAATAAATTTAGATGCCACACCCACTTCTAATTTTCAACCAATCAGATTACTTGATAGAGGTTGCTGATACAAATTCAAATACTGAATGGCAAACAGTGCAGATCCAGCTTCTTCAGAAGCCAATTGATCTGGATCTACACTGTTTGCAAAGGCAGGATATATCCGGGTTCATCAGGACTAGGGTTAATGTAAAAAAATCTGTGTTTCCTCTCTAAATCCCTGCCAGCATTTTTACACCCTCGGCATACGAAGTATGCCAAAGTGGTATATAGTTTTCGTCGGTTCCATCCGTCTGTCTGTCCTTCTGTCCTGTCCATCTGTCCATCTATGATTCTGTCGATTAACACTTGCTATAACCAAGTTTTGCTTTGCAGTTTTTTTTGATTACTTATATCTCTGCAGCCACTGATCAAAAACTTTTCATATTAGGTATGGGGGTACGTGGGAGGGTTCTCTTCCGTTCTACATCTATGAACCCCTGGGTCATGCCCCAGGGCGGGGTTAAAGGTCAAAATCTAGGATGCCTCAATAAAGTAGTATATATTGCAGTTTGTTTATACAAATAGCAACTTCTTAAAGAAGGATGGGCATCAGACATGTCTATCACATCAACATTCAGTATAAGAAGATCAAAGTCATTGTGAACTTATTTTCATGCTCCAATGATTTTACCTTCTATTTTGAAGACTATTTCATGGATTAATGTGATACTTGGGATATTGGTTCTGTGTGACACCGCGATTGACATCATAACAATGTAGGTCATCTTGACCTTTATTTCATGGTCCAGTGATTTTGCCTTATATCTTGAATGTTATTTGATATATGAACATTATTTGGGATTATGGGTCAGTATGATCTGACAGTTGACTTAAGAGTAAATGTAGGTCACTGTGACCCATATTTCCTGGTCCAGTGGTTTTATGTTACACCTTGAAGACAATTTGATGTATGACTATCATAGTTTGGGGTTATTTGACCTATATTTCATAGCCCTGTGATTTTGTCTTATATCGCCCACTACATGTATGTGTATTTGATGCCTAAGTGTCCCAAACTTTGACTTCAAAGTAAATATAAATTGGCATGACCTGTATTTCATGGTCTAGTGATTTTGCTTCATATCTTCTACATTATTTAATAGATTAACATCATAGTTGGTATAATGGAGCAAGGTGACCATCAGACTGACCTCAAGTATATGTAGGTCAGTGACCTATATTTTATGGTCCAGCAATTTTGTTTCATGTCTCAAAGACTATTTACTCCAGAAAAGTTGTACTTGAAAGATAGACCAGTGTCACTCAGAGACTGACTTTGTAAACTATATGTAGGTCAGTGACCTATATTTCATGGTCCATTGATTTTGCCTTATATCATTGTCATTGACTTTAAAATATTTTATAATTAAGAAATGATGCCAGCCGGGGGTATTCGTGACCCTGTGGGCACTTGCTCTAGTTTGACATGAAGGTATGGGAGGGGGCAGCGAGTAGTACTTCATTATCTCTTTATGAATGAGCCAAAGCACAGCAATTCCTACAAAATGACCTTTGTGGCCAGCAAAGACTCAGGTCAGCCTGCACATTTGCAAAGTCTGATCAGTGTCTGCACTGTCTGCATGAAGACGCTTTGGGTCTTTGGCTATCCATTCAATGCACAGTCAAGACTGATCAGCTTACGTGTTTGGGCAGGCTGGTCTGAGTCTGCTGGGCCACATTCAGTTTTGTAGGAAATGCTGTGCCACGACTCCAATATTATCTCTTGTTTTCATAGCTACAGATAAGAGGGGGTATCTACATAATATTTTTCTTATTTCTCGACGAAAACATATGTTGTGGGTACTCATTAGAAGTGCCTCGTCGAGGATGAAAAAAGCGCCTTATCTGTTGCTATGATTGTTTTGCAGCAGTTTTACATACACTTCCTGACAGCACTGCCAACTTTTCTCCCAGAATTTTCTCAACACAGAGACTGGACTCCATCACAAAACCAGTCCCAGAACCCCGCTCTCCAGCACAAAGCTATAGTCATGCACAGCTTTCTGTAAACAACAGTGTTGGTAATTTTTCACCAAGAATGTCATCAACGCAGAAAGCGCATACTGTTGATGATGCAGGTACCACCATCATTGCTAGGAACCACCAGGATTATATTCAGACAGTTCCAGACCAAACAGCCAATTTTTCTCCGAAGATTTCTTCAACACAGAAAATGTACACAGTGATAGGTAACCAGGTAGACGATAGCCCACTAGACACAGTGTCACCATCACCTGTTGTGTCGCCTCAAAGGGAGAGCATGTCACCGTCATTGGCCCCAGGTTCTAGCACCAGAAAAGAACACAGGAACACCACTGCAGGTATGGATCATGCTGGAAACAAGTATCTGGCAGGGCTGTGGAAATACCATGCCCGACTTGCCCAACTTGTCCCATTTCCCTGAGGACAATTACGAAATTTCAGTATAGTCCTGGGACAAGGACTCCATAGCTCTAGCTAAAGTATTCCAGATTATGAGATGCCATATTCAATCTAATTATCTAATTACCGCATATACCCCTATAAGCACACAGTCAAGAAATTCTGTAGTCTTCAGATTACAGCCTGTGTACTTTTCTGATTTTCTTTATAAAGGCATATTTTGTGCGTACTTATTTGAATTGCATCGACTTGTCGATGCAATTCAAATGAGTACCCACAACATATGCCTTTATAAAGAAAATCAGGAAAAAATTGCATAATCATCATCAAATAAGTCTTTTTCTGATCTTTTTATAGTGTATGTAGATACATATTTTACCACAAATGAGTGTTCCCAGTAATTCTGGAAAACCTAAGCACACAGTGCGGTAATTAGGTAATTAGGTCGAATACTGTATATATTTTTCTTATTGCTTGAAGAAAACATGTATTGTGGTATCTACAACATACATTTTCTTCGAGAAATAAGAAAAATATCAATTTTGGGGGAAGTAAATCTTGGTTGGACAAGTGGATTTTGACGATTGTCAGTGAACAAGTGATAAAATTTGACAATTCCACAACCCTATACCTGGTAAAACTGTTTGCCCAGTAATACTGAGAATGTAACAGAAAGACAAGAATTCCTTATAGAAAAGAAAATAGATTTGATATTGCTTTGTGCTGCTGCTAGCCACTACATGTATGTTTTCTTTCTATGGACCCTGACCAACTTTTAAGCTGGGCTGAATCAAACACCAAGACCTATAGGCTAATGAAACTTCATACACATATCCGCCATGATGCACCCTACCCACTGCCATTAACCTTCACTGTCTGAGTAGTGATCAGGAGGTTGCAGGGTCAACATCCCCCCCCCCCCCCACCCGCCACCCCTGCCAGGTCAGCACATTTTTTCGTGGAGATTGATAGGAAATTGTTTCTATGGTGAAAGAATGTGCACAATACTGGTTAACCCTTAGGACTAAGCCTGCCCAATAAAAGTGTGGTTAGGTAAACTGACCACGCTCAACATAACCCCACTGGGTTGACTGGGCCATAAAACCTCAACACAAACAAACAAAACTGGACCATTACTGACCTTGCTCCTCTTTTCATGCTGGCTGAAGAATGTTTAGACTGTGTGTTTAGCTCAGTTTCTATGTGAATGAAACTTCATGTAGACATTCGCCATGACACACCCTGCCCACTGCCATTGACACTTGGCTGAACAATGTTTAGTCGGTGCATTTAGCTCAGTTTCTCAAACACCAAGGCCTCTACACTAATAAAACTTCATACATGCATCCCCCATGACACACCCTCCCGTCTGGTATCAGCCGTTACTAACCTGGACCTGCTTTTTGGGTTTGGCTGAACAATATTTAGTTTGTGCATTCAGCTTCGTCTCTTGAACTTCACCAGCAGTCGCAACATGGATATTTGGTAAATTTCTGGATTTTTCTGAGAAAATAATTCTGACATTGCATGTGAATTGTCTGCCAAGTAGAGGTTTCACATGAAATGTCAAAAATTATTTTCTCTGAAAAATGAGAAAAAAAATCAAATAAAATAAATAGATAAAATGCCTCCTGCTACAAGTTTTGCTTGGCACTTTAACGATTAAACATTAAGGCTGGTACAATTAATCGGATAATTGATTAATTGATCGATAAATACCACAAAAACGATTACAGATTTGCTAATAATCGATCATTTGATTTCTGTGTCTGTTACTTTTCCTTTTTTACCCATGTATTCAAACATCTCAACTTCTTACCACACTTTATCTAAAATTTGAATAAGTACAATTTACTAACAAATGTTACTAAAAATAGCTGGACGAGTGGCAAACAGTGTAGACCCTGATGAGACACCGCAAAAGCGGCATCTCATCTGGGTCTACACTGTTTGCTGAGGCCTGTCAGACCAAATACATACAGTAAAGTATAACATATGGTAAGAGTCCTGCTCAGGTAGAAAGATAAAATCATGACCAAATCTTCAGTGATTACTAATCGATTATCGATCACAATGACATGACTGATAATCGATTATCTTTTCAGCTCTGATTAGCGAGCCTTATTAAACATAGTATTGTAGAGATATTATCTTCCCTAGTTGAGACTGAAGAGAACAGCTCCTTGGATACAGTCACTCCATCCCCCGTTGTTTCACCTGGAGGGGACAGTTTGTCCTCACTAAGGACTCCAAGATCAAGTGGGCAGAAAACAAGGATGCCCAGTTCTGGCAGCAATGAAATTAGGACACCAGGATCAACAAGGATGCCAGGTTCTGGCAGCAATGAAATAAGGACACCAGGATCAACAAGGACTTTAGACTCTGGTAGAAAAGAAGGACAGACCCCAGGCTCAACAAGGACACCAGGATCAACAAGGGTGCCAGGTTCTGGCAGCAATGAATTAAGGACCCTAGGATCTACAAGGACTTTAGACTCTGGTAGAAAAGGACAGACTCCAGGCTCAACAAGGACCCAGGACTCTAGTAAGAAGAGGGCTAGAACCCCAAGAATGAGTGAGCAGAGAACAAAAACCCCAGTTACTGTAAGCAGTAGAAGGAAAACTCCAAACACAGGAAATGACCTTTCACAAAGCCTACGGTCTAAGAAAGCAGGTAATGTTACAGTCAAGCGTAAGGTATTAATTCTTAATGCTTTTCATATCTTTTGAACTTGTCAGAGAACCTGTTATGGAGGAGTATTGAATGATGATTTTGGGACAGTTTTTAGGCTCCCAACTTCAAAAAAGTTGGATGGCGTTTTGCTTTGGGCTTGTCCTTCTGTTTATTCCGTCTGTTCGTTTGTCTGCTAATCATGCTTTTTCATACATAGCATAACATTTGAATCATACATGCTAGGTTTTTGAAATTTCATACAGTCAAACCACAATAATTCAAAGTGCAAGGGACTGAAGGAATTCCTTTGAATTATCGCTAGTTCGAAATTCCAAAATTGGTAGTTTTCGGATATGTTGAGATTTTTTCTATTCAGTATCATTGAAGTAATGGGAACATCTGCCTAAGCATTAAAGATAATGAGCCACTTGAAGGTTGAGCTAATCATCATTTACGCTAGACTCTACGGAACCAGAAAATAAAAAGAAAACATGAACTTACATTTTTTTTTACAACCATCAACAATTACAAAAATGAAGGTTAAATGTTAAGTAACGAACCAATTTACAGATGAAATATTTAACTTTGCAAAACGTGGTGCAGAAAAGACAAACTTTGACAGCTAGCGAAGATTTGTATCAGTCTGCAATAAACTGGCTGATACAGATCTGAAAGGGCTAACTCCATGTTTCTATCCTGTTTTGTTTTGCCTTTTTGCCCCTACTTTCACTTTAAAAAACTTCTATAAATATTCAGGAAATTTGTCTCAGAATTGTTATTTTTGCTGTAACCATACTATTACAGATCCGTCGTATTTACTCGTTACATGAATCACTGATCTTTAAAATCATTAAAGTTCATTAATGACCCATAATTAAAACACTTAAAAATATCAAATAAGACTATCATTGCCACCCGTTAAAGACACCCTTTATTCAATCAAAGATCATCACTAAAATGTGTGACCGTTAATCCGGTGTCAATTACCTCTAGAGAATAACCCCATGAAGTCACTCGGGTGTGCAACAATCGAACTAGCTGCACAAAGAAATCATGATCATCTTGCATAACCTTGATATGCAGTTTGGAATTTTGAATTGAGCAGGGGGTTTAATAGGAATTTCTTTGATTGGGTCCGACAAATCTGTTTGGAATATTCACTGTAATTCTGTGTCAGTTACCTGTGGCGAATACACCCGTGAAATCACTCTGTTATGTAACAATTGAACTCATCACACAAAGAAATTGTGATAACCATGCATGACCTTGACTGGCACTTTGGAGTTTCGAATTTAGCAGGGGATTTTAATAGGAATTTCTTTGATTGGGACCGATGAATCTGTTTGAAAAATTGATTTTTTCGAAAAATTGAAATTCGAAAAATTGGTGATATTTTTGCAATAAATTATAGTGAAAAAAGTCAGGACCATCAGTCTTCTTCGAAAAATCCGGTAGTTTCGAAAAATTGGTGTTATGGATTCCTCACAAAAAAAAAAAAAAAAAAAAAAAATGATCATTATTTTTTTTTTTTTTTTCTTATCAGGGTTATGTCCCTTTCTTGAGTTATGCCCCTTGCAAAAAATTGCAATGAAATCTTGCAAGCAAAATTTCTTAAAAAGTATTTTAGCTGTTATATTGAAACTTAATATGCTAATAGTGGATGATGAGTAGATGAACTGATTAACTTTTGAAGTTTTTGAAAATATGGACTATCCTGGGATTTATTTTATATTTTAGTTAACTGTGAATGAGAAATATTACCCTTTTGTCTAGAAAAGATGCAGTTTCAATATATTTATTCTCTTAAATATTTTAAAATTAAAAGCGTTAATTGTATGGTTTTCTTGAAAAATGGTCGGTTTCTCCATAAAATAAAGTCTGTCATTAATGAAACTTTACAAGTAAAGTTGTCATTATGCCCCCGCCTATTCAAAGAATAGCGGAAGGGTATTAAGTGTTACCCCAGTCGGTCCCGTCCGTACATCCGTCCGTCCCACTTCGTGTCTGGGCCATAACTCCTAAACCGTATGGAATATATTTATGAAACTTTACAGGTGCATGCATGACATTGAGACGATGTGTCATGAACAAGGAAGACAACTCTTGCTTGTTTGGTTTTTGAATTATCTGCCCTTGACTTAGTTCCATATAGTAAACTGTGTCCGGGCCATAACTCCTAAACCGTATGGAATATATTTATGAAACTTTACAGGTGCAGGCATGACAATGAGACGATGTGTCGCGAACAAGGAAGACAACTCTTGATTGTTTGGTTTTTGAATTATCTGCCCTTGACTTAGTTCCATATAGTAAACCGTCCGGGCCATTACTCCTAAACTGTATGGAATATATTTATGAAACTTTACAGGTGCATGCATGACATTGAGACGATGTGTCATGAACAAGGAAGACAACTCTTGATTGTTTGATTTTGAATTATCTGCCCTTGACTTAGTTCCATATAGTAAAATGTGTCCGGGCCATAACTCCTAAACCGTATGGAATATATTTATGAAACTTTACAGGTGCATGCATGACATTGAGACAATGTGTCGTGAACAAGGAAGACAACTCTTGCTTGTTTGGTTTTTTTAATTATCTGCCCTTGACTTAGTTCCATATAGTAAACTGTGTCCGGGCCATAACTCCTTAATTGTATGGAATATATTTATGAAACTTTACAGGTGCATGCATGACATTGAGACGATGTGTCGTGGAAAAGGTAGACAACTCTTGCTTGTTTGGTTTTTTAATTATCTGCCTTTGACTTAGTTCCATATAGTAAAACGTGTGTGGGCCATCTTCTGAACCATATGGAATATATTTATGAAAATTTACAGATGCATGCATGACATTGAGGCAATGTGTAATGAACATGGAAGACAACTCTTGCTTATTTGGTTTATAAATTATCTGCCCTTGACTAAGTTCCATATAGTAAACCGTGCATGGGCCATATCAACCTTAATAATAACTTCATGCTGTACCTGTCACAATTACATATGTAACATTTTTCTGAATGGCATTTTGGCGGGAGCATCCATGTCCTATGGACACCTTTTCTAGTTTGTATAAGACTTTAGAGTTTAAAACTATCAAAGTTTCATGATTTCTGCAAATAACAATGAATTTTTGTTCTCAACTTATTAAGAAAGTACAAATGAAATCACAACAGTAACCGTATTTCCCAAATGTTCAAAGATAACGTTTTTTTTTTTACTGTAACACCGGTGGAAGGACGAAATGAAAATTGCCGTTGCAGATAGACCACAGTGCATATATGTTTCTACAAATATTTTGACCATTTTCTGCTTGTTACCAGATATGGATGGAATGTTGTATTTTTCATTTTGTATATTTCTGATACTAAGGGGAATGGATACATTTTCAGAAGTAACTTTGTCAAATGGTTCTTGCATCCTGTCTAAAAAGGAATTTACTCTTAAAGAAAAGAATCTGCTCCCTAAGGGAGCAAATTCTTACCTTTTAGAGTAGACCCCCTTTTCAGAATGGGCTTTTTTGTGCGGGACTGTCAACAGGAAGTGACAGAAGATTTCTCCCTTTCAAAAACATGGCAGAAAATCTTCCAAATGCATTAAATCCCCTTAACCTTTACGATTCTTCGGGCATTTTTCAGCAGACGACAGGTTGATCATATTTCTCTTATTTTTACCAGAAAATAGTCTGACATTTCATGCAAATTGTAGGAGACAATTTGCATGAAATGTCTAAGCCTGTTTTCTGGAAAAATAAGAAAAAACATCAAAATGTCGTCTGCAGAATTTTTTATCCAGAGTGCTAAGCATTAAAGAAATTTTTATTTAGAATTTCACTCTTTTGGAATGGGAGTTAGAAATGCCTGTTTACAATAAGTGTTAAATGTGATAGATATTGTATATATGAGCTTGATTTAATTTCTTTCTAACAGAGCTTATTCACACATTGCCCAACACTACCTCAGACTTTTCTCCCAGAATATCTTCTACACAGAATTATATAACAGCCTTGAGGCTGGGAACCAGTCAAGAGGCAGTGAACAGTAAAGATCAGTTGCACGAGAATGAAGCAGAAGAGATCAATGACAATGATGTTGATGAAAATGAAGAGCAAGAAATAAATGACAAAGAGGTAAGAAAACCTTAACGCTTAGCATGCTGGGTAAAAATTTCAGCAGACGACATTTTGAAATATTTTTCTTATTTTTTCTAGAAAACAGGCTTTGACATTTCATGCAAATTGTCTCCTATGGAGACAATTTGCATGAAATATCAAAACCTGTTTTCTGGGAAAAATAAGAAAAATACTATCAATTTGTTGTCTGCTGAATATACCTATGGAGTGGTAAAGGTACATCAGCGGGCCCCCGTAGCCTACTGGATAAGAGAGTTGACTCTTAATCCATTAGGTTTCTCACCACTGCGGTTCGAGCCTCGCTCAGGTCATATGTGGGAAAGCCAAGTTCTGCTTATAGATGGTCAGGTGGTTTTTCTCTGGGTTCTCCGGTTTTCGCCCACCTTCGATGAACGCTCGATATAAGTGAAATATTCTTGAAAGGGCCGTAAAACACAAATCAAAAAAAAAAAATAAAAGGTACATCAGCATTAGCATGTATGCAGTCAGCAAAACCCAAGTCAACCTGTATAACAAAACAGTCCAATCAGGGTTTTGGCTGTTCATCAGCAGACTCTGATCATTACCAACCTGAACTTAAATTTTAGCAAAGTTTTAAAATATTTTTCTTAAAGCTCCATATACCTCAAAAATAGACATTTTTTATCCAAGAAAGGTTTGATAAATTGATATATGTATTAGCATGATCATAAAATGTGGCATGTGACAGCCTGTAAAATTTCAGTAAGTCTCTCGTTTTTGAACAGGATCAAAAAAGAAATTTTTTTTTTTTTTTTTTTTTATTGTATCTCTGAATTAATGTTGGTAAGTATGTTTCGGATGTTAGGAATGGTAGATGGAGACATTTAATGTGGCGTAATTCTGGGCCCAGTTGTTCAAAACTAACAGTGTCATTAGTTAACGATTCGTTAAAATTTACATTAAGTGATATGCAAATATGCTGAAATTTTTTGCTGAAAAAATGTGAGTAGCTTTTGCAGTGCAAAAGCTACTCACATTTTTTCAGCAAAAAATATCAGAATATTGTATATTGAATCCACTAAAATAGTTAACGAAATGACCCTTAACGAGCTCGTTAAGCTAACGACGCTTTGAACAACTGGACCCAGAGATGTAGTAATATGCTGTTGTTGAATTGCAGATAAACCATGACAACACAGAAGTGACAGAAGAGAGACATGTTACTGCATTAGCAGAGAAAAAGACAAAAAAGCCCAGAAGGTATATATTCTTTCAAATGTTGTATTGCAGAATTGGTTGTTTCCATGATGGTTTGTTTTATTTGTGTAGCTCTCGACACAGGGTCCCAAGTTTGAATTCCACTGGAGGCGGAATACAGCTTATGACTGCATGGTACTTCATTGCACAGAGCCTTCATCTCAGTATAATTTTAATGTTGAAAGGGGCGTTAAACACTAACTCATTATCATCTTTATTCGTGTATGTTTACATTGCTCCAATTAAATGGAATATTCATAAGATTTTTGGTCGTTATTTGCACCAAAACATACCTTCTTGATACCTACATGTATTAGAATCACCCCATCGATTCCAGTGAGTACCAGACAGATATGTTTTGGTTTAACACCACAACTTCTTTATATCCTAGCCAGACATATTTTCGCGCAGCTAAGACACTTAACATTTGTTTCTAATAATGTAAAAAGAGCCATAAAAAATAGTATGCTTTTTTGTTTCTTTTCGTACAAATATTCCATCTTCCCTTCTTTCAAAAAATTTCAAAGCCGTTTCATTTCCAGTTTCAGGTGCCTCATTCACAATTTTGATACCTTTAGATTTCTCAAGCTTAAGTTGCATGTTTTTCCCAGCTTCTTCAGTTTCATTGTCTTTTGCCTCTTTTACATTTTCATCTTTTACCTCTTTTATATTTTCAAATACTGTGGAAGGAAGAAAGACAGACCTATCTATAATATTAGGATTAAAGGGATATATGCCTGTACGGCGAAAGGAAGACTGAAGGTTTTCCTGTTGAAGGGCTTTCACATATTCCTTGCAGCCAAGTTCACATACTTCATACTTTGATACTACCTTTGGTTGAGACATTCTGATGTACTTGTGACATACATGGTTGTAAATATTTTCAAATGGCCAGAAACTTCCAACGTCCATTGGCTGCAAGACGTGACGTATGCACAGCAAGTACAAACAGCACTTTATTATTCTCTTTGGCCCAGTCAATAGTGGGTATGGACACATGTGAGCTGTGACCATCATAGAGAAGATGTACAGGGTTATCAGGTGATCTTTACGGCAGATGCTTGATCAGATGATTTTCTAGGTAGGACTGAAAAACAGACATATTTGACCAGCCCGATTCTATCATAGTGTAACCTGTTCCAGTTGTTGCTCCTTTTACAAGATCGTTATTAAACCTTTTGCCAGGGAATATAAAATAAGGGGGAACTTGTTGAACCTGTGCACTTCCGCAACCTAAAACAGTAAATGTTTGTCTGCAACTATTATTAACAGCTGGTGGTTTAAGGCAATAAGAGAAAACAACATTGGAAGGCTTATGAGATGTACTAGGACCCTTCTCATCTACATTATATATGCCTTCTGGCTTATCTTTCAGGTTATATTTAGAAAGGATACCATCAAGGGTTTTGAAATAGTAACACACTCCTCATTGGTAACTTTAGCACGTTGAATTGCAAGACCACGTGGTTTAAGAGCACAAGTTCAGGCCACCTTTTCATGAAACCTTTGTACCAACACTCTGATAATGGGTGTGGCCTAGATATGTGGCATACACAGAAGCAGTGTCTATCAATTCTGAACAGCTGTATCCATAACCAAGATTTGCGGTTAGTTTCAGATGTTCAACCAGTCGAGCCTTTTCCTCTTGACTAAGCACTGGTTCAGGACCAGATGAAAATGTCTCTGGGTTGATTCAACCTTTGACGCGGTCTCTAACTGTGGCCTCGGGCACACCTTGAACTCTAGCTGCTTGATGAATTGGAATACCATCCCTTACATTAAGATAAGCATTGTTGAGGGCTGTTGGACTGTATGGGACTCTCTGATGCTGTAAAATATATCAGAAAACTATTTTTCAGCATCAGCAGTGAAATACCGAAAACATTATATTTTCAGTGACTACATCAGAGAGTTCTTAGGCATATTTGAAACACATTTTATATAGAGTGAAAATAGGGATTTTCCGATGACTAGATGAAAGCAATATTAAAAATTTATGTGCTTCTTTTCTATTCATTTGTAAAAGGGGTATCAGTACTTTTGACCCAAATTGTAC
Organism: Anodontia alba; assembly: GCA_964016985.1. Lineage (NCBI taxonomy): Eukaryota > Metazoa > Mollusca > Bivalvia > Lucinida > Lucinidae > Anodontia > Anodontia alba. Next base: position 42,867,030 of record OZ024827.1, read on the forward strand.
ACCATACTTATATAACACACGGAGCCTGGTACCCTCTTCAGTGAGCGTTTATAGTGATGTTGGCTGCTGCAATGTGTAAATGGCAATTTGGCAGGTTAAGTTGATAAAAAACAAGTAGTCAAAGGAGATAAATTTTGGTTATAAGGAATATACATTATTTTCAAGGTGTATTAAGTATTTTTGTAAATGAACTTTCCACATATTCGTAGGATGAACAACCTTTGTGGTAACGAGAAAAAAGACGATCTTTTGTTTACTTCCGGCTTAACAGAACTTAGTAAACCGTGTAACAATAAAGGTGCGCAAATTCTGGTCTGCGTGAAAATAGGTCCGGTGGCAATAGCACTATTGCTGGGATCCAAAGCAGAACCATTTTAGCTAAACAGCCATGTAGTATTCAAACAAAAGTGTATAGATTATATAGAAAAGGACCATAACTGGTCATTTTTTATCGCACCAGCTTATAGCAGGGTGCGATATAGGCACCTGCTTATAGCAGGGTGCGATATAGGTGTCCGATTTTCCGTCCGTCCGTCAGTCCGTCCGTCTGTCTGTCAACATTTATGTCGAAGTTCGACATTTATGTCAAAGTTAGTATTCTAATCAACTACAAGACTAAACAACGATCAAACCTTGCGTGAAACATCTCCCTGACCTCCTGACTTTGCGACATAGGTGTCCGCTTTTCCGTTCCTCCATTCGTCTGTCAACATTTATGTCGAAGTTCGACATTTATGTCAAAGTTATGATTCTAATCAACTACAAGACTAAACAACCATCAAACCTTGCATGAAACATCTCCCTGACCTCCAGACTTTGGGACATAGGTGCCCGCTTTTCCATTTGTCTGTCCGTTCGTCCGTCTGTCTGTCCGTCTGTTAACAGTTCTGTTATGTCCAAGTTCGACATTTATGTCAAAGTTAGTATTCTAAATAACTACAAGACTAAACAACCATCAAATCTTGTATGAAACATCTCCCCGACCTCCTGACTTTGCGACATAGGTGCCCGCTTTTCCATTCGTCTGTCTGTTAATAGTTCTGTTATGTCGAAGCTTGACATTTACGTAAAGTTAGTATTCTAGTCAACTACAATTCTACAACAACCATCATACCTTGCATGACACATCTCCCTGACCTCCAGACTTGGCCGGTACATTGACCCAGTGACCTTGACCTATATTTTGTGCTCCATTGACTTTGACATAATTTATATTGACGTTCCAGATCTTCTCAACTGTAAGGCGTTCAGCTACCAAATCTTGCATAGTGCTTCTCCCAGATGTACTGACTCAGCAGGTACCTTGACCCAGTGGCCTTGACCTATATTTTGCGCTCCAGTGACTTTGAACATTTTCCGTCGACGTTCGATATCTCCTCAACTATAAGGCCTACAACCATCAAACCTTGCAAAGTGCTTCTTCTCAATGTACTGACTCAGCAGATACCTTGACCTGGTGACCTTGACCTATATTTTGGCTGCAGTGACTTTGACATAATTTACGTCAACTTTCCAGATCTCCTCAAGTGTAAGACCTCTAGCCACCAAACCTTGCATAGTGCTTCTCCTAGATGTACTGACTTGGCAGGTATCTTGACCCGGTGACCTTGACCTATATTTTGCGCTCCAGTGCCTTCTACACATTTTACCTTGACGTTCAATATCTCCTCAACTATAAGGCCTACAACCATCAAATAGTGCTTCTCCTCAATGTACGGACTCCGCAGGTACTTTGACTGGGTGACCTTGACCTATATTTCACGCTCCATTGACTTTTACACCTTTTACGTCGCCCTTCCATATGTCCTGAACTGTAAGGCCTTCAACCACCAAATCTTATATAGTGCTTCTTCTCGATGTACTGACTCGGCAGGTACCTTGACCTGGTGGCCTTGACCTATATTCTGCACTCCAGTGACCGACACATTTTATGTTGATGTTCAGTATCTCCTCAAATATAAGACCTACAACCACTAAACCTTGCATAGTGCTTCACCTCATTGCACTGGCTTGGCAGGTACCTTGACCCGGTGACCTTGACCTATATTTGACACATTTTACGTTGATGTTTGATAACTCCTCAACCATAAGGCCTACAACCACCATACCTTGCATAGTGCTGCTCCTTGATGTACTGAATTAGCAGGTACTTTGACCCATGACCTTGACCTATATATTTAACGCTCCAGTGACTTTTACACATTTTACGTCGACGTTCCATTATCATTGGGCTGTATAATACGAAAAGTCAGTGCTGAAGATATAGCCATTAGAGGGAATGGCACTGGCCTGGAATATATGTGCCCCACTAGGCACTTTGTCCTCATTTTTTTCAATCCAGTTTTCCAACTAAGCACTGCTAAGAATGAAATAGACTTATTTAATAACCACATTCTGATTGTGGCTCCTGTGACTTTTGCCCCAGCAGGTGCGATGACGCCTTCTGCGGAATTCTTGTCTATATGTAGTGTACGTTTTTGTTTGGCTACACTTTTGAACTCAACAAAAATGTAAAGAGTATATAGAAAAATGACCATAATTTTAAAATGTATAGATTCTGTAGAATGGTGACCATAAATGGTCATTTTTCCATATAATCCATACATTTGTGTTAGGATACAACACTTTTGGAGTCCACTTTTAAACTGCCTATTGCCAAACTTATCCTATAAAGAACCATCTTATTAAAAGGTTCCAGTGTATCTCCTTATGAGGATCTACACATTTACATGCTTTCTGTACTGATCAACCACACGGGCTTCTCCATTAAACTGTTGTTTTTTTGTTTTTTTTTTGTTTTGTTTTTTTAAGAAATTATAATATAAAATGTGGAAGTTGGCTTAGAGAGTTGTTAAGCTAACACTACGTTGAAAGCTGGGCCCAAAATTTGTTGTTGTTTTTTTTGCTGGAACTATATATACTTGTATTTTCAGGCCACGAAATAAGCCGCAGTATTCTTTGCCAGTGTCAACTGTAAAAAAGACGTTTTGTCATTTTGCTGGAATGAGAGTTTCGAAGGAAGCAGTTGAAGAAGTGATGAAAGTGTAAGTTCTAAGCTCTAGGGTCATTGTAATCTCTTCAGTAGTTGATATAAATGTATAAAAAGGCAAAACCTATATCACTACAAATCATCGAAAAATTTCATCATGTATCTATAAACAGTTCAAACCCTACTTCGGGGCTGTGGAAAGACCATGCCCGACTTGTCCAGCTTGTCCCATTTCCCTGAGGACAAGTAAGAAATTTCCATTCCTTGTCCTGGGACAAGGACTTCATAGCTCTAGCTATGAAGAGTATTCAGATTATGAGATATTTATTTTTCTTATTTTTCAAAGATAACATATGCTATGGGTACTCATTAGAATCACCTCACAGAGTCACTTCTAATGAGTAACCATAACATATGTTTTCTTTGAGAATTAAGAAAAAATGTCAGTTTTTGAGCAAGCAAATCTTGGTTGGACAAATGGATTTTGACCATTTACACGTCCCTGGACAAGTAGTAAAATTTGATAATTTCACAACCCTGCCTACATCAAACAGAATTTCTCCTATAAACGGCTTATTAAACATTAAAAAAATGAATGGAATAAATGAAGTATTGAAGTAAGGTTGTGTTGAGGTTTACGGCCCATTCAACCCAGTGAGGCCATGTCGAGCATGGTCAGTTTACCGTCCTCTAAGCGGTTAACCAGTAGTGTGCACATTCTTTCACCAGAAACATACAGCTGCCCTTCTTGAATCAGTGGAAGGGAGAGAATGACCGTAGAAAATATTTCATGATTATTCTCCATGGAAGAATGTTGCAGACCCTGCAGGGGTCGAACATGCAACCTCCTGATCACCAGATGGATGCGCATCCAACTTAGCCACCGGGGCCAGCCTATTGAAGTAAGTGCATGTTGGTCTTGTCAGCAGTACAAAAATCACCTATAATAAATATAGGAAATGGATTCTTTTTAGTTTAAAAAGGGTGGATAAACCTGGTAGATTTTGCGACCACATTTTTCAAGGGAGACAATTTTTTACTGTTTTACTCGTACTTTTATTTTACTGAAAGCCTTTGAAATGGGTGAACTGTTAAAAGAAAGAACTTGTTCCCAAGGTGAAAAAACAATCAACTCTAAAAGGAAAGAACAGAGTTGATTCTTTCCTTTTACAGTTGACCCCTTTTTCAGAAGGGGCAAAATCAGTTTTAACAGGTTTGTTTCCCCTGTAAGTGTATCCATTCACCATAATCTTATAATAGCAACTTTCATTGTCTTGGATAAAAATATTTGAAAACAGAATCTTAGCAGAATAAAATACTACATAAATCCACATAAATCAGTATGTAATGATTACTGACACTGGTATTAACCCTAGTCCTGCTGACCCTAGATATACCATGTTTTTGCAAACAGTGTAGATCCAGATCAGGTGGCTTCTGAAGAAGCCACCTGATCAGAATCTGCACTGTTGGCCATTTGGTATGTGAATTTGTATCAACAATTTGGATCAAGTAATCTGATTGGCTGAACATTTAAAGTGGATGTGGCTTCTTAATTTATTCAGCATGGCAAGGGTAAACTACAAAGATTAGGGTCTTGATATTTGGACCATATTTAATCTAGTGGAATGCAGCTGAAAACTTTCATTAGGATTTTATCAAAATCTGTATTTATTGTTTACTGTTTGTCAGTGTCTCAATCATTAACTAGACAGTTTACAGTTTTGTCGTTTGGTCCTCAGTTGCATTTAAGGGATAGCAGCTGAAGCTCGTCTTTATTCAATCTGTACCATATCTGCAGATAAGGAATAATAATGGGAACAATTACAAAATGTAGTATTACTTTTGTTTTTGCACCAAAACATATTGTGGGCACTCACTGGAATTGACTTGGCAAGGTGATTCCTGTAGGTACCTAGTACAGGATAGGTTTTTGTGTAAAATTAACAAAAAATGATCTGCTGAAAACTCCCTTATCTATATCACTGGCCCTACATGTTAATGCATCTAAAACTGCTAGGTGAGTGACAAACAATGTAGACTCTGATCAGATCTGTCTACATTGTTTTCACAGACCTGTTTGTTCAACTACTTTGGGTAAATGTGGTATTCACTTTCTTGTTTCAGCTCTGAAATATACTGGGACAATGTAGCAGCAAGCCTTGAAGCTTTTGCCAAACATGCTGGAAGGAAAAGGATTGATATGAGTGACTTTGTACTGCTCTTTAAAAGGTAATAAAAGTGGAAGAGCCCCTGCCCAGAAAAAGTGTGCTTAGGTAAGCTGACCACGCTCAACATGACCTTAATAGGATGACTGGGCCATAAAACCTCAACACAAACAAACAAGTTGAAGAGCCAGTCTCCATAGTGCAGTCAGTAGCATGTCTGACAGCAGAGCTAGGGATCACAAGTTCAAAATCTAAGCTTGGCCACATACATTTTATGGAGACTGATCATGAAATAATTTCTACGGTCATTCTCCCACTTTTACTGATTTAAACAGGGCAGTTGTCAGTTACTGGAGAAAGTATGTGCACAAGTACTGGTTAACTACTCAGAAGACTAAGCCTGCCCAGGAAAGGTGTGAGAAGGATAACTGACATGCTTAATATAACCTTAACAGTGTTGACTTGGCCATAAAACTCCAACTCAAATTAAAAAAATTGAAGAGAGCTATGCTCTTTTCTTCAATTCCAACAGTATTGGTTTTATTTCTTGGTGGCAATGTGTTGTGCTTTGCTTGCAGTAAAAGTGGTATGCAGATAGATGTTATTAGCTCACCTGAGCTATGCTCAGAATGAGCTTTAGTGATACTTTTTGTCTGTCGTCCGTCCATACATACGCCATGTACATTGGTGTCTGGTTTATTTTGCAATTGCGGGGTTAAAAATTGTGTTGTGGGGTTGACAAATAGATAAAAATGGTAGTTGTGGGGTTAAAGAAGATCAAAGAAAGATCAAAGGAATAATCTCATAATGTACCTCTAATAAGAATGTCCGTTCATGTGTCCGTCCGTCCGTTAACACTTTCAAACGACAACTCCTCCAAAGCCATTGATGCCATTTGTCCCTAATTTGGTAAGAATGTTGCTTTGATGGGGGGATTAAAAAATAGCTAAAACTATGGTGATCTGGCTATTGGTTTGGTTGCCATGGCAACAGAAAGCTCCCATAGACTTATAATGGGAAAATGGTTAAATTGCATTTTCTCCATAACCTCTAAAGTGATGTGAACCATATTTTGCAGTTATGATCATCTGATGATTGTCTACTCATATTATTTGTTTGATGACCAGTGGCCATTTTGTTTGGTTGCCATGGCAACATTCAACTTCAAAAAAGGAATTTTTTAATGACAGCTCCTTCAAAACCACTGAAGCAGCATGACTCTTACTTGGTTGAAATGTTGTTTGGGTAAGGGCAATTCAAAATAGCTAAAATTATGGTGATCTGCCTCTTGGTTTGGTTGCCATGACAACAGAAAGTTTCCAAACACTTATAATGGGAAAAGGGTTAAATTGTATTTTCTCCATAACCATTGAAGTGATGTGAACCATATTGGCATTTATGATCATGTGATGATTGTCCACTCAGTTTATGTGTTTTATGACCAATGACCATTTTGTTTGGTTGCCATAGCAACATTAAATGTTAAAAAAAGTATTTTTTTAAATGACAACTCCTTCAAAACCACTGAAGCAGTATGATTCCAATTTGCTAAAATTGTTGCTTGGGAAAGGGGCAATTCAAAATAGCTAAAATTGTGGTGATCTGCTTGGTTTGGTTGCCATGGCAACAGAAAGCTCCCGTAGACTTATAATGGGAAAATGGTTAAATTGCATTTTCTCCATAACCAGTGAAGTGATGTGAACCATATTTGGCAGTTGTGATCATTTGATGATTGTCTACCCAGTTTTTTGTGTTTGATGACCAGACGCTATTTTGTTTGGTTGCCACGGCAACATTAAATTTAAGAGGAATTTTGTAAATGACAACTCCTCCAAAACCACTGAAGCAGTAGGTCTCTACTTTGGCACAAATGTTGCTTGGCTAAGGACAATTCCAAATAGCGAAAAGTTTGGCGGTCTGCCTCTTGGTTTGGTTGCCATGGCAATAGAAAGTTTTCGTAGATATATAATGGAAAAAATGGTTATTTCTCACTTTCTCCATAACCAGTGAAGTGATGTGAGCCATGTTTGGCAGTTATGATCATCTGATGATTGTCCACCCAGTTTATATGTTTTATGACTGGTGGCCATTTTGTTTGGTTGGCACAGCAACATTCAGTTTTGAAAAAGGTCTTTTTCAAATGACAACTTCGAAACCACTGAAGCAGTATGACTCTAATTTGGTACAAAAGTTGCTTGGGTAAGGGCAATTCAAAATAGCTAAAACTATGGTGTCTGCCTCTTGGTTTGGTTGCCATGGCATCAAAAAGCTCCATTGACTTATAATGGGAAAATGGTTAAATTGCATTTTTTATGCCCTGCCACAAAAAGTGGCAAGTGTTATTATATTATACCGTCCAAGATTTTGAGTGTTGGTCTATCTGGGCAAACATCCAAGGTTCAGGGGCTATGTTGGGGCTATTCTGGACATAATTTTGAGGCATTTTGAAGTTCATTCCGTTTAAAATGCATTAACTAGCCCCTAAACCAAAAATAATAATTTGAAGAGGAAGAATGTGTAAAAAACACATTCTTCTCCTTCAAAACCATTTAAATAATGATCCTGTCATTAGTTGCAGTGACAGAATTGAAAAAAATGTTGCATAACAAATGCATATCTGCAGTGGCTATTTCACTCAGGTGAGCGAGCTGTTGCCTGTGGGCCTCTTGTTGTTTTTGTGTGAGTGTGTGTTGTTCCTCACTCTATGTATTGGAAGAGTTGTATTTCAATATTTTGTATATCATGCTATATGGTTTAGATATTCTTAGAGAAAAATGGCTAAATTATTTGCAAACAGTGGAAACCCTTATATTAGATGCCGCAGAATGCGGCATCATTCTGCGACATCTGATCTTGGTCTACAATGTTTGCTAATTACCCTTTTGTGGGTTTTCAGACTTTAATGGACTGAACAATATTGGCTTGCGAAAAGTGGCTAAATTACTTGCAAACAGTGGAAATGATATCCTGATCAGAGGCTGCATTCTGCGGAGTCTGATCTGGGTCTGAACTGTTTGCCAATTACTTTTTTCGGGGTCTCCAGACCAAAATGGATTAATTTAATCGATTTCATCTATATTGTGTGATGGTGGGCAGGACTGCTCCTTAGCTTACAAACCTAAGTTTTTTTGTTTTTGTTTTTTTTGTTGCTGTTTTTCAGACAACGATTGATAAATGAAAAGGAAAGCATGTTTTCGCTGATAGAGAAGTACCTTCCAATGGAAGAGAGAGAGAAGTTGATACCAGTAGCGCGAGCTTACAATAGAATTGAGCCAAAGCTGTAATCACTTCTCTGCTGAATTATTTATAGGACTAAGAAGAAGTGACTTAAGGGGAATGAAAACACTTTCAGGGGAGACAGATCTGTCAAAACTGGTTTATCTCCCTCCTGAAAAGGGGTCTACTGTAAAAGGAAAGAATTCCTTATACAGTAGACCCCTTGAGAGGCTTGGTGTGCAGGAAAGCAAACAGGAATAGGTTCTAAACGGGATTTTGCTAAAAGGAAGTTCCAAGAGTTGTTTTCCTTGTAAAAGGTGGCGGAAAATCTAGATTGAAGCAAACTGAAATATTCTGTAAACATTTTAATGCGAATGCAGTCCTTTTCCATTTCTCACATAATTTTGAAATTAAAGTTATATGTTTTTTGGGGTTTTTTTTATTATTTATTTAATAGTTGCCATTGTTTAAACTCAGTGGTGTGCTTGAGTTTTAAATTATTTATGTCTATTTTAATGTGATTTTTTAAATAATTTAATTGGCTTTAAGCTTTCATTTCATTTTTTTTTTTTTTTTTTTTTTTTGGCGCTGCCTCTATGTGACTCTGTTGCCTGGTAGCATTAAAAATCTGATCAGTCAGTCAGTCATTTATTTATTTATTTATTTATTTTTATTTATTTATTCATTTTTTTTTTTTTTTTTTGTAAGCTTTTTTTTGTAAGCTTGCCTTCCCTGGCTTATCCTCAAGATTTTTTTTTTTTTTTTTTTTTTTTTAAAAAAAGGGTTACATTGTTAAGTGACAAATACTTCTGTCACATGACTGAAAATCTGATATGGTCAAAGAAAATTACATTGCAACTATGATATGGTTAAAGAAAATTCCATTGTAACTTTGAAATGGTTAAAGAAAATTCCATAGTAACTATGGCGTGGAAATATTTGCTTGCTTTCTCATTTGGATCTTCTCTTTAAAGTGCATGGAAGCAAATTCTTTCCCCATTTTTGACAGGTTTCAAATAATCTCCTGTCTGCAAAAGTTGTCTAGCTTTGCAGAATGGTGGCATAATAATCATAGCTCCAGATAAGGCACTTTTTTCAGCTGAAAGTATTGACAATTTTCTTATTTCTTGACGAAAACATATGTTGCGGGTACTCACTAGAAGCGCCTCACTGAGGTGCTTCTTATGAGTACCACAGTACTCACTAGAAGTGCCTAGCTGAGGCACTTCTTAGGAGTGCAACAACATCTGTTCTCATTGAGAAATTAGAGAACTAGTATGTGGATACCCCATCTTATCTGTGGCTATGGTTGATGGCAGGATTTCTGTGGACAAATCAGATTGAGGATATGGGGCTCTTTAAAAAAAATAGCCATCAGAAGAAATGGCAAATCCCCCAACAAAACCCCCATTTCTAAATTTAGTGTATTTCAGTCGATATCATGGAAATATTGAAACAGACAAAGTATAAAGCTGCAAAGATAGTATGAAATGAGACCAAAATAATAAGTGAAAACAATATCATCATTGTGCTTGAAGCCTTATCACAAGAGTACAGCTCTGGGGTCCCCTGGGAGGACCTCTATGCCGATTACCTTGTTATCATCACTGAATCGCTTGAGGAATGTGTCAGGAGGCTCTTGACTTGGAAAGAAGCAATGGAGAAGAAAGGACTGAGAGTAAATGCAGGAAAGACAAAGATCATGATCTGGGGTACGGGACTGGACCTCCTGCAGAGTTCAGGCGAGTTTCCATGCACTGTCTGTTGCACTGGAGTGGGCAGCAACAGCATCTTCTGCAATGGCTGCAAGCACTGGGTGCACAAGAAATGCAGTGGGCTCAAGCGCTTGAAATAGGACCCTGACTATTGATGTACACGGTGCCAGGGAACTGCACACCCCTTGGAAGGAAGTTCGGGTTGGACCTGACAAGCTTGAGGTGGTAGCTTCCTTTTGCTACCTAGGAGACATGCTCTCAACAGCAGGTGGCTGTGAACTTTCAACCACAACACGTGTGAAAACAGCCTGGAAGAAGTTCAAGGATCTGCTACCAGTCCTCTCTTCACGCCACCTCTTTCAAAACACGTGGCCATGTGTACAGCTCTTGTGTGCGGAGCGCAATGCTCTATGCCAGCGAGACTTGGCCATTGACAAAGCCGAACTCCCAGCGTCTGCAGCGAAATGACAGGGCAATGATCAGACAGATCTGCAATGTCAGGCCGTAAGACACTGCCACCACCAGGTCCAATGAGCTACTTGTGCGGCTTGGCATTGAGGATCTGGACCTCATTCTGAAGGAGAGAAGACTTCGACGGTATGGACATGTAGAACGCTCCAGTGGTGCAATCAAGACAGCCTTTGACATACAGGTTGATGGAAAGCGTGGGCCTGGGAGGCCCAAAATGACATGGAAGCAGCTGACAGAGAGGGATTGCAGAGAGTTGAAGCTCTCGGCTATCAACCCTCATGATAGACGTACCTGGAGATCTGGTGTGAGATATGCCATGCGTGCAGCAAGCCAGCTATCTGGAAGGGGGGCCACTGATGTGGATGTTGCCCCTGTACCTGCACGTTAATCAAAAATCTGATTATGATATGATATGAATAATAGGTGCACTGTTAATGATTTTATTTTTGTGTATTCTTTTATTTTTTATTTTTTTTTTTTATTTTTTGTTAAAAATCGTCTTATAGTTACTTCTGATTTGATAATTTGTACAGGATACACAAAATTTGCAAATACTTCGAATTTGTGAGTGTACATATTCAGAAATAATAGCAAAAATAAATGCCTTGTAAAGGTAAAGGAACTTGCATAATGTTTATAGGAGTAGAAAATCAACAAAGTAAAAGTTGTCCTTCTTATGTGCTACACACCTTCATGACCTGATATATGTCTCTACAATATTTATAAAGATATCTCAAACAGTATGGGAGTTATGGCCTGCACAAGTTTTTGGCTTCAGGGGAGATAAGTACATAATGGAGAGAGTGAGAGTACTCTGGAACACGACATGCCTACTGGTCCTTATCTATGCCTCTACCAAATATTATAAAAATATTTCAAACCACATACTCAAGTAGGGGAGGTTACTAGAAAACAACCACAAGAGAGATAACTACAAAACCAAGAAAGTGAGAGTTGTCTTTCTTGCTTGGGGCACGCCTACTGGTCTTCCTCTTCATTCCTAGCAAACATCAAAATATATCTAAGGGTATTAAAGTTATGGAATGCACAAGATTTTGGCTTCAGGGGTGATAACTACATAACAAAGAAATAAGATGTCTCTCTTGCATGTGACACGCCTAATGGTCCTCTTCTTCATCCCTACCAAATATTATCTTATTATCTCAAACAGTATGTACAAAATTTTAGCTTCAGGGGAGATAACTACATAACCTATAAAGTGAGTGTTGTCTCTCTTACATGGGACACACCTACTGGTCCTCCTCTTCTTTTCTAGCAAACACTATCAAAACATGTCTAAGGGTATCAAAGTTATGGCGTGCACAAGATTTTGGCTTCAGGGGAGATAACAACATAACAAAGTGAGATTTGTCTCTCCTGCACACAATACGCCAACTGGTCCTCAACTTCATTTCTACCAAATATTATCAAAGTATGTCTAAGGGTATCAAAGTTATGGAGTGCACAAGGCTGCATCTAAAAGATTTCTGTTTCAGGGGAGATAACAACATAATGAAGAAAGAGTTGTCTCTCTTGCATGCAACACACCTACTGGTCCACCTCTTCACCCCTACCAAATATTATCATATAACCTCAAACAGTATGGGAGTTATTGCCTGCACAAGATTTTGGCTTCAGGGGAGATAACAACATAACAAAGAAAGTGAGTTGTCTCTCTTGCACATGACATGCCTACTGATCCTCCTCTTCGTTTCTACCAAATATTACCAAAATATGTCTAAGGGTATCAAAGTTATGGAGCACACAAGGATGAGCCTACAATTTTTGCTTCAGGGGAGATAACTACATAATGAATAAAGTGAGAGTTGTCTCTCTTGCACGCAACACGCCTATTGGTCCTCCTCTTCATCCCCACTAAATATTATCAAATAATCTAAAACGGTATGGGAGTCATAGCCTGCACAAGATTTCGGCTTCAAGGGATATAACTACATAAAGTTTGTGAGAGTTGTCTCTCTTGCACGCGACATGCCTACTGGTCCTCCTCTACATTCCTACCAAATATTATCAAAATATGTCTAAGGTATCAAAGTTATGGAGCGCACAAGGATGTGTCTACGGACGGACAGACGCCATGCTGATTGCTATATATCCCCGACTCATTCGGTCGGGATAATAAAACCATCTGATAACTTATGATCAACACAGACCCAGGTCAGCCTACACACTTCTGCACTACCTTACCAGGTCCTAAACTGATAGTTAACATATGAACTTGGATTCTGTTACAAGTTCACCATGTAGATCCTGAGAAGAGTGTACAGATAGGATGATAATGATTTGGGCCCATTTGTTCAAAGCATCGTTAGCTTAACAAGCTCGTTAAGGGTCATTTCGTTAATTGTTTTAGCAGATTCAATATACAATATTCTGATAATTTTTGCTGAAAAAGAGTAGCTATATGCCCCCCCGCCCCCCCGCCCCCAACACACACACACACACACACATTGAACAAGGCAGAGACATAAAAAAATTGGCAGTAATATATTCTCAGTACACATTGCAAGTATGAAGTAGGGCAATACAACATCAATTTTCATTAAAGTCATAGCTCCAGGTAAGTAGAAATCTGAAATGACTGCTTGTTTATCCCATTCTTCGCATTGAAAATAACCTGATAATTAAATAATTGACATGTTTATTTCCGGTTCAGTGATTAATTTAATAACAACAGAACTGATTTCTATTCACTCACACATCAAGAAGAACAGTGCAATGTAGAAAACAGTTGAAAATCAACATGTATCACTCGCAAATCACTGTAGTCCCCACATACATAAGACACATAGGGTTTGGTCAGATATAACGAATTTTTTTTTTTTTTTTTTCTGAAATCAAAAATCTGCCAAAATATAAAATCGCCAAAAGGTCCACTCATAAAAAAACGCCAAAATTTGCTGCCGCCTAATTTAAGTGTTTTACTGTATCAACCCTTCCTTGCCTCGATACTACAAATATTGTTGAAAGAGCTGTAAACAGCCAAATCACATACATGTACTCCTCTTTGACAAGTCCTCTGCTACTTGTAAGTCGGAAATGGGCTGGCAAACTGGCAGTGTTGATTTACATTAATTACAAAATGAGCCAATTCTCAGATTTTTGAAAATATACAATAGTCACTATTGAGGTCTTATCCGCTGAAATTGGCCCTTGCAGAATAATTAGAGACTTTTTGTTTGTGTTTATCGCTTTTAATGGTCGTTCTTTTTAGAATCAATAAAAATAGAATTGTTTTTACTATTTTATTTATTAACCCTTAAAGCGCCAATCACAACTATTGTCGTCTGCTTTGTCTTCTGCTGGTTACTTTAAAAGTCACTTCTGCAAACAGTGTGGACCCAGATCAGACTGCTCCTTTAGGAGCAGTCGGATCTGGGTCCACACTGTTTGCCTGTATGCAAAAATAGGTTTGAAAAGTTTGCAAGAATATTCAGCAGACGACATAAACAGATGACATTGTCAGATGCAGGTTTTCTTGGCGCTTTAAGGGTTAAGTGTGTGTTGCATCGTCATTTATATGTTCTTTAAAATGTCGGATAACTCGTATTAAATATCACTATGTATCCTTGAATGCAGGTATATCCTGATGATACAAATGTGTAATCCCTCTTTGTTCTGAAAATGAGGGAAGCACTGACAAACTTTATGCGCATATACAAAGCAAGCATATATAATGGTTTATAATTAAAGCAATTTTTGAAACTCTTCTTAAATATACACTGTATATATACTTTTTCTTTAATATTGTTTCATCATTTTCTTTAAGTTGAAGATCTTGAAAAATCATTATGAAGTCACAAACCCATATATGCTTGCTTCATGCATGTATAGGCATATAAATCTCTTCCTCCACTTTAAAAGTATTTCAAAATAAAAGAGTGAGTCCTTGCATTTGTACCATCTAAATATATACAGAGAAATACATGGTGCATACAGTAAATGACCTTAAAGTTTGTACACAAAGCTTTCTGACAAAATGACATGAAAAGGGCCCTTATTTAATTTGTGGACAACACAGGCCCTACTTAGCCTGCGCCTGTTGTCCGCTTACAGAATCCACTTGTTGATGAACAGCAAATGCCCAGATTAGACTGCACAGATCATGTGGGCATGCTGATCTGGACCTACGTTGTCTGCAAATTGTCTAAGGGCCCATTTCGTGTGTTGTGCGTCATATGCAAACAGAGCTAACCCAGATCAGACTGCTCTTTCAGGGTCTACACTGTTTGCCATTCCATTGTATTTTAAGAAACAACTGCATAAAAAAAAAAGACCAAAAAAGGACCAGGAATGAAGTGTTAGAAATGTTAGGGCATTTACCGTATGTTGTATCTTTTGCATAATGAACTTTAACCCTTGTCATGCTGAACCCGGATATACCCTGTCTTTGCAAACAGTGTAGATCCGGATCAGTTGGCTTCTGAAGAAGCCAACTGATCTGGATCTGCACTGTTTGCCATTCAGTATGTAAATTTATATCAACAATCTGGATCAAGTAATTCTATTGGCTGAAAATTAGAAGTGGGTGTAGCATCTTAATTTATTCAGCAGGACAAGGGTTAAGTAGAAAATTATTTTATAAACATTGTTCTGCTTGTAACACAAGTGCCATTTTTGTCATTAAATTTGTATGTTATTTTGTCCTTGTTTTATGCTAAAACTCTAAATTGTGTAGATGAAACGGAAATATTCCCTAACTTCATATGGGCAATTTCTGACAGAAAATGGGCTCTGTTGCAAGAATCCAGTGTCTCAATTTCGGTAGCCACACAGTATGACAGAGGCCTTTCTCTTTCATCACCTGATAAGGCAGAGTGAGAGTACAGAATTGATCCTCTTCTGTGTCTGGGCGCAAGTGTGTAATTTTCTATAGTCTATAAATTTTGTTTGGCAACATTTTGTGGATCTATTTTTAATGATTAGGTATAATTTTCAGCAGTTGATAGTATTAACAGAGTTGCCTCCCTTGAAATAATATTCATTACCCTGGAAGGAACTGATGAACTTACAGGTGAGGCAATTCTGACAAAATGCTTTTGCTTCCCTTTTGAACGTAGAACCATGTACAAGGTCCAAGGATACATCCAGGCTGCACAATCTCAGGAGTCTCACTATTTGACAGCGTGGTTCCGAAATTTTGAAAATATCACATGTATGTACTAGGGGCCAAGTCCTG
The DNA here is from genome assembly GCA_964016985.1 of Anodontia alba. Taxonomy (NCBI): domain Eukaryota; kingdom Metazoa; phylum Mollusca; class Bivalvia; order Lucinida; family Lucinidae; genus Anodontia; species Anodontia alba. The sequence continues at coordinate 42,882,786 of OZ024827.1, forward strand.
CAGGCTTTATTCATTACTATAATTTTGCGATTTGTGTGTGCTATGCATGCATAAATATGAAATACCAAATAAATTAATTTTCTGACAGGATTTCTTTTCAGAGATTTTTATTATTTTATTTATCTATTTGTTTTGTGTATATTCCCCCTTTGTAAGTTTAACTGTATGAAAATAAATGAGTCCACTGTTTCACCCCAGAATCAGCATTTTTGAGAAGCTTTACTTGGTATTAAAGTCAAGTATTTTGAGGAGCTTTAGCTCTAGATAAGAAGGGGTATCAGGTAAATATTTTTCATATTTTCCATAAGACCATACATTGTGGGTAACTATAACATGTTTTCATAGAAAAATAAGAAAAATATCGGCTGAAAAAAAGTGCCTTACCTAGAGCTATGGCTGGCATGATATTGATAAGTAGAATATGTATCTGGATACCTCTCTAACCAGAGCTATGATTCTCAATTTACCGTTCCACTATTACCTCTTTATAACATGGTTCGTTATCACACGGTTTTGTATATAACACGGTTCAAAGATGGATCCCAAAAATGTATAGATTATATTGAAAAATAACCATTTATGGTCTTTTTTCAATATAATCTATACATTTTTGTTTAGATATAACACGGTTGTTTAACTAACACGGTTTATATTATGACCCCAACAATAGTGTTATAAAGAGGTTCTGATGTATTATGCAATGACTTCTATCAGTAAGATACATAACCCCTAAAAGTTGTTGGTTTTTTTTTTTTTTTTTTTTTTTTTTTTTAATTTAATACAGTTATAAAGTCACATATCAGCCATTGATTTCAAAGTGAGGCTGTAGAAAATAACTTGTTTAGGTTATGTCTCAAATTATTAAGGTCAAGGTTAAATTAATAAACCATTCAAAAGTAACTGTTATAAGTTATAAAATAGCATTTTCCCTGATCTTCAAGAGCCTTGCTTACATATTTCTAGACTATGTACAAGGTTTTATTGCTTAGTCATAAAGTTATGTAAGAGATCTATCAACTAAAATTACCTACCTGTCCATAAAAATTACAATAACTCCAGATTGATTGTGTTAAAGTTTAACGACACATCCATCCTTGTGGGTCATTTTGTGTCTTCTCCCAGAGAAAGGGAGAAAAGAGATAGAAGAATTAGTAGAGGAGATGAAAGAGAGGCATAGGGAAGAAAGGGAAATGAAAGAAAGTGAAGGAACAGAAGAAATAACAATATTCACCTTCTACCCTTACCTGCTGCAAAGATAGCAGGCCTTGCCCAAATATAAGCCAATATCAGTTGGGCATCCCGGAGACAAAAGCTACAGGACACCTTTGCCTCACCCAACCACCTCCGATAACTCCAGAATTTGAGGGTAAAAAATGACAATATAACTTAAACAAGTTAAAAAATGCTTAAGTGCCAAAATAATTTAACTGTATGAAGTTAAAAAAATTTTAACTTATAGAAGTTATGCTCCTGACTGTCTATGTTTGTTTGTGTTGAGGTTTTACGGCCCAGTCAACCCAATGGGGTCATGTCGAGTGCTGTCAGTTGTTGTGTTGAGGTTTTACGGCCCAGTTAACCCAATGGGGTCATGTCGAGCGCGGACAGTTTACCTAACCACACGTTTACTGGGCAGGCTTAGTCCTCTAAGCGGTTAACCAGTATTGTGCACATTCTTTCACCAGAAACTGACAACTGCCCTTCTTGAATCAGCGGAAGGGAGAGAATGACCGTAGAAAATATTTCATGATCAATCTCCACCAAAGAATGACCCGTGACCTCCTGGTCTCCAGTCAGACGGCGCATCCAACTGAGCCACCGAGGCCCGCTGTCAGTTTATCTAACCACACATTTACTGGGCAGGCTTAGTCCTCTAAGCGGTTAACCAGTATTGTGCACATTCTTTTTAACTTCATAATACATTAACCTATAGATAATGTGCTATTCTATTCTGTTTTCACACCTTCCACAGAAAAAACGACCTTTCAGTCGTTAATTAAAGTCTTAAACCAGAAGGTCCCTTAGGCAGTTACCTGTGTGACGTAACTCTTCCCGCTCAACTGACCACGTGTCAGTTTCTTTTCTGTGGACAAAGAAATTCAACAAGGATTATTTACCTGTGATAGAAATTTGGATTATTTCTTTCCTCACGGATAAATTTATGTATCCTTGTGTTTCTTTTGTTTATTTATCACTCCTTTCACTTTCTGTGTTATTATTTAAAATTTTCAATTTTCGATTTCATGTATTTTTGACTGGTCTTTTTCCACATGCGTTTTCGCGACTCTCGCCATTCGGCACAACGCTCGTGCGTGATCGGTTCGATAGTCGTGTTTATATATGCAGAATATTTTTGTTCTTTTCATTCCAGGTTATTCAGCAATTACGATATGTTTTTCCTGGACTTTTGTTTGCAGAGATCTTCAGTTGGCTAAAGATTCTCATGGTGGAGAAGCTGATTGTAAAGAACTTGTCAACCCTTGATGGGTTATAAGACAATTCTTTACTGATGGGAGCCCCACCCCATATGGCTATACTGCCGGGGTAAGACCCATCAAGGTGGCATCTTTGGGTACTTAGTATCCGATAAAGTCTAAGTCCACCAGTCACCAGTCATCCAGTCACCAGTCATCCAGTCACCAGTCAACCAGGCACCAGTCAATCAGCTTTACCAGTCACCAGTCAATCAGGTGCCAGTCAACCAGGCACCAGTCACCAGTCATCCAGGTGCCAGTCAACCAGGCACCAGTCACCAGTCACCCAGTCACCAGTCACCCAGTCACCAGTCACCGATCAACCAGGCACCAGTCAACTAGTCTCCAGTCAATAATTTAATTATTTTCTGGAAAGACTTAGTTTCTGACATATTTCACCGGACAAAATAGTCACGTATACTAACTTCCGGTCATTATGTCTAATTATTAAAAAAAAAAAAAAATTTTTTTTTTCACTGGGCAAAGTATCAGTAATATTTCTGATACTTATACCCGGTCATATTATTATATTATTTCTGATTTTTCACCAGGCAAACTTTTACAGAAAGTGTCTGGTCAATTTTTGCCTAATGATTAATTATCTTCGGGAAAAAGTTTTGAATACTTGTGCACGCTCAGTTTTCATATATAATCTCCCTTTTTCATCGGACTAGAGTTACGAATACTACTATCCGATCAATTTGTCAAATTACTTGTAACTTTACTGGGCAACAGTTACGAATACTAGTGTCCGGTCATTGTGTCGGGTAACTAGTGTCAAAATAATGATCACTAATTCCCGAACAATCTATTATCGTTCATAGAGCTCCATTCACATTTAAGTCAATGGATATAGGTTATTAAGTGAAATACATAATAACTTTTTATACAAAAAATTCTGTACAGTCTTTCCCAAATCAGACTAGAATCTTTAATATTCCATTGACTTATTATAGGTGTGTAATTCCATTAATATTTTAAATTAACTTATGTTTTATCTCTTTTATCCGCTAGAAAGAGTTAAACTTCCGACTATAACAAAATTCTTACCGGGCAGCAGTTCGTAGACTAGTGCCAGGTCATTCAAATGATGTTTTATCTCTTTAATTTGCTAGAAAGCGGTTAATTTCCGGCTCTAACGAAAATTTCATCGGGAGGCACTTCGTAGAGTAGTGCCAGGTCATTCTAACGAAATTCCACCAGGCAGTAGTTTCGTAGACTTTGTGTCGGATTACTAGTGTGCGAGTAGTAGTCACTAGTACTCGCTCAACATATATTTATTTAATAACCACTATAGACATGTATAGTCTTGGATTATAGGTTATTGAATGACAGCGATGGGTTCTAATACCTAGTAGCCATTTATATTGTTGAATTCTGTCCAGTCACTTTTGAACTTGACTTAAATTCTATATATATATTTATTATTGAAAATGAATTAAGAATTATCGGTTACGATCAAATTCGCAATTCATTCACTAAGTGTAGAAGATACTTCCAGCTATAATTATATCTCTTTTATTCGCTACAAAGAGATTAACTTCTTACATATTCACCTTATTCGGCTCAAGGGCAAAGGTGAACTATAAAACTATCGTTATTTATAAGAAGAAAAATATACACGAAATATAAAAAATTTTCTTCTTTCCTCACCTGTTTTTTCTTCTACATGCTCCGATATGTAATCAGCATGTAATCTAAGGAGTAAATTGACAAGAAAGTAGCAATCGATCTTTTCTACTTTCTATTAATTTTTCATTCTTAAGGTATCGGAAATTTACCCCAACCAGATAAATAAATTAACAGTTTATTTATTTATTCGCTACCTCTCTAGATTACTAGGATTTAAAATTCAAGTTGAGGTACATATTTTCCTTTTGCCTTTTCTACATGGAAAATAGTTGATCCGATAAGCTATTATTCTATTTTATACTATCTTTTGATTGATTATATAAGAGTCTAGGTCAGTCGTGCTCTGTCTAAACTCTGCTATTAAATAATAAATAAGAAAAAAATCTTATATTTAGGCATAGATATAATTTGATACGTTCTTTACTTTGCCTGTTTTATTTTTTCTTCTGGGTCATTTAAGACTACGATAGCAATATACCAGATATGTTTGCCTCAGTAAGAATCTATTACTCTGAAGATTCTTCATATTGGAATAATAATTTTATTATGATTATAATTCTAGACCCAATTAATCCTCGTATAATATAGGTCTACTTTATCTTATTGAGGAATAGTTTTGCTTCGACTAGCTCTATACCTCTAATATTTTATTTATAACTAGAGTCCATGTCAATCAAAATTTTCTTGCACTTTGGTATTGACAATGGATACATATTTAGTAAAGGCATTAATTATTCAGTACGTGACAGATTATTATTGCCTAAATTAGATATTATATACAATACTTTCCTTTTGATATTTTGTTTTATTGACTTTGTAACTATTTAGAAACTGCCAAAGTCAATCATTTCCTTCCTCTAAACTTACCGAAGCTCTAGATTATGTTGATATATATTTTTGATATATGCTTAGAGGTTAATTCACGAGAGTTTACCTCATAATAGCAGATATTATTATAATTATATTAATCAATCTATAGTCTAGGCTTAGACAAAAGGGAAAACATCCTTAATTACGAGCCGGTAAAGAATTAAGACACTCTTAATTATCTCTTTACCCCTCCTTTATGTTTACATTCGTTAAAGGGATCATAGTAATTCTCGCTAAGAGTTCAAGTTCAGTTTGCGAATAATGCAAAGATTAATATCTTGATTTCCAGTCCGCATCAAAAATGGTCTATATATATAGATAAATATCTTTTCCGAAACTGGATATTTATTTATTTTTCCACACAATAAGTCATTTCAAGATGTCGATGATTTTGAAATGCACTGCTTCAATTTATAATATAAAATATGTTTATATTAACTTCACAACTTAGTAAGTGCTGCACCTACGTTCCTGGTCAGATCTTACTTTTGTGATACGTTTTTGAACATACTGAAAGTTTTCTCCGATTATACATTCGGTAAATAAACTTTCGAGTAGTATTTATGCTTTTAAACATTCAGATTATTTGATAATTGTTGGAGATAATATATTATTCCGATATTTATATATCTATCTTCATTATTTATCTTTCTCATCTTACTTTTAAATTAGATTGACCTTCTCGCTACGTTCCAGGTTTAAATCTAGCTAACATTGTGGAACAGTCACTTTTTATTTCCTAAACAATATTTTAACATTTTTCTCAGTATTCAGAGCATAACGACTTCATGAATACTTGGAAATAATTCAATTCTACGCTTGTTAAACTAAGCCTAAAACAAGCCCTAGTTTTTTAGAATGGATATTATCCTTCGATTCAGTTCATGGAGATACATCCTTTTAGATCCCATTATCTCTATTTCAATCATTCAAAATTCTAATGACTAAGTACTCCTTTTCTACGTACGAATACAGAATATCGAGTCACTATTGCTGCATATTGGTTAAAGATTAAACAAATTTTATCTAAAACCTATATGACGTTAAATTAATTATTATCTCTTTCATATACATGTTTTTACCCTTCCGTCAGGGTTCGCGGTAATAATATTATTACTCTCTATGGTTTACACATAGATCTCGAGAGTATATATATGTATTTTCTTCCTGAACTCATTTGCGAGTACGTAATTTGATATTTCAGGAATTACCAATTATGCAGACATAGATTTTATTCTATTAATATTCAATTCTAAAAATTTGATTGAATGTTTATCTATAAAATTTCCGGGCAGTAATTTTATAGAGAGTTATATGTTTAATAATTCCTTGCTTAAATAATAGTTAAGCTTAACCTATTATTTATAGCGGGAATTTTGTTCAGTAGTATAATTTTTATTTAGTGTTAATATATTTCTTACTATTCTTAAATATGCGTATAGAATAGTAATACTATCTCTTAACTTTTAAATTAAGTGTTTTTTTTTTTTTGTTTTTTTTGAGATTATTAATCAGTATTATTGTATAATCTTTCTTCAGAGATTATCACACTATTACTTTTTCTCTGAGTCCTTCTCTTTTTATGAACATTTTGACTCGTATCAAAGTGGATTTTTTAACATTTCTTGATTTCCATGATTATTTACTCAGGAGTACTTTTCATGGCAATCTTCTGGTATAGAAAGATTCTATCCAGCTTATTTATTATTGCTTAATCTTATCAATACGGTAAGATTTAGCCAAACTATGACCGTCATACAGTTTGCTGCGATCAACCTTATTCTTATCTCTCTTATTCTCTGTCACCGCGCTCGACATGACCCCATTGGGTTGACTGGGCCGTAAAACCTCAACACAAACAAACTTATTCTCTGTCAAACTCTTAAGTTATGATGTTGACAGTTTATTCTTTATTTTTTTGTCAGAACATCAAACGCTTTTATATGTCTATGACAAAACTAATTATCAATGGTTTAGGTTGTTTTTTTCTTCCCAGCAGTTATATGCAAACTCTGTATTATTTTATTGCTTGACTAAAAATTCGTTATACAATTAGTCTAGCAATAGTTTTAACCATTATGTTTGTCTATACCTTTTTTTCTTCTGATGGATAACTTAGTTATAGTTAAGTTAACTCCATCTATTTTTTATTATCTCCCCTTCTTTAATTTGATCAAGGGAAATAATTACACATTATGGTTATTTTAAGTCTGTGTCTGTTCATCGGAAACTGCCCTGTCGCTCCAATTAACAGAATCTAATTAGTTTATAATTCTAATAGCTTAGACTATTACAATTACATAGCTTCACATATCTAGAATTTTATCCAAAATATCTACATATGTCAGTTATCTATAGGAAACTCCACGGAGTAGACTTTTCCTTATTTATTCAAGATCCTACATAGACTACTTACAGTGTATGGTCTTGGCTTTTTGTTTTACAAATTTTGTTTTGAAAATATTTCTATATTCCTAGCTTACTTTGCGATGGAATATTTATGTTATGTCTCAATGACTCCCTTTTCTTTTTGAAGCCAATTGTTGTTTCCCAAAAAGAAAAAAAGAGGGGGGGTGGGGGGGGCCAATGTTAGGTCTCTGAGACTTAAGAACTGGCTTCCTCTAGAGTCTACTAATATATATAAGGTTGTTAGATCATAACACCTTAAAGATATGCTATTTTGTGAATCTAGATCATTCTTTCTATTAAATATAGAATTAGAATTATCTGATTCCTTTGAGTTTCCTGAGTCTTAACCAGAAGTGGTGAGATATTATTGGTGTTAGAATTAGGAGAGCACCTCCCTCCTATTCTGCAAATTCTAGCACATTATCTATAGGTTAATGTATTATGAAGTTAAAATGAAGTTTTTTTTAAAAGTAAAACATATTTTAACGAGTAATACTTAACCTATAGATAATCAATTATCTCCCTCCGCCCACCCTCGCTTATCTCTCCTAATTGTGTCTATTGTTTTACATATAAAAGAAACTGACACGTGGTCAATTGAGCGGGAAGAGTTACATCACACAGGTAACTGCCTAAGGGACCTTCTGGTTTAAGACTTTAATTAACGACTGAAAGGTCGTTTTTTCTGTGGAAGGTGTGAAAACAGAATAGAATAGCACATTATCTATAGGTTAAGTATTACTCGTTAAAATATGTTTTACTTTTAAAAAAAACTTCATTTCACCAGAAACTGACAACTGCCCTTCTTGAATCAACAGAAAGGGGAGAATGACCATAGAAAATATTTCATGATCAATCTCCACGAAAGAATATTGCCGACCGTGGCGGGGGTTGACCCCGGGACCTCCAGGTCTCCAGTCGGATGGCGCATCCAGCTGAGCCACAGAGGCCGTCTATATTTGTAAAGATTTTAGAAGATACCACAGCTCTTGATAAGATGCTTTTTTCAATCCAAAAGTATTGATATTTTTCTTATTTCTCCATGGAAACATATGTTGTGGGTACTCATTAATGAGGCACTTCTAAACAGTACCTACAACATATGTTTTCATGGAGAAATGAGAAAAATATTTACCTGATACCCACTCTTATCTAGACCTATGGATACTGAATGTTTTTATTCAAATCTGCAAATACAAAATTAACAAAACTGACTACTAAATTAACCACTGTGCACGGAACATGCTAGCTTATCTGTGACTATCCGAAATGTAAGGTTGGGGAATAATGCTTCTTAAATGTAAGATCTTGACAAATCGTGCCATTTGATGCAGAGTTGATCAAAATCTGATGAAAAATAAAGTTACCAAGGTTTGAAGCTAAAACTAGAAAAAGTGTCCATAGGACACAGATGCCCCCCACCAAAATGTCATTAATTCAAAAACCAAACAAGCAATTGTCTTCCTTTTTCATGACACATCGTCTTAATGTCATGCATGCACTTGTAAAGTTTCATAAATATATTCCATACTGTTTAGGAGTTATGGCCCAGACATGAATTGGGACGGACGTACGTATGTACGAGACAGGGGTAACACTTAATGCCCTTCCGATATTCTTCGAATAGGCGGGGGCATAAAAATTGCTTTTATGGGTGCTGCTGTATTGAATAGTTAATGAGGCTTTATGACATCATCAAGCCAAATAATCAAATATGCAAAGCCAAAATAAGGCCAAATAAAAATTATGTGTGTTTAGGGTGACCCAACCCAACCTAATTTTCCTGGTGAAACCTATCTTTTTTTTTCATGTTTCTCAAAAAAAAAAAAAAAAAAAAAAATTAGGTGGTACTGGGATAAACTATTTATGCTAAATATTCGGACAAGAAGGTCTGAGCAAACAGTGGACCCAGATCAAAATGCTCCCAAGGGAGCAGTTTGATCAGGGTCTACACTGTTTGCCATTCTGTGTGTATTTTTAAACACATCTAAGGACAGTTGAACAGATTTGGTAAAATTCTATGTGCAAAGTCTATGGTATAATTCTAAATAAAAAATGTAAAAAAAAAAAAAAAAAAAGAAAAGCACTACCTACCCCACCAATTTTTTTTCCAACGTTATCCTAAACACACATATTTTTTTATTTGGCCTAAGTATTATTTGCAACACTACTGAGCTTCTATATTTGAGTACCATATATAGTTTTCACTAAGCATTTATTGATTACACTCATAACCACACTACAGTATAACCTCAGTGACTCGAACATGGATGGCTCTTTTACCGTGGATGATTTGAACTCTTTTTTCAGTCCATACAAAATTCTTCCAATAGCTCAAGAAAACAAATATTTAGGGATTTTTTTCTTATTTTATCATGGAATTGTATGTTGTGTGTACTCATTAGAATCACCTCATTGAGATTATTCTAATGAGTACACTCAGCATACAATCATTGTGTAGAAAATCTAAAAGATTTCCCTAAATTATCCCTATCTGCTTCCTGAACTGGTGCCATGATTAACCCTCAATGGCTCGAACTACCCATGTCTCGAACAAATTTCCATGGTCCCAAAGATGTTCGAGCCATTGAGGTTCAACTGTACTTTCTATAAGGAAGATTTTATTCAATATTGTATGACCTGATAAGAATCTCATTAAATATTCAAAATGGCAGCACCCATAATTACGGTTTTAAAATCTTTAAGCATATATAAACTTCCTTAGTTTTTATCAAATTTTGGTCATAATTGCACCAAAACACAAGAACTTTCCTTTGTATACATTGTTTACAAACCTTGCTTTTCCCTTTAAATGTAGACTGCCATGTTAATGGTAGCTGGTGAGCTTACAAAGGCTACATCAGTCAGGTAGTGACAAGGTGAGCTTTTGTGATCACATTTTGTCTGTCGTCTGTCCGTAAACAACTTCTTCAAACGACATCTCCTAAACCACTGATTGGATTTTGACCAAACTTAATAGGAATGATCCTTGGTTGGTCCTCTTTCAAAGTTGTTCAAATGGTTCCGGTCCATTGCATATCTAGGTCAAAATAGAGCTAAAAATAGATTTTTTTAACTGAAAACAAAAAAATCTTGTCAGAAACCATTGGACCGATTTCAATATAATTTTGCAGACATTCCTTTGGTGGTCCTCTACCAAAATTGTTCAAGCCATTAGGATTCGTCAAAAAGACATGGCTGCCTGGGGGCAGGGCTTATTTTCCCTATATATCTATACATATAGAAAACTTTGAAAATCTTGTCAGAAACCACCAGACCGATTTTCAATATAATATGGCAGGAATGTTCCTTTTGTAACTCTCTACCAACAGTGTTCAAGCCATCATGATTCGTCAAAAAAACATGGCCGCCAGGGGGCGGGTATTTTCCTTATATATCTATATAGAAAACATCTTGTCAGAAACCACCAGACCAATGTCAATATAACTTGGCAAAGTTGTTTCCTTGGTGATTCTCTACCAAGATTGTTCAAGCTGTCATGATTGGTCAAAAAACATGACTGCTAGTGGGGGTGGCTTATTTTCCCTATACCTGTATATCTAAATAGAAAACTTTGAAAATCTTCGTATCAGAAACCACTGGACCGATTTCATTATAACATGGCAGGAATGTTCCTTTTGTAACCCTCTATCAAGATTGTTCAAGCCATCATAATTCGGCAAAAAACATGGCCACTAGGGGGCGGGGATTATTTTCCCTATATATCTATATAGAGAACTTTAAAAATCTTCTTGTCGAAAACCACTGGATCGATTTCAATATAACTTGGCAGAAATGTTTCCTTGGTGACCCTCTACCAAGATTGTTCGAGCAGTTGTGATTCGTCAAAAAATATGGCCGCCAGGGGGGGCGGGGCTTATTTTCCCTTTATATCTATAAAGAAAACTTTAAAAATCTTCTTATCAGAAACCATTGGACCAATTTCAATATAACTTGGCAGGAATGTTCCTTTGGTGACCCTCTACCATGATTGTTCAAGCGGTTATGATTCGTCAAAAAACACGGCTGCTAGGGTACAGGGCTTATTTCCCCTATATATCTATATAGAAAACTAAAAATCGTCTTTCCAGAAACCACTGGACCGATTTCAATGTAACTTGGCAGAAATATTTCTTTGGTTACCCTCTACCAAAATTGTTCAAGCCATCTTGATACGTCAAAAACATGGCCGCTAGGGGGGAGCTTATTTTACCTATTTATCTATATAGAAAACTTTAAAACTGTTCTCATCATAAACCAATGGAGCGATTTCAATATAACTTGGCAGGATTTTTTGATTGTGTTGGGTAACGACACATCAACCCTTGCGGGTCATTTTGTGTTGTCTCCCAGAGAAAGGGAGAAAAGAGATAGAAGAGATAGTAGAAGAGAGGAAAGAGAGAAACAGGAAGAAAGCGGAACAGGAGTGAAACTGAAGAAACAAAAGAAATGAAACCCTCCCCCCCACCCCACCTCTACCCTTACCTGCTACAAGGATAGCAGGCCTTGCCCAACCGTAAGCCGATATCAGTTGGACGCAGGAACATTTCTTTGGTGACCCTCTACCAAAATTGTTCAAGCTGTCATGATTTGTCAAAAAACATGGCTGCTAGGGGCCGGGCTTATTTTTTTTATATATATATATATATGTATTTATTTTATTGTCAGCGGTGAAATCAGTGTATATCTGATGAAAATAAAATCTTGATATCGTATCATTTCACTATGGTGAATGATACGATTTATATTTTCACTCTTCGCTTTGGACGACTTCGGTTTTCTTCACTGTTTCAGAAGTGGATGTTGCCTCCACTTCAGATTTTTGAACACCTCTAACTTCTTTGTTTCTGAACTAAACTATCAAGTGTTGGTATGCATTTTCTTAGTTAGAATGTAAGGAGCATTTTGGTATCAAAAATTTTGATTCGCCGAAACTTTTTGTTTTTTCTCTCTCCAGCGGTTCACATGTTAAGCACTGAGCGTCGACGCCATGACGTTCATGTTTTGTTTAGTGACATTATTTATGACGTCAGAAACGCGCATTGACGTGTGAACAATAAAATAAAAAGAAAATTTACTCTTTTTCAGTGAATACCATAAAAATTTTCATCTCGCGTAATGAAAACATTAAAATTTTCACTCATGCTTCGCACTCGTGAAAATACTGATGTTTTCATTTCACTCGATGACAATATTTATGGTATTCACAGCAAAAGAATAAATATCCTCTATATATTTATATATAGAAAACTTTTAAAACCTTTTTGTCAGAAACCACTGGACCGATTTCAATATAACTTGGCAGAAATGTTCCTGTTGTACCCCTTTACCAAGATTGTTCAAGCTGTCATGATTTGTGAAAAAACATGGCTGCTGTGGGGGCAGGGCTTATTTTCCCTATATATCTATATAGAAAACTTTAAAAATCTTCTTGTCAGAAACCACTGGACCGATTTCAATGTAACTTGGCAGGAATGTTGCTTTTGTGACCTACCAAGACTGTTCACACCCTCATGATACGTGAAAAAACATGGTCACCAGGGGGCGTAGCTTATTTTCCCTATATGTCTATATAACAGAAAACTTTAAAATTCTTCTTGTCAGAAACCACTTGACTGATTTCAGTATTACTTGGCAGGAATGTTGCTTTGGTGACCCTCTACCAAGATTGTTCAAGCAATGATGATTCATCCAAAAACATGGCTGCTAGGGGACGGGGCTTATTTTCCCTATACATGTATATCAAAATAGAAAACTTTAAAAATTATCTTGTCTAAAACCACTGAACTGATTGCAATATAACTTGGCAGGAATGTTCCTTTGGTGACCCTCTACCAAGTTTGTTCAATCTGTTATGATTCGTCAAAAAACATGGCTGCTAGGGGGTGGGGCTTATTTTCCCTATATACTTAATCAGAAAACTTTAAAATTCTTCTTGTCAGAAACCACCTAACCGATTTCAATAGTACTTGGCAGGAATGTTCCTTTGGTGACCCTTTATCAAGATTCAGTTCAAGTCATAATGATGCTTTAAAAAACATGGCCGTTTGGGGGGGCCAGGGCTATAAAATTTATACAAAAATCTTAAGAGCAGTGAACTTGGCTGAAACTTCAATAGTAAATATGTTTGCTCAGGTGAGTGATATAGGACCATCATGGTCCTCTTGTTAACATTTACCACACTCTGGGCAAATTCAGAAGGCAACAAATTGATATTTTCTTGTTTTTTTTTTTGGTTTTTTTTTTTTTCTTCAAAAAACAGGCTTTGATATTAGATGCAAATTGTCTTCTTTAAGAGATAATTTGCATGAAATGTCAGTCTATTTATATTTTTTTGTGTTTTTCCCAGAAAACTGACTTGACATATCAGAAAATAGGCTTTGATATTTCATGTAAATTGTCTAAGGAGACAATTTGCATGAAATGTTAAAGCCTGTTTTCTGGGGAAGACAACAAAAATATTTCAAAATGTCTGTTGAAATTTTTATCCAACATGCTTAGCCTCAATGAATGTTGCTACTTGCGGGGGTATGAATCTTCATAATCATTGTCCTCGAATTTATCATTTGCGCCCTCTTGCTCCTCAAAAGCACCATCATAATCTTCTTCAAATCCACTTTCAAGGTCATATTCCAATTCATTTTGAAGGTCATCAACATGCTTTTTTTCAGAGGTATTCAAAACAGCATCTACAATAGTGTATCTTTGCTGTCTACCTTTAATATCTTTCTTACGAAAAAATTTTGAGTATTTCTTCAAATCATCGTTATCCTTTGATGATCCTGAAACTGCCCTTTTAAATTTCCTAACATTTTCAGAAAAGAGTACCCTTTCTTCACTATTATTAAAATCCACAGGCTGTTGAAGTCTGTTCCTAGAGCTACTTTTCATAGCAACTATTTTCTGCATCAAGACATCATGATTTAAACCATAAAGATCTTGTCTAAGATGTAAATCTTCTGTTAATTTCTCTGTCTCATCCGAAGAGGTTTTGTCTGGATTGTCTACAGAAATGTCACTTTCTTCATTATCATCTTCATCAGTATTCATTTCATCATGAAGCAGTTCATTATTCCTTTCTTCTATTTCTGCTTCTGTAATCTCTGTCATTTTAGGCACAGGCAGTTCAACTATTCTGAGAAGATGTTCCAAGTGTTGCATTTTAGTGTAGGTTGTGTCTTTGAGAAATGTGATTTTAGGAATTCTCCCAAGCTGGTTTGACTTTATCATCAGACTCCTAAAGTGAAAAAAATAATGCTAAATATGAGCCACCTTGTGACAGAATATACATAGCTCTGGATAAGAAGGGGTATCCACATATTTTTTTTTCTTATTTCTCGGGGAAAACACATGTTGTAGGTATTCCTTAGAAGCGCCTCGGTGAGGCACTTCAAACGAGTACCCATAACATATGTTTTTCCTGGAGAAATAAGAAAAATATCAGAACCTCACAGCTGAAAAACCCATCTTATCTCAAGCTATAATATACCGCATGACATACATTATTTACCTTAGATACTGAGATACCTTAAGGCATTTGGATAAACTTGGAAGATTTTACTCTATTTCCTTTTACAAAGGAGATAACTTCTATGACTTCCTGCTTCGTTTCCAGTGCACCAAGCCACTTCTGAAAAGACATCTCTAAAAGGAAAGAATTTACTCCCGAGGACTAAGGCTGGAAATTCTACCCTAATAGAGAAGACCCCTTTTCAGAAAGGGGGATAACATTATCTGGAGAGTTGCCTCCCTTAAAAGTGTATCAATTCCCTGAAACTGCTTACTATAATTGTCCTAAAACTTTACCAAATTCGCTGGACTACCTGTTCATGGTCTGATAACATGGATGGGTGACAAACAGATTACACCCTGACAAAAAGCCCTGTTCTGCAGCGTCTGACCTGGAACTACACTGTTTGCTCAGGTCTGCCTGCCTTTGTTTGCTCTGTCCCCACACTCAGGGTTGTTATGTTTGTGTAAATGGAAGAATCTCATTGGCCTGTAGTATCTTGCAGTCTCTATCTATCAATACATTCTATATAGTAGCCCCTGAGTAAACAGTGAATACCCAGATCAGAAGTCACAGAATTCAGCATTTGATCATGTTCTATACTTTGCCATTTAACCACTACTTGCCAGGTAGTCAAATGGCAGAACTTCTGGGCCCAGTTAGTTGTTCAAAGCCTTGTTAGATTAATGAGCTTGTTAATGACAAACTTGTTAACTGTTGTCGCTAAGGTATTTTCAATTGCATTGCTGTTTTTGCTGCAAAAATGTTAGTAGCTTTTGCAAGTCAATACAAAAGCTACTCAATTTTTTTTCAGCAAAAATTTCAATGTACATTGTATTTGCTACCGTTCAAGATTGAAATTTTAAGGTCACGTTAGCTAACAACTTTGTTAAGTTTTGAACAACTGGGCCCTAAATGGTACAGCTTTAGGAGTGAAAGTGTCCAAATAATTATTTGGGGTGAATACATCACTGGAGAAGATAATCTGATTCTCTTTTTTTTTTCTTTTTTTTTTTTGTTATGGCACTTTGCAGTTTCAGATGTACATGTATAAACAATTCTAAGACAGCATGTTTCTTTTTTTTCTGATATAGTTCTCACATTCTGAATCTCTAAGTAAGTAAGTAAGTAAGTAAATTCTTTATTTTACGAGGGTAGCCCAATTGGTTTTACCAATCTTCCTTAGGGCCCTCAACAAAACTACATACATACAAATACATACAACAAGTTATTTAAAACAATGATTAAAATGGAGCGGTGCACGAGATAATGGTACTTATGGTATATGCGACCAGCAAAGGCCCAAGGAGCAACTGCCTGCTCGCAGACATGAAGCAAATTGACCAGACAATGAAGGTAATCAGACATCTAGCTCCACTAGCTGATTTTTTTTTAATTGGGGTTTTACGGCCCTTTCAAGAATATTTCACTTATATTGAGCCGATCGTTCATCAAAAGTGAGCGTAAACCGGAGTTCATCAAAAGTGAGCGTAAACCAGAGAACCCGGGGAAAAAAAGCACCTGACCTTCCGTAAGCAGAACGGGTTTCCTACATGTCACCCGAGCGAGGCTCGAATCACAACGGTGAGAGACATAATGGATTAAGAGTCAACTCTCCTATCAACTGGGCCCGCCTCCGCTAGATGAATAGGCTAACACTGTACACTGGGTAAAAATTTCAACAGATGACATTTTGAAATATTTCTTACTTCTCCCTAAATAGGACATGACATTTCATGCAGGAGATAATTTGCATGAAATGTCACATCCTATTTTCCTAAGAAAATAAGGAAATTATCATCAATTTGTTTTTTGCTAAATATGCGCAGAGAATGATTTTTTATTATTATTATTATTACTGTATTTGACCTAATTACCACACCATGCACTTAGGTTATTCAAAATTACTGGGGAATTTGTGGTAATATATGTATTCACCTACACTAAGGGTACACTTAAACAAAGATCAGTGAAGGACTTATCAAATAATGCTTATGCGATGTTTGTTTGTGTTGAGGTTGTACGGCCCAGTCAACCCAATGGAGTCATGTTGAGCTTGGTCAGTTTACCTTACCACATGTTTACTGGGCAGGCTTAGTCCTCTAAGTGGTTAACCGGTAGTGTGCACATTCTTCCGCCAGAAACTGACAACTGGCGTTCTTGAATCAGTGGAAGGGAGAGAATGAGTGTAGAAAATATTCCATGATCAATCTCCATTAAAAGAATGTTGCCGACCTCGCTTATGTTTTCTGTTGTTTTTTCTGATTTTATTTATAAAAGCGATGCAATTCAAATGGGTATCCACAACATATGCCTTTATAAAGAAGTAGACAAAAAGTACACTGGCTGTATTCTGAAGACTACAGAACTGCTTGACTGCGCATTTACAGGAGTATGTGCGGTAATTAGGTTGAATAATGTATTTTAGAAAAGTCAACAAATACTTAAAGCTATAAGCCCTTTTTTCTTGTATAACATTTGGGTAAAAATTTCAGACAACTTTCTGAGACTCTTTGCATGAAATATCAAGCCTAATATGTTGGAAAAATAAAAAAAATATCATCAATTTATCATTTGCTGAGTCTGTCTAGAGAGAGAAAAGGGTGAAATCTAGCTGAGAATGACCACACTGTCAGGTACAGATGCCCAGATTCTAATCATAAACTGTTGCTTGTGTTGAGGTTTTACAGCCCAGCCAACTCAATGGCGTCATGTCAAGAGTGGTCAGTTTATCTAACCACACTTTTACTGGGCAGAATTAGCTCTCTGAGCAGTTAACCAGTATTGTGCACATCCTTTCGCCAGAAACAAAAACTGTTAAACCTGGCTGCTTTTTTTCTGGAAAAACTCTGCAATCTTTAAATCTCTACATCTCTAGGCCTACCTGATATAGCCTGCTTTTTCTTGTAGAATTCTTTCCACTTCTGTATCTTCCTCTGTCCCTTTGGCTTCCCAGTAAACCAGAACACCACTGAAATCTGGAATAATCTTCACCTAGGAATAAACAAAAGATGCACCCAAATGTTCAAACGCATTAAAGCCAATAGATACATCTTCAAGGGAAACAACTTCCCAAGTTAGAAATATTTGCCTCCCTTCACCTAAGCAACTTTTCAGACTGTTTCTCAAATGGTTTTGTCACAAAACAAGTCAATATTCACTGATATTAGTTTGATAACCCTTTTATTCAAGCGCTTAAAAAACTTTACTTGTTTTCAAGTGTTTTTATTTGTTAAAAGCAGCTTTATGGGAAGAAGTTGCCGTGCTTTAAAATGATATAAAAACTAGTCACTTCATTAGTCATATCGAGGGTTGAGCGCAAGACTATGGTAACTCAAACGTATTTTTGAAACCCTTGTTTAGGGGCAACTTGGACCCCTTTGTAAACAATGCAAATTTAGGTGCCATTGCTCATACGAGCAATGGCACCTAAATTTTCATTGTTTACAGAAAGAAATGTTGTAATCTTCATAACGCCTTCATGGTGAGGAGATTAGGTTTGGGGAAAAACAATCATCTGACTTACGATAGTCTTGCGCTCAACCCTCGATATGGTGTTATGCTTATGAAACATGGCAAAGATCCAGAAAGGGACTTTTCTGACTAAAAAGTATTGACAATTTTCTTATTTCTCCATGAAAACATGTTGTAGGTACTCGTTTAAAGTACCGAGCTGAGGCCTTTCTTACAAGTGTGCTTCAAACGAGTACCCACACCATATGTTTTCAAGAAGAAATAAGAAAAATATCTGGATAAATCTGTTTATCTGGCATGATTTCTGTGAAGCTTCATGTCAGGTTAGTACAGATCTAAGATTACTGTATTTACCCTAGATATTTGGACACCTTAACATCTTACCATATTTGTCCTAAACTTTGAACAAGTCTGTATGACCACCTGTACTTTCTGCAGCATCAGATCTGGGTCAATACTGTTTGCCCTTTCCAATCTGTCTAAACCAGGGTGACCACTGCTACTGGTCATGGAAAAGTCAGGGAAAACTTATTTTTGTTCAAGATCAGGGAAATTTGCAAAATGGTCAGGGAAATTTTAAATACCAAGCAAGTCTGGGAAAAGCCAGGGAATTTTAAAATTTTGGCCTATAACTGTTTGGCTATTGCAGGTATTTTATCCATTTTGAGTAACTGAAAACCTTGTAATTTTTTTTCTCCATCTGCATTACTAGCTCTTACTGTTCATTTTAGAAAGTGTATGTCCAAAAAATTTTAAAACATTTTAGTTTTGAACTGAACAATTAGGGCCGTATATTTTTATGTGCTAAAATAAAATTAATCATTTATCTACTGCAAAATGAATAAAAGTCAGTCAAATTTTCAGCACTTTGGTCAGGGAAAAACAGAATTTGGTCAAGGTAAAGTCAGGGAATTTCATTTCTGACTGAGGGTAACCACGCAGTGAACACTTATGGTAAATCTGGTAAACTTTACCTCAGTTATATCAAGATAAACACCCAGCTCCCCATTAGCTATTATCTGTGAGATTGTTTCATGGAAGGTTCTGTTCACATGTGAGGCTCTTCTCTCCATCCCTACAGAGAATCCTTTCTTCTTTCCCTTCATTCCCAGTGGTGTACCAATTGCCTAGAAAACAAAAAAAATAAGCTATTATAAATAGCCTCAAATAAGACACATTTTTCATCTGAAAGTATCAATATTTTTCTTATTTCTGACACAAAAATATATGTTTAGCAAGGCATTTCTGATGAGCATCCACAACATCTGTTTTAACCCTTAAAGCGCCAATCACAACAATTGTTGTCTGCTTTGTCTTCTGCAGGTTACTTTAAAAGTCATTGTTGCAAACAGTGGGGACCCAGATCAGACTGCTCCTTTAGGAGCAGTCTGATCTGGGTCCACACTGTTTGCCTATATGCAAAATGTAAGTTTGAAAAGTTTGCAAGAAGATGCAGCAGACGACATAAGCTGATGACATTTCCAGATGCAGATTTTCTTGGGGCTTTAAGGATTAATACAGAAATAAGAAAATTATTTATCTGGACACCCCTCTCGTCTGGAGCTACTGCACTATGGTTTATCAAAATGAGATGTTCCATGAGAAAAGGTGCCTCCATTGCATAATGCAAACAGAAAATATCCAATAAGTCATGGAAGCCAAAATCTGATAAGAACATTGGTTACACATCACTATATTCTATTAGTTACACATCACTATATTCTATAGTATCAATGATTCCACAATGCAAATAACACTTTCTCTTAAAGATATTTGTATCATTGACATACATATGATGTGTAACACACGAAAACGACCCTTATGCAATTAGCAGACAACGCAGGCCCAGATCAGCCTGCACGAATGTGCAGGCTGATCAGGGCCTTTGCTGTCTGCTTACAGTAATGGATAAGATAGTATATTTAGACAGAGAACGCTCAGATCAAACTGCACAAACGTGCATGCTGAGCTGCACCTACGTTGTCCGCAAACTGCATAAGGTTCTTTTTCCAATGTTATGCATCATATACAAATACAAACATCTTTTTTTTATTTGGATTTTATGGCCCTTTCAAGAATATTTCACTTATATCGAGCCAATTGTTCATCAAAGGTGGACGAAAACTGGAGAACCCCAGGAAAAACCGCCTGACCGTCCGTAAGCAGAACTTGGCTTTCCCACATGTGACACAAGCGAGGCTCGAACCACAGCAGTGAGAAACCTAATGGATTAAGAGTCAACTCTTCTATCCACTAGGCTATGGGGGCCCGCACAAATACAAACCTGGAAGTAACACAATTACAACAGGAGCATACAGATTCAGAAAATAGTCTTGCGACTTATGTGAATCTGTATCCCATTTGTGTTGAAGAGGATTTGGTGTGTTACATCCCTTTCAACATTATTTAAGTCATATCGAGACGATGGGAGTGTGAAAATGAAAGGTTCCATGCTATGAAGCGCCATACAGGCATGAGTACAATGCATTCTTCAGCAGGATTTGAACCCAGGCCTTGTGATCCTGTCAGGTGCGCTAACCACTCGGCCACACGGATACTTCCTTTTTTGTGTTATCCTTGATATTGAATGGCAAACCATTGTACTATAAGGATCTACCATTGGTGCACAGCTCTTGATAAGGTGCTTTTTTCAACCAAAAAGTATCCATATTCTTATTTCTTGATAAAAACATATGTGGTGGGTACTCATTAGAAGCGCCTCACTGAGGCACTTCTAATGAGTACTCACAACATATGTTTTCATTGAGAAATAAGAAACCTATTTACCGGATACCCACTTATCTAGACCTATGACTGGTGTGAGGGATACCCCAAAATGCAACAGTCACAAAGTATCATTTGCCTTGCCCCACATGAAGAAACCGCATGCTCGTAACGGTAACCCCATGTGAAATCATGGCAGGAAACCGCTTAGAAAAACAAACTAATGTTCCTTAAATTATTGAGCCTTATAAAATAGATGCAGTAAGCTTCTCCCTATTTTTCTAGGAGGGAGAAGTCACTTCTCCCTAAATTTCTGGGCCAGCTTGGACCTTGAGGTTACAGTTCACCAAATATCAGCAGTTATGCCCCTTTGAAATTTAAAAAGAAATTTTTTTTTTTGTTTCCAATTAGCTCCACTTACAGTTTACATCCGAAGTACTGAATTATACGGGAGTCAGTTTATGTGCTACATCTTATTTACTTGCCATGGGCGTATAATGCCTCTGCTTGAGGAGCTCTTGTTGATGCATAGCACAACTTTTAAACTGTGCATGCTAGGGTTTTGAAATTTTATATATGGATTTCTCATGAAAAAATACACATATTTTTTTTCTCATCCAGATTAAGACCCTTTCCTGAGTTATGACCCTTTAAAAAAATATGGATGAAATCTTGTCAGCAAAATATCTCCAAAACCATTCAAGGTAGAACCTTGAAACCTGGTGAATAGATTGGTAGTGATGAGTAGATGACCTGATTAACTTTTGAATAAATTTTGAAAAATACTTCATGAGTTATGACCCTTTATAACCTTGGGCATTTTACACTGCATGCTTTTATATGCATAGCAGAACTTTTGAACCATTAATGCTATGGTTTTGAAATTTCATATATGGATTCCTCATGAAAAAATAGCTGATATGTATTTTTCTTTCTTGTCGGGATTATGCACCTTTTCTGAGTTATGGCCCTTTGAAGAAATATGGATGAAATCTTGGCAGCAAAATATCTCAAAAACTATTAAAGCTACAGCCTTAAAACCTAGTGAATAGATTGATAGTGATAAGTAGATGATCTTATTAACTTTTGAATAAATTCTGAAAAATACTTCATGAGTTATGGCCCTTTGTAACTTTGGGCATTTTTACATTGCATGCTTTTTTATGCTACATGTAGCGTAACTTTGGAACTGTACACGCGAGGGTTTTGAAATTTAACATGGATTCCTCATGAATAAATAGCCTTCACATATTTTTTTCTCATCAGGATTATGCCCCTTTCCTGAGTTATGGCCCTTTGAAAAAATATGGATGAAATCTTGTCAGCAAAATATCTCCAAAACCATTCAAGATATAAACTAAACTAGTGTTGTTTTTGTCTTGTTTCTCCATAAAAAAATATAAGCTGTGGGTACCCATTTGAAAGTCTTCTACAAGGCTCTTCTAATAAAATGCCAGTAAAATCCTCAAACTGACCTATTGGAAGTCAATAAAAAATGATTTGACTATTATCTGGGTACCAATTTGAATATCTATAACCAGTTTTTGTGAATGACTCCAATTATTTAGATATACATTTTTCTTGTTTTTCCAAAGAACAGGCTTTAACATTTCTTGCAAATTATCTCTGTAGGAGGATAAGATACCATACATTCAAAATATTAGCAGACAACATTCTAAACAAAACAAAAATACTGGTAAATAAGGCAAGAAATGTCAAGCCTTTTTTCTCAGAATGTCAAGCCTTATTTTCTCATCTGGTAGGCAGATAATGCCTTATTTTATTGGAATGTCAACTCAAGTCTTATTTTCTCATCTGCTTGGTAGATGATTCACAAGAAATGTCAAGTTTTATTTTCTCATTTGCTCGGCAGACAATTCAAGCTTTATTTCCTCAGAAAAAAAAAAAATAGATATCATCTGCTCTTGTGACTAACACTTTAAGATTTAGGGTAAGTTATACACAGATCTAGATAAGAGTGGGTATCAGGCAATTCGTTTTCTTATTTCTCAACAAAAACATATGTTGTGGGTACTCATTAGAAGCACCTCACTGAGGGGTTTCTAATGAGTACCCACAATATGTTTTTGTCAAGTTACAAGAAAAATATTGACACTTTTTGGTTGAAAAAGGCGTCTTATCAAGACCTATGTAAGTATGATAAGACCAGATAAGTAGCTACAATGTACATGTACTAAGTCTAATATACAAAAAAATCTACTACCGTAATCAACCTAATTACCGCACATGCTCCTATAAGCGCACAGTCAAGCAATTTAGTAGTCTTTAGATTACAGCTAGTGTACTTTTATCTACTTCTTTATAAAAGAATATGTTGTCGGTGGCAAGTCGAGGCAATTCAAATGAGTACCCACAACATATGCTTTTATAAAGAAAATCAGAAAATAATATCACATAAGCATCATTAAATACACTCATCATGAAGTCCTCTGCTGATCTTTCTTCCAAGTGTGCCCTTATTAGGTGAATATTTTACTGCAAGTTTTTCAGTAATCTTGAAAAATCTAAGCGCACAGTGCGGTAATTAGGTCGAATACGGTAAGTCTAGTATACAAAAAAATCTTATACATAGGATTAATACAGTACCTCTTTAAAGAGTGGACCTGTCCAGTGAATGGACTTCTTCCTGAAAAATAACAAACACTAAATGTCTCATAATTATTTGCTAACACATATAAAACACATGCTTTTCTAATGAACAGCCTTTTCCACTTAAAATTCTTTTTATACATATTTGAGGTTAAAAAGTCAGGTCAGTTTTACAAGTGCTATGGTTTGTTCTGGGTCTAAATTTTTTGATCAAATATCTCTGTCTGAATAGGGATCAGAAATTATATGGTACTTGGAGGACTTGGTAAAAGGGAGTATTTGGCGATAATTCTGGGATACTGTTTTATTTTCCATAAACACACATGCTTGTGGGTATTCTTTACAAGCCCCCTACAGGCTACTGAGGCGAGATGTGGCTCTTCTAATAAGTAGGGCTGTCATGTTTACAAAAATCTTTACATGGAAGGTCATACACGAAATGATTCCATGAACCCGAAACAGTTTTGGAATCATTTTACAAAAGGGCAAGAAGAGCTAACCGATGTTATTTAATGCTAACTATTTACTTGTTTTGATAAATTTCCATCATGGGAAGATATGCTTAAGCTGACATGCCTAGCATTCAGTCATTTACATTTCAAGAAAATCTTGGAGAGGTAGCATTAAAATGTTACACAGCCAACTGTATAATTGCCAATTTCTTTGAAGATGCCACTGTACTGG
Source organism: Anodontia alba (assembly GCA_964016985.1). Classification (NCBI taxonomy): domain Eukaryota; kingdom Metazoa; phylum Mollusca; class Bivalvia; order Lucinida; family Lucinidae; genus Anodontia; species Anodontia alba. The sequence continues at coordinate 42,907,170 of OZ024827.1, forward strand.
GTATTGGATTTATCCCTTTCTGGTTGGAGCACTTATTAAGGAGACATCTCAGAAACAACATTTCGTGATTTTATAATGGGCAGAATCAGAGTGCGGGTAGTTTGATAGAAGGAACAGAATGAAATAAAACACTGAATTTTGCATCCAAACAATGCCTTTAAACACTTTATCTAAATTCAATATTAAAAAAACATTCATTCAACTCATTCATGAAGTGACGATTACAATGAAGTAAAATTTTAATGACGCCATTTGTTTGATCATGCTAAAGTCATGTGCTTGTGTAAACAGCCAGTCAGTTTTGTAAATGTTTACTAGACACAGGAAATGCTCCCGTTACACATTTAAACGTAATAGCCCTACTAATGAGTATCCACTATGTTTTTTTTTTATGGAATACACAGATAAATATGCACAATCAACATAAATGAAAGATTTTCTGCATGGTAACTGGTCCACTCGTACCTAAGTCAAATCGTACCTAAGTCAACTCGTACCCATTTTTGGTCAACTCATACCCATTGTTTGGTCAACTCGTACCCCCCAAGTCAACTCGTACCTGGTTTGGTCAACTCGTACCTAGTTTGGTTAACTCGTACCTGGTTTGGTTAACTCAAACCCTGTAAAAATAGACACTGGACGGACGAATGGACAATCAGACAGACAGATAGGTAGGTAGGTTTTGTCACTCATTATGATGCACCCATTATTTGACACATTAGTTAAACATGAACCTGTTAATGTGGGTGTGAAAAACAATTGTTTTATCATTATTTTGATGAATCCTTAATATTGATACATTAGATAAAGATGTACTGATTAATGTAGGTGTGAAAAAAAAATTATCGATACAGGTTCTTTAATCTTCTAAGCCCCATTCATCTTTGAGTTCTCTTCACGCGTATCAAAGGCTTTAAATAAAATCAAAATGTCTGATCTTTGCATTGCATGTGGTAAGATTGTTGGTAGACGTCAGCATGCCGTAAGCTGTGATGCCTGCGACTGTTGGCAGCATCGTATTTGCCAGACTGGTAATGCAAGTTTCATTTATTAGCTATTTTGAGGCTAATATTTATTTATTTAATTATTCGAATGCAAAGGCTCATATATAGTAGACAACATATTTTCACCAAAAACTAAATATTTTGAAGTTGTCATATGAATGGATACATAGAATGTAAAGAATATTTTGTGTGCTACTCCCCTGGTATGTGAAATTTTTGCAAGTAGAAATATATTTTAATCTAATTTGGAACAGTGCAGACCCCCATTATCTGCCTGCTGTGCATGGCATGACCTGGACTTGGCCCACTGCTGACCTAGAATGAACACTGTGGGAAATGGCGTCTGATCAGGGACCACCCTGTTTGCTACTTATCTGGGATGTGAAGTGTTTGCACATAGTAATATTTTATTCTGTATTCGGAGCAGTGCATGTCCTGACTGTGCTGCAAGGTGTGCATGGCATGACACGGGTCTGTTCTGTTTGGACGGACGGGTCTTGGCGGGCAGTGTGGACCTAGATCAGACACTGCGGAATAAGGCGTCTGCTCTGGGTCCACCCTGTTTGTTACTAGTCTGGGATGTGAAGTATATGCAAGTTATGATATATTTTGTTCTATAATCGGACCATTGCAGACCCTGGTTGTGCTGCATGGTGTGCACGACTTGACCTGGGTCTGCTGAGGTTGGACTGATGGGCCTTTAATTAACATATCTCTGAATTAGTTGGTCAAGACCTGAGGACAGTGAATATAGCGTGATCTATGGTTAACGAGCTCCCATATTTTGACAACTGCTGCTGGCATATGGCCTTAAAGACTGCCAGATGAGTGGTAAACAATGCAGACCCTGACCAAATGCTGCACATATTCAGTCACAATGGGGCAAAATTTTGCAAGTCTCCAATGAAATGTTTCCTGTATTTTAACACTTTTGTATGCTTGTTAAAAAATTCAGCAGACAACATTTTGAATATTTGTTGTTGTTTTTTTTTTGTTTGTTTTCTTTGTTTTTTGTTTTTTTTGTTTTTTTCATAGAAAATAAGATTTTACACTTCATGCAAATTGTCTCCTTAGGTAGGAGATAATTTGCATGACGTGTCGGATCCTATTTTCTGGGAAAAATATTGTTAGTTTGTTGTCTGCTGAATCTGCCCATAGCACGATAAGTATTCAGTGACTGTTAGCGAGTAATGAACACAACTCCAGATGATTTTTTTTCACGAGTTTTGGTATTTTGCTTATTTCACCATGAAAGTATATGTTGTGGGTATTCATTAGAGCTGTCTCAGTGAAGCCCTTCTAATGAGTACTCAAAGCGTATATTTTTGTGGATAAATCAGGAAAATGTTTATCTGGATATTTTTTTTTATTTAGAGCTATGCAGAATGACTCCTGAAATTAGATAATATGATACAACTTAATCCAAAATTTGATAAAGGTACAAGTTGACTAAGGTAGGAGTTGACCAAAAGTGGGTACGAGTTGACTAAGGTACGAGCTGACCAGAAACCTTCTTCATTTTTGAAATTAAACCTTTAAGGATATTTGTTAGGACATTCTAATCTGAAAGTTGAATTTAAACTGATCTTTTCTGTCTAAAATGCCGACCGCAAATAAAGATTTATCTAGAGTGGTACGAAACATCAGGGTGCGAATGTCAAAACGAGTGTAATATGTTGACCCAGCGTCAAAGGTATATATATATACCTCTGTTTCTTCTGCAAAAATTTTTGCATCATCTTTGAGTCCTTTAGCGCATCATTTAAACAAGCCGTTGAAGAAAATAACTTTTTACAAAACAGATATCTAAATACTGATTTGCTGTTGTTTTTCACAATTATGGAAGCTGCCATTTTGAAGGAACGCATAATCTTAAACCACTTTCAAAATTAAACCTTCCCGGCTTAAGCCACAAAGATATTTGCCTACCATCAAAATTAAATTTAATGTTTTAATAACATGTAAGATGTAATTTTATAGCCAAAGCTTTTTATATGTCCAAAAATCACTGCTCCGCAGCTCTTTGAAAACAACTTCCTGTTTTGAAAGAGCAGACAGTCATGCGAGCAAATATGGAATTTTAACCGCTTGTAACCCAACTACAACCTTCTTCTAATCAAAATGTCAAACAGAGCCTTGCGTAAATTACAAGGAAGCGACCCGATCGTGCCAATACAAGAAGCGGGCGACTCCGAAGAAGATGAAATTGATTCTTCCAAAAGTTCACAGAAAAACAAACTTGCCAATCCTTTTGAACTGGTATAATCACATTTGGGCTGCTCCAGTTAACTGAAATACTGGACCCAGTTGTTCAAAGCATCGTTAGCTTAACGAGCTCGTTAGTGGTCAAAATGTTTACTGTTCTTCAGTCAGGGATCAAAAGTAATTCCACAGCATCAAAAATCCCATAGAGTTCAATGCATTTTCATGTATACAAAATAATAATAATAATAAAAAATACTCGTTTATACCTTTATAACGTTCACACCATTTAAAAGCTTGATGATTTATGTAATATACATTGTGATTCTCATTGGATTTTCTCTATGCAAACTTGAGAGACAAAGCATTAAATTTTGTGCAAGACATTTTTTCAGTTTTTGAGTGAAGTCAACACAGACGTCAATGGAAATGCCATTTTTAAAATTTCCTCATAATTTAAATTGTTGTATCTGAGAAGACAAATATCCGATATTTATCAAGGTCATATATTTTGGGCATGCATCATTTACCTTTCCATTCATTACTGAACATCAATATTTTCTTTACAATGTTACACAATATTAAGTGTCTTGTAATTATTAAAATGCATTAAAGTCTATGAGAAAATATTTTTGTGGAATTACTTTTGGCCTCTGACTGTAGTAAGTACAATTTCTAATTCACAGGTATTTTTGCTGAAAAAATGTGAGTAGCTGCAAAAGCTACTCACATTTTTTCAGCAAAAATATTAGCATATATGCCATATTTAATGATCAAAATTTTAATGATATGTAAACTAATGACATGGTTAGTTTCGAACAACTGGGCACTGGTGTTTTACAAATTTGCTGGACACCCAGCTATTGTCCAACCCTAACTAAACCCTGAACCAGTAATCCTACTTTTACACCTATCTGGATTAGCTTGCTAATCGACCCAGAGGCAGAAGTGCTCAACAGGTATAGACCTTTTTAATGTTATTGTACTGACCACATGATTACAATGTTATGCCACGTGACCAAAAATTGTGGATGGCAAAAACATTTCCAGTTCCATTAATATCAATTGATACAAGCCAAATTTTACTTGGATAATAAATTCTTTTTGGTTAATATTTAATCATAAATTTTATCTAATGTTTTAAAATAAAGCTATTAAGACATTATGACTGCGCTTCCTAAGACAAATACAAATGTTTCAATGATATTTTTTCCAATATTAGCAGGTGCCCGGGTAACCGTAACCGTAATATTGCTTTACAGTGACCAGTTTTACGTTTAGTGTTAGCAAGTATATTTAGTTGTCAAAACATATGTCAATATTTGTGTTTATGACATTTAAATGATTGCTCAGTGAGAATCTCTTCTGAAAAGAAACTTTTGATGAATGAAACTGCTTTTTTTTTCTGAAGAAATATTGGCAATTTTATTGTCGGATAAACGTAAACAAGAACTTTTTGCCATCCAGTAGGAACGAGGCTAGAATGTACTTTGCGTCAAAGACCAAGAGGATCCGAATGATGTTTAATGTGTGACCTACTGTTTAAAAAGGTCTATACTCCCTTCATGTATTTTCGCGTTAAATTCAATATCGGGTTAAACTGATTTCTCCATGAAAATTAATTGCACCGCCACCTACCTGCTGGATGTTTTAGACTCAAAGTCACGCTCTAGTGGGCAAGGTTTGTTTTCAGAAATACACTGTTGTTTTGTGATTTACGCTTAGAAAAGAAATATCTTGACCAAGTGAAAACAGTCCTTAATGACATTTACACCTACATGTATATCTATTAAATCAATGTTTACAGCTAAGACCAACTTATTTTTTTTATGTAAATGTCAAATCTAAGGCATTGGTACTGTGTTTTGAAAATGGCCAAAATTTGCAAAGATCACATTACAATCACATGATAATTTCCCACCGAAATCTTCACGCGAAGTCACATGACTTTTGGTTCAGAATGGCGCAGAAATGGTTGGCTTGTTTACACACATGCTTTCACAAAAATCCACAGAACTGCATTATTTGTACATAAAATGAATGCTCAGATAATAATTTAGATGACTTCATGATTATTTTCAGCATTTGTCTCTGCATTAGTGTAAGTAGGTATGATGAAATGTTTTGCCGTTAGTAATGTGAAAATACATGAAACAGGGCTAATCACCATATACTAATGGTCATCTGTGACCATTACCTCTGAGTCACCAATCTAAATTAGGGCCTTGAACTCCTCTGTGATCTTGACATCCAGCACAGAAAGGGAAGACTGTTCCAATGAGGATTGATAATTCTGGAGAAAAACAAATTCTTCAGGCCATCTCAAAGAACATGGTACCTACAATATTGTGTGTTGTTTTTGATGCCCTTGTTTGTGTTGATCCTGCTACAGGGTCAGATCTCTCTTTGTTAAGAGACACTGTACCAGAGTATCTTATAAAAGAAGGTTAACCCTTGTCCTGCTGAACCTGAATATACACTGCCTTTGCAAACAGTGTAGATCCAGATCAGTTGGCTTAAAAAAGCCAGTTGATCTGGATCTGCACTGCTTGCCATTCAGTATGTGAATTTATATCAATAATCTGGATCAAGTAATCTGATCAGGTGAAAATTTGAAAAGGGTGTGGCATCTTAATTTATTCAGCAGGACGAGAGTTAAAGAGGACTGCTCACGACAGGCCTCCAGAGATGGTCACACTAATTCATTAAACTGGTATGTCACAGACGGTACTGGTGTTCCACCATTGCCTGCAAGTCCATCTAGCAGCTGTTCTCTGCACCTTCTCCAGTTCTCAACCTGCTAAATCTGAGTTTTGGATTCTAAATAGGTGGATAATTTTGCCATATTTTGTCTTGAAATAAACTAGAACCTCTTATCTATATTTTCCAGTCAAATTTATTTTTCTGTATTTTGACCTTCGGTTGCACCACACTGATTTTTGTCTCTGACCTCAGGGGGCATACCTCCAGATAAGGCACTTTTTTGACTGAACGGTATTGATACTGATCTTATTTCTCCACAGAAACATATGTTCTGGTGACAAGGGATCAATTTTAGCACTTGCTAACTTGCTAAATGCTAATAAGTTTCATCAAAATGAAGTTGGCTAATGCTAGAAAGTTGAAAAGATTTTCTCCACTTGCTCAAACTGAGGCATAATTTATTTATTTATTTTTTTTTTTTTTTTTTTTTTTTTTTGTTTAAAAAGGAATATTTCTCTCCAAGAATTTTCAGTTTATCAGTCAAATTTTAGGAGTAATTTTTTGTACAAATTTTTTGCACATTCCTGAGAAATGTTTCCCTAAATATGGGAAAGTTAGGGAAATTGTACTTTTTATGTCAAATTTAAGAATAATTTCGAAATCGTTTTTACTGCAAACAGCAAACTGGCTGTTTGGTTTAGCAAGTAAAAATTCAAGCCACTTGCTAGTTTTAGGAAGTCATCAAAACAGTAATTTGATCACTGGGTACTCATTGAAGGGGTACTCATTGAAGCATCTCCATGTCTTAGAGTCATATAACACCTCATTGATTTCTTACCTGACCCTATGGTGTTTAGAATGGCAGGATGGGAGTCAGCGGTCAAAATTATGAAAATTGGGCATTTGGATTTGCAATGGCATACCATCAGCTGCTAAATCTTTTGAGTTTGATTGTTAGTGTCAATTTGTTGTCTTTTTTCAAGCTTCTAAAAAAAGGCTGCCATTTTTCTCATTTCTCCACAACACTATTTTTTGGCTGAGAAATAAGAATAATAATTACATCTTCAGGTATGGCATTTATACTTTTTTTTCTGAAAAGCTGATGGTTTGTTGGAAATAAAATTCTCATATTCTTGCATGATATTACCAGTCAGCATAACCGTGATCATATTGTGCTTAGACAAAACAACTCAAGTTGATTTTGCCATCTTCATACTGGATTGCTCATGAAAATAGGGCTTAGTATTTTGTCGAAATCATATAGAGATCTTGAGTCAAATTTCAGTGACAGAACCCAGTTTCAAAAGATCTATGAAGTTTCAATGTCCTATTTTAAGGAAAAAAGAAAACTACATGTATCATTCATTGTCCTGTACTTTTCCTGGAAAGCTTTTTTACAGTGTGCTACATACATGCACATACTCAATATAATATACTGCACTGTGTGCTTAGGTTTTTCAAAATCACTGGGAAAACTTGTGGTAAAATATGTATCTGCCTACTAACTTAGTACTAAGGGTACACTTTAAAAAAAGATCAGCAAAGGACGTATTTATTGATGTTTATGCGATTTTTTATTTTTTTTATGAAAGCATATGTTGTGGGTACTCATTTGAATTGCATTGACAAGTCAGTGCAATTCAAATAGGTACCAACAACATATACCTTTATAAAGACATAGACAAAAAGTACACTGGCTGTAATCTAAAGACTATGAATTGCTTGACTGCGCTTATAGGGGTATGTACGGTAATTAGGTGAAATTACAGTAGCTCTAGATAAGGAGGGTAGCCATATAAACATGTTTTCTTATTTCTCCACAAAAAAAGTATGGTGTAGTACTTATTAGAAGTCCCTGACCAAGAGGCTTCAAATGAGTACCCACAACATATGCTTTTTGTGGAGAAATGAGAAAGATTTATCAGTATTTTTGTTGAAAAACTGTGTATAATACATGTACGTAGAGCTATAGATTGCTACATGTAAAAACCATATTTGCCCTGATTATCCATACAGATAAATCTAAGCAAACATGTAGACCGAGATCAGATGCTGCAGAACACTGCATCTTATAAGGGTCTACACTGTTTGTCACTTTAAAATGGAGATGTTTGAATATTAGGACTAGTTTACCATTAGTTATTGAGTCACCCTATTTACAATATGTATTAGGACAGACAGGCCTGAGCAAACTGTGTAGACCTAGATGAGACACCGCAAAATGCGTTGTCTCATCAGGATCTACACTGTTTGCCACTCATTTTTTAAACATAACATTGGGTAGTAAATTGTACTTGTTCAAATTTTAGAATACTTTGGGTAAACAGTAAAGGTGTCGGAATATATAGGGTAAATAAGATATGTCATTTATTTTTGTCTGTTTCACAGTTGAATGCAGCAGACGAGTGTCCATCACCTGAGGAGCATGATTCTGAGAAAGAACAGAATGACATGCATATAAAAGAACAGACAGAGAGTAAAGGAAAGAAGAAAAGGAAGAAAAAGAAAAAGAAGGGCAAAGAGAAAACAGTTGAAGAAGAGACTTTACTCAATGAAGTATGGGAGGTTTTTTTTTAAGGCTTTTTGATATTACATCATAGCTTTGGATAAGGTACTTTTTTCAACCAAAAAGATAGGATATTTTTTACCCCGCCCCAAGATAGTGGCAAAGTATTATGGTTTCAGCAGTGCTTGCATTAGGGGAAGTCTGGGAGTCAAAAAATTGCCCTGGGACTTTCAAAAATCAATGTCAAGAAGTCTAGGACTCCCTCCCAATTTTTTAATATATCCCATCATTTATTAAAAGGATGTTATGAATTTAATTGTTATTTAGCTTAAGGATGGCAGTTTTACTCCATAAATAAGAGTTTCAGAATATTCAGTTTAAATATTTAGAAGTGAGTAAAAATATTCAATTAACTGGACTTCCAGATAATGGTACTAGGAAGTTTTGGGACTTCCTGATTTTGACAGTTAGTGCAAGCACTGTTTCAGGTTGGGAGTCTGTGTGTCGGTACATCCGCCAGTCTGTATTTTGGTTTCCAGACGATTACATTAAGAGAATGTCAGTAGATTTTCACCAAACTTGGTATGTGCATTGATATTGTGGAGATCTGGTTTGAGATTGCTAATGGACAAATTTCATCAATTTTTGGCAGAGTTATTTGCCCACAACACATCTGCTTTTTCATTTCCGGATGATAATTTGAGTGATTGTCAATGGATTTTAACTAAACTTGGTATGTGCATTGATATTGTACAGATCTGGTTTGGGATTGCTAATGGGCATATTTGTTATTTTTTGATATAGTTGTCTGCCTATGGCATGTACATATTTTCATTTGCAGACAAAAACCTGAGTAAATATCAATTGATTTTCACCAAACTAGATTATGTGCATTGCTGTTGTGGAGATCTGGATTGCTATTGCTATTAGGTACATTTTATCAGTTATTGTTCTTGTTAACATTTGTCATAAAGCTGTCTGGCTCTGTTCAGTTCATTGAAATGGAATTGGTCAGATATCAGATGTCATGTCATGCTGCCTTCAGGATTTTTTCTTGTTAACTTTGTTTTTTTGTTGTTGTTTTTTTTAACACACTTTGAACAACATGTGTAGACATAGCTGAAACTGTTTTTAAAAGAACAGTAGTGTCCAGTTGTTCAAAACTTTACAAAGTTGTTAGCTAACATTATGTTAAAATTTCTATCTTGAAATATGGTGAATACATTGATGTTCTTTGCTGAAAAAAATCTGAGTAGCATTTACATTGCAAATGCTACACACATTTTTCAGCAAAAATATCAATGTATTTGAAAATACCTTAGCTATAACAGTTAACAAATTTGTCATTAACAAGCTCATTAAGCTAACAATGCTTTGAACAACTGGGCCCTGGACTTCTGGAATTCCATATACATATAATATAGTTTTAATAATATTTTTTTTATGAAACAGGATGAAGATGAGATTGATGCCAGTATAAGAGAGGTGAACAAACTACTCAGCAATGCCAATATTGGAGAGGATAATTATGGATCTGCTGCCGGAGATGTGAATTTCAATGCTTCTACTTCATACAAGACTTTATTGACTGTTGAACATAAGTAAGGTCATTTAACATGTTTCAGAATCTTAGATTTAGGCTTTCAAAAATATAGTTTTAGCTTGGCTGTACGAAACTGTACAAGAAAAGCTATTATACTACACTTGGTGTCAGCATATGCATTGACATTCACCAGTGTTAAGGTTTTAGGTTAAAATTTTTAAGAAGGCATACTACTCAAAGCCTTTGGTGGATTTAGTTTATATTAAGCATGCTGATAGATATTGGTACAAAGTTTTATAAAGTGCAGAAAATAAGACCTATAACTGTAATTTACCTACTTCTGGAGTTATGGTCCTTTGAACAGTGTAAATAGTTATTTTGGTCATATACTCATTCCTGCTTGAAAACTGTGCAAGATATGCATCAGACTGTACAGAAATGTTAACCACCATTAGACAACATGTAAAACACAAGAACCATAACTTGTGTTTACCTGCTTTTGCAGTTACTGCCCTTAAAATATTGTAAATAGAGATTTCTGTCATATACCTGCCTATGCTCTGTATCCTGAAAATCTGTTTCAGATAATTTGACTAAACTTTAAAGAAATGTTTGCTGCCATAAGATGACAAGCAGAACACAAGAACCATAACTCTGGTTCATAAACTTTTTGAGTTATGGCCCTTTGAACATTGTAAATAGTATAGTGATTTTGATTGTATACTTGTATCCGCTCTGTAACTTTAAAACCATTGCAGGTAATTTCATGACACTTTACAGAAGTTTAGCACCATGAGATGACCTGGAGAACACCTAAATCATAACTCTGATCTACCATTTTTGGATTTATGGCCCTTTGATATTGACTTACTGTACAAAGCAGTACTCTAAAAGTGGGGAGACAATCTTATTAATGTAGAAAACAAATTGTAGTGTATCTTGAATGTGTAAATAGATGTAGTTGATACTTTGATGTGTCTTAATTATTTCTGAACAGTGGTAAACAGTGTAGACCTTGATCAGATTCCACATTCTGCAGTGTCTGATCTGTGTCTACACTATTTGCTCAGACCAGTCTGCCCCAATACCTAGGGTTATTATGGTACATTTTGAGTAAAGTAATAGTATAACTTCAGATAAGATGACTGATGTGGCAATAAATTTTATCATTTTTGCATAGAAACATACCATAATAACCCTAAGTATTGGGACAGATAGGCCTTTGCAAATAGTGTAGACCCAGATTAGATGCCACATTCTGCAGTGACTGATCAGTCTACACTGTTTGCCATACATACAGCAATATTTTAGACACATCAGTGGGTACTAGAATGGACTATTATAAATTTTAGGATAAGTATGGTAAGCAGATAAGGTGTCCCAATACTTAGGGTTATTACGCTATCTTGTGGATACTAACTGGAATCACTTCAGCAAGGCAACCCACAGATATATTTTGGTGCAAAAAAATAGCAAAAATGTTCTTTTTAGCTCACCTGAGCTAAGCTCAGGATGAGCTATTGTGATCACTTTTCGTCTGTCGTCCGTCCGTGCGTCCGTCCGTTAACATTTTCAAACAACTTCTCCTCTGAAGCCCTTGAGCCAATTTTGCTCAGATTTCATGTGGAGCCTCCTTAGGTTGGGGGAACGAAAAATTGCTAAAATGGTCGCGGTCCATTGACCAAGATGGCCGCCATGCCCATATATGGTAAAAACCTTTAAAAATCTTCTTCTCCAGAACTGAGGATGCCTTGGGGCTGAATCTTTGCGTAAGTCATCGGGGACAGATCTACCAAAATTGCTAAAATAAAGGTCGTATATTGACATTTGACCTTTTTACGGCAAGGTCAAGTTTGCTTCCTTATGCATTTGTATGGGAAAAACCTTTAAAAATCTTCTTCTTCAAAACCGAGGATGCCTTGTGGCTGAATCTTTGCACATACATGTATCATCGGAAACGGGAGGTCTACCAAAGTTGCTAAAATAATGGTCATACATTGACATTTGACCTTTTTACAGTAAGGTCAATTTTGCTTCCTTATGCATTTGTATGGCAAGAATGTTCAGAATTTCAAACGACTTCTCCTCTGGAGCCTCTGGGCCAATTTTGCTCAAATTTCATATGAAGCCTCCTTAGGTTGGAAGAATGAAAGATTGCTAAAATGGTTGCGGCTCATTGACCAAGATGGCCACCATGCCCATATATGGTAAAAACCTTTAAAAATCTTCTTCTCCAGAACCGAGGATGCCTTGGGTCTGAATCTTTGCATAAGTCATTGGGGATAGGAGGTCTACCAAAATTGCTAAAATAAAGGTCGTATATTGACATTTGACCTTTTTACGGCAAGGTCAAGTTTGCTTCCCTATGCATTTGTATGGGAAAAACTTTTAAAAATCTTCTTCTTCAAAACCGAGGATGCCTTGTGGCTGAATCTTTGCATATATCATCGGAAACGGGAGGTCTACCAAAGTTGCTAAAATAATGGTCAAACATTGACATTTGACCTTTTTACGGTAAGGTCAATTTTGCTTCCTTATGCATTTGTATGGCAAAAATGTCCAGAATTTCAAATGACTTCTCCTCTGGAGCCTCTGGGCCAATTTTGCTCAAATTTCATATGAAGCCTCCTTAGGTTGGGGGAATGAAAGATTGCTAAAATGGTTGCGGCTCATTGACCAAGATGGCCACCATGCCCATATATGGTAAAAACCTTTAAAAATCTTCTCCAGAACCGAGGATGCCTTGGGGCTGAATCTTTGCATAAGTCATCGGGGACAGGAGGTCTACCAAATTTGCTAAAATAAAGGTCCTATATTGACATTTGACCTTTTTACGGCAAGGTCAAGTTTGCTTCCCTATGCATTTGTAGGGGAAAAACCTTTATAAATCTTCTTCTCCAAAACCGAGGATGCCTTGTGGCTGAATCTTTGCTTATATCACCAGAAACGGAAGTCTATAAAAATTGCTAAAATAATGGTAGTACATCGACATTTGACCTTTTTACGGAAAGGTCAATTTTGCTTCCTTATGCATTTGTATGGCAAAAATGTTCAGAATTTCAAACGACTTCTCCTCTGGAGCCTCTGGGCTAATTTTGTTCAAATTTCATATAGAGCCTCCTTAGGTTGAGGGAATGAAAGATTGCTAAAATGGTCTCGTTTCGTTGACCAAGATGGTCGCCATGCCCATATATGGTGAAAACCTTTAAAAATCTTCTTCTCCAGAACCTAGGATGCCTTGGGGCTGAATCTTTGCTTAAATCATCAGGGATGTGGGGTCTACCAAAGTTGCTAAAATAATGGTCGTACATTGACATTTGACCTTTTTATGGCAAAGTCAAGTTTGCTTCCCTATGCATTTGTATGGGAAAAAAGATTTAAAAATCGTATTCTCCAAAACCGAGGATGCGTTGTGGCTGAATATTTGCATATATCATCGGGAACGGGCGGTCTACCAAAGTTGCTAAAATAATTGTCATACATTGACATTTGACCTTTTTACGGCGAGGTCAGGTTTGCTTCTGTATGCATTTGTATGGGCCCCATACGTTTGTATGGAAAAAATGTTAATAATTTCAAATGATTTTTCCTCTGAAGCCTCTGGGCCTGTGTTGCTCAAATTTCATGTGGAGCCTCCTTGGGCAGGAGAATGAAAGATTGCTAAAATGGGCATGGTCCATTGATCAAAATGGCTGCCATGCCCTTATATGGTAAAAAACCTTTAAAAATCTTTTTCTCCAGAACTAAATAAGCCCTGGGCCCTAATCTTTGCACAAATTATGGGGGACAGATCTACCAAAATTGTTACCTCCAAGGTCAAATTTGCTTCCCAATGCATTTGTATGGGCCATATACATTTATATTGAAAGTATCGAAGTGACTTGTAGATCAACAGTAGTTAAAATTGTCCTGATTGGAAATCTAAGATGGCCGTCATCTTGTTTTTTTTATTATATTTCCCTGCCACTGTGCTGTTTACATGTATAAAACCATGATTCTTCAGAAACCACTTAGCCAATTTCCCCCAAATTTCGCATTGATCCTACTGTTGTGATGATAGGATTGGAAAAATGTTGCATAACATCTGCATATCTGCAGTGGTTATGTCACTCAGATGAGCGAACCATGGCCCGTGGGCCTCTTGTATTACTCCTTTTCTCTGGTGCTATTAATATATCAAAAATAAATATTTATCTGTGCACACATTTTATTTACAGCTAGGCATGCAGTTTTCTGGCCTATCAATATACTTGTACATCTGTATATTTGTTTAGACACTTAAATCCAGAGACAGAGATGAAAAGAATTTTTGGCTCAAGAGTAATCAGAGAAGAACAGGGCTCGTAAGTAATAATTTTAATCATCCATAGTGAACTTAAGACAGTACATGTATTAATCTTTACCACCCTCTGGGCAAATTCAGCAGAAGAGAAATTGATATTTTTCTTATATTTCACCAAAAACAGGCTTTGACATTTCTTGCAAATTGTCTTCTATTGCATGAAATGTCAAAGCCTATTTTCATTAAATCTCAAAGCCTATTTACAGTACTAGGAAGCAGTTTGCATGAAAATTAACACTTTACATGCTATGGACAAATTCAGCTGAAGACAAACCGATGATATTTTTCTTATTTTTCCTAGAAAATAGGATCTGGCACTTCATACAAATTGTCTGTTTAGGAGACAATTTGCATGATGTGTCAAATCCTCATTTCTAGAGAAAATAAGTAAAATATTTTACAATGTTGTCTGTTGAAATTTTTACCCAACATACAGAATTTTTAAGAACCTTCATTGTTTTCCTGGAGGAAGCGAAGTTACACAGGCTCCTCTTTATGACACAGTTCATTTTGGATATAATATGGTTTAACCAACTCTCAGATCAAACTTGGCAGTCGACAGATTGGTGCTATTTTTCTATTCTTTTTCCAGAAAGTAGTCTTTGATTAAAGAAGACAGTTTGCATGAATTATCAAAGCCAGTTTGCATGAATTATCAAAGCCCATTTTCTGGAAAAAGTAAGAAAAATAGTCCAAAATGCTGAAAATTTTACCTAGCATGCTAAGGGTTAATACATGTATATAAGTTACATCCAAAGTACTGGTAATTGCAGATTATCATATGTGTTTTACATATTTAAACCTTTGTCCTGCCGAACCCGGATATACCCTGCCTTTGCAAACAGTGTAGATCCAGATCAGTTCACTTCTGAAGAAACCAACTGATCTGGATCTGCACTGTTTGCCATTAAGTATGTGAATTTATAGCAACAATCTGGATCGAGTGATCTGATTGGCTGAAAATCAGAAGTGGGAGTGGCATCTTAATATATTCAAGGTTAACAGATGTTCAAAGATTTATGTAATCATTGTGTTGTAATTCTGGTTACAATTTTTACTCTAAGATTGTCATTCAGAATTGTTGCAAATAACATTCTAATTTTTTTTTTCTCAGAAAATAAGGCTTTTTATTTCATATGAATTATATGCTAACCTGACAATTCACATAAAACGTCAAGCTCTTTCTTCTTAGAAAAATATACTAGTATATATACTAGTATATAAAGTATATACAATGTATTGTAAGCTGCTGTTGTGTGTGTGATATAGAGGATCTTACATGAAACTATGATGAAAGGTTGATATGAAATTTATGAAATGAGCCTTCGGCTCATAAATTTCATATGAAATGACCATGAAAGTAACGTTCTGTTTAGGCATAAAAAAAAAAAAAAAATAATAATAGCTGTGTTCCCATTAACATGCTGAAAAAAAATTGGTCGGTAGCTAGGAGAAACTTTTTTTTATTTTTCTATTTTGTCTCCAGAAAAGAAAAGGGTCGGGCCTGTAATTTTATGAAAATGCAGGTATTTTGTTAAGGGTCAGTGCTTTACTTTTTTTTATTTTGCATTTTTACTGATAAAAAATAGCAGAGTCGGGTGCTTGAAACAGGGTCGGTCGGGTTAGTGGATACACAGCTATTTTTTTATGCCTTTTTTTAAAACTGTTTTGTTTTGGCTGTAGAAGTTGAACGTTTTTCAACAGAAAGCATTACATTGTCATGGATGGCGTGATCATGTTAGGCGCCAGTAACCAAGTGTTTTGTAACGTATGGTCATATCATTTTTGTGACATGACGTTATCCACTGAATAATAGCAATGTCATAAGGTAAAAGGTTATTTGTTGACGGGAGAGTTTTTATTTTATGGAACATCTAATGTGAATTTGTTCCCACATCAGTATCCATGATTTGATTACAGACTTTTACATGTAACAGCTGGCATATGTGTGATATGGTTGCCAAAAGGTAAAAATAAAATCGACTTAAATGTAGAAAAAAGGGCTCTGTGGTCAGGGAATGGCTGCATTAACCCTGTTCCTGCTGAACCTGGACATGCCCTGCCTTTGCAAACAGTGTAGACCCAGATCAGTTGGCTTCTGAAGAAGCCAGCTGATCTGTATCTGCACTGTTTGTCATACAGTATGTGTGTTTGTACCAACAACCTGGATCAAGCAATCTGATTGGCTGACAGAAGTGGGCATGGCATCTTAATTTATTCAGTATGGCAAGGGATAATAAATTATAAATTGTATTTACATGTAATTGTGATGAAGTTGAAAGACAGCATACAGAAGTGGAAATTTGTTAACAAAACAGCTGGTGCAACAATGTCAACAGATATGAGTAAATGGTAAAAAAAATCACAGGATATTCAATTTTCAGGAGGCGACGGATGAACACTAGACGCAAGCAGCGAGCCACTTGGATGGCACAACCCAAAGATAACTGGCCACCTATTGGTAAAACAGGTACTTTGGGCTATAAGGGTTTAAAGCATAACTCCAAATAAAGGGAGTATAACTATCTTTAAAATTAATGTTTTATTTATTTCTCAGTGACAACATATTATGTGGGTACTTGTTAGAATTCATATTTCCAGATTAGGGGAGTATCAAGGTTAATATCTTTCTTATTTTGATATGACAGTGTATGTTGTGGGTACTCATTAGAAGTACTCATTAGAAGCACGTCAGCTCTTCTAATTAGTACCCACAACACATCGTGAAAACATGCCTGTATAATATTGACCCCCTTAAACCCCACTTTTATATAGTAAAACTGCGGTTTACGGGGGTATACATTAGTTTTCTTATTTCTGCTCAAAAACATAGATTGTGGGTACTCATTAGGACTGCCTCTCCAAGGCGGTTCTAACGAGTACCCACAATCTATGTTTTGAGCTGAAATATGAAAAATATCAGACTTTTATATCAAAATTTTCAGTTTCTGGAGGTGAAATTTTCTATATATTTGAATAGGCATGTTTTCGTAATGAGATACTTTTTATCTGAAAAATCTGGAGCTATAGAATTACCTCACCCAGCATGTAATTCTGATTACTACTAACAACTTAAATTTTCATGGGGAAATGAAATTGAAATATTAATACATTTTGGTTGAAAGAATAATTTCATTGATTAGAAATAAAGAACATCACTGGGATAATTTTCCATGCAGTCTGATTGGGATTTGTTCATTTTGTCTGATAGACAGATGTGTTAGTAGACAGTAGATTATATGATCCCCAGTTGATGAATTAGTACTGTCTAAATCCTTCTCAGAGAAGAATTCCACTGAAAATTTTATATTGTATGCCTTGCTCAGAGCTTTTATCATGCTGTCGCTTAACCATCAGCCCTTAATCCATTAGGTTTCTCACCGCTGTGGTTGGAGCCTTGTGTGGTTTTCACCGCTGTGGGTTCGAGCAGAACTTGGAACAAGTTCTGCTTATGGATGGTCAGGTGGTTTTCCCCGGGTTCTCCTGTTTTCGCCCACCTTTGATGAACGATTAACTCATATAAGTGAAATATTCTTGAAAGGGCCGTATAACCCAAATCAAAAAAAAAAAAAAAAAAAAAAAGAAGAAAAAATAACATCATCCCTTGAAATACTTATGATGGCTCATTAAAGGGAAAGGATAAATTTCTGAGGGAAATTACCAGGCTTCATAGCACATTCAGAAGCACATCTGTCTGCAAATCCAAGGATCCCAAGTTTGAATCTCATACCAGCTACATAGCTCTAGATAAGAGGAGTATCAGGAAAATATTTTGGCCTATTTCTCCTCGAAAACATATGTAGATACTCATCAGAAGCGCCTTGGGGAGGTGCTTTGATGAGTACCCACGTGTTTTCATGGAGAAATAAAAAAAAAAAAAAAAAATTGGTAGGGGACCGGGACGTTCAACTGATATTAGCCAACAGTTGGGCAAGGCCTGCTATCCTTGTAGCAGGTAAGAGTAGAGAGGGAATTTTTTTATTTGTTTTGTTTCTTCACTTTCATTCCTGTTCTGCTTTCTTCCGTGTCCATCTCTTTCATCACCGCTACTATCTCTTCTATCTCTTTTCTCCCTTTCTCTGCGAGAAAACACGAAATGACCCACGAAGGTTGACATGTAGTTAAACCCCAATACAATAAAAAAATTCGTAGAAAAAGGCGCCTTATCTTGAGCTATGCAGCTACAGAATTTTTGTAGAGATTGATTAGGAAATAATTTCTACGGTCATTCTCCTCTTCCATTGATTCAAGAAGGGCAGTTATCAGTTACTGACAAAAGTATATGGACTAAAGTACTGGTTTACCACAGAGAATAAGTCTGCTCAGGAAAAGTGTCAGTAGATTAACTGCCCATGACAACAGTATTGACAGGGTTGTAAAATTCCAAATCAAATGAAAATCAAAATCGAGGGAAACTACTCAGATAGAGTAGAATTGCCTCCATTCTATTTGGGGTCTACTCTTAAAGGAAAGAATTTGCTCCCTTTTGGGGCCTGTAGTAGTAGGCCCCATTGTTGAAAGATTTCAAATAGTAGAGAGGCAGCCTCCAGTGTGTAAAATTATTTTGCTTAGAAAAATGTGTCAGGAAAAGGTATTCATTTTCTCTTAAGCACCCCTGATGAGTGACCACTTTTCAGCAAGAGTGCTTTAAAGGTTATTTAACTTTTATCACACTCTGGGCTTCTTCCGTAGATGACAAATTGGTGATATTTTTCTTTTTTTTTCCCAGAAAACAGGATTTGATATTTCATGCAAATTGTCTCCATTGTAAAATCCTCTTTGCTGGGGAAAATAAGAAAAATATTTCAATATGTTGTCTGCTGAAAATTTTACCCTATGCTAAGCATAAAAAAGCCAGGGCCCAGTTGTTCAAAGCATCGTTAGCTTAACGAGCTCGTTAAGGGTCATTTCGTTAACTGTTTTAGCGGATTCAATATACAATATTTTGATATTTTTTGCTGAAAAAATGTGAGTAGCTTTTGCAAAAGCTACTCACATGTTTTTCAGCAAGCAATTTCAGCATATTTGCGTATCACTCGATGTAAATTTTAACGAATCGTTAACTAACGACGTCGTTAGCTTTGAACAACTGGGCCCAGATTATGTTCTTACATAGAAGATCTTACACTATATCAACAGGTTTATCGATGTGCCAGAAGGACAGTAAGAATGGGAACCAGTATTTTGCATATGAACACAGTCATCAGTACCAACAAATACAGTTCCAGTTCTATGATGCTGTTGAGTCCCTGGATCCTCAGAATATAGGGGTAGGTCAAATTATATTAACCCTTGTCCTGCAGAACCCAAATATACTCTGCCTTTGCAAACAGTGTAGATCCAGATCAGTTGGCTTCTTCAGAAGCCAACTGATCTGGATCTGCACTGTTTGTCATTAAGCATTTGAATTTGTATGAACAAGTTGGATCAAGTAATCTGATTGGCTGAAAATTAGAAGTGGGCATGGCATCTTAATTTATTCAGCATGACAAGGGTTGAATGTTAATTTAGCAAGATATAATAGTATTTTTGTTATCTCTACTAAAGTGTACACTCTGTCATATCATTTTAGAAGTGTCTTTGTGGCCGAGTGGTTAGAGCTTCCAAGTGGGATCATGAGGTTTCTGGTTCAAATCCCACTGGAGACAGAATTCATTTCATATCTGTATGGCACTATTTCACAGAGCCTTTCGTTATCAGCCTTCCATCATCTCGATATGACTAACATAATGTCGAAAGGGACATAAAACACCAGGGCCCAGTCCTTTGGCTGATTCAAGAAGGGCAGTTGTCAGTTTCTGGTATAAAGAATGTGCACAATACTGGTTAACCGCTTAGAGGACTAAGCACTAAGCCTGCCCAGTAAACGTGTGGTTAGGTAAACTGACCACGCTCGACATGACCCCATTGGGTTGACTGGGCCGTAAAACCTCAACACAAACAAAAACCAGGGCCCAGTTGTTCAAAACTAATGATGTCATTAGTTAACATATCGTTAAAACTTTGATCATTAAATATGGCATATATACTAATATTTTTGCTGAAAAAATGTGATTTGCAAAAGCTACTCACATTTTTTCGGCAAAAATAACTGTGAATTAGATACTGTACTTACTAGGACAGTTAACATTTTGACCACTACAAGCTTGTTAAGCTAACGATGCTTTGAACAACTGGGCGCTGGTCATTATAATTATATCATTAGAATGATCTCAAATAGACATACACAATACAGGTTAGAGGACATCCAGGTAATTATTTTTTCTCTACAAAAAAGGTTTTGGGTACTCATTTAAATCACCTCAGGGAGTCTGTTCTGATTATTGCCGCAACATTTTTTTTTTTTTTAATTTTATGCAAATATTAATACATGTGTACTTCTAGTCAAGACAAATATTCTTCATAATGTATTTAGGAGAGCAAATCTATGTATACATTTCTGACAGTAAGTTTGTTATAAAACACTCTAGAATAAAGTACCATTTTTTGATGACCTTATTTCAGTGTCTGAAGTATTAAGGATGAACATAACTGTAAGACCTATGTAATTTGTCTTTATACCCCACCACACAATAGTGGCGGGGTATTATGGTATCACATTGGTCTTCCGTGTGTCAGTCTGTCTGTCCACCTGTCCTTCCGAGCAGATGCCAGGTACATTCTGCGGTTAGCATGTTTCTATTGATGTCTGATTTATTCCATTATTGTGGGGTTAGATTTGCTTTGAGGGGTTAAAAAATTGGTGTTGTTGGATTAAAAAGATCAAAGAAAGATCAAAGGGATAACTCACAACGTCCGTCCTGTAAATACATCCATCCGTCTGTCCTGTGTCCATCCGTATTTTTTCTTATGGGCGATAACTATAACGATATATGTCAATGGATTTTCACCAAACTTGGTATGTGCATTGATATTGTCGAGATCTGGTTTGAGATAGCTGATGGGCAAATTTTGTCAATTTTTGACAAAGCTATCTGCCCACGACATGATAATGGCAGGGTATTATCATTTCATGTTTCTGTTTGTAGAATATCCTGCAGCTGCAACCTTACCATATTGATGCCTTGATTCAACTGAGTGAAGTGTTTAGGATGAGTGAAGACATGTTGATGGCTGCAGAACTAATTGGTAGGTTTCCAAAGCTTCAGTTAAGATGGCATATCAGGAAAATGTTTTCCTTATTTTTCCTTGAAAAACATTTTTTGGTTGAAAACTGCACCTTATCTGTAGCTATGGTGTCTGTTTCATGTATTACATTATATGGGCGGTGCCAAGCGAAAACGTGTCTTCGGGCATATGCGGACAGTGAAGCCCCAGATCAGACTGCGCATATGCGCAGTCTGATCAGGGCCTTCACTGTCCTCTAAAAGAATTATTGGACACTATAGAAGGTATCAATGCAGAGAAAATGCCCGGATGAGACTTTGCACATGCGTGGGGTGACTCTGAATGTGTGCATTTTGCGTATGCTCGAAGACACATTTTTGCTTGGCATGGCCCATTTGTGTATTATTTTTCTATGTAATATTTGAGAACAAACTATCACACAGATGTATTCTGATTTTGTGCACTGTGTGTGTGTGTGTGTGTGTGTGTGTGTGTGTGTGTGTGTGTGTGTGTGTGCGTGCGTGCATGCGTGCGTGCGTGCCTGCATGAATGCAGGTGTGTATTTGTTTGTAGAATTATTTTATGACAAGAAAATATATCTTGCTCATATGTTGGCAGTCATACATCTTATATCCCATCTAACATTCTAAGAAATGGTGTGTGAAGAGTTTTTTTTTTTTTTTTTTTTTTTTTAAGAAAACAGTTGAGCAAAATTTTATATTTTTCCAGACAAAGTGAACATTTGGAAATTTATTTTTTGTCAAAACTTATGTTATGGGTCATTTGACTTTAGACCCTGTTATTAGGCATATTGTAATTTTAATCATTATCCTTATCATCCCTTTACATGCATTACAAAAACATGTCTATTCAAATATATTGAAAATTTCACCACCAAAGACTGAAAGTTTTCAGATAAAAATTCTGATATTTTTCATATTTCTGCTCGAAACATAAATTGTGGGTACTCGTTAGAACCTCCTTGCCAAGGCGGTTCTAACGAGTACCCACAATCTATGGTTTTGAGCAGAAATAAGAAAAATAATATATACCCCTGTAAACCCCAGTTTTACTATATAAAAGTGGGGTTTAAGGGGGTCAAAATTATATAGGAATGTTTTCGTGATGTGTATTTGAAGCTGTTCTGAGTCACTGATGGACACACAACATCAAATAAGACACTTGATTTTCAACAAAAGTAGAATTTATATTTTTCTAATTGGACATATCTCTGTATACACCTCTTATCTAGATCTGAAGCTGTATTGTAGCCATTTATTTCAGAGAGAGCTTTGTATGCCATGGAGATGTCATTTCATCCTTTGTTTAATATGACAACAGGGCAGTGTCGACTTGATTACAGAAGACCAGAAAACAGGTTCGTTTGCTTAATGCTTAGCACTCTTGGTAAAATTTTCAGCAGATGACATATTGAAATATTTTTTCTTATTTTTCCCAGAAAATAGGATTTGACATTTCATGCAAATTGTCTCCATTGGAGACAATTTGCATGAAATGTCAAATCCTGTTTTTTTGGGAAAAATAAGAAAAATATTGGAAATTTTGTCGTCTCCTAAATTTAAAAGCCAAGAGAGTGGTATAGTTTAAAACAGTGTGCCTTGTCATGAGAAAAGGCGTCTTAGGGATTATATGAGAATGACAAAGCCCTTTATGCCGGGTTCCATAAGCATGTTTACTGCAGATTCAGGGGTTGCTAGTTTGAATCCCACCTCAGCTACATGACTTTCATTGAAATTGATCATGAAGTAATTTTTTTTTTTTTTTTTTGTACCAGACAGTTTAGATAAAATTTCAGGAGCCAATGTGAAAAATTGCACTGATATCAGAGCAACCATCCGGAATTTTGGTTGGTGGGGTACGGCAAGGTGGGTGGCTGGTACAAAAAAGGAACCAATACACTGAAAATTAGCATAGAATAGAGCAGAAATATGATTATCAATGTAAAATTTAATATTTTTTCTGGATACATAATTGAAAAATGAGGCCATATTAAAGAGTAAAACACAGGGATACATTTTTTTCATTTCTCCCTATTTTGGAAATACATGTAAATTCATTTTTTATAGAAGATGTTATGCAGAAGCAGAAAGCACTAAAAATTATTTGAGATGAAGTTTCATGGCCTAGTCAATACTGTTAAGGTCATGTCAAGTTGTTCAGTAAACCTACTCATACTTTCCTGGGCAGGCTTAATCCTCAAATTCCCGTATTTGGCCTCTAGACTAGGGTTAGCTGTGCCTACTCCTATCAGTGATAAGACTAATGACCAAAACACATCCTTTTTATGTCTTTAAGGATCTATAATTATATAGCCTATGTTCTTTTGGAAGAGTAAATTCATAAATTCCATTCACTTCATATCATTCATTCCTTCTGTCAATATCAGTAAGTCTGTAAGTGATGTGGGACCAAAATGCTGGGCAAGCAAGTTTTTCCACTGGGCAAGTGAAAAAATATTTTACTTGCCCAGTGGACAAGTGGAATTTTTTTGTGGAATTTTTTGTGATTTGTCAGCCCCAGTGTTGCCAAAAATAGTGACACGTGATGACCAAGCCACTTTGAAAATGCTGCTATTTTAATGTTATCTAGTAAATTGTTATAACAAATATTTGTTTATTACCATTCATATTCTAAAATTTATACAGCTTGATTTGATTACATGTTCTGTATCTAATAAATGCTGTGTTAGTGGCAAACACAGTGTAGACCCTAGATATGAACACTTCTCTTACCAACATGAGGTATCAGTATTGTGTGAGCCCTGTCATACAAACTGCATGATTACCCAAGTCACAACATGAGAAAACATAACTTCTGACATGTGTGCCCATTGTAGACTCAAATCAGCCTGCACATCTGTGCAGTCTAATTTGAGTCTTCATTTTCCGCATGAAGAAACTTTGCTGCCTTTGCTATCCAAAATATTGCCAGTGAAGATTCTGATCAGACTGTTTGAATGTGCAGGCTGATCTGAATCTTCACTGGGGCACATGTCCGAAGGTATATTTTCATATGTTGCGCTCATCTATTTTGATATGGTTAACAGATGGTATTGTTATGAAACCAAGACCACCAGATAAAACGCTTTAAATATATGATGCAGTTTTAATCAGCTGTGAGAAAAGTTTTCTAGTAAAGAAAATGCCTTCACTTAGCACCCTGATTAAATTTTCAGCAGCCGCATATTGAAATATTTTTCTTATTCCTCCCAGAAAAAGGGAATTGTCATTTCATGCAAATTGTCTCCAATGGAGACAAACCAATTTGTTGTCTGCTAAATTAACCAAGAGAGTGGTAAAAGTTAAAGTTTTATTTTTGTTTTCTTTGCAGATCTTTATTTTTAGCCTTATTTAAACACATAACTTCTGTTGGTCAGAGGGGGTGTAACAGAACAGCTCTAGAATTTTGCAAATTTTTATTAAGGTAAGTTGTTATTTTTGCTGCAAGTTATAAAGTTAGAAACTATCTATTATATAAAGAGAACGTGTACTTAAAAGGAAAGGCAAAGTTGGCAAAGAATGTATCAGAGATGAAAGATTATGACAAACTATGCATTTTGATGCAAACTTGATCAGAACCAGTTTGTTGTACAAATTTTTAACGCTCTCGGTCCCCTGAGGTACATATAGGCAGTGTTGAATATATTATGTATTTGACTATATACAGCCTTAATACTTTCATGGATCATCCATGCACACTTGGTGCTGCTGTTTGTAACCAAGCACCTCAAAGTCCTCTGTTTTATTCAACGCGGATCATGTCGAGTAGGAGCTAAGTGTACTAATTGTCTGAAGATTGTCTAGACTGGAGTGGGATTTAAGTCAGAATAAGATAAAACTAGATTGCGCAGTCGATGGCACACTATGGCAAAGTCCCCATGCTCAGTGCTTACGTGCTAATAGTGCGACAGACAGACAGACGGAAAAATAATGATGCTCTCGCACAAACTTACCAAGTGGGGAAGTCATTTAGTAAGTTTGGTTAAACTCTGCCCAGTGGTTTAGGTGGAGATAGTTTGACAGATGGATGGACAGACGGAAGGGAAAATAAAGTTGCTTTTGCATATTCTTATCATGCGGGGAAGTCATGTAGCAAATTTTGTTGAATTCTGACCAGTGGTTTAAGAGTAGATAACGTGTGGGATGGACAGACAGACAGATGGATGGAGGCATTCACAATATCGTCATCACTAAAGTGTGAGGATGATTAAGAAAGTTTATGATGTTTGAATAAGTCATAACCATTGTCATGGTGGCTGCCATTTCATGAGCCCTTTTCATTTCAAAATAATAAAATCTTTTTAACAAAAAACACTTCAGTTTTCAAGTAAAGTTCTTCAGTGTCTACAGAAAAATCTGTAGATTCTAAGAAAGCGGTAAAACATTATTTCAAACACTAGTTATTAAGTTTTAGCATATTTATAACACCCCTCCATTCCTAGCAATGTGTGTTTGTTAGGGAGCCTGGGGTGGTGGGGTAGTATACTGTTTTCACGTTGTCGTTCCATTGTTATATCTGTCTGTTTGTTACTTTTTGGTTTCTGCTTATCTTGCTAAATAATTTATCAGACAGCAGTCATTACCTTGCAGAGGGTGGGGTCGGGGGGTAGGGGAGGGGAACTAGTAAGCACTGCTTATTGACACTTCTCTCATTAAATATCCAAAATGACAGCATTTTGAGGTCTTTAAACCTGCATAGTTTTCTTATAACTTGTTGGGTTTGATCAAGTTTGTGTCCAGATGCTATGTTTGTCAAGATCATCAATTTGAAATAACATTCTTCATCAAGGTTGCCTTTTCCTTTAAGCAAGCAGAAATTAAGTTTCTAACTAAAAAAACATGATACATATATATGACTCCCAATGAGGAGTTTGCAAAGGCAACATTATTTTTCACTTCTTTCTGCTTAGTGGTGAAAGCATGGGGATTTGCGATGGCATGCCATTGACTGTATAATGTAGTTGTTTCTTTTTGGGTTTTTTCTTGACTATATCAGGTCATGTGTAAAGTGAGACCCTTATTTCTTATATTTATGTTTTATTGTATGATAAAAATCACAATAAGGGGACTGAATATAAGGCGACAACCAAACGGGTGGACTTATTTGAATGTGACCTGATGCATTCATGAGCCAATGAACTGCAAAAATAATAGAATTCATTTCTTAAGTATACTCTCTTATCTAAAGACATCTTAGAGCTAGCATCTTTGGCTGAAATACTGTTGACTGGGGCATTAAACATCAAACCTACAGATCACCACTCTTGTATATGTTTACATTTAAAAAGTTTAAGTTTTATAGAAGACTTTAGAAGGACTAGCTAATGGTAATTCTATGTTAATTTTCTCCAGTTCTCCATAAAAGCGTATCTTGTGGGTATTCATTAGAAGTACCTTACCAAGATTCTTGTAATGAGTATCCTCAATACAGTCAAACTTCAATGGCTCAAACATCTTTGAGACCATGGAAATTTGTTCAAGCTATGGGTAGTTCAAGCCACTGAGTGTTAATCATGGCGCCAGGTTAGGAAGCAAATAGGGAAAATTTAGGGAAATCTTTTTTATCATTTACACAATAATGGTATGTCGAGTGTACTCATTAGAATCACCTTGATGAGGCAGTTATAATGAGTACACACACATACAATTTCATGATAAAATAAGAAAGTTTCCCTAAATATTTGTTTTCTTGAGCTATCAGTAGAATTTTGTAGGGACTCAAAAATGAGTTAATTTGCCATGGTAAATGAGCCATTGGTGTTTGAGCTATTGAGGTTCAGCTGCAGAGCTCTAGATAAGAGGGAGTAAAGTGTATTTCAGCATTGATTTTTTGAAAATCAGCATTGAAATTGAAGTTGAGGGAGTAAAAATACTCAATGAAATTTTGTGTTTCAGCATTGAAATCAAATTTAGGGGGTACTGTTGTGAGTGAACTTTACAGCTTCTAAATAAAAAAGCAATTTCCCTCACATTGATTCTTTTGTGAGCAGTAGCAGTACAATAGATCAGAAAGGGTTTAACCCTTAAAGCACTAATGACAAATACATTTCAAGATGTTTTTCTTTTTTTTTTCAGAGAAAAAAAAGCTTGGCATTTAATGTGAATTGTCTGCTATGCAGACAATTCACATCAAATGCCAAGCTTTATTTTCTCTGAAAAAGTTAGGATTTTGTATGCTACACTTTGCTTTAAGAGTTATGCATTGCAAATGTTCATTTAAGTATTGACCTTAAAAGCAGGGAGTAAAATACTTTTTGCATCAAACCCTTATCTAGAGCACTGCAACTGTATATGTTTTTATTGAGGAATAAGAAACATCCCAGAGTTATCACCAAACACTCCTACTAAAGTCCTTGATTTTAGCTGATTTCTCTGGTACTAAAGGAGAAAGGTAAATGAAACTTGTAAAATTGTACACACTTCTATGAAGAGAAAAGGAGCTGAATGCAGTATGCCTGTAGAGCTGACACTGCCATTGGCATTGCACACTAGGTGGGACATATAATGCAATGGAATTTCTTGTCTTTTACAGTTTAGACCCAGATGGGGACCCACTGTGTGCATTATTGATGATAGATTACTATGCAATACGCTCAGAGCAGTATGATTTTCTAGTCAGGCTATTTAATGAGTGGGAGGTAAGATTTATGTTAGTCTTTTTACCCTTAGTATTCAAACAGACAAACCTGAGCAAACAGGATAGACCCAGAGTAGATGCCGCAAGATATTATTTGCATTAACTACAGGAATCTCTGAAAAAAAGCGTAATACAAATTAACTGGATGCCCTGCTATTGAAAATAGACTGGTCCAAAGAGTTGTGGTAGAAGAGTCCATTCAACATAAATTGGTTAAGAACTGAGCCTTTCCAAATAGAAAATCTGCCTTATGAGATATGTGACTAGTATAGACTCAGATCAGCCTGCACATACACACAGTCTTATCTGAGATGACACCGGTAAATATAATGTGTAGGCTTGAAAGATCTATTTGCAAATAGCATAGCCCTTGATCAGATGGACCAAATGCACAGGCTGATATCTGGGTCTGCACTGGTGGCATATGTTATCAGATCATTTGGGCCATGTCAAGCAAAAAAATGCCTTCAAACAAGCATAAAATGTGGAGATTCAGATCATCTTGCCCATGTGTAAAGTATAATCCAGGGCCCAGTTGTTCAAAGCATTGTTAGCTTAACAAGCTTGTTAGTGGTCAAAATGTTAACTGTTCTAGTAAGTACAATATCTAATTCACAGGTATTTTTGCTGAAAAAATGTGAGTAGCTAAAAGCTATTACATTTTTTTGAGCAAAAATATTATCGTATAAGCCGTATTTAATGATCAAAATTTTAACGATACGTTAACTAATGACATCATTAGTTTCGAACAACTGGGCCCAGGTCTTTGTTCTCTATTAGTTAATTCTGTAGTATGTAGTGATGAAGGCCTTGATCAGACTACATGGATGTGCAGGCTGAGCTAGGCCTTCACTGTCCCGATATGCCTGAAGACACGTTCTCATGTGGTGCTCCCTATTTTACATTTAGAGGAGCATGTAGTATTCTTTTCTACCCTTTTCTTAGAACTGTACAGAGTATACTTTTCAGGGTAAAATGTGCTGGTATTATCTTACATCTCCATGAAAATTAAGTTGTTTTTAAAGAAGCTTCTAGGAATTTGATTAAATAACATGTTCACATTCGACATTAAGGCTCTGATAGCTGCCATTTTTTATTTTTTGACCACATGTGAACAACAAAACATGGTGCACACTCATGTCTTCTTCCTGTATTTCATGGTATTTACCATTCACCTAATACAAGTGTTTTCTGACTATGTGCACCAGGACAAGACCAAACCCACTTCTAATTAGTGCTAAAAAGTATTTTTCTGTCTCCTTTTCGCACAGTGTCATGCTGTCTCTTCTTTCAACATTAAACTGCAATACAAACCTGGAAAACATGATGCTGTGTTAAGTTATGATGTTACAAGCATTTTAATAATGTTGCATGCTTTTTGTTGTCATGTTCAGTTATAATTTGCTGATATTGTGTCAAATGACTTACAAAACTCAATAAAGCATAATAAATTCATTTTATTCTTGACAGGGAACATTGGCTTAGATTTCCTATGTGAAAAGAATGTTTGCCCTAGTCTTGCTGCCCAGGTTAACATAAGTTTTGAGCTTGGAATATGACCCGCATCATCTGTCAAGAACCCTAATAACTAATAATCATAGCTATAAGTAGAAAGAGTGTCCAGATAAATAAATATATGAGCCAGCACATGACAAAATCTACAATAAGACTTTGGCGCAGGCTGATCAGAGTCTTTGCTGATCGCAAGTGCCTTCTATAGCCTCTGGGCTATGCAAAGAGGGATGAACGAGAAACCCTGCCATACTGGGTGGATGTACAGGCTGATCTGAGTTCTTGCTGGTCATAAAGTCTTATTGTAGGTCTTGTCGTGCACTGGCTCATATATTATCCGATACCTCCATGAAAACATACATTGCGGATACTCATTAGACAGAGTTGAGGAATTATCAAGTTTCATTACTTGCCCACAGGCAATTTAATGGCCCAAATCCACTTGTCCAACCAATAAATTACTTACCCAAAAACTGACATTTTTTAATTTCTTGAAGAAAACATATATTGTGGGTATTCCTTAAGAGAGCCTCAGCCAGGCACTTCTAATGAGTACCCACAACATACGTTTTCTTTGAGAAATGAAAAAAAAATATATAACATGTATCTCAAGAACTAGATACTCCTCTTAGCAAGAGCTATAAAGTCCTTGTCCTAGGACAAGTAAATTGAAATTTCTTACTTGTCTTCAAGGAAATGGGACAGGCTGGACAAGTCGGGCATGATATTTCCACAGCCCTGCATTAGTAGCTCATCTTTGAGATGTGGAAATGCTTCTAATGAGTATCCACAAAATATGTTTATGACGAGAAGTAAGAAAAATGCGATCCCTTTTGTTTGAAAAAAAAAGTTTTGTATCTAGATTTATGATAATTTGATAGAATCATGTATCAGAGGTGATTCTAATGAGATTCCTCAAGAAGAAAAAAACTATGTTTAAACACAACTCTTTCCTGGCACTATTATTATTTCTTACTTGTGTTGTTTATTGCAGGCCCACAGGAACCTATCTCAGTTACCCAATTTCGCTTTCTCAGTACCTCTAGCCTTGTTTCACATGGAAGATATAGACAAAGCTGATCACATGGTAAGAACAGGAATCAAACAATGGAAAACACTGTCCTGTCTTATTAGCTGAGCTGAGCCAAAGACTCAGAATGAGCTATAGTCATCACATTTTTCTTCATAGGTATAGCTCTTGCACTAAAGTTAAAACAGTTCTGGAATATTTATGACTCAATTAACCCTTGTCCTGCTGAATCCGGATATGCCCTGCCTTTACAAACAGTGTAGATCCAGATCAGTTGGCTTCTGAAGAAGCCAACTAATCTGGATCTGCACTATTTTTCATTCAGTATGTGAATTTATATCAACAATTGGGATTTAATCTGATTGGCTGACAATTGGAAATGGGTATGACGTCTTAATTTATTCAACATGACAAGGGTTAATATTGAAGGAATGAAAACTTGTATAATAAAAAGAATACATGTAGAACGGTGCTTGTTGCTTTAATATGAAAAAAGAAGAATGGTATTCAATGCTTCTTTCAGGGCTTACAGTTTTACAAAATTAATCAAAGCATCAAAAGACTAAAAATGAGTTTGAGTTATCCATGGTAAACAAGTCATCGGTGTTGGAGCTATTGAGGTTCCACTGTATATGACATGACCAGAAAAGTTCTGTTCATCAGTGTGGCAGCATAATGTGTGAACATACTGTATTTATCTAGAATCTTTAGACACCTTGGTTTGTTTTACCATACTTGTTCTAAAGTTTGAATGTCCATCTTCCCTGTTGGTTTGTTTAATCAAAGCACTGACAGCACTAGTGGGTTGATTGTCTCTGAGTGGCAGGGAAAATGATCCTGAAAAGGGAAAAGACTGTTTCATTTAACCCTTAACTTCCTATAATTTAAGCAAACAGTCCAGACCCTGATCAGATGCCGCCAGTGTCCCAATCCAGGTTTTACAGATAACCTCTTTACACGGCACTCCGACGTCACATTGACAAGAATAGCGCTGCTATAAATATTAGTTACCTGGATTTCATACAAACAGGCTGTTTGAGTTCATTGGTCAAATGATTATCTTGTGGACACAACCTTGAGGAAATTTTGGTTTATGTATACTTTAGTTCGATTGTGAACTAACGACCCAAAAACTGTTGGATAACCACCAAACAATGATCAGATAATTTGTGTCAGCTGATCTGGGTCTACACTGAGTTCTTAGGCTTATCTGTCGAAAAGGGTAAATACAGTAGCGCTTCTTAACCCTTGTCATGCTGAATAAATTAAGATGTCATGCCCACTTCTAATTTTCAGCCAATCAGATTACTTGATCCAGATTGTTGATATAAATTCCTATACTTAATAGCAAACAGTGCAGATCCAGACAAGCTGGCTTCTTCAGAAGCCAACTGATCTGGATCTACACTGTTTGCAAAGGCAGGGTATATCCGGGTTCAGCAGGACTATGGTTAAATATGGATCTTGTCACTATCTCTTGCATAGCTCTAGATGAGAGGTAAATATTTTTCTTATTTCTCCATAAAAAACATATGTTGTGGGTATTCATTAGAAGTACCTCATTGGGGCACTTCTAATGAGTACCCACAATATATGCTTTCATGGAGAAATAAGAAAAAATATCAGTAGGGAAGGCCAAAAAGTGGTTGCTTAAGACAGGTGGCTTGCTTAATACAGGTAAATTTTCACTTATTTTACTTTTAAGGGTTCCAAAAATTATGGCCTCTTAATAGAGGTGATTGCTTTATACAGGTAGTTTTTAAGATCTGTTTGACTGTACACCACAGAGCAGTTTGATCACAGTCAACACTGTTTGCTATTTAGACACCTAATCAGATTGTCAGATGGCCTCATTTAATGCTTATAATGCTGGGTAAAACTTTCAGCAGATGACATTCTGAGATATTTTTTCTTATTTTCCCCAGAAAATAGGCTTTGACATTTCTGGAGCTATGATCTGTTATTAAGTTTTAAATCCTCATTTCTCTTGTAGGCAAAATTTCATCATTATATAAATTTCAGCCATGTTTTTTTTTCTGTTTTACAGTTACAGAATAGTCTCCTGATGTTCCCTGGTGTTCTTGTACCACTGTTAGACAAGTGTAGTATACAGCCAGATAAATCTGCTTCTCATGCCTTCTTTAAATCTTCCAGGTAGGTCCTGCACCTAGTTGTCAATCCTTGTCATGCTGAATAAATTAAGATGCCACACCCACTCCTAATTTTCAGCCAATCAGATTATTTGATTCAGATTGTTGATATAAATTCACATACTAAATAGCAAAAGTGCAGATCCAGATCAGTGGCTTCTTCAGAAGCCAACTGATCTAGATCTACACTGTTTGCAAAGGCAGGGTATATCTGGGTTCAGCAGGACAAGGGTTAACTGACCAGCTCAATATGACAAACAGTGTTGACGGGGCCATAAAACTTCCCGTCAAATTTTAACAAATCAAATCTTGCTTAGGACAGAATTTTTCTCATCACTGTTCTCATCAATGAATTTTTCTCATTCCGTTATATACAGCTTTTAACATGTTATAACTTTATCATGTACCTAAACATGACTGAAATACTGTTGATGGACCGTTTAACCACTAAAACTTAGTCAGACCATCCAGATTAGCATATGTAGCTGCACAGTCTTTAGGGACTCTATAGGGTTTATCGACTAAATTTTACCTTAATTGCTTTTTTGTGCCCCCATCTTTGAATTGAAGTTGGGAGGGCATTGCTTTTGGCTTGCCTGTCCATGTAGTTGACTCATCTTCTGTCTGTATGTCATACTTTTGGAACCTTTCATATTTTTGGAACCATGTGAGGTAGGATTTTGGAATTTCATGTATGCATTGCATATGAAAATTAGCTGACCAGTATTATTTTTCTTTTCTGTCAGATTCTTCATGGTGGAATTATGGCTGCTTTTCAAACAAAATGCATTTTAACAAATGAAAATCTTGTATGTAAAGCAAAATATCTATTAAGGAATCACTTTAGTTAGGCTGTGAAATTTTGCAGCCAATCAGGGATAGCTGTGAAGATTACCAGATTAACTTTTGATGAAATTTTATAAATATTTGTCCAAATTATTTTTAGCAAAGGAAAATTTTGTAAGCTTAATATCTCAAAAACCCCTTAAGCTACACTTATGGAATTTTGCATACTGCCAGGAATTATTGTGAAGATGACCTTACCAATTTTGGTAAACTTTTATAAATATTTGATCAAATTATGCCCCCTTTTCAGACTTAGGTATTCAGCATAGGAAAATCTTGTAAGTAAAATATCTCACGAACCCCTAGAGCAAGGTTCATGAAATATTTCAGACAATCAGAGATCATTATAGATGACCTGGTTAATTTTTGGTGAAATTTATTTTATAAATATTTGACCAAATTTTGTCCCTTTTCAGTCTTAAGCATTCTAGTGCTTCTGTGACATTTTGTCAGAGCTAAACCCCTTTCCATTTGGTAATTTGTGTGGACAAGCATTTAGTAAAGGGAATAGTGCTTTACAAACACATTTCTAGTTTGACTTTGTATCCAAAAATGATGAGTTTCAATGTTTTGGATTTTAATTGCATGATTAGGGCCAAAATTGTAGAATTTAATGATTTTTGCAAAACCACACAATTACAGATACTGATTAAAGGGAAAGTCTTTGTCATTTACTGATTATGAGTATTCCCATTTAGTCTTACCTGTGCAATAGACTTTAAATTAACCTATAACAGCAATAGACTGACTTTACCTATTACAGCAAATATTCTGATTGGACTACCCTTTTACTCAAGCTAAATTTGCTAATCGTGTCAAAAATATCCCTACTGTTCAATGTTGATTTCAGCCAACCAGAAGCATTAACACAGCTGATAGCCCTATATGCAGGCCGGTGTTTCTCCTGTTGGAAACAACCAGAGGTTGTAGAATGGCTGGAGAGAAATGTGAAACTTGTTATAGACAGGGTGGAAAAGAATGATCCACTTGTAAAGGAGAATGAACTAAGGTAACTGTCCTTTATTGTTGCTGTTTGGTGTCTGACAAGTGAAAATGTAGATTTTAACCATTTATGCTGAATTAACACTTCTACTTCAACATTGAACAGGTCCATTTTAAGTAGAAGGAAAGTCTGGTTATTTTTTATTAATACCATGTTTTATAGAAATTCCTGTATTTAATGTGAATAGTGTAGCCCTTGACAGTGTAGCTCCTGATCAGATGCCACAATCTGCGGCATCTAATCCGGGTCTACACTGTTTGGCAATATCCATTTTATGGGATGCTAGGCATAAATGGATTAATTATTTTATTGACCAGAGGACTTATTAAGGAGGAGTATTTGATGATAATTCTGGGATAATTTGTCTTATTTCCCCATAAAATATGTTGTGGGTACTCATTAGAAGCACCTCAGTGTACCTACAACATACATTTTTATAGAAAATTGGAGGAAAGTATACCAGAATTATCACCAAATTCCCCTCCCTAACAACTTCTCTGTTTATGCTACATATTTTGACAGGTTATTAACTCATTATCATAGTTGTCCTCAAATTTGATTAAGTCTGTTCTACTACCCATTGATGTGTGTAAAAACAGATGAATGAGTGGCAAATGGTATTGACATCCGTCAGATGCAGGGTTCTGCAGAATCTGACCAGGGTCGACACTGTTTGCTTGGGTCAGTCTGTTCCCAGTAATTAGGGTACTGTAAAACCCTAAGTATTTGGATGGACAGGCCTGAGCAAGCAGTGTAAATCAAGATCAGAAGCCAGAAGCCACAGAACACGCTGTCTAATCAGGGTCTAAACTGTTTGGCACTCATCCAGCAATATTTTAGACACATCAAGAGATTGTAAAAAGGACTCTTTCAAAGTTTAAGACAAGTATAGTAAGAAGTTAAGGTGTCCCAATATTTAGGGTAAATAAGTACCCTAAGATACTCAGACACTGTAACTCCTTTGTACTAAAATTTGAACAAGTGCTTTTAACCCTTTGTATACTGAATAGACTCTCCCACACTATATATTGGAAGAGTCCAATTTCAATTTTAGGTACATCCAGCTATGAGATTTACTTATTCCTAGAGAAAAATGCCTAAACAATTTGCAAACAGTTGGGACCCTGATCAGACGCTGTGTTCTGCGGCAGCTGATCTGGGTCTGCACTGTTTGCCATTTACCTTTTACAGGTCTCCCGACTACAATGAGTTAACTATCTGGTGATGAACAAAAATATGAATGAAGATACCCAGGAAATGCCACAATCACAAAGCACATCCCTCCTGAGGTACCAAAAGAGGGAGAGTTTGGGAACAAATAAAGAAAACACAAGGGCCACATATGAAACCACAGATGCACAAACGAAGAAGAACTGCAGCAGACCTTGGAACAAACAGTAGGAAAACTACTTGGCGGCCCAAACCTGGCCTATTTTGTTCGAAACCCCACCCCCAATTCCTATGGAGCTCCAAATTACAAATATATATGTTTGATCCAAATAAGGGTCCTCTGCCTCAATTGTGAAATCAAGGGTGATTGCAATGTATATTTGAATGTCTTTATTCAGGTATAAAATACTGTTTGGTAGTGTTTACCTATTTGATATGGTTATTGATGGTGGTTGTGTGTTTGAGTGTGCATGCATGTGTGCAGGTGGTACCAAGGGTCTGCTATGTTTGCTTAATATAACATTAATATTGATTTGTGTATGATTATGTGTGTGCATACATGTGTGCATGTGGTACCAAGGGCCTGATAGTCAAGTAACAATTTAGATGCAATTAGCCAGCACTAGTAGCTTCAGAAGCTTCTATATCTCTATGTTTGCTAAACCCTTTCATCCCTGAGTTTCTGCAATGGACCATTCCATCTTTGAGTTTGGACATGTCCATTGTTGTAAATAGGGATATCAGTCAAAAATCCTGAACAGAATAGCAAACAGTGTAGATCCAGTTGAGACAGCTCATTATGAGCCATCTCATCTGGATCTACACTGTTTGCACAAGTATTTGTTTTGGTCTGTTGGGCTTTCTGAAAGGGTTAATGGGACATAAGTATTCACAACATGCATGTACAAATCATACTTTGGTGTGTTTTCCAGTTTAATGATGTGTACAACCAAAGTTTATATCATATATATTTATTGCTAGGAGACAGAGTCGATATAAAGGAACTCCCAGAAATATTTACCGCCATATATTGATATCTGAGATTCCGTCTGCTACAGCTACAATACCTGCGGTAAGTGCATTTGTATTCTTTATAAATGCTAAGTGCCAGTAAGCAGGAAAATGTCAAATCCTATGTCATAGCTCCAGATAAGTGGAAAAATATTGATATTTTTCGTATTTCTCCACATAAACATATGTTGTGGGTACTCATTGGAAGTGCCTCGGCGAGGCACTTCTAATGAGTATCCACAACATATGTTTTCATGGAGAAATAAGGAAAATATAATGTCAATATCCCTTCCTATCAGGAGCTGTACCTATTTTCAGGGAAAATGTAAAAAAATATCATCAGCTTATCATCTGTTGATAATGCTTGAAAGTTCACAAGTTTAAAGTTGTGTGCATACTGACAGTTATTTCTTAAACAGTTTTAATTTTCCGAATTATCATTCTAAGTTATTATGCCCCGAACTTCGAAGAAGTTGGAGGGGCATATTGCTTCTGGGGTGTTCCTCCATTTGTCTGTTCATCCATCCTTCCGTTTGTCACGCTTTTTGATGCATAGCATAACTTTAGACACGTGCATGCTACTGTTTTGAAATATCTGATATGGATTCCTTTTGAAAAAATAGCTGACAGGTATTTTTTTTCTTGACAGGATTATGCCCCTTTCCTGAGTTATCGCCCTTTGGAAAAGTATGGCTGCAATCTTGTCAGCAAAATATCTATTGAAGCTAGAGCCTTGAAACTTGATGAATAGACTGGTAGTGATGAGTAGATAACCTGTTTAACTACTGAATAAATTTTGAAAAATACTTCATGAGTTATGGCCCTTTGTAATTTTGGGCATTTTTATCTTGTCAGCTAAATAGCTCAAAAATTGTTGGAGCTAGAGCCTTGAAACTTAGTGAGTGAATTGATTGGTGATGATGAGTAGATTACCTGATTAACTTTTGAAAAAAATTCTGAAAAAAATATTTCATGAGTAATGGCCCTTTTGGATTTTTCGGCATTTTTCCCATGTCAGCAAAATATCTCAAAAACTATGGGAGCTAGAGCCTTGAAACTTGATGAATAGATTGGTAGTGTTGAGTAAATGACCTGATTATCTTTTGAATAAACTAAAAAAACAAAACAAAAAAAAAACACACACACTTCATGAGTTATAGCCCTTTGTAATTTTGGGCAGTTTTACCGTGTCAGCAAAATATCTCAAAAACTGTTGGAGCTAGAGCCTTGAAACTTGGTGAATTGATTGGTAATGATGAGTAGATGACTTAATTAACTTTTGAATAAATTCTTAAAATATTTAAATATTTTAATATTTAAAGAGTAATGGCCCTTTGTAAATTTTGGCTTTTTTCCCTTGTCAGCAAAATATCTCAAAAACTATTGAAGCTGGAGCCTTGAAATGATGAATAGATTGGTAGTGATGAGTAGATGACCTGATTAACTTTTGAATAAATTCTGAAAAATACTTCATGGGTTATGACCCTTTGTAATTTTTGGCACTTTTATCTTGTCAGCAAAATGTCTCAAAAAAAACTGTTGGAGCTAGAGCCTTGAAACTTGGTGAATTGATTGGTAATAATGAGTAGATAACCTGATTAACTTTTGAATAAATTCTGAAAAAAATTTCAAGAGTAATAGCCCTATGTAAATTTGGGCATTTTTACCTTGTCAGCAAAATATCTCAAATACTGTTTGGAGCTAGAGCCTCATAACTTGATAAATAGATTGGTAGTGATGAGAAGGCAGTTAGAGGGGCCTATTGCTTCTGAGCATGAGTAATGTCCCTTTGTAAATGTGGGCATTTTTCCTTGTCAGCAAAATATTTCAAAAACTGTTGGAGCTAGAGCCTCATAACTTGATAAATAGATTGGTAGTGAAGAGAAAATGACCTGATTAACTTTTGAATAAATTCTGAAAAATATTTCAGGAGTTATGGCCATTTGTAGATTGGGCCATTTTTACCTTGTATTATCGTTAGAGGCAAGCATATGGTTGGGGGCACAGAGTTTTACAAACACAATTTCTAGTTCATGTAGATTTTCTGAAAAACATAAAATATTTTTTAATTTAGGAATCATATGATTTCTAGATTTTCTACTATTTTTACAAGGGAGACAACTGTTGTGCTTTTCTACTCATCAAGCCGCTTTTGAGAAAGGGTCTACCCTAAGCACAACTAAGTGTGGCAAAAAAGTGTGTCTGTTCACCTAAAATGAAATGTCAGGCCCTAGTTTCAAATTTAAAAAACAAAGGCATAAAAAGAAGTGTTATCAGCTGAATGTTTGTCTCTGGCATACTAAAAGCTGCCATAATGAGTTTGTCAGTATTGTAAGCTGCACTAAATAATAATGTGTTGATGTATAGCTTAGGATGAGATGCTTTTTACAGCTAAAATGTACTGATATTTTTCTTATTTTTCCTTGAAAACATATGTTGTGGTACTCATTAGAGGTGCCGAGGTGCTTCTTATGAGTACTCACAACATACTTTTTCATGGAGAAATAAGTAAGTACAGTCGACTCTCGTTATCTCGAATTCCAAGGGACTCACTGAAACACTTCGAGATATCCGTACCTCGACATATCAGAGTTGAGAGAGTGAGGAAAACAATAAATTGAACAACCACATTTAACAAATGAATATGTAATTTGACTCCTGAAGTTAGAAATATATATATATCATAATGTGGAAAAGAGGAGAAATTGCTCCTTAGGAGCAATTTTTCCTCTTTTCCACATTATTTTGTTACCTGTTGTCATAGTTTCATGTTAAAACAGGGACCATATTTTCACTTCGAGATAAGCGGTAATTCGAAATAAGCGAGTTCGAGATAACGAGGTTCGACTGTATTAAATGGATGCTCCCTCATATCTGGAGCTGTGATTGCTTTGTGTGCTTCTATCACCCTCCTGTCTGTCTGTCTTTCTTTATTCCATATATTTATACTGGCTGGTCGGGGTCAACAGTGTTTTCTGTACTGTAAAGATTCTCATTGGGTATTGCTAAAAACAACTACCCAAATTCTTATCAGACCGTATGGACCCTGCCCACTGGGGCTGCCTGCTGCCTCTGAGACAGAGCTGATTGTAACTTAAGGCAAAACTTGTGTTTTTCATTTGATAAAAGTCCCACAAATTTAGAAGCAATATCTCAATATGACTAAAATACTGTATTACTGTATTTGCCCTAAGTTTTGGGACACCTTATCTATTTACCATACTTGTCCAAAAATTTGAAATACCGGTAGTCCATTCTACTACCCATTGATGTGTCTAAAATATTGCTGTTTGTATTGCAAACAGTGTAGACCCTGATCACAAGCCGCATTCTGCAGCATCTGATCTGGGTCTATACTGTTTGCAAAGGCCTGTCTGTCCCAATACTTAGGGTTATTATGGTATCTCATGTATTTGAACAGATAGGACTAAGCTAGTAGTCTAGACCTTGATCAGACGGCTTCTATCACCAAGTAGTCAAATAGACTTATTCAAATTCTAGGATAAGTGCAGTAAAGAGTTAAGGTATCCAATTATTTAAGGTAAATAGGATTTTGTTGACTCCGACATTTAATCTCAACTCAACTTTCAACAACTGGTCAGATTGTATAAATATGGATACTGATCTGTGTCTACACATTTGGCATACTGACATGATACCATATATGCCCTAAATATTGGGACATCGCATCTGCTTACCATACTTGTCCCAAAATTTAAGATAGTCCAGTCTGCTACCTGTTGATGTGTCTTAAATGTTGCTGTATATATAGCAAACAGTGTAGACCCTGATCAGATGCCACATTTTACAGCATCTGACCTGGGTCTACACTGTTTGCAAAGGCCTAATTGACCCAATACTTACAGTATGTAAAAGACTTTTTTTTCATAGTGTATGCTTCATATCATTTTTCACAGGATGTTGCCAGCACAGTTCTAAGTTTTGATCCCTTACCACCGTTAGATAACATAGCATCATATACAAGACCTAATAGGTGAGTACTGTATTTACTCGGAATATTTGGATAGATATACCGGAGCAATCAGTGTAGACTATTGATCAGTAGCAACACCAGATAAGGAAATCCTGGATTTAATCCTGGGATAGAAATTCTTATCTTACCCAGGTTATCCTACCCAGGGTAAGATTAAAAAGGAGAAGTCTTGCCATCTTTAAGGTTTAAGTCACTGAATGTAACGACGTCATTAAACGCTACAATAATGTCGTCACAATATAGCGGACGTCAGCAATTGAAGTGACAGCATTATTAAAAAGCTACGTATACAAATTAAAGGTGTGCAAGAAAAGACTCTATCATGGTGTGAGAGTTAGATAGAAAAATCAGTCCCTCGTGATCACAGTCTTGCATCACTCGGGTTTGGTTTGTAGGAAAGCAAACAGGAAGTAACATAGGTCTTCTCCTTATTTAAAAATACCCCTTATATTATATTTTCAGACCAAACAGAGCACAGACCAGTGCCAATGCATTGTCAATGTTCTTGAGATCACTCCTGCCAAACTTCAACCCAAATGTAAGTTTTCCACTTCAACTTTTCATGTTGAAACCTATCAGCTCAGCCTGCACAGAAGCCTCCAGGTGGCCAAGTGCTCCCGACTCCCCGGTTCAAATCCAGTTGGAGGCGGAATTCAGCCCATGATTGTATAGCACTTCATTGCACACAGCCTTTCATTTTCACCCTTCCATTGTCTCGATATGACTTAAATAATGTTGAAAGGGACGTGAAACACCAAACCATCATCGGCCCATACAGCACATAGCTCCTCATCATTATAAGCATACTAGCATGTGCACAAGTGTGAACATGATGGTAAGAGTGAACAGTGTTCATCCTGTGTGTTTAAATTAGTTTTTTCATTAAGATTAAAGCCTAAGGTCTTCATAGTTGGTACACAATCACATGTAGGGGAGAGCAGTTGAAGCCCACTATCAGTATATGTCTTTGACCTAATTTTCAAGCTTTACTCACTTAGCTTTTTTTTATGTTCACCCTTTGTGTTTTTTATGTTCACCCTTTGTGTTTAGATCAGTTTATCAATAACCCTAAGGCCCAAGTCTTCATTTTCGGACCACAATCATACTCAGAAACTGTCAGGGCTAGGACCTTGATACATTGACAACAGTTGTATCTAGGGAAGAGAAGCTGAAGCCCACCACTCAATGTATGACCAAGACCTGGGCCCAGTTGTTCAAAGCAATGTTAGCTTAATGAACTCGCTAGTGGTGAAAATTTTAACTATACTTGTAAGTACAATATCTAATTCACAGGTATTTTTGCTGAAAGAAATGTGAGTAGCTTTTGCAAATGCAAAAGCTACTCACATTTTTTTTTTCAGCAAAAATATTAGTGTATATGCCATATATAATGATCAAAGTTTTAACGATATGTTAAATGAAGACATTGTTAGTTTTGCACAACTGGGCCCAGCTTTTCACTTTTCATTAACTTTGTGAACTTTACCCTTTGCATTAAGGTCAGCTTTTCAGCATTTGTAAGGCCTCAGTGAGGCTTTTCTAATGAGTACCTACACTATATATTTTTATGGAGAATGGAAAAAAATTATCCTAGAATCATCACCTAATACTCCACCTTAACAAGTCATCTTCTTAACTATTTAGATGGATATGCCTGCACAAATTGAGGGAGCATTTGGATTAGGGGCTGCAGTGTTGGTCATTCAGTTGTCAGTTTCTGGCGAAAGAATGTGCACAATACTGGTTAACCACATAGAAGACTAAGCCTGCCCAGTAAAAGTGTGGTTAGGTAAACTGACCATGCTTGACATAACCCCATTGGGTTGACTGGGCCGTAAAACCTCAACACAAACAAAGAAACATCTACAGGCAGTC
Source organism: Anodontia alba (assembly GCA_964016985.1). Lineage (NCBI taxonomy): Eukaryota > Metazoa > Mollusca > Bivalvia > Lucinida > Lucinidae > Anodontia > Anodontia alba. Next base: position 42,949,825 of record OZ024827.1, read on the forward strand.
TAATGTTGTTCAGTTTTTTATGACAGTACATATAAAGCAGTTATGCTTGAATGTTCAGGATAATCATTAAATTGTTATTTTTGCACAATGGACCTCATTTGGATTTTGTTTGCATTCACTAAGTTTACCTTGATTTGTATTATTGAAACCAGGAACCAGCTGCAGAAAATGAAGGAGCAGTAGGTGGAACAGAGGGTAACCAGTTAAGACAGGGTGTTGGGGCTCTGATGGATGCTATGCGAGATCTTCTAAACAACATACAGATGGTTCCACACCCAGTGGAAGGAGGTCAGGAGGAACAAGAGGAGGATGAAAACCAAGAAGAGTGGGACTGAATAAGGTAGTCAACTCTGTCAAAAGTGGTTTGCCTGTCTTCTGAAAAGGGGTCTATTCTAAAAGGAAAGAATTTGCTTCCCATGGGAGCAAAGTCTTTCCTTTTAGGATATACACCTTTTTAGAAGTGACTTGATGTGTCGGAAAATAAACAGGAAGTCACAAAAGTTGTCTACCTTATAAAAGACGGAGGAAATTCTACCAAGTGTGTCTAGTAACCTAAAATATTTGACAAAATAATGTAAACCGAAATAAAATTTCTGAGGCTAGAGAAAATTAATTATTAGATTCTCATCCCCAACCGCCCCTAAAAAATCTGACCAAATGAAAAATTTTGAGGTAGAAAATATTTTCAGAGATAGTTGATCATGTGCTGAAAACCAATTTTATAACACTTTTAAGAATTGCAAATGAGTTATTTGATATGAAAAGGGTATTAAAGTTGTCTTTCCTTTTAGGATATACACCTTTTTAGAAGTGACTTGATGTGTCGGAAAACAGGAAGTCACAAAAGTTGTCTACCTTATAAAAGACGGAGGAAATTCTACCAAGTGTGTCTAGTAACCTAAAATATTTGACAAAATAATGTAAACCGAAATAAAATTTCTGAGGCTAGAGAAAATTAATTATTAGATTCTCATCCCCACCACCCCTAAAACATCTGACCAAATGAAAAACTTTGAGGTAGAAAATATTTTCAGAGATAGTTGAACATGTGCTGAAAACCAATTTTATAAGACTTTTAAGAATTGCAAATGAGTTATTTGATATGAAAAGGGTATTAAAATAAGGTTTGCACATGATAGTTAGTCAGTTATTATGTTTTGCTATGGTTAACCTCTTCACTGGGAGGCCCAGGAATAAAAAAAAATAAAAATGAAATCCACCCACCCACTGCATTTTTTTTTTTCTTAAATCTGGATGAGAATCTAATAGTTTACCCTGGCCTTATTGGGCTTTAATGAGGATTGCACAGTTCTTGATAAGAGGGTAATGGATATCATATTTTTTTCTTATTTTGCCACAAAAACATATATTGTGGGTACTCATTAGAAGCGCCTTTGCAAGGCGCTTCTAATGAGTACCCACAATGTATGCTTTTGTGAAGAAGTAAGAAATATTTTAATACTTTTTGGCTGGCGAAAGTGACTTACCTGGAGCTAGGTAATTGTGATGAATCATGGTGAAAAAATATTCAAAGCTGTATAGGATGGCAAAGAACTGGATTATTGTGTATATGGGTACAGGTCCTTTCCTTTAAGAGCATCTCAAGTGAGAAGGGAGGCAGTATCCATTGGAGCAGTATTTGTTCACCTAAATTGGACTGTATTGATGCAAAGGCTGTGTTGAAACTTTATTGTTAACCCATAAAGTGCCAATTTCAAGCTGAGCAGATGATTCACATGAAATGTCAAGAATTAGTTTCTATGAAAATGAAAAAAAAAAAAAAAATAAATAGATAAATATCATCTGCTACAAATATTTTTGGCATTTTAAGAGTCAACATTTGGAGAAATGATGTTTTTCCCTTGTCTGGTCATATACGTGTATGGTAAATGTCCCAAAGTTTCCAACTCTATATTACATACTTTTTTACCTAAATTTTGCTTTCTGTGCAGTTGTTTATCAAAATACCTAGTGGAATGGCAAACAATGTAGACCCTGGATCGGACTGCTTGAGCAGTCTGATCTGGGTATGCATTGTTACCATGCCATTTTGTCAGGATTTTGATGTACAAAATTTTAGGACATTTACTGTATAATTTTGTGCCCAAATGGTATGTTAAGTGCAGTTGCTGGTTTGATGAAGCAGGGCACAATGTTTTTGTTGCAAAAATAAAGGCTTGCTTACGTGTACTTGGAAGGACGTGAGAGTTGCCAAATTCTTTTGATATTATTAATACCATTGCTTTCACTGTTTAACTAGCTTCTGTGTCGAGTGCAATATCAAGCTTATGAGAGCTTTTGTATCAGGAGAATATTAAGAGTCAGCTTTCACTTTATTATGCTGAATTAACTCTTAAACCATTGTAGAGTGAATAGACTCCCCCACACTATATATTGGAAGATTCCAATTTCAATTTTAGGTATATCAGATTTAATATGAGATTTAGTTATTCCTAGAGAAAAGTGGCTTAACGACATGTATTTGCAAGCAGTGGAGACCCAGATCAGATGCTGCATTCTGCAGCATCTGATCTGGGTTGGCACTGTTTGCCAATTACCCTTTTAGGGTCTCCTGTCTACAATTGGTTAAAGTGACATGCAAAATTGTAAAGAGAGAGAGAAAGACAGACAGAGTAAAAGTCCCATTTTAAGGCCATCTTTAGGACTGCCTAAAAGTGTCTTATTTGTGGGGCAGTCTGAATATTGAATATAGAATGATAAAAAAGAAACCATTTTGGACCAGCAAAAGGTCTCTTAATAGCATAGTGGTCTTAATTTTGAGATGTCTTAATAGTGGATTTTTTCTGTATATATATCATTTTTTTCCACTAAATAAGGCTTAACATTGCATAGTAGATGAGTCACATGAAATGCCAAGCCTAATTTCCTTGAAAAAGACAATTAGAATTGTATTTTGTTAATGGCACCATAAGTGTTAAATCTTGATGGAAGTTTTTTAAGATTGCTTTTTACAGTGTGTATTTGAATGGATATCAGCAGGACTTTTTCAATTCTACCTCATAATTACTGATTTAGCATGCATCTGTTAATTGCCCTAATGAGATGATTACCATAATAACCCTTAGTATTTGGACAGATAGGCCTTTGCAAACAGTGTAGACCCAAATCAGATGCTGCAGAATGTGGCATCTGATCAGGGTCTACACTGTTTGTTATACATACAGCAATACTTTAGACACATCAAGAGGTAGTAGAATGGACCATTTCAAATTTTAGGAAAAGTATGGTAAGTAGATAAGGTCCCAGTACTTAGGGATAAATAAGGTAGCCTTTTTTAATTTTCTGACTCAGTAGGTTTAGCTTGACTTCACCACTTGATTGTTGATCTTCCTTTGATATTCCTGGAAATGTCATCTGTCGGATTCCATATTTACCTTAATGGGAATGGATGCACTTCCAGGATAGATAACTCTGTCAAAAGTGTTTTTGGTCTCCCTTCAGAAAGGGGTCTACTCTAAAAGAATTTTCTCCCCATGGGAGCAAATTCTTTCCTTTCAGAATAGACATTTTTTCAGAAGGGAGACAAAAACACTTTTGACAGAGTGTCAGAAAACAGACAGGAAGTCAGAAATAAATATCTCCCTTGGAAAAGATGGAAGAAAGTCTACCATTTGTATCCATTTATCTTAAATATTTGACCAAATAGTACTGTGTAGACCTAGATAAAATGTCTCAGATACAGGACTTTAATGTAGCATAAGTCAAAACATAATCATACCAAATTTAATATTTACCATGCTATGGGCAAATTCAGCAGACGACAAAGTGATGACAATTTCTCGTTTTTCCTAGAAAAAAGGATCTGACATTTCATGCAAATGGTCTCCTAAGGAGACCATTTGCATGAAATGTCAAATCCTATTTTCAAGGAAAAAGAAGAAAAATATTTCAAAATGTCATCTGCTGAAATTTTTACCCAGCATGCAAAGTGTTAATAAGCTGGAAGTTAATGACAGGTTTGGCTGATGTATGTCGTGATTAATCAGAAATAAAGCTTCATGCTGGGGTTGGATGCAAAAATTGACAAAGTCATTTGACAGTGAAGTGTAGGTCAGTGTCATAAAAAATGATACCCTGGTGACCAAGTCCCTCCCAGTGAGGAAGTGCCAGGATTGATGACATTTTTCTTATTTCTTGACAAAAACAGATGTTGTGATTTTTCTCCACAAAAACATATGTTTTGGTCATCATTAGAAGTGTCTCATTGAGATGCTTCTAATGAGTACCCACAACCTATGTTTTCATGCAGAAATAAGAAAAATATTATGTGGATACCCCTTCTAATCTTGTTATGTAAATACCTTTTAGCTAAAAACTCTGCCTTACCTAGAACAATATAATAAGCTTTATCATATAACTAGGGACCACAGGGCATCCAAGCAACAGCAGTTCAGAGACAGAGCAGACCCTTTGAATTCTGCTGAATTGATTCTTCAGCATCCTGTCTTCCTCTAAGTAAACAGAAACAGCTCTCAGATGTGTATGCAAAAGTGTCTTTCTTTATGACAAGATGCTTCACTGCAGTAAAGTAACTACAAAGGGTACTTCCTCATACAGTGCTTTAGATAAGGTTTTGGTACGAGTATTTTACCACCTACCTTAAAACTGAATGCTGACATGTACATCTTCAATGCTTATCTCTTAAAGCACCAAGCAAAACTAAAGCATACAACATTTTTTTGTTTTCAGAAAAAATAGGCTTGGCAGACAATTCACATGAAATTCTGAGCCTTATTTTCAGTTGACAAAAAAAAATAAGGATGTCATTTTTAGCTCACCTGAGCAAGAAGTACTCATGGTGAGCTGTTGTGGTCAGTCAATGTCCATCATGCATCGTCCGTCGTGCGGCATCAAAAACTTCTCTAAAAGCCTACTCCTCCTACATCCCTGGGCCAATTGACTCAATACTTGGTAGGAAGCATTGGGGTGACTTGTAGATCAAAAATATCTAAAATGGCTACGATCGGAAATCCAAGGTGGCCTCTATGGCCGCCATCTTGAAAATCTATTTTTCGCTTCTTCTCCTGAACCGAAGGGACAATTGACTCCAAACTTGGTAGGAAGCATCGAGGTGACTTGTAGATCAAAAATAGCTAAAATCGTTCAGATCGGAAATTCAAAGTGGCCGTCATGGCGGCCATCTTGAAAATCTATTTTTGGTCGCTTCTTCTCCTAAACCAAAAAGCCAATTAACTCAAAACTTGGTAGTCGGGGTGACTTATAGATCAAAAATAGCTAAAATGGTTCCGATCGGAAATCCAAGATGGCTGCCATGGTGGCCATTTTGAAAATCTATTTTTCGCTACTTCTCCTGAACCGAAAGGCTTAGTGACTTTAAACTTGGTAGGAAGCATCGGGGTGACTTGTAGATCAAAAATAGCTAAAATTGTCCCTATCGAAAATCCAAGATGGCCGCTTGAGAATCTATTTTTCGCATCTTCTCCTGAACTGAAAAAGGCCAATTCACTCAAAACCTGGTAGGAAGTATCAGGATGACTTGTAGATCAAAAATAACTAAATTTGTTCTGATTGGAAATCCAGGATGGCTGCCATGGTGGCCATCTTGAAAATCTATTTTTCACTTCTTCTTCTGAACTGAAAGGCCAGTTGACTCGAAACTTGGTAGGAAGCATGGGGGTGACTTGTAGATCAAAAATAGCTAAAATCATTCTGGCCATGGTGGCCATCTTGAAAATCTATTTTTCGCTTCTTCTCCTATACTGAAAAGCCAATTGACTGGAAACTTGGTAGGAAGCATTGGGGTGACTTACAGGTAAAAAATAGCTAAAATCTTTCTGATCGGAAATCCAAGATGGCTGCCATCTTGAAAATCTATTTTTCACTTCTTCTCCTAAACTGAAAACCAATTGACTGGAAACTTGGAAGGAAGCAATGGGATGACTTGTAGGTCAAAATTAGCTGAAATCTTTCTAATCGGAAATCCAAGATGGCCACCATGGCGGCCATCTTAAAAATCTATTTTTCCCTTCTTCTCCAAAGTGAAAGGCTTATTGACTTGAAATGGTGGCCATCTTGAAAAGCTATTCGTCGCTTCTTCTTCTGAAGCTGAGGGCCAATTGACTCAAAACTTGGTGGGAAGCATTTGGGTGACTTGTAGATCAAAAATAGCTAAAATCATTTTGATCGAAAATCCAAGATGGGGCCATGGCTGCCATCTTGAAAATCTATTTTTATAATAGACTTATATAGGATGGCCCCATTCTAAGTATTGAATCAGAAATAAGATAAATGCCATAGATTATCATTGACCCATGCCCATGACTTTAAGGTCTACGAAACACACTTTGAGTTTTTGTGTCATAACTTTTATGTTAAAATATTTAGAGAGCTCATATTTTTCTAACAAAATGATGGATTTAGTTAATATTTGGTACGATGTTAGATGTCAATCCAAAGTATCCAAATTTTCCCTCCGTTTGTTTGTTTGTTCATTCATCCATCTGTTCATCAGGCCTTCAAACACCATAAGAGGGGCTAATTTTCCATAAAAGTTAAAATGCATACATTGCAACTTTTGCTTTAAAAGACTTCTCCTCTGACATTGTTGGACAGATTTTTCAATAATTTCACAAGAATTTTCCTTAGGTGATCCTCTACCAGAATTGCTCAAACTGTCCTGCTCTGCTGAGCTAGGTGGCTGCCAGAGCTAAAAATAAAAGAAAAAAGCTAAGGCACCATGGGATCTTGCTTTTGTCAAGCACCCATTCCCAATTCCCCCAGGCCTATAATACTGTACAAGCCATGCTTTTATCTGTGCCAAGCACCATCACATTCCTCCCAAGGCCTGTATAACACAGTTCTTAAACCTCCAGCCTGTCATCTGAAAACATTCATTTTCACAAGATTTTAAACATACATAGTCCTGTGAAGAGAAACCATTGTCTTTTAGAATATACTAGAGACAATGACATGCATGTGAGCAAATTAGGGCCCTCTGGGCCCTCTTGTTTTTTTTTTTTTTTTGTTTTTTTTTTAAGAAATGAGAAACATATTTTCCTCATACTCCTGTTATCTGGACTTAATACTGTGGTAACATTTTGTGACTATGACCTACATATCACAGTTCACTGACTTTGTCATTCTTTGGATGAGTTTTTAACTTGCTTATAGTATTAACAGGTGCCAGCCTTTGCTGAATTCTTGTTATCTCTATGAAAATGTACCTTGTGACATAGCTCCAGATAAGAGGGGGTATCCACAAAATATTTTTCTCATTTCTCCAGGAAAACATATGTTGTGGTACTTACTTGAAGCGCTTCACCGATGTATGTTTTTGTGGAGAAGTAAGAAAAATATCACTACGTTTTAGTTGAAAAAAAAAAAAAAAAAGAACACCTTATCTGTAGCTGTTGTGAATATGCATTAAAGACATTTCTAATGAATACCTACAGCCTAGGTTTTCATGGAGAAATAAGAAACAATTATCTTGATACCACTCATATCTGGTGGTTTAACTGATTAACACCGAGTGGACTATTCTACCACAACTATTTGGACTGGTCTATATTCATTAGCAGGGTGTCTGGTTAGTTTTTATTACTATTTTTTATAGAAATTCCTGTAGTTAATGCCAATAGTGTAGACCCTGATCAGACACTGAATTTTGTGGCATCTGATCTAGGTCTGCTCTGTTTGCCAATTATCTTTTAGGGGTTTCCTGACTAAAATGGGATAAATCTGGATATGCATTTACATATTTTTCTTCAGAAGATGTTGGTTAATATTGTGTTTTATAAACATAAATACTAAAGGCTGTAAAAGTAAATATTTAAGCTTGTGTTTGTCGTTTGTTTGTTTTTTCTGTACCTTTACTTCATACAGCTTAGTCTTGAGGGAGTAAAGAAAGGACTTCGGACTGTATGGGCAGATATATTCCTAAAGTTTGGGCCCTTCTTGCAACTCAAATAGATAATTAATGCAGAGTAAATTGGCTACACTAGGAAGAGTATAGACATACTAGCATGCTCATGTCACCTATTATCACAAATCGAGGGTTGAGCGCAAGACTATGGTAACTCAAACATATTTTTGAAACCCTTGTTTAGGGGCAACTTGGACCCCTTTGTAAACAATGCAAATTTAGGTGCCATTGCTCATACGAGCAATGGCACCTAAATTTTCATTGTTTACAGAAAGAAATGTTGTAATCATAACGCCTTCATGGTGAGGAGATTAGGTTTGGGGAAAAACAACCATCTGACTTACTCCAGTCTTGCGCTCAACCCTCGAAATATAGCAGAGTGATGGTGTTTTAGGAGACAAGGTTCATAAATATGTTTGGGCTTTGAAGAAAAAGAAAAACATTTTCTGCAGCCATTGGTGTTATCTTGGACCCAATACACTGGACTAGTAACTATGGCACAGGTATTGGAAATATGTAGTCGTGGCTGAGTTTTCATAATTTTGTATGATGAATTTTAAATGCTCATATTTCAATTATTTCTCAAAATATCTGAGATTTGTTTTCGAAAAGCAATAGTTCAATATATTACCTATAAAACTGCAGCATTATATTTAAGGAAAATCAAATAGTTTTTGTAAACATCAGCAAGAAACCTAGGTACCCATTTTAGTTATTTTTGGCACTTGTAGCAGAAAATCGTCCGAAATTCACCCAAAATGATGGTATAACTTCAATTTTATTAATTGTGACAACATTTTTCAACCAAACCTATTAAAAACTTTTTATTACAACTTTAGTTATTATCCTAAATCATTTTTAATGACCATAGTGCTGTAAAATAGCACTAAAATCAAGCCAAGACAACATATTTTGGCAGTTCCATTGGTTACAAGTCCGGGTATTACTAGGTCTGAGGTGTTATCAACATATATAATTAATATTTATGTTTGTCAACAAGCAAATTATGTAGCAAAAATGAATTTTTGATCTGTTTGCAGTGTTGATTGTATATATGCATTTAAATACATCTGCACTGTATGGTGGTTACATTTGATACACCCTGTACACAGGCAGGAACTCACCATATGTAATTTTTGGGTCCATCGACCCAAAGTATACATACACCCAAATTTCCTTAAGGTGGTTGTCTATGTGATTATCATTGACCAATGAAATCAAACCCCATGTTAAACGGACCAACCGATTGTTCAAGATATAAAACCTACAACCTGATGTCTCCAAACCGAACTCTATTCTTAAACTGAACGTTTTGGGTTGATCGACCCAGTTACTAAAGAATCCCGAGTTATATTGCTGTTGTCCACGTAACTATCGCTGACTAATAAAGTTAATCCAAGCAAATAGCATTTGTAGCATTTGTACAAATTCCAGGTTACTGTTATTTATAGCCGCGCTATTCTTGTCGCTTTGACGTTAAGAGTGCAATGTAAAGAGGGTTATCTGTAAAACCTGGACTGGGCATAGGGCTGGGCCATTGACAAACAGTGCAGACCCAGATCAGATGCAGCAGAATGTGGCATCTGATCAGTGTCTGCACTTTAAGCTAAAATTACAGGAAATTCAGAGTTAAATGAAACAGTCTTAAATCTTCGTTCAGGACCATTTTCCCAAGCTAAACACAGAGATAACTGACCCACCAGTACTCTCAGTGCTTTGATGTATATTTAGATTACCTAGCGCTCCAAATATATTGATGGTTTGGAAAAAATGTATTTTATTGGTACAGTTGACTCTCTTTATCTCGACCTTGCTTATCTCGAATAACCGCTTATCTCGAAGTGAAAATCTTGTCCCTGCTTAAGCATGATAATCCTAAGGAGCAATTTCTCCTCCTTTCCACAATATTTTCAATAAATCTCTTACTTCATGAGTCCACTTACATATATATTTGTTAAATGTGGTTGTTTGAATTATGTTTTTCTCCGTTCAGCAAATCTGATATGTCGAGGTACGGTATCTCAAAGTATTTGAGAGGGTCCCTTGGAATTCGAGATAACGAGAGTTGACTGTATTTCACAAAAATATAGCCCTAAATTGTGCAAGACTTTTGAAATAAATGTAATGAGTCTCAAAGACAAAACATTAACCCTTGTCCTGCTGAATAAATTAAGATGCCATGCCCACTTCTACTTTTCAGCCAATCAGATTACTTGATCCGGTTATTGCTATAAATTCACATTCTTAATGGCAAACAGTGCAGATCCAGATCTAGATCTTCACTGTTTGCAAAGGCATGGTATATCCGGGTTCAGCAGGACAAGGGTTAACAATACATAAAGAAATATAAGAAAATATTTACCATTCTTTTATAGAGTGTTTCTATTTGTATTCAGGTTACAGATGTGTCATAAAAGATGTGTGTTGATATAATAATGTTGACCTATATCCTTCCTTTAAGCTCTTCCCACCCCTTACCCACTGCTGTACCAAGAATTGGGTCATATATAATTCATATAAAGATTCTCTCTTAATCCACAAAAGCATTTGTTTGTAGATGGGTGGTGGTGATGAGGTGGAGAGAATGATATTTCAAAAAAACATTTTCCGATTTCCATAAGCCTTGATGGAAACTCTTCTAGCTGTTTACTCTCCCCAAAACTGAGACAAAATGTAACTGGATGAAAAAAAAAAAAAACCTGCTGAGTACTACAGAGAATGGCTACCGTCAAACTGATTATGAATCGGCATAAAAACTATTTACATTTTACAAAACATCCTATCTTTAGGAGGCCGGCCTCGGTGGCTCAGTTGGATGCGCCGTCCGCCTGAAGACCAGGAGGTCGCGGGTTCAACCCCCGCAGAGGTCGGCAACATTATTTCGTGGAGATTGATCATGAAATATTTTCTACGGTCATTCTCTCCCTTCCGCTGATTCAAGAAGGGCAGTTGTCAGTTTCTGGCGAAAGAATGTGCACAATACTGGTAAACCGCTTGGAGGACTAAGCCTGCCCAGTAATCGTGTGGTTAGGTAAACTGACCGCGCTCGACATGACCTCATTGGGTTGACTGGGCCGTAAAACCTCAACACAAACAAACTATCTTTAGGAATGTCCTTTTCTCTGATGGCTGATCAGTTAGGCTATGAGTTTCTGACTGGTAAGTGAGATAATATGTATAGAAAAATAGCCAAGGAGGAATATTTTACCTTTATTAGATCAAAAATGGAAAAATCATAGCGTGATGACAGGCTAAGTACTACAGGAAGGCAAGTTTCACAAAAACAAACATTTATTATAGATGAACATTTATTTTTTCCGTTAGGAAAACATCAAAGAATCCGCCCAAGGTCCTTAACAACATTCACTTTTAATTGTTAGACCAAGGTGCCTGAGCATGCAATACTCGTATAGATCTGCTCCTTAAAAGGAGTGATCAGTGTCTGCACCATTTGCCAATCTGTCAGCACCTTTAAAACACAGCGGGTAGTGAAATGGACTTGTTCAAATTTAGGAAAAGTAAGGTAAGGAGTAATGGTGTCTGAATATTTTGGATAATTATGGTAATTTAGCCCAGCTGTGGAAAAGTACATGTACATTATTATTATCTATACTACACACCCACTCACTGTAAGGCCGTCTCATTTTGAAGTGACATCAATTTTCATTAGAAATGATGCTTGTTTTTGGAGGATGACTACCATATTTACCCAACGTATTCGGACAAACAGGCATGAACAAACAGTGTAGACCCAGAACAGACTTTACTCTTTGTCATTCATCCAACAATTTTTAGACACATCAGCAGGCATTTTACCACCAAAAACTGAAAATTATCAGATAAAAAATTCTGATATTTTTCTTATTTCTGCACAAAACATAGAGTGTGGGTACTCGTTAGAACCGCCTCGGCAAGGCGGTTCTAACGAGTACCCACAATCTATGTTTTTGAGCAGAAATAAGAAAGATAATGTATACCCCTGTAAACCCTAGTTTTACTGTATAAAAGTGGGGTTTAAGGGGGTCAAAATTATATAGGTATGTTTTCGTGATGTATAGTAAAATGGAATTGTTTAAGTTTTAGTATACCGGTTAATAACCCTAAGTATTTGGGCAGATAGGTCTTTGCAAACAGTGTAGACCCGAATCAGACGCCACAGAACGCGTCGTCTGGTCAGAATCTACACTGTTTGCTATACATACAGCAACTTTGTAGACACATCAGCGGGAAATAGAATGGACTGTAATTAACGATATTGTAAAATTTCCAAAACAATGAGGTAAACGAAAGATTTAGGAGCCACAGTCAAAAGAAACTACTTACTCAAGGCGCCATGAGGAATAAAAGAATATAAAGAAATCTGGCATAAATTTGATAATTTCATTGGTTACGTCTTTTCAGTATCTGTCAATATAAATATAATCGAATTATTCCCAACGGTTTGAGCGTTATGGCGATTATCATATTTTCACATTTTTGCCTCAGCGAGGCTATTTGTAACTATTCAGTAACTTGGTATTTGACAACTTCATTTGTAAGGTCTTGTCAATATGACTTTCATACATTCTCACCGACTGTAGTCCGTCGACAAATGTTTTAAAATTGTGGGCATGACAAAGTTGCAGAGAACTCCCTCAGCATGCATTTTAAAGACTGACAAAAGTATAAAAAGAGAACTCCCTCAGCATGCACTTTAAAGACTTACACAAGGATAAAAGAAAAACTCCCTCAACATGCATTTTAAAGACTTGTATAAGTATCAAATATTATGTACGAATTAAATTAATAGAAAAATCGTAAGCACGAACGTCCGAAAGGTGCCTGATAAAATTTAAAATTTGTCAGTTTGTAAAATTTCCAAAACAAGCGTTGTCTTACAAATTTATCGTAGCGGCCATATTGCATCGGAAATCGGACATTTTGGGTGTCAGTCCATTTCTATGAACCTTTCAATACATGGCATCGAAAAAAAGGTAGGTGTAGTGAGGTATAACACTGATTCAAATTTCCCTATGAGACCATGGTCCCATAGACAGGTATTTCCGTTCAGCTGGTTCCCGTACATCGTTCTTGTTGGTCGCTTCCACGCTTGTCAGCAGGTTAAAAACCGGACGTCGTGGTTTCTTACAATTTACGTTAATTCAGCAATTTCGATCATTATCTTTGAAAAATGCCTGGAAATCCGTTGCGAAGAAGGTAACTAACATATTATTGTTTATTTATAAACGAAATGGAACTAAAAATACCCATTCTGTCTGACTTAATACCTTTTTTTGCATAATAGTGTATGATTGTGGGACAACTCGGCACATTGCAAACTCGGCATATAACCAACTCGGCACATAACAAACTCGGCACATAACCAACTCGGCCCATAGTTAACTGATTAGTCCAGTTATCTATTGTTATGTTGAATACTTTAACCCGCCGTTACAAACAACCAATTAAAGGTTGCCTTTGAACTTTAATCATTTTAACTTGAAGGTTGCAACTATTTATTATGTAAATTTCATGCTTAGAAGCGATTCTACCGAGCAAATACAATCTATGATTTTGAGCAGAAATAGAATTTACTCTTGGAAACCACCTGTTTTATTATTTGGGCTTCGTCGCTTTAAAACCTGTCTTCGGGGGTTCCAATCGACCGGGTTAGACAAAAACTGACCTGCTCAGTCTCAAAACCCACGAGTTTTGGCATATAGCAACCTAAGTAATCATACTTTCCAAGTAGCGAACAACAAAAGCGTTGATCAGACTGCGCGGTTGATCTGCACCTTTATTGTTCGCACATGCAGTTTGCAGGTGGCCCTGGGGATTTTCTCACGGCGGGGCTCAAATACTAAACTGGGATACATAGTTCCCTCAGACTATCTTACAGAGTTGAAATATGAAAAAATATAGTATTGAGTCACGACGGTCAGTACGGTTAAACTTTCAGTGTGCATGCTCAGCATCTTAGCAGGTCAAGAACTTTGGTTCTTTGGCTGAATGTTCTCATGACCTACAGCTTAGGTGAGCAAACAGCGAGTGTTTTGGCGAGACTACGTGTATGCACAGGGTCACGTGAACCTTCGTTGTTCGCATATGCAATAAATGGTAATGGGAATCACTAGTCTACCTTTCAGGCTTTTTAGAGCAGAAATAAGAAAAAAGAAAAGTATATCCCCATTATCACTAGGTTATACCTATTGTAGATCTTTATTAACTCAAAAGGATGGCTGATAGAAGTTTGGCAATTCCAGGAAAGGCTCGTTTCACCATATTCACATGTACAGTTATCCTGAATTCGCTTTGTTCATCTAGAGCATATTTTTTAATTAAACAATGAGCAAAACAAAGATTTATTAATATTTTTTACTAAAAGATAAAAAGAGCAGACAAATAGAATTTCTAAGCATACTCAATCCAATTCACATCGATTAGCACTTTAATCTGAGAACATTTAGCCTCCACGAGGCGGTTGTAACGAGTACCACAATCTATTTTTTAGCAGAAATAAGAAATAATATTTAACCTTGTAAACCCAAGTTTCTCTGCATAAAAGTGGGTTTTAAGGGGTTCAAAATTATACAGGCGTAAAAATGGGCCATAAAAAATTAAAAGGAAATTTTCAGATGAAAATTTTTTATCTCTGCTGAAAAAACATATAATATTTATTTCTAACTTGAAGTATACAATGTCTTTGGGATTAGTCCTTGATATTTAAATTTGACCCCATTAAAATTGCTAAAATACCTACAACTCATGAACAATGTTATATATAAATTTATAAACATAAATCTGAGTTGCCTCCCCATTTTTAAAAGGCAGTGGCTATTCGTATGGCCCAGTATGAATATCCAATATAGGCTAATCGTACAGCCCCAAATGATTAGCCTAGATTGGCAAATCATACGACCCCGTACGATTAGTCTTTATAGCCTATATTGGCTAATCGTAACCTCACGATTAGCCAATATAGTCTAAGTGTACGGGGCCGTATGCTTAGCCTATATAGGCTATTCGTTCTGTGCCATACGAATAGCCACTGCCTTTTCAAAATAATATCATATTTTTTCACCTATAACTTTGTTTCTACTCTGGTTGTTTCTAGGGTTGGTGCTTGTTATATTCCTTGCTCAGGTGTTAGTGGGGAAGGTGTATGCTGTGGTTAAAATGATTTGCTTCAAGGATAATCTGCCAGATATCTGCCCAAACATGGTGGCGGAAAGCCACTTCAACACGTCATCATAAGATAGAATGAATTTAGGCACTGCCTAGGAATGGGCATGGCAATTGCTTAATTTTCAGTTAGCCAAAAAATGTTATTATTTGTTGATGCAGGAAAGGATCACAATCTGTAACGATACAGACAAAAAAAATACACTTGGCTGGCTCTATATAATGATTCCCGCCGAAAGTCACCTTGATTAGCATGAGCGTATCTTTAGCGTTGGCCAACATTATTGAAGTAGTCAAGAATAATAATTATGTTTGTAAATGCCTTAAGTAGTTTTGAAATCTCTGCATTTGATTCTGTTTATGAACGGAAGTTAAACGAGTGTAGGAAAAATGTGTTTGTAAGAGTCAAAAATCCACTGCTTCTATATCATCACAATTATCAGTAGATGCTTTGAGTTATAGCATCTGATATGCTTCTGACAAGCTGAGATGAAAGCGGCAGGTGAATCTTTCAATATTAATTGTCAGTTTTTAGCTCGCTGGGACTGTGTCCTTGGAGAGCTTATGTTGTTACCCAGTCGTTGGCGTCGGCGTCTGTCGGTGTCCCCGTTAGTACAATGTTTAAGTTTTCAAAGGTGTGCATAGTTTTTTAATTGTTTAAGGTACTGCTTTCATATTTGGCCTACACCTACCTTAGGGTAAGACCTTTCAATAGCATACACCCCCATCCCCAAGTTAGACCCTTTAAATTATTTAGGTCAAGGTCAGTTTTTACTTTGTCATTTACATCCATGTTTAAGTTTTGTGTTTAAGTTTTGAAAAGTGTACATAGATGCAGAAGAATTCAAGATAGAGCTTTAATATTTTGCCCTCACCAGCCTTAGGGTTAGACCTTTCAATAGCACACATCCCTTCCTCAGGTTGACCTTCAAGGTCAGGTCATACTTGGTCATTTAAACCCATGTTCACAATCAGGAGCTACCCTAGATACTAAATAATGGTAGATACATGCAGCCTCGCAATCTCAACTTGTCTTAGACCGAAGAGTACCGTTACTGGCGACCATATAACCACGCAGCTCTATCATTTGAACCAATATACTTGAATCTATTAGATATCAAATATGCATACCGGCGCAGTCTTAACTTATCCTACATTGAAGGGTATAGACATGCTTTTAAATATACAACAACGCAGGACAATCAGGACCTACACTATAAAAAATATCTGTAATGGAGATGCGCATCCGCGCAGTCTTAACTTAGCTTAAACTGGATGTCACGTAAACTGACCCCAGACATAACCACGCAGTACAATCAGGATCTACACTGTCAACTGATAAGGAAAAAACAAGCGCATCCGCGCAGTTTTTAATTATCTCACACTGGATGGTACATGTGGCCTACCAATCTCAAGGAACTAAGAGACGAAATATACGCAGGCTCGTAAGGATCTATGCAACAAACTAGATATAACTGACCAAATGAGCCTAAGGGACCATTTTCCACGTGAAACACTGGCAGCACCATTTAAAAACACATAAAAGATCTAACGACGCTCAACCACTATTTGAACTCTTTATTTATTACTTAACGCTCTCTAAGTCGTCTTTAACAATAGCCGCCACTGTCTATAAATTGAGTAATGCAGACGATCTCCCAAGACGTCGACATGGGTGTTGAATCATGTCTCAGTAGGAAACTGAGCGGCTAAAAGACGTTAATTAAAATGAGCAATTGATTGAAGCACCGCCTCTTATGGCTCATTCGACACACCTCTGAACAGACGGTCAGTTAACGGTAGCAGCCCCAAGCAGGCTAGTCGAAGGTAGAACTTTGACTTCTCAACAAGTGTTTGTTTTCAATGAATACTGTATTGCTAAACGTTAAATTACTTTCCTCAAACAATCAGAAAAAGAAGCGAATTTATGTCCAGTACCAACCTGCCCACTTCTGGGAACATTTCAGTTGTCCAGTACCAACCTGGCTATGTTCCCCATGTGACAAACATAAATAATATTTTCCTGGTACCAACCCAGTGAGTCTTACCAATACACACAGTACTGGAGAACTTAACACAAAAGTACACCCTATGATAAAATTCAGATGCTACCGACAAAGATATGACCGCATCAAATATGCACGAATGTCCATAACCTTAGCGAAGGTACACTTATATCGTTTCATCTTTATGCAACTGAAGAAGGGACTAGCTCCCGAAAGATCTATTGCATTCAGATATTGTCTTCTGAAATAAAGAAAGAAGCGACTTTTAAACAGACTACAAAGTGTGTTAGCACATCAACGTAATACGACAAACGTGGAGTAACCACGTCAGTCATTAAACATATGATAAACAAAAACACAAAGAAATATAACAACACACAAAAAAGCGCCTAACACTTGCTAACATAAAATCAGTTACTCGTCCAGAGTTATCTCTGTGAACGAGCCGCTATGAACCTGACTCCTAGAAATAAAGAAGAGAGGCGCAAAACCCTTGGGGTGAGACATACCACATCTGTCGCCCTGACTGGGCGGGGAGGCAGTGTGAGGCAGAGTGGGACCTCGACCGCGGTCGGAATACCTACACCCCCCTCAACTCTGTGTTTCAACGTTGTTGATGCAATAAAGTACACCTTAGAGACCATGACGACTATGATTCTGTTATAATGTTGTTGATAAACCCAAGTACAACAAGGATATGACGGCCACTAGGATTCTGTGTTTCAAAGTGGTTGATGGTCTCCTGCACTAAAATTCACAGAAGAAACCACAAACACTACGATTCTGTGTTGTAAGGTTGTTGATGGTCTCATGCAATAAAATCTACCGAAAAGACCATAGACACTATGATTTTGTATTTTAAGTTGATGGTCTCAAATAATAAAAGTAATCGCAGACCACGGCAATCTGGATTCTGTATGCCGATGCTGTTGATGGTCTCATGCAATATATTACACTGAAGAGATCATTACCACTTTGAGTCTATGTTTCAATGTTGATGTTCCAAAACAATAAATTACATCAAAGAGACCACGGCTACGATGATTATATGTTGTAACGTTGATGGTTTGATGAAATTAAATAAACCAAAGAAACCACGTCCGCTAAAGTTTTAAAGTGGTTGATAGTGTCAGGAAGTAAAATACACTGAGGAGACCACGGCCATTATGATTCGGTATAGTAACATTGTTGATGGTCCCTTGCTGTAAGATACCACAAAGACTACACCGCCACTTTGATTCTGCATTCAAAGTGGTTGATCGTCAATTGCAATAAAGTATACCGAAGAGACCACGGCAACTATGATTCCGTATTGTAACATTCTTGATAGTCTCAAGCAATAAAATAAGATACCGCGGCCACTAGAATTCTGTGTTGTAGGGTTATTGATGGTCTTATGCAATAAAATATAACGAAGAGACCTTGACTACTATGATTTTGCGTTGTACAGTGTTGTTGATGGTATCTAGCAATGAAATGCAAGAAAAGACCACGGCCACTATATTTCTGGGTTGTAATGTTCTTGATGGTCTCTTGCACTCAAATAAAACAAAGAGACCACGGCCACTATAATTTTGTGTTGAAACGTTGATGGCCGCATGCAATAAGATACGGAAGAGACCACGGCCGCTATGTTTCTGTTTTGTATGTTGCTGATGGACTCTTGCAATAAAATACACCTAAGTCCTTGGCCACTAGGATTACTTGTTTCAATGTTCTTGATCGTCTCATGCAATGTATTACACCAAAGAGACCATGGTCACTATGAGTTTGCGTTTCAATGTTTTTGATGGTCCCAAACAATAAAATATACCAAAGAGACCACAGTCATTATGATTCTATGTTGAAACAGGTTTGTTGGTCTCATATTGAATACACACACACACACACACACACACACACACACACACAAAAAAAAAAAAAAAAAAAACCAAGGCAAGGTCCAATATGATTCTGTGTTGTAACCTTGATGATGTCATGAACTAAAGTTACCAAAGAAACCACGGCCACTACCGAACTGTGCTTCAAAGTTGTTGATTGTCCAAAACAATTAAATTCCCCAAAGAAACCACAAGTGCGCTGATTCTTTGTTGTAGCGTTGCTGGTGTTGGCATGCATTTAATGACACAGAAGAGACCATAGCCACTATGATTCTGTGTTTCGAAGTTGTTGATGGTCCCATGCAATCAAACACATTAAAGAGACCATGCACACTATGATTGTGTATTGTAACGTTCTTGATGGTCTCATGAACTAAAATATACCAAAATACCACAATGAGATTCTGTGTTGTAGAATTATTGATGGTCTCATGCAATAAGATATACCGAAGAGATCTTCATTACTATGATTTTGCGTTCTATAATGTTGATGGTATCTTGCAATTGAAAACACAGAAGAGACCACGGCCGCTATAATGATGTGTTTCACCGTTGATGATGGTCTCTTGCAATAAAATAGATCGAATAAACAACAGCCACACTTATTATGGGCTGAAATGTTCTTGATGGTCTCAAACAACAAAAACTACCGAAGAGACCACGGCCACATTGCTTTTGTGGTTTAATGTTGCTGATGGTCCCACACAATAAATTACAACGAAGAGACCACGGCCACTATGAGTCTGTGTTTCAATGTTGTTGATGGTCTATAGCAGTAAATTACACCGAAGGGACCACGGCCGCTATAATTCTGTGTTCGTGCGTAGTTGATGGTTTCATGCAACAAAAACCATTGATGAGATCTAGGCCACTAGGAATCGGAATTGTGTTGGAATAGTGCCACTATGAATCTGTGTTGAAATTTTGTTAATGGTTTCATGCAATAAAATACATCGAAGAGATCACAGCCATTATGATATTATTTATCAAAGTTGTTGATGGTCTTATGCAATTAAGTACAGAATTGACCACGACTACTATGGTTTTGTGTTGTAACGTTGTTGATAGTCTCTAGTAACAAAATACATGGAAGATACCACGACAATTATGATTCTGCGTTTCATCATTGTTGATACTCTTGCAATACATTAAACAGAAGCTACCACAGCCCTTTACCTATTATGTGCTTTAACACTGTTTAAGGTCTCTTGTTATAAATACACAGAAGAGACCACGGCCACTATGCCCTTATGTAGCAAAATTCTTTATGGTCTCCTGCAGTTAAATATATCAAAAGACCACGGCCGTTCTTTATTGTCTAATGCAATAAAATGTAACGAAGAGACCACAATCACCATTACGCTGTGTTGTAACGTTGCTGATGATCTCATACAATAAGGTACACTAAATAGACCACGGCCACTATGCATTTGTGTTTTAAAGTTGTTGATGGTCTCGTGCAATAAAATGCACTAGAGACCACGACATCTACGATACTGTGTCCAATGTTGTTGATGGTCTCATGCATTAAAGTATACTAAAGAGACTAAGGATAATTTATTCTGTGTTGTTACGTTTCTGATGGTCTCATGCAATAAAGTACGCCGAAGAGACCACGATTACAATGGTTTTGTGTTGTAACGCTGTTGATTGTCTCTAGTAATAAAATACATAGAAGATACCATTATTATTATGATTCTCTGTTTCATCGTTGTTGATGGTCTCCGTAGTAAATTACACAGATGATACTACAGCCATTTTGATTCTGTGTTGTAACAGCTTATGTATAAACTTTCTTTATGGTCTCATGCAATAAAATATACCGAAGAGACAGTGACTACTATGGTTTTGTGTTGTAACGTTTTGATGGTCTATCAAAAGACGACGGTCACTAGGATTCTGTGTCGTAATGTTTTATTATGGTCTCATGCAATAAGGTATACCCAAGAGACCAGTGCCACTAATATTCTGTGTTGTAACGTTGTTGATGGTCTCGTGCAATAAAAATACACCGAAGAGACCACTGCCACTATGATTCATTGTTCTTACAGAAATGATATTCTCATACAATGAATGGCACCAAAGTGACCACGCAATACGATTTTGTATTTCAAGTTGTTGATGGTCTCAAGCAAAAATACACCGAAGAGAACACAGCCACAATGATATCTGAACTGTTATGTTGTTCATGGTCTCTAGCAATAAAATGCATAGAAAATAACATGGCCACTATGATTCTGTGTTTCAACGTTGTTGATGGTCTCTCGCAATAATATATGCTGAAGAGACCATGGCCACAATGATTTTGTCTGTAATGTTGATGGCCTCATGCAATAACATACAGCGAAGAGACTATGACCATTATGATTGTTTGTTATAAAGTTGATGGTCTCATGCGATAAAATACAGCGAAGAGACCATGGCCACTACGCTTTTGTATTTCAAAGCTGTTTATGGTCTCATGCAATTAAATACACCAAAGAAAAAGACCACTATGCTTTTATGTTTCATAATTGTTGATCGTCTCATAAAATAGAATAAAATAAATACATCAAAGTGACCACGACCACTAGGATTCTGTATTTCAATGTTGCCGACGGTCTCAAACATTAAGAGTATACCAAAGAGACCAATGCCACTATTAAAATGTGTTGTAACGTTGTTGATAGTCTCATGCAATAAAATACATCGAAGAGACCACGGCCACTAGGATCTTGTAAATCTGTTGATGTTCTCATGCAATGAATAACACCAAACAGACAACGGCCACTATGATTTTATGTTTCAAAGTTGTTGATGGTCTCATGCGATAAAATACAACAAAGAGACCACGACTCTAATACTTCTGTGTTTCAATGTTGTTGATGGTCTCATGCATTAAAGTATACTAAAGAGAACAAGGCCACTTTATTCTGTGTTGTTGTTAGGTTTCTGATGGCCTCATGGAATAACATACACCGAAGAGACCACGGCAACTATGATTCTTTGTTCTTACAGAAAAGCTGTTTTCATGCAATGAATAACACCAAAGTGCTCACGCAACTATGATTTTGTGTTTCAAAGTTGTTGATGGTCTCAAGCAATAAAGTACAAAGAAGAGAACACAAGCACAATGATTGCGTTGTTACGTTGTTGGTGGTCTCTAGCAATAAAATGCCTAGAAGATAACACGACCACTATGATTCTGTGTCTCAACGTTGTTGATGGTCTCTTGCAGTAAAATATGCTGAAGAGACCACGGCCACTATGATTCTTTGTTGTCACAGAAATGATGTTCACATGCAATGGATACCAACAAAGTGACCACGCAAATGTGATTTTGTGTTTCAAAATTGTTGATGGTCTCATGCAAGAAAATACAACGAAGAAAGCACAATCACAATGATTCTGTGTTGTAACATTTTTGATGGTTATAGCAATAAAATGCATAGAAAATATCATGCCCATTATGATTCTGTGTTTCAACGTTGTTGATGGTCTCTACTATGATTCTGTGTTTCAACGTTGTTGATGGTCTCCTGCAATAAAATATACTGAAGAGGCCACAGCCTCTGTGATTCTGTGTGGTAACCTTTTTGGTCTCATGCAATAAATTGGAGCGAAGAGACCATGACCATTATGTTTTATATATTGAGAGGTTGATGGTCTCATGCGATAAAAAACAGCGAAGAGACCAAGGCCACTATGGTTTTGTGTTTCAAAGTTGTTTATGATCTCATGCAGTAAATTACACCAAAGAGACCACGACCACCAGGATTATGTGTTTCAATGTCGCCGATGGTCTCAAACATTAAAGTATACCAAACAGAAAAATGGCACTAAAATCGGCGCGTTGTAACGTTTTTGGTGTAATAAAATACACCGAAGAGACCACAAACCACAATAATTTGTGTTGTAACGTTGTTGATGGTCTCTAGCAATAAAATACACCTAAGGTACCATGACCACTAATATTTTATGTTTCAAAGTTGTTGATGGTCTCGTGCAATAAAATACGTTGAAGAGACCACGACCACTTTTATTCTTCGTTTCAAAATTGTTGATGGTCTCATGCAATAAAATACACAGAAGAGACCACGACCACAATAATACTGTGTTTCCAGTTTGCCGATGGTCTCGTACAATAAAATACATTTAAGTGGCCACAGCCTCTATAATTCTGTCTTATAACCTTACCGATGGATTATGCAATAAATTACACCGAAGAGACCACAGTTATTATAATTATTTGTCCCTAAGTTTTCAATGGTATCCTGCAATCTCAACTGATTTTATTGCAAGAGACTCCAGCAACGTAAAATGTGTAATAAATTATAATACTAATAAATACTGAATCGTTTATTTGAATACTTAAGCTACCTTTAACTTTATTGTCTGTATTATATGAAGGTAATAGTGTGTGTGTGTGTGTCTTTCTCTCTTCTCCGTCATTCTTTTTATACCTTTCCTCCCTTTTCTTGACAACCCTTTTCTCCCGCACCCTGAACCCCAGGTAATATAAATATTCATTATTTTAAATTCTGTCAAAACTGATTCTCTTGAATCTTTTCCTAACCCCGTTAAGTAGGTACGAGTACCGTTGGGTAATAAGTACCGGCGCATAATCCGGGATTTACTAACGTTACCGCTTACATGAGACCATGGTCTCTTAGGATTTTTTTAGAAGGTAAAATACCTCTGTAGTTGAAATATAGTTTGCATGCGAAATTTTAAAATTGGTTTCAGGCAGTAAATCAGAGTACACTCCCTTGAATGCAGGAAACAGCCTCGGTGTCACTTTTTGCTTCGTAGTTGCATATGCACATTAGAAAATAAACATTCTGATTTCTGTTTTGAACATTATTTTCTTTCTCATCTATGATGTTAATCTTAATAGATTTTATATACTTTGAATTTTTTAAGTATCAATTGGGCCTCCTTAGAAACAAGCCAGTTTTCGCGAAATACAATGTATACATATCTACTATACTCTCAGTGGGCACACAACGTTAAAATGACGTCGTATCAACGTCGATGCGACGTCGCATCGCATCGACGTTGATACGACGTCATTTTGATGTTATGTGCTTGCTGGGCTTTTGTTTTATATACAGGCATGTCCAAACTGTCTTCAAATGACAAAATAAATTGTATATCTTTCTGATTTCTTTTGCAAAATCCTAACTGGCCTATATTTTACTTTTTACGTTTATCTGCTGTAAAGACCCAGATCAAAGTGTGCTGATGCTTATTATGCTAAGCTAGCAAAAATCTTTTACAGTTTGCAGTATCAACTTTTTGAATATTAGTCTTCGTGAAAACTATTCAACATCACGCCTGGTAAACTATCACAGGTACCTCCGCGGAGGTACCGATTAAATGGTTGTGACAGATATCCGGAGCTACCTTTGATGGTCAAAAACTAGACATAAAAAGATAGGTGTTCGTCTTTTTTGATAAAATACACAATAACCAGAGAGTTTACTGAAAATCACAGAGTGCTATTCGACCCTTATAGGCAAAAAGTTTTGTCACACGTCATATCCCCTAGAACTTTCCATATTTACCAAAGATACGACCTTTGAAGTGGCTTCGAAGTCAGCCCGAAGTACTCGAAACAGAAAAAGACCGATCGTTTTGGTTTCTAAATGCGGATATCTTGCATACAAATCTGTTTATCTTGGTACACTGCTGTAAAGTAAACCTGTTTGCCTGAATACAGATATCGATAAACTCCAAATAAGGCTGGATTCTTCAAAAAACGGCTGGAGGTGCCTGTGACGTCGTGGAGGTGCCTGTGATGTAAAGATATATAGTGAAAATCTGAAGAGTTATTGCAGCTGCAAAAACTCATATAATTCTTCTCTAGATTACTGCCTGCAAAGAATCATTCATTCAGCGTCGCAATAAGCAATCATAATGTGTTTGTCATGAATTTCCATGTTAAAGTTATAAAACTTAATCTCAAAGTATTATTGGTGCTTTTGAGTTAGATTGTCATAGAACGCTCACTGAAGTAAGACTTATTCTTCTTGAATGGTGATGACTGTAATCAGGAGGTGCTGCCTGTTCGTCATTCCAACTCGTACAAAATTGTCTTTGCTCAATATATCACACGCCATGCCATCTACACATATAGTGTACCAAAAGTATAAAAAATGCCGATGCCTGTCATCGTAAATTAAATGACGAGATTATGTCATGTGTTGATGATGATGTAACACCTAAGCCTTTCGGATGTGTTTGAATTCTAGTGCTGGCAATATAAAATAGCAAGAGTGAATCACTTGCAACACCTTCGAGTCCACTCACCACAAAGTTAACATAAACGGCGAGCCAGGCCGCGTAGCGCAGTCGTTAGAGCGTCTAACTCAAGAGCCAGAAGTCCCCACTTACTTTTCTTTCTCCTTCCGCTGATTCAAGAAGGGCAGTTGTCAGTTACTGACGAAAGTATGTTCACTTATTACCGGTTAACCCCTTAGGAGGTCTAAGCCTTCCCAGAAATAGTGTGGTAAGGTTAACTGATAGTCTCGCCATGGGTTTAGTTATTTACAGAGGACGTAAAGAAACAAAACTACAACAACACATACAGCGAGCGTCATACTACATGTGCGAGCGATACGCATACGAGTTACCAAAAGGGTCAACAACGTAGATTATTTTAGGCGTTCTGGTAATGCGCTAATTGCATCATAATTTACGGTGACAGGCATCGGCATTTTTTATACTTTTGGTACACCATATGTGTAGCTGGCATGGCGTGTGATATATTTAGTATAGACAATTTTCTACGAGTTGGAATGACGAACAGGCAGCACCTCCCGATTACAGTCACCACCATTCAAGAAAAAAAAAGTCTTACTTCAGTGAGCATTCTATGACAATCTAACTCAAAAGCACCAATAATACTTTGAGATTATGTTTTATAACTGTAACATGGAAATTCATGACATACACATTATGATAGCTTATTACTACGCTGAATGAATGATTCTTTGCAGGCAGTGATCTAGAGAAGAATTATGTCAATACTTGCAGCTGCAATAACTCTTCAGATTTTCACTATATTTCTTTACATCACAGGCACCTCCACGACGTCAGAGGCACCTCCAGCTGTTTTTTTTTTTTTTGAAGAATCCAGCTTTATTTGGAGTTTATCGATATCTGTATTCAGGCAAATAGGTTTACTTTACAGCAGTGTACCAAGATAAACAGATTTGTATGCAAGATATCCGCATTTAGAAACCAAAACGATCGGTCTTTTTCTGTTTCGAGTACTTCGGGCTGACTTCGAAGCCACTTCAAAGGTCGTATCTTTTGTAAATATGAAAAGTTCTGGGGAATATGACGTGTGACAAAACTTTATGCCTATAAGGGTCGAATAGCACTCTTTGATTTCTAGTTAACTCTCTGGTTATCGTGCATTTTATCAAAAAAGACGAACACCTATCTTTTTATGTCTAGTTTTTGACCATCACAGGTAGCTCCGGATATCTGTCACAACCATTTAGCTGGTACCTCCGCGGAGGTACCTGTGATTGTTTACCAGGCGTGCAACATGCAAGTTGTAGAGATAGATAGGCGCCAACATCTCCAACCAAATAATTCCGGCTGTTTGAGTTTCGGCCTTATATTCAAGGTCTGTTCTATGCGGCTGTACATGCTAGCTTTGGTCTTCCCTGCTCTTAAGCCCCCGTAAAATGGTGATAAAAGTTTGCGGTATTTTCCTTAGCAAGCAAAATATGAGCTTTGAACAGCTTAAGAAAATTACCTTTTGACGTGCGCACGGCGAAGACTAAAATCAGCCTTCATATCCGCGCAGTGTGATCAGAGTTTTCGCTGAACCGGCATCAAACTGCGTGGATGCACAGGCTGGTCATTTACTTCGCTGGACGCACATGTCCCTAACTTGACACTAATCCTAAAGACAGTGGCCCCTCGTTACAATGATAGCATTTGTTCTCCAAGACATTGCCATTAAAGCGAATTTGTTGTTGCAAAGAATCCTTTACCCTTAAAATGCCAAGAAAACCTGCATCTGAAATGTCGTCTGTTTTTGTTGTCTGCTGAATATTCTTGCAAACTTTTCAAACCTATTTTTGCATACAGGCAAACAGTGTGGACCCTGATCAGAGCAGTCTGATCTAGGTCTACACTGTTTGCAAAAATGACTTTTAAAATCACAAGCAGATGACAAAGCAGACGACAATTGTTGTGATTAGCAGTTTAAGAGTTAAACAGACAATAGAATGGTATGTTGGAAACGGCTGCTTGGAGCTGCATCAGAGAGATAAGGGTTAGGTTTCGCGAGAGTAAAACTGGTTTAAGCCCCACTGCCTATCCCCACAGTAATTTTCCTTCTGATCGTTCCAATGCGGTTCCTTTGTTGCAATTCTTCGTTATTTGAGCGTCTGTGGTTTTATATGTGGGGTTTGTTCTGTCCTTATTTGTTTCTCGTCTCTACGTCTATTGTGCCTCGGATGAGTTGTGCTTCGTGATTGTGGCATTTCCTGGGCATCTTCATTTATATTTTAGTTTTATTCCTATTGCCTCACAGACCATATGTTTTGGATATTTGTTAGAGGCGATTCTAACAAATATACAAAAATGTATGCTTGTTGAAGTATTAAATACAACAGTCTTTCATAATTTCTGATTACTGTCACCACTTCAGTGAAGGTTTCGTGCCAGTCAAATTATCATTCTAACCGTTTTTTTTTTTTTTTTGTTTTTTTTTTTTTTTTTTTTTGCTTTTTTTTTCTGCCGCTGTATCGAGTGTCGATGTAAAGAGGGTTGACTGTATTATATTATATGAAATAAGCAACTGGGCCCAGTTGTTCAAAGCATCGTTAGCTTAATGAGCTCGTTAGTGGTCAAAATGTTAACTGTTCTAGTAAGTATAATATCTAACACACAGTTATTTTTGCTGAAAAATATGTGAGTAGCTTTTGCATTATCAAAAGCTATTCACATTTTTTTTTCAGCAAAAATATTAGCATATATGCCATATTTAATGATCAAAGTTTTAAGGACACGTTAACTAATGACATTGTTAGTTTTGATCAGCTGGGCCCTGAAGTTTCATGATCGGATATAACATATACAGTAAAACCTGTGTAAGAGAGCCACCTTCGAGACTGACTTTAAATAGCGGTTGATGTGGAAAAAGTTGTCTGTCTTATAAAGGTACATGTCATGTCATTTTGCTAGCAAAATGACATGACATGTACCTTTATAAGACAACCATCTTTTCACATCAACCACTAAGGTCAATTTCAAAGGTGGCTGTCTTACACAGGTTTTACTGTAATCGCACCCATATATAAAATCAAAATGTGCAACACTACAAACGTGATTATTCCGGAAATTGGTCTTATATAAATATATATATTTATGAATCTCGTCGAGCGAAAAGGTTTCTTTGAGGTGCCTGTATAATGCTGATAGCGAAGGATCTGATCAGCCTACGCATCAGCAGAGTCTGAACAGGTCTTTTCACTGTGAACCCGCGCAGTCTGACTAAGGCAACCGAACCATTGGTTATTGCAGATTGCATTAATTCTTAAAGCGCTTATGTAGCTATCAATGTTTACACCAGGGGGAGGTGGGAGGGAGAGGGGTTGAGATGGCGGGATTACCATGGGGATCTGTCGATTTCCCAGCGTTGGGTATACTTTGGATGTGTAGTCCCCAGGGTATCCCCGCCACAACGCCCTCTGGGGAAAAACAATGATATGTTCATTAGCAAAGTTGTAGCAGACGACAGTCGATTTTTTATTATTGTTTTTGTTGAAAAAAAAAAAAAAGACTTGGCATTTCTTGTGCATCGTCTGCCTACACATGAAACCGTCAAACCTTATTTGCTCGGAAAATTACAAATAATAATAATAATAATAATAATAATAATAATAATCGTCTGCTGCAGCTGTGATTAGCGCTTTAAGAGTTAACAGAAAGCAAAGACCCTGATTAGACAATAGGACATAGCTACAGATAAGTCGCTTATACCAACGAATAAGTATTGATATTTTTCTTATATCTCCACATTCATATGTTGTGGTAATCCGAGTCTTCTCTGATGTTTTAGTGGCTTTTCTTTGTATTGAGTATAGACTCTGATCAAGCGCCCCTGAATGTGGCATCTGATCAGGATCTACACTGTTTGCCACTCATCTATGAGCTAATTCAGCAATGACAAACTGATAATATTTTTCTTATTTTTTTTTTTCTAGAAAACAGAATTCGACATTTCATGCAAATTGTCTCCAGTTGATATTATTCTTATTTTCCCCAGGAAACAGGATTTGGCATTTCAGGCAAATTGTCTCATTTGCATGAAATGTTAAAACCTGTTTTCTGGGCGAAAATAAGAAAAGTATTTCATTATGTCGTCTACTGAAAACTTTAGCAAGAGTTCTAAGCGTTAATACTATTTTCTTTCTAAGTTAGTTACGATTCTGTGGATTTAAGTTTTGGGAGTCTATGTATCAGCTTAATTAGTCTCTCTTCTTCTTTTTCTTTGAATGCTTTAATTGGGGTAGGGTCATGCTTTGGCGGAGGTGTCACCATTGGACTAAGTGAATAAAATGAACATACGCTTGTCTGGGATAGTTTTCTATCCGGCAATTCTGGGAGGCTCTGATCTGGAAATAATTTCGGTTCCGGTTTGTCTACCCGTTCAGTAAAACATCTGTCTGGTACAGAGCGAGATTGAAATAGAGGGCGTGGTGGTTTTAGTGGCGGGAAATATGGAGCGTCCCCTGTTGGCCGTGGGTTATGTTCTACGTAGCTGACACTTGATTTTGCTACCATAGGTTTCGTCTTAGATTCCAATGTAATGGTTTTCACAGCAGCAGGGACTTTGTGATAGGCTTTGGTCTGCATCATGTAGATTTCAGAGTGAAGTAGAGCGATTTGGTGTCTAAGATTAGACTCTTGGTAGCACAATTTTAGATATTCTGACTTTAACTTGCTGTATTTCTTCGCAACGTCGCTGTTAAGAACTGACCTTGGATTGCCCTTACCCATTAGCTCTTTGTTCAAAGATTCCAGCTGGCAACCGCATGTGAACCTCTTTTTCATCAAACCGTCATATAAGGCTTTCCTTTCTTCGACATTTTGTTGTTTTAAAATCGGCCAGGACTTCAGCTCTAACGTGTCATCATTTCTAAATTTCTCCGCTGGTTTCATGACTTCAGCGTTTTCAGAACAATTTGATTTTGTAAATAGTGAGGGCGTCACTGAGGATGTTGTTTCATTACGATGACCACTTTTGCGAATCTCATCTAGCCAAGCCTGACTTTTGAGTCGGTTTTGGCGCATTTCTTGGACTTTCTGTGCCGTCTTAATTGGTTTACATTTCACTTTCGTCTTCTCTTTTGCGTTCATTTCTTTTTCTGCTTCATTCAGTCGCGTCTGTAGGCCCTTGAAGATGGCTTCATTACTCCGTGCGCTGGGAGTTGATTCGGCTTCTTTAATAACTTTTTCGCTGGTTACCTTCTTATTCCGCATAGCGTATCTCCAGAGTCTTTCAGAGGCAGGAACATTCTTATCCTTAATCAACTGTTTACGCAAATCACGCAGCGAACATTCGCTTTTTGTCTTGCTCAAATTCTGGCAATCTGTCTCTCCATTTCTGTTTTTGTCTTCCACCGTTTTGGGCTTTTCCTCTAATTCTTCATTTCTTGTTTCCTTTGTCTTTTGTACTAAATCGTTTTTAAGGGGAGAAACAACCACGGACCTGGAATCTCTTTTACAATTGTCCGGGTAGGCAGTTCCGTTTTTCTCCTCATCGTTTAGGTTTGACTTTTTTCTGTATTCTGACTTCTGTGATTTATTAGTATGCTGTCTTGGTAACGGTGGCAGAGCCTGGCCTTTGCACAAGGCGGACAAGGAGAGATTGTGCCTTGCTCTAGCACTTTCATCACTAGTAGAATGTAAAAGGAGTTTCTCTATTAGCTTCCAGAACGCGTCTGGTGTTATCAGTGTGTCCGATTGTGCTTCCAGACCTTTTAGAGGCGCTGGCATTGTCTGAAAAACAAAATCATAGCTTCAGATAAGCCACATTTTTTAGCCTAATTTTCTCACATATATTGTGGTACTCATTAGAAGCGCCTCATCGAGGCGCTTCTAATGAGTACCTACAACATATGTTTTCATAGAGAAATAAGAAAAATGTTTACCTGATACCTCCTTTTACCTGGAGCTATGCAAAATATTAACTGTGTCATAAGAAAACAAAAAAAATTGGAGTACAGTCAAACTTGTGTTAGTGGTCACCTCTATTAAGCAGCCAACCTGTATTAAGCAGCCAGAGGAAGGTTGCCCGAAAATTCATGAACTTATATATTTGAACTGTATTAAGCAGCCACCTGCCTTCAGCAGCCACATTTTAAGCTTCCCATGGGTGGCTGCTTAAGACAGGTTTGACTGTACTTGTAAACGGGAAAGGTGTAGATCAGTCCGGAAACGCATGTTACGTGTGTGCCACTGCCTGCCGTAGGAACAAAAACAAAAATGAATAAAAATTTGCTTCTTTCAACCATCTCTTCAACCGTAAATAATGATTTTTCACAGTATTATTTCCTGATATAGAAACATAAAGCATTTCCTTTGAACATCGGAGTTGCGTTCAGTTTACCGAAACGTCCGCGGTTACTCGGAAACTATTGCAAACTTTTCGTTCATTTGAGACAGTTTTTCGGCGGACGGTACGAGTATCCGCGAACTATTCTCAAGCTGCCTTTTGGCAATTTTTGTATGCTTGTTCGTCACAAAAATATGTAAATGTTTACTGGGCGGATATTATTTATTCGGTCCTTTATAAAATTAATCAGGATTAATATAATTTATTCGATCTAACATCTACATCGAAACTGGCAAAAAATATGGAGGAAAACATTAAATGGTCCATTGTGATAGCATACTGGATACTTTTGCTTGAATTTTCTAAGCAATGCCAGCTGTATTATTGCTCAACATGACCAAAACCATTGTTGCTCAAAAACAGAGTAAATTTTGTCTCATCCATTTCAAAAACACGTTTCACACTTTGAATCATAAAGCAAACTGCTCATTCAGTATGTAAACCAGGTTAAATTACACAGAGACCCAGTCAGCATTCTACGTAAATCTATATCGGGCCGTCATCGGCCCGTCAGGGTAGCTGACGGGCCGATGACGGCCCGATGTAGATTTAGGTAGAATGCTAGCTGGGGAGTCTGCATGCTCCTGTGTATGATTGATTTTTGACCGGGTCACTAAAAATTAAATAGTCTCAAATAAGATGCCAAAAATTAGTTTTCTTTTTGTAAAAGGAGTCTGAAGTAAATTGAAATCTAAGTTTGGGGGCTTTTACTCGAAAAATAACTATGTATTAGCTATGAAGAAAAAAAAAAAACATGACTTGAAGAGAAATACAACTTTAAAGCGGTGTTGAGCAATCTGTTCCCATCAAAAGTGAAATCAGATTCGCCTTGCTTTACTGTGCATGACGAAAATGACGGGCCAAAAGATAATAACCTTAGTCCTGCTGAACCTGCATATACTCTGTCTGTTTGCCATTAAGTTTGTAAATTTGTATTAACAACCTGGATCAAGTAATCTGATTGGCTGAAAATTGGAAGTGGGTGTGGCATCTTAATTCATTCAGCATGACAAGGGTTAAGGGGCGCGAACACACTTTCAGAGGCGGTGACTGTCAAAATTCTTTTTGACTCCCATCTGAAAAAGGGATCTACTCAAAAGAAAGAATTCTTTCCTTTTAGGGTAGATCTCTTTTTAGATGAGACTAATTGTGGGCAAGACAAATAGAAAGTTTTTGAATTTGTCTCCCTTGTATAAAATGGCGAGAAGCATACCCAGTCACACTAACATGAGTGTCAAATCTGGCCATCACCAATTGTATTTGGACATTTGATGTGACAAGAAAGATCAGTAAGCACTGGTCATGCCAGCTCTTAACCCTTAAAGCGCCAATCACAACTATTGTCGTCTGCTTTGTCTTCTGCCGATTACTTTAAAAGTCACTTCTGCAAACAGTGTGGACCCAGATCAGACTGCTCTTTAGGAGCAGTCTGATCAGGGTCCACACTGTTAGGAGCAGTCTGATCAGGGTCCACACTGTTTGCCGGTATGCAAAAAATAGGTTTGAAAAGTTTGCAAGAATATTCAGCAGATGACATAAACAGACGACATTTTCAGATGCAGTTTTTCTTGGCGCTTTAAGGGTTAACCCTCATCCTGCTGAATAAATTAATTTAGCCACACCCATTTCTGACTATCCACTAATCAGATTACTAGATATGTATTCATTCAATTCACAAACATCATGGCAAACAGTGTTGATCCTGATCAGACGGCTTCTTCAGAAACCATCTGATCAGGATCTACACTGTTTGCAAAGGTAGGGTTTGTCGTGTTCAGCAGGATAAGAGTTAAGCTATAGCAGACTACATTCTATTTTTGGAAGAAGTCTTATTAGATCATTTTTGTGACTTATTTCTGTCAGCCTCTGTATGGAAGAATGTACGTGCCTTTAAGTGATGACAAATCTCGAGAAACGGCTATTTTTATCAAACCCTTTGATTCAATTTTCATTTTGTGTCTTTTAAAACATGATGCATTTTCAAATTTATTCGCAGAGAAATTTTCATGCTCAGCTGAGGAGTACGAAAAGTAGTTTTACAATCTCTAGTGAGACTAGAGCGAACCTGCACTAACCTTTTACATTGGAAAACAAGCTTGTCATTCAATTAACGTATCACTGTGGTACTTATCCATTTGGAAACTTTGTGATGACACTGTCTGGATGCCATACGATGCAAATAATGGCTATCCTGGCCCCGAGGTTATAAAACTCAAGCATGAAATTTTCTCTGCTAATAAACATGTTGGCATTTTCATATTTCATTACGAAAACACGCCTATTCAAATATATTGAAAAATTCACCACCAAAAACTGAAAGTTTTCAGATAAAAATTCTGATATTTTTCATATTTCTGCTCAAAACATAGACTATGGGTACCCGCTAGAACCGCATCACCGAGGCGGTTCTAATGAGTACCCACAATCTGTTTATGAGCAGGAATAAGAAAAATAATGTACATGTATACCCCTGTAAACCCCAGTTTTATTATATAAACGCGGGGTTTAAGTGGGGTCAAAATTAATAGGTATGTTTTCGTGATGATTAGCAGAGAAATTTTCCTGCTCAGCTATGTTTAGCGAGAAAGAATTTGCAGTTGTTAAAAATTTGAAATTTATTAGCAGGACAAAATTCATGCTCAGCAGAGCTGAGCACGAAAAAAAGTTTTATAATCTCGGGGCCTGACCAAATATGTCAATACTACAGTCGACTCTCCTTATCTCGAATTCCAAGGGACTCTCTGAAATACTTCGAGATATCCGTACTTCGACATATCAAATTTGCAGGATTGGGGGAAAACTAATTTGATTAACCACATCTAACAAATATATGTGTAATTGGACTCATGAAGTTAGAGATATATGGAAAATATTGTGGAAAAGAGGAGAAATTGCTCCTTAGGAGCAATTTCTCCTCTTTTCCACAATATTTTTTTACCTGTTGTTAGATTTTCATGTTTAAGCAGGGACAAGATTTTCACTTCGAGATAAGCGGTTATTCGAGATAAGCGAGTTCGAGATAGCGAGAGTCAAATGTATATTAGTTTAAACATATTTTATTTGTATAAATGCAGACACATTACATCACCATGAACATATTTCAACGGTTACGGTGATTCAGAAAAAAGTCCAGGACTTATATGAATCTGTCTCCCATAATACGAATGTGTCTCCCATATATACTCAAAAGCAATAAAAAGTATACAGTTTCGAGTTTTGAGTACCGGCTCATATTGTACTTTTGTCCTTAAAATGTTTTCATGGTCATTTTTGTCAAACGTCTGTCTTTGAAAATCACAGTCATAAATTATGAAGTTAAGGGCATTTCATTAAAAACAGTATTTCCAGTCATAACTCGCTTTGCATAACACAAATGTCATTTTACATTCATAAATGCCTTGCAAAAATGTTTGTGAGTAAAACCACAACATTATTTAATTCGAAATTCCCACCAAATGACGTCAAGCTGAATTTGAATTTTTCCCTCTCAAATTATCTCCCTTTGAATGGAAAAATATAGGGAATTTAAAGAGTCTATATCTGACGTGGCGTTTGTCGTTTTCACTTGAATTTTTCGAATAAGTGTTGCTTGGCTTAGCCTTTTTGTACCACAGACAGATGCATGTTGTTGTGCGGATTTTTAACGCTACCAGGCACCCCGAGGCACATAGAGGCAGCGGCGATTGCTATGATGTACATGTATTTGTACAGACTTGCTTTCATGGATCACCATGCACACTTGGTGCCGCTGTCTGTCACCAAGCGCCGCCCTGTCCACTTTATACTCAACCCAGGGCACGTCGAGTATAAGCTAGGCGTAATAATGGTCTGAAAATTATCACGACCCGAGCAGGATTCGAACCCACGATATCCCGCTTGAAAGTCGAGTGCGCTAATCACTAGGCCACCCAGCCCACACATACAGAGGCAATCTCCTAAAACCGTTTATTTAACAGAACAATATCAATGTCCCAAAGAAATTCAGTGCGTTCCGTCAGAAATCTCAAAAACGTCATGTCCTTGGTATAGAAACTCGACAGTGTACTCCGTTATGCATTTTAAGAAACATGTCCTTACAACATTTTTATCCTTCTATCGACTGAATGCAATACAAATGCATAAATGCAAGTTTAGTTGTCCAAAATGCACTTTTAAAGGGAAGCTACTCATATGCAAATGTTGATTTAGACCCCTTATTCGTTTCCGTAAATGTCATTTCCTTGCTCTTTGATAAAGTTCCTAGAAATTGTTGCAAATTATGCGTAAATAATATCAACGATTGATGAACATATGTAAAATTCGGTGACAAATAAAAAAAAAAAAAAAAAAAAAAAAAAAAAAAAAAGTTACCTGTATACTTATTTTTGCCTCTCAGTATATTATACTATATTTTCGAGAATATCCGACATATGATGGAAAGGAGAACAAACTGGTTAGCCATGTTTACTCTAAACATACGGACAACAACTTATTCGAAAACATTTACAAATGTACTAAACAAATGTATTTGTCCACCATTTGTCCAAGCCTCTCTGTACGAATATTTAGGGTAAACACAGTACACTATTTGCTTAGACTGCCTATCAACAAGACTTGCTATACCACGATACAGACTAATGTGGATATATGCCTTATAATGGTTTGATAATCCTCTCGTATTTGCTCGACGCTATTCAAACATTTTCGATTTTTTTTATTCCATATCTTTGTATCTGATCTTCTCTGTCTGTGGCGTTCAAGTTATTGACGTCCAATTTTGGTAGCTATAGGATTCTTTTAACGTTGACTACGTAACGTCAACGGGGCGTGCCGAAGACGTCGCCTTTATTACTGCACCTTCCGAATATACTCTGAACTACGGAAAAGGCCGAATGCACTTCCGAAGGCCAGTAACAACTGCATTCACGTTAGAAATGCCTATTGACTTTGTGGTACTTCCGTAGTTTCCGAATTAAGTGTAAACATTCGGGAGTTTTGCTTTGATCCGACTTTGTTTCTCTTAAATGCAAACATCACACATGTATTCGAATAGCAAATAGTGTAGACCCATACCAAACGCCACAGAGTCTGATCAAGGTCTATGCTATTTGGCACTCATGTAGAAGCATTTAAGATACATCAACAGGTTGTAAAATGTACATATATATTGTTCATAAACTGGCGCAATAAAACCGATTTCCTTCGGTGTGTTCTTTGTTTTTAAATGATTCCTTTTCTAAGCACTTATATATATCGGCCGTATCTTGCGAAAAAGTGCTTTCGAACATGCGCAAAATGCACAGGTTCAGATCATCCTGGGCATGCGCAAAATATCATCCGGGCCTTTGCCCTCCATTCATATATTCTGTAGTAGCCAATGATTCTGTTAGCGGACTGTCGCTGTGACACCAGAGGGTTCTGTAAAACCTGGACTGGGACATTTGGGTCATTGGCAAACAGTGCAGACCCAGATCAGACGCCGCAAAACACACTGTTTGCTTAAATTACAGTTAGTTATGGGTTAAGTGAAACAGTCTTAAGTCCCCGTTCAGGACCATTTTCCCTGCCTGCATTCATAGACAATCGACCCACTAGTGCTGTCAGTGCTTTGATTAGACACCGCTAGCTAGAGCACAGACTGTAAAATGGACTTGTTCAAATTTTAAGTCTAGTATGTTAAGGAGTTAAGATGTCCAAATATGGCTATTAAGTAGGAATAATTTTAATTGAGCATGACGTAAGAAAACGTACCTTTGAACATGCGCACCCAGTAAAGATTCAGATCAGCCTGCGCATTCGCGCAGTCTGATCAGAATCTTCACTGGACATTTTTTGGATAGCAAAGGATGCGAAGTTTCTTCATGCGGACAACGAAGACTGATCAGACTGCGTGGATGCGCAGACTGATTTGAGTCTTCATTGGGCGCACATGTCAAAAGGTACGTTTTCACATGTTAGGGCACAAATATCAAGTAGGACTAGTATGGCATCGGATTATTCACTCCAAAGTGCATTTGTCCATGGTACTTTGAACAGTCTCGATCACAGAGGCCTGATTTTGAAGGAAGGCACACAAAGTAAAGTACATTTTTATAATACTTGTGTATTATTTATCTAAAAAGTATTATAGAGGTCCCCGTGCTTGCTAAGCCTGGGACTTCGTCCCATTTTCACCCGTGTCCCCCGAGTTTCGGTTAGACCAAAGACGTATAAAAATTCTCGTGGTTTGTCGCGGTAGTACGAGAGTTTGCGTTCCGCACTATTGTGGTTAATGGAAGCTGTGAATACTGTATGTATTTTATGTCCTTGGTTAGACATTAGACATAGAAATTGAAACTTTTTTGTGGAATATTTATAAGAAGGATACCGTAATAACCCTAAGTATTGGGACAGACAAACAGTGGAGGCCCGGATCAGACGCCGCAGAACGCGGTATCTGATAAGTGTCTACACTGTTTGACACGCATCCAGCAATAAATTAGACACATCGACAAGTAGTAGAATAAACTCTTTCAAATTTTAAGCAAGGTATGGTTAAGTAATTAACATGTCCTAGTAGATAGGGTAAGATATTAGACACAATAAGAACAGAAGCCCAGTAGGACTTTTAATTTCGACAAAGCAGAGAATAATTATGGTGTCTTTTTAGCTGTCCTCATATAGGCCACGCCATGCGAAAATGTGTCTTTGGGCATATGCGGACAGCGAAGGCCCAGATCAGCCTGCGCATCCGCGCAGTCTGATCAGGGCCTTCACTGTCCGCTAACAGAATCATTGGATACTACAGAATGTTTCAATGGAGAGCAAATGCCCGGATGTTACTGTGCTCAAGTACAGGATGATGTGAATCCACACATTTTGCTCATGCTCGAAGACACTTTTTCGCTTGACGAAGACCCATATCATTAATAAACTTCCGGACGATAATAGGTCTCGGCGCACTTGTTCTCAGATAAATTTTCTTGGACAGGAATATTGTTGCATGTTGCATTTTGCAAGACAATAGTTTACCATATTGGAAATCTAATGTTGCTAAATGCCTTTCTGTGAGAGTGGCAAGGCATCTGTCCCAGATTCAAATTAACTAAATGCACTAATGCATACATGTAATCAAATGTTGGAACAAGTTCAGACCTCGTAATACCATTGTACTACAATCCAGTACTGGGGTCAGTGATATATATGAGATTTCAAAGGCAACAAAATTATCTGGTTTTCTTTGCCTGGAATTTAGATCTGGCGCCGAAAGAAGCAAAAGCTCTTGCGTACATTACGAAAACACTCGTATTCAAATATATTGAGAAAATGAAAACCTTCAGATGAAAAATTCTGGCAGTGTTCATATTTTTGCTCAAAACATAAATTGTGGGTACTTTTTAAAACCGCCTCAGCGAGGTGGTTCTAAGGAGTACCCACAATCTATGTTTTTGAGCAGAAATAAGAAAATTAATATTTACCCCTCTGAACCCCAGTTTTTACTGTATAAAAGGGGGTTTAAGGGGGTAAAAACTATAGGTGTAATTTTGTGATGCAAATCATGTGTGCATCCAGTTGCAGTATGCAGCACTGATTTGGTGCCCAAAAACACATTTGCGTAAGAAAATGATTCGCAGTCTTACTCAATACTTCAGACACGTTGTAGGACTCAAACATGGATGCACTTGGTAGATTTTATGCCAGTTTTGACAAGGGAGACCACTTTTGTGACTTCTTGTTTGCTTTCCTGTACACCAATCTGCTTCTGAAAAGGGGTCTACTGTAAAAGGAAAGAATTTGCTCCCAAAGGAGAGAGCAAATTTTTTCATTTTAGAGTAGACCCTTTCAGAGGAGACAGCAAGACTTTTAAGATGAATCACTGTGTGTGTTCACAGATCACTGTGACCTACTTTGTTTGAAAATTAGATCATAGTCATTTAGGGTTATGAACTATGTTAAGCCTTACTATTTTTTAGTGAGACCCACTACTTTTTGCTCTAAAGGCCCAGTTCTATGCATTGTCCCACTATTTTTTCTATCAAAAATTTCTTGATATAAAAATAATGTAATGTAAAAAATAAAGTTCACATTATTTTTTTCCAGAATCTCACAAATTATACTTTCAGAACATAACATGTCTGGGTTCATACTCAGAAAGTACCACTATCACTCAAACTGCGACTCAAATCTAGGTCACTGTGCAAGACACATGTTACTATGGCCTACCTGTGTTATGTTAATTCATATTGGTATCTGAGCTCTGTTCCTGCTGAACCCAGATATGCCCTGCTTTTACAAACAGTGTAGATCCAGATCAGCTTGCTTGAAGCCAACTGATCTGGATCGACATTGTTCAACATTGTGTATGTGAATTTGTATCAACAACTGCAACCTGCATCAAGAAATCTGACTGGCTGAAAAATAGAAGTGGCTGTGGCGTCTTAATTTATTCAGCACGGCAAGGGTAAGTCCTGCTGTAGAGTCCATGCAGCTGTATTTATTATCATGAGACAAGACTATTAGTAAATGTAACTTGTGTTATAAAAATAGGATCCCATTCTTGGAATTAGCAAAATTTAACAGTCGACTGTTGCTTGACAGTGTGCTGGGCAGTGGTATTTGTATTATGAGCATATTGCTTGATTTATAAGTCATCAAGGCAACAAAAATTAAGAAAGCCATACATGATTCTGATTTTTAATACACATGAAACAAACTACATGTACTGTGCTTTCGACATCTTTCAGAAAGTCGTTGTTTGCTTGACGCTTGACACATAAGTAAATTTGCAAACTTTTGTCATGATTTAATGCAAAACCATTTGTCGTAACTTGCTATGTACAAAAAGTTTTATTCTATTCATTGTTTTTTAAAATATCAAATATTTTCACTTTTTCCAATAGTAAAAATGAAACCAAAACATGCAGAAATCTGTAGGGTAGGTAATTTGTAGCCAGATTTTCAACAAGATTGATTGTGTTGGGGTTTAACGACACGTCAAACCCCAACACAATCAATCTTGTTGAAAATCTGGCTACAAATTACCTACCCTACAGATTTCTGCATGTTTTGGTTTCATTTATTTAATTTTTCTAAAATTTTCATAGTATTGTTGTGAAACAGCAATAATTCAAATTCAGCAAGAAAAGTAAAAAATATTTTCTAAGACAAAAATTTAAAAAATCACTTTACTATAGAAATTGCAAAGGTTAGACAAATTTTTGGCCGTAATTTAATTTCAGTGTAAATATTTGAGAACAAAACACAGAAACAGAAAAGACAAATGGTTTCTGATTAGATATGGTCAATAAAATGCCAATGTCTTTTCAAGAGATGTCAAAAGGACAGCAGGTCAAAAACTAACAGAAACAAGAACATAGTAACAGTGTAATACTGGTTTAAAGTGAATGAATTCACTTGGTAGATATTTCTTTTTTTTTTTTTTTTTTTTTTTGCCATTTCTGCCAAGGAAGATAACTTTTGTGACTTCCTGTTTGCTTTACTGAATGCCAAGCTCCTTTTGAATGATGATGAGTCCAGGTTTAACAAAATGTCAACCCATAAGGATCATTTGCGTAAGCCTCTTCTGAAAAGGGGTCTACTCTATAAGGAAAGAATTTGCTCCCTCTGGGAGCAAATTCTTTCCTTACAGAGTAGACCCTTTTCCGAAGGGGACAAAACAATTTTGACAGTACTGTCCCCCTTGAAAGTGTATCAATTCCTCATAACAATGGCAGTGTCATTTATAAAGTAAAAACCAGAAGCATCCTTAGTGACTGACAAGGTTTTGTTTTCAACAAAAATATTTGATATTTTTCTTATGTATCCACAAAAACATATGTTTTGGTACAATATATCTACCCCAAGTATTTGGACAGACAGACCTGAACAAACAATATATTTCTAAAATTCTAAAATGAGCTATTTTCCCATATTTCTGACCTAATATATCACCTAGTTGGAGGTTTATTTTTGCGGACTCGATTGATGTGTAAACACTGGCGAATCACTCACAAACTTAACATAAAGTCCTTTGGGCTTTATTCAGTTTGTGAGTGATTATACGACATTTACATATCAATAGAATCCATAAAAATTAGATTAATTCTAAAATTAAGCCACAAAAATTAGATTAATTCAAGAATTAACCCATAAAAATAAGATTAATTCTAGAATTATTCCACAAAAATTAGATTAATAACCCTACAGGTCCCCCTAGCATTCTCTCTAAAAAAATAAAGGCTTTTTATAAAGGTCATTTTTGGCCAAATAAAGGTTTTTCAGGATGAATTTTGTACAAAATAAAGAGCATTTAATGATTAAATTTCTTGCCAGAGCCCAAGCAAAAGAACTCATCCCCCATCGCCTCTCAAGCAAAATAGGGAGAAAAATTGCAGAGAAAATCTGATATTTTTATCTTTAAATGGTAATGACAATATAAACTTGCATTTTTGTTTAGGAACATACATGTATGAATCTAAATCACAGAACTATCATTTGCTGTTATGAAATGCTACATATTTACTCTGCCCTTCTCTTGCATTTACAAACTGCCAAATATAAAGGTTTTCTAATCAAAATACAGGTTTTTTTTACAGGTTTTCAAGCCAAATTAAATGTTTTAAAGGTTTTCAACAAAATTCAAGGTTTTTAAAGGTTTCTAGGGGCCCTGACACTAGCACTGGGACAGACAGGCCTTAGCAAACACTGCAGATCCAGATCAGATGCAACAGAATGTAGCATCTGATGAAGGTCTAAGCCCAGCGGGCACATGAAGTTTATGCAACGTTGGCTCAACGTTGATGCAAGGTCATGACGTTGCATGGACGTTGAGGCAACATTGTATTAATGTCATGTACCTGCTGGGTACTCTTTGGCACTCATCCTGTATTGTTTTAACATCAACATGTATTAAAA
Organism: Anodontia alba; assembly: GCA_964016985.1. Taxonomy (NCBI): domain Eukaryota; kingdom Metazoa; phylum Mollusca; class Bivalvia; order Lucinida; family Lucinidae; genus Anodontia; species Anodontia alba. The sequence continues at coordinate 42,992,272 of OZ024827.1, forward strand.
AAGACTTGTTCAAATTCTATCACAAGTATGGAAAGGGGTCCCAATATTTATGGTAGATACAGTAAACATCAAGGAAATGGATACAGTAGTTTCAGGGGAAGTAACTCTGTCAAACAGTTCTACCTCCCTTTTGAAAATGGGTCTACTCTGAAAGAGAGTTTGCTCCTTTTGGGAGAAATTTCTTTTTGTTTAGAGTAGGCCCATTTACAGGGGCTTGGAGTGCAAGCAGGTAAACACAAAATTTATCTCCCTTGTTAAAAATGGTAGAGTATCCACTCCACTTAACCCATGTCAAGCTGAATAATTTAAGATGCCACACCCACTTCTAATTTTCAGCCAATCATTTTACTTGATCCAGGCTGTTGATACAAATTCATATACTTATTGACAAATAGTGCAGATCCAGATCAGTTGGCTTCTGAAGAAGCCAACTGATCTGGATCTTCACTGTTTGCAAAGTCAGGGTATATCCAGGTTCAGCAGGACAAGGGTTAAAGAAATTTGCAGCTAAGACATTCTCAAACAAATCATGACAAAAAAAATCCCTAAGGACCTTTGCTTATTTTAAGGCTTAGCATGCCGGATAAAAATTTCAGCAGATATTTTGAAATATTTTTCTTATTTTTCCCAGAAAACATGGAAAATAGGATTTGGATTTTCATGCATATTGTCTCCAATTATTTTTCCTAGAACACAGGATTTTCCATGGGAGACAATTTGCATAAAATGGCAAATCCTATTTTCTGGGAAAAATTAGAAAAATATCATCACTTTATTGTCTGGTGAATTTGCCTTTAGCATACTAAGTGTTAATGATTTCATTGATTTGTCCACTCCATATTTACATACCTTACCTCCTAACCATATTTGTCCTAAAAATTGAACTACGGTATTTACCCTTTGTATTGTGACATCTTATCTTCTTACCATACTTGTCCTAAGATTTGAAATATTCCATTCTACTACCTCTTGATGTGTCTAAAGTATTTTTTTTCTGTATGTATGACAAACAGTGTAGACCCTGATCAGATGCCACATTCTGTGGCAATTGATCTGGGTCTACACAGTTTGCAAAGGCCTTTCTGTCCCAATATTGAGGGTTATTATGGTAGTCCTTTGTCATGCTGAATAAATTAAGATGCCACGGTCACTTCCAATTTTCAGCCAATCAGATTACTTGATCCAGATTGTTGATATAAATTCACATACTTAATGGCAAACAGTGCAGATCCAGATCAGTTGGCCTCTCCAGAAGCCAGCTGATATGGATATACACTGTTTGCAAAGGCAGACCATATCTAGGTTCAGCAGGACTAGAGTTAACAATGTGTGTTTACATTTATTCAGATATTTTACATCCATTTTGACTAACCTTGGCAAATTTGTTTCTTTTGAAATAAGAAAACTGCTGAAAAAAGGGCCTTATGAAGATCTACACTGCTCTCTCTCTCTCTGGCATAGAACCTTCATCATACAGCCCAATTTGTCCAAAAATACCATTTGACAAGATGTTAAAACAAGAGGGCCATGATAGCCCTGTAAATCATGGCCCTGTAACACTCACCTGAGTATAATAGCACTTTGAGATCCTGACTTAGAACTGATCAAGGCAAACATTCTGATTTAAGATCATTATGATTATATTAACAAGTAAGACAATGTAGCATGTCTAATGAACTGTGAAATAGAGGTCAAGGTTAAATATGGATGACTGCACTCAAGAGGCCATGCTAGGATGTATGCATGTACTAAGTATCACTGGTTGTGGCTGCAATAGTTACTGAGAAACTGACCAAAACACAAACACTTCACAAGTGTGAAATATCACTCTGTAGGACTAATGGGCCTCGGTGGCTCAGTTGGATGCGCCGTCCGACTGGAGACCAGGAGGTCGCGGGTTCAATCCCCGCAGAGGTCGGCAACATTCTTTCGTGGAGATTGATCATGAAATATTTTCTACGGTCATTCTCTCCCTTCCACTGATTCAAGAAGGGCAGTTGTCAGTTTCTGGCGAAAGAATGAGCACAATACTGGTTAACCGCTTAGAGGACTATGCCTGCCCAGTAAACGTGTGGTTAGGTAAACTGACCGCGCTCGACATGACCCCATTGGGTTGACTGGGCCGTAAAACCTCAACACAAACAAACTGTAGGACTAATAATTACTGAGAAACAGACCTAAACGGAAAAACTTAAGAAAGTCACTGGACTGTGAAATACACGTCATAAGTAACCCAGTTCCAAACTTCACCTAGAAATCATCAAGAACATTTTGAGCAAGATTCATGATGATCACTTGAAAATGTGAGTGTCAACAAGGTTTCCCTTTGATTTGGCCTGGCGACCTAGTTTCTGACATCAAGTGACCCAGTTTTAAACAAGAAGTAGAAATCATCAAGACAAAAATTTTGAGCAATATTTATGATGATTATGAGATCTCTGGAGTGTTAACAAGTTTTTCCTCTGATTTGGCCTAGTGACCTAGTTTTTTATCTCAAGTGACCCAGTTTCGAACTGGACTAGAAATCATCAAGACAAACATTTTGAGCAAGAATCATGATGATTGCTTCAAAAATGTGACTACTAGTGTTAACAAGGTTTTCTGCTGATTTGGCGAGGTGACTAGTTTTTTACCCCAAGTGACCCAGTTTTTAACTTGACTGAGAACTTATGATTAGGTTTTCCATTGATTCGGTCAGGTGACCTAGTTTTTGACCCCATGTGACCCAGTTTCGAACTGGACTAGAAATCATCAAGACAAACATTTTGAGCAAGATTCATGATGATTGCTTCAAAAATGTGACTACTAGTGTTAACAAGGTTTTCTGCTGATTTGGCGAGGTGACTAGTTTTTGACCCCAAGTGACCCAGTTTTTAACTTGACTGAGAACTTATCAAGAAAAACATTTTGAGCAAGATTCATGATGATTGCTTCAAAAATGTGACCGCTAGAGTGTCAACAAGATTTTCCTTTGATTTGGCCTGGTGACCTAGTTTTTGTCCCAAAGTGACCCAGTTTCAAATTCCACCTAGAAATCATCAAGACAAACATTTTGAGCAAGATTCATGATGATTGCTTGAAAAATGGCACCTCTAGAGTGTTAACAATATTTTCCTTTGATTTGACCTGGTGACCTAGTTTTGGACCCCAAGTGACCCAGTTTAAACTTGACCTAGACTTCATAGGGGCAAACATTCTGAGCAAGTCTCATCAAGATTGGGCTAAAACTGTGACCTCTAGAGTGTTAACAAGCTAAATGTTGCGCAGACGATGACAGACGACGGACAGAGGGTGATCACAGTAGCTCACCCTGAGCTTTTGCTCAGGTGAGTTAAAAAAAAAAAATAAACAAAAAAAAATGTAGAAATTTCACAAAAACCAGGTTTTCCAACATGATCTGAAAAGCAAATCACACTAACTGTCTGTGGAATTATCAGGTCAAGTGAACAATTCTTACCTGAAAGGATATAGAAAATGTAATGTTAGTTGAAGTGACTGCATTGTGGATATCATGTACACCAGATAATTTAAAGAGGTATAGTCCTACTAAGTGTCATAAGAATCTTTCAAATGGCTACTGAGCTATACACTGAAAAAAAAAAAAAATATACATAAAAGGGGAGATAACTGAAAAACAAAACACCTTAGAATTTTCATTCTTGTATGTGACACTCTGCCTTGTCTATGAGCCTACAAAGTATCATAAGAATCCTCCAAATGGCTACTGGGTTATAGATTGAAAATGAAATAAAGTCAATATAAAAGTCAATATAAAAGGGGGATAACTGGAAAATAAAACGCATGAGAGTTGTCATTCTTGTTCATGACACTACGCCGCATGAGAGTTGTCATTCTTCTTCATGACACTCTATAGTACTTCTAAGTATCATTAAAATATTTTGACCAGTTTCCGAGTTATACACTGAAAACAAAAAAAGTTGATATAAAATGGGATTACTGGAAAACAAAAAGTGTTAGAATTGTCATTCTTGTACATGACACTCCACCTTGCCCTAGTCTATAATCCTACCAAGCATCATTAAAATATTTCAAACAGTTTCCAATTTACTGACTGAAAACAAAAAAGAAGTTGATCTGAAGGTGAGAATAACTGGAAAAATAAAAGTGTGAGAGTTGCCATTCTTGTACATGGCACTTCCCTCATCCCATTCTATAATCCTACCAAGTATCATTAAAATATCTTACACAGTTTCAGAGTTAAAGACTGAAAGCAAAAAAAAGTTGACATAACAGGGGGATAACTGGAAAAAAAAAAAGTGTGAATTGTCATTCTTGTACATGGCACTCTGCCTCATCCTAATCTACAACCAAGTATCATTAAAATATTTCAAAGGGTTTCCAAGTGGTAGACTAAAAATGAAAGAAGGCAATATAAAAGGGGGCATAACTGGAAATCAAAAAGCGTGAGAGTTGTCATTTTATACATGACACTCTGCCTTGCCACATTCTGTAGCCCTACCAAGTATCATTGAAATATCTCAAAAGATTTCTGGAGTAATGCTCCAGACAAGGAAACCTTATGCTCACCCACCAGCATACATCATTCTAATAATCAGAGTTTTTCGTTGGAAAACCTGGTTTATAACAGGAAAATAACAAAACATAAAACTTCTAATATTTACAAAATTAATAGACATTCTGACTTAATACTAACATTAACACCATAAAACTCCTCTACTGACCGCTGTTTTAATAATATTACAGTAAGTTACTATATAATATTGCTGTTCCCATGTTATTAACAATAATGCTAGTTAAACAAAAAGTGATAATATTTCTTTTTTATTTCCTCATGAAAATAAATGCTTTAAGTATGAATCAGAAGAGCCACCCTAAGGAGATTCTAATACATACCATTATCATAGGTACATAATAAAATTTTGTAACGAAAAATCTGACTAAAACTGGCAAAATATAAAGGACATTTACATGTAAGGATGCTAAATAACTTTTTACCCCACTAGCACATGATAGTGGCATGGTATTATGGTTTCACATTGGACGTTCGTCTGTCTGTATTTTTGTTTCTGAACGGTAACTTGTGTAAATATCAATGGATTTTCACCAAACCTGGTATGTGCATTGATATTGTGCAGATTTAGTCTGGGATTGCTACTGGGCAAATTCTGTCAATTTTTGACAGAGTTATCTGCCCGCAATACATGCACATTTTGGTTTCTGGGCAATAAATTGTGCAACTATCAATGGATTTTCACCAAACTTGGTATGTGCATTCATATTGTGGAGATCTGTCTGGTTTGGGATTGCAAATGGGCAATTTTTTGTCGGTTTTTGACAGAGATCTGCCCGCCACGTGATAGTGATGGGGTATTATAGTTTCACTTTTACATTATCATTTAATCTATTGTTAAAGCCATAAAAATTCAAAAACTATGTTGTTCAATACATGATTTCAAAAACAACTAGTAATGTGTCAATAAGACACAGATGCCCCCGCTCAAGCATTTTGCAAAAAATGAAGTTGAAAAAGGGCCATAACTGATGATAACTCCCATAATAATTGGCAGATTTTACCCTTAATCAAACTTGACCTATATTTTATGATTATACACCTGTGCATAAAATATGAACCCAATACACTAATCTTCTCAAAAGATATCAAACCAAAACCATTTTTCTTACATACCCACGGGATGATGAAGTTGAAAAAGGGCCATAACTCCCATAATAATTGGTGGATTTTACCCTAAATCGAACTTGACCAATATTTTATGATTATACACCTGGTATAAAATATGAATCCAATACAAACTTTTCAAAAGATTTTGAACAGAAACCTTTTTTCGTAGGTACAGATGTGGTGAACGTACATATGGACAGTGGTTACAATATATGCCCCCCCACACCTCCCCCCCCCCCAACCAAACCCAACCCCCGCCAATTGAAAATGGCAGGGGCATGATAATGGCAGAAGAAAAATATAGCCCAGCATACTCTAATCAAAGAAATTTGGACAGATTTATAATCGCTTAATTGAACCCAGTCCATATTTATTTTTCACTAGTTACCAGCAATTCTTCTCTAATAGCCCTAGAAAAGGAGTACACACATCCAGATAATTAACATTTGCCACTCTTTGATTCAGCAGATGACAAATTGATGATATTTTTCTTATTTTTCCCTGAAAACAGGATTTGACATTTCATGACACAATTTGCATGAAATGTCAAATCCTGTTTTCTGGCAAAAATAAAAAAAAAAGAAAAGAAAATATATTTCAATATATGTTGAGTCTGCTGAAAATTTTACCCAGAGTGCTAAGTGCTAATTTTCATGTTTCTCCAAGGAAACACACCTTGGAAAGGCCATTCCAATGAGTACCCACAACATATGTTTTGTGGAGAACCAAGAAAAAATATTAATATCATGTAAACTGTAACCTCTTTATAAAGACGGTTTGTTATAAGCTAGTTTCAGATATGAGATTGTTTAAAAGTGGAGCCCAAAAGTGTAGTATCCTAACAAAAATAGATTATATAAAAAGATAACCATGGTCATTTTTCTATATAATCTATAAATTTGTTTTGTTTGGATACATCATGGTTGTTTAACTAACATCAATTTTGCTTTGGAGCTGAATAAACAGTGTCTTAGAGAGTGGAAAACAGCATCTTATCTGGAGCTATGTTCAAGGTCTTTCAATGTCAATTGCTATCCTCATCTTCAGAAGACTCCCTAACTGCTTGGCCATGATCACAGGCTGCCCAGTAGCCAATAGCTCTATTCATAGCCTCCTCACTAAGTTCTCCAGTACAGCTGATGTTTATTTTCATCCGCACCTCTTCCTTGCTAATATCATCATCATCACTGTCATATTCTCTACCCTCCCACCTTGCATCATCTGCATGTTTTGCCCGTCGTACTCTCAGTTCTCTTTTCAATTCTTCCATCTTTTCTAAACCTTTCTCCCATTCCTCTACAGAAGGACTAACAACCTGCATGATTTCTATCAATTTCGCGATCTCCAAATTAGCCTCAGCTGCATCTTTGATGACAGAAGCAAACACATCTTTTCTAGGTATCTCACTAGATTTATATTCTATTAGTTTTGTCTTCAAAGTACCATACTGATGGAGAATCTGGTTCCTGTCTGTATGGTGTAGAAGAGGGACATAGTAGTCCATTAGTAACTGTAGGTCTTCACACCCATGTTGCTCAAGCTGAAAACCATCTTCTGGGAATTCTGTGTAGTTGAAAGCTTGGAACGCTTTTAGAGGACTCTGACTGAAAATCTCAAATCTGAAATATAGTGATTCAATCTGAGCAGACTGTATTGATGCTTTTACAAAATAAGCATGCCAGGTGTCATCAGATACCATCTAGATCATTTTAGTCTGGCCTGAGTATTTTTCAACACATGGCATTATACTAAGCCCTAAATAAGGCATTTTTTCAACCAAAAAGTATTAATTTTTTTCTTATTATCTCCATGAAAACATAGGTCACAACATATGCTTTCATGAAGAAATAAAAAATACTTTTTTAATACCTTGTCTTATCTGGAGCTAAGCATGTATGTCAATAATCTATTATAGTCAATGACTCTGCATGCACAGTAAAGGCCCTAATCAAACTGTTAAATGCACAGGCTAATCTGGACTTTTACTGTCAGCATAAGCCATGAAAGATATCTTTTTTACACCCCACCACTCTATCTGTAGCAGAAATGATGATAAGATTTGGTGACTATGGTAATTCTCCTAAAATTTTGTACACCACTTTTTCTGACAAAACCTGCATATGTAAATGGTGCAAACCCACATCAGACTGTTCATCATGTATTTACCAATCAACCAAGTATTTTGTCAAGCAAATGCATAAAATACAACTATAAAATTTAAGCAAAACTAGAAATGTGAAAAACACTATGCCCCCAACTACACTATGATGCATACCCATACAAAATGCCAAAGCTGGAAAGGGGCATAACTCTGACAAAATTCATCAGATTTTTTCAAAAGTTAATCTGATGATCTACTCATCATCCGCAATAAGCTCACTAAGTTTCAAGGCCCTAGCTCAAATAGTTTTTGTGATATCTTCCTGACAATATTTCATTATCATTATATTGCAATCAGCATAACACACAGGATCAAAAAATTTCGTAATTTTCTCAGAAGTTAATAAGGCAGTCTACTCACCATCCCCCATTAGCACACCAAGTTTCAAGGCCCTAGCTCAAACAGTTTTCGAGATATCTTGCTGACAAGATTACATAATCAGTTTTTAAAGGGGCATAACTCCAGAAAAAATTGTGTGTTTTTTTCAAAAGTTAATCAGCGTATTAAGTTTCAAGGTTCTAACTCAAAAACTTTGCAAGAAGTTGGTGGGGGGGGTGGGGTGTGGTGGGAGTGGGGGTGGGGGTTGGGGGGGGGGGGAGGCAGGCATAAAAAAGTACTAAATGAGTACATTTACAATATATGTGTGATCCACCAAGAACATGTTTTGAGTACGTTTTAATGGCTGGTTCAAGGCATTAAGACTGGCGGTAAAATCATAGCTCCAGATAAGGTGCTTTTTTTCAGTCAAATGATATTTATATTTTTGTTATTTCTCCATGAAAACATATGTTGTGGGTACCATTAAGAGCATCTCGCTGAGAACTTCTAATGAGTACACAGCATATCTTTTTGTGGAGAAGTAAGAAAAACAATATCCAATAACCCCTCTTATCTAGGGATATGTAAAATGATTACAGTATTTAACCTAAGTATTGGGACACCCAACTCCTTACCTTAGTACTTTAAAATATGAGAAATGGTCTGTTCCACTACTCGCTGATGTGTTATCCAGTAATATTGCTGGATGAGTGGCAAACAGTAAAGACCCTGATCAGACACCGCATTCAGCGGCATCTGATCTGAATCTACACTGTTTGCTAAGGCCTGTCTGTCCCAATACTTATGGTTATTATGGCATTTGTACAGATACAGCAATCTCCAAAATCATTTTTGTCACATGCCAGTACAGTAAGATCTTGGGCAGGGTTAAGAGAAACGGTGTAATTCTGTTTCCTTTAACACTTTGTATGCTGGGTAAATATTTCAGCAGATAACAATTTGAACTATTTTTTTTATCTTTCCTAGAAAATAGGATTTGACACTTTATGCAAATTGTCTCCTCAGGAGACAATTTGCACAGTGTCAAATCCTATTTTTTAGGAAAAATAAGAAAATTATCATCTGAGTTTGTCATCTCCTGAATTTGCATGGTAAGTGTTAAAGGGAAAGCATACATGTTGGGTAAAAATTTCTGCAGACAAGATTTTGAAATATTTTTCTTATCTTTCCAAGAAAATAGGATTTGACACTTTATGCACATTGTCTCCTCAGACAATTTGCATGAAGTGTCAGATCCTATTTTCTAGGAAAAATAACATGACAAGTTTTTCTATTAGAAAAAAATAGCAGAAAAATTCATGCTCAATTGATGATTTAACCAGGGCCCAGTTGTTCAAAGCATCTTTAGCTTAACAAGCTCGTTAGTGGTCAAAATTTTAACTGCTCTAGTAAGTATAATATCTAATTCACAGGCTTTTTTTTGCTGAAAAAATGCGGTAGCTACTCACATTTTTTTTAGCAAAAATATTAGCATATATGCCATATTTAATGATCAAAGTTTTAATGATATGTTAACTAACGACATCGTTAGTTTTGAACAATTTGGCCCAGATGTTTTATGGCTTCTGTCCTCAACTCTCCATACACTAATGAGTCTGTTCACAACAGTTAGCATTACCAGATTTACCTGGTGGACTACTTATCTCTGATAACACTGGTTCCCTGCACTGTAACATATAATATTGAAATCTTTATTTTTTATCATAGGAAACCATTTAAAATTTGTAATTTGATTAACTTTTTATGCAGCTGTAGATTTTGGAATCAGTTTTGAGCTACTTAATAGTGTTTGATATTAAGAATATTTGGTGTAGGTTTCTAGTTAACTGTCTTATCAGTTTTACTTTTACTAATTGCATAATGGAGCATAGTTTTATTGGCATCTATGCAGAGTTTTATGGTCTCAGTCATAAGAAACATATGGAAATGTTATACCCCACTATCCCAACCTTGATATTATTATCAGTTAGTATTAGTCGTGAAGGTGGGGGTCAAAGTCTCTAAGAGAAAAACACAGCACGGAAAAATATCATCAGTTTGTCGTCTCCTGAATTTGCATGGTAAGTGTTAAAGGGATACATTAGTTGCCTCCAAGGATTTTTTTTCAAAAAACAAATACATGTATGTCAGAAAAATCTATCACAGAATATCACCAAATAATCAACAGAGAAGAACTACATAAGTAGTCATACTTTCGTTCTGATCCTATTTCTTATGTGCTACAATGTATACTGTCATGGAATACAGTGAACTCTTGTTATCTCAAACTCAAAGGGACCAGAATTTACAGTTGGAGACAACAGTAGTTTGAGGTAACAGGAGTTGAAATGCAAAGAACATGGGTATTTACCCTAAGTATTGTGACACCTTATCTACTTACCATACTTGTCCTAAAATCTGAAGTAGTCCATTGTACTACCCGTTGATGTATCTAAAATATTGCTGTATGTATGACAAACAGTGTATACCCTGATCAGATGCTGCATTCTGTTGCATCAGACCTGGGCAACACTGTTTGCGAAGGCATATTTGTCCCAGTACTTAGGACTATTATGATATTTAGCAAAACTAAACCAACAGTATCCAAATTTTTATTTTAACTTAAGCAGTTGTTTGAATTATCAGTGTTTAAGATAATGGAGTCAATTTTGTTTGGAAATAAAATATGTTTAAATCAAATACTCTTAACCCTAGTCATGCTGAATAAATTAAGATGCCACACCCACTTCTAATTGTCAGCCAATCAGAATAATTGATCTACATTGCTCATACAATTCAAATACTTAATGACAAAGACTGCAGATCCAGATGTTTGCTTCTTCAGAAGCCAACTGATCTGGATCTACACTGTTTGCAAAGGCAGGGTATATCCAGGTTCAGCAGGACTAGGGTTAACATGTCCTCTGAAAATATTATTATTTTTTGGTGAAAAAGGCATGACAACTTTATTATGTAGGTATACCTTCTGTTGATATAAGCAATAAGGTGATCTATAACATCTGCAGCAAGGCCTTCACCAGGGTTATCACCTGACAGCTTGATACCTTTATACTTCTCTCCATCAAACTTGGACTGGAATTCCTGTCAGAAAAACAAGATCTGTCATCAGACAGACATGGCTCTAGACAAGAGAATCTAGATTAATATTATTTTTCCATAAAAAAATATATTGGTGCTCATTGAGGCACCCCAAATGAGTGAGGCACTTCTAATGAGTACCACATTTTCTTGCAGAAATAAGAAAAATTTCAATACCTTTTGAATGAAAAGGAGCCTCGAGCTATGGCCAGAATAGCTTGCTTAACTTGCACATACCCATCATACATTTTTTTATTCTCTATTGTGGACCTTGACATCAAAGTCAGCAAAGGGGTTTGGCTTATATTAAACAAAACTATAAATATGTATAGAACATTAGTCAAATTTTCAACCATTCAGGCATTCAGAAGACCCAGATCATGAACGCTTAGCACTCTGGGCAAAAACTTCAGCAGAGGACATTTTTAAATATTTTTCTTATTTTTCCCAGAAAACAGATTTTGATATTTCATGCAAATTGTCTCCACTGGAGACAATTTGCATGAAATGTCAAAACCTGTTTTCTTGGAAAAATAAGTTTTCTTATTTTTCCCAGAAAAACAGATTTTGATATTTTATGCACAATTTGCATGAAATGTCAAAACCTGTTTTCTTGGAAAAATAAGAAATATATCATCAATTTGTCATCTGCTGAACTAGAAAGTGATAAAGGTTAAAAACTTTAATGTAGAACTTAAATGCAAAATCCAAAGTCTGCAAAAGTGACCTCATGTGACTTCCAATGAGAGGGCATGGGGACTAGTATCTTCAGATAGTAAACTTCAGATTGGTACATGCATCTAACAATAATCCAAGTGGCTTGCATATATATATGGAAGTTAAAAAGCTTGAAAAATTTAGCAATTAGAGCTTTTGGCAAGTACTTCAATAAAAGTTCCCATTAACAAAACTAAATCCATCACAAATGGCATAACCCATTTATGCCTGGCTTCCCATAAACAAGAGGGCCAAGGTGGCCCTGTATCTCTCACTTAATTACCAGATAAATTGGTCTTTCAATTCAGGACAAGAAGTGCAAAATAGATTTCCAAGATAGCCGCCATGGCAGCCATCTTGGATTTCTGATTGGATTGATTGTAGCTCATTTTTATCTATGTCATCCTGATGCTTCCTACCGAGTTTGGAGTCAACTGGCCTTTTGGTTCAGGAGAAGAAGCAAAAAATACATTTTCAATATGGCAGCCATGGCGGCGGTCTATTCTTGGATTTCCAATCAGAATGATTTTAGCTATTTTGATATATTAGTCACCCCGATGCTTTCATTCAAGTTTCAAGACAATTGGCCATTCAGTTTAGGAGGAGAAGCAAAAAATCGGTTTTCAAGATGGCAGCCATGGTGGCCATCTTGGATTTCCCATCGAAACAATTTTAGCTATTTTCTATCATCTACAAGTCACCCCAATGCTTCCTACCAAGAAGCAAAAAATAGATTTTCAAGATAGCAGCAATCTTGGATTTCCAATCTAAACAATTTTAGTTACTTTTGAACTACAAGACACCCCAATGCTTCCTACCAAGTTTCAAGTCAATTGGCCTTTCGTTTCAGGAGAAAAAGCGAAAAATAGATTTTCAAGATGGTGGCCATGGCAGCCATCTTTGATTTCCAATAGGAATGATTTTAGCTATTTTTGCTCTACAAGACATCCCAATGTCTAACAAAGTTTCAAGTCAATTGGCCTTTCAGTTCAGGAGAATAAAGGAAAAATAGATTTTCAATTTGGCTGCCACGGCAGCCATCTTGGATTTTCGGTCGGAATGACTTTATCTATTTTTGATCAACAAGTCACCCCGATGCTTCCTACCAAGTTTCAAGTCATCTGGCCTTTTGGTTCAGGAGAAAAGGCAAAAAATAGATTTTCAAGATGGCCCCCACTGCAGCCATCTTGGATTTATGATCGGAATAATTTTAGTTATTTTTTGTCAACAACAAGTCACCCCGGTGCTTCCTACAAAGTTTCATGTCAATTGGCCCTTCAGTTCAGGAGAAGAAGTGAAAAATAGATTATCAAGATGGCTGCCACAGCAGCCATCTTGGATTTCCAATCGGGACAATTTTAGCTATTTTTGATGTGCAAGTCTCCCTGATGCTTCCTACTAAGTCATTTGGCCCTTCATTTCAGGAGAAGCGAAAAATAGATTTTCAAGATAGCTGCCATGGGGGCCATCTTGGATTTCTGATCTGAACGATTTTATCTATTTTTGATCTACAAGTCACCCCGATGCTTCCTACCAAGTTTCGAGTCAAGTGGCCCATTGGTGTAGGAGCCTGGAGGAGATGTCATTAAAGTGAAATTGGTGATGACAAACGGACGGACAGATGATAGACACATAGGGATCACAATAGTTCACCTTGAGCACTTTGTGCTCAGGTGAGCTAAAAAGCCAAAAGGACATTGGTAAACAGTGTAGACACAGATCACATGCCACAGAATGTGGTATCTGATCAGGGTCTACACTGTTTGCATTAGATACAGGAATGTCTATAAAATCTGATAATAATAAAACTAACTAGACACCCTTCCATTGGAGATGGTCTGGTCCAAAGAGAAGAATCTACACTGCATAAATAGGTTAAACAGCAGTTTGGTCACAGTCTGCATTATTTGCCACTAAGCAGGTACATTTTAGATTCAATACCAGGGCCCAGTTGTTCAAAGCTAACGATTCGTTAAAATTTACATCGAGTGATACACAAATATGATGAAATTTTTTGCTGAAAAAATGTGAGTAGCAAAAGCTACTCACATTTTTTCAGCAAAAAATATCAGCATATTGTATATTGAATCTGCTAAAACAGTTAACGAAATGACCCTTAACAAGCTCGTTAAGCTAACGACGCTTTGAACAACTGGGCCCAGGAAGTCAAATGGAATGTTCAAATTAGGATAATAAAGTATGGCAGGAATTTACAGTATTCCCATATAAATCAGAGGACTTGTTAAGGAGGAGTACTTGATGAAAATTCTGTGGTAATTTTCTCAATTTTTCCATAAATAAAACGTGAAATGATGAAACCCCACCATTATCATTTCGTGGGCAGATAACTGTGTCAAAAATTGATGAAATTTGCCAATGTGCAATCCCAAAGTAGATCTCCACAATGTTAATGCACATATCAAATTTGATGAAAATACATTGAAATTTACTCAAGTAATTGTCCTGAAAGTAAAATATGGATGTACTGCGGGCAGATAACTTTGTCAGAAATGGACGAACTTCTTCCATTTGCAATCTAAAAGCAGATGTCCACAATATCAATGCACACACCAAGTTTGGTGAAAATCCATTGACATTTACTAAAGTTATCATCCAGAAATGAAAATACGGACATGTCATGGGCAGATAACTGTCAAATATTGACGAAATTTGCCCATCAGCAATTCCAAGCAGATATCCACAATATCAATGCACACACTAAGTTTGGTGAAAATCCATTGACATTTACTTAAGTTATCATTTGGAAATGAAAATACCAACCTGTCACGGGCAGATAACTCTGTCAAAAATTTACAAAATTTGCCCATTGCTTCCAATGAGTAGCCACATCATGTTTTTATGGAAAAAAAAATATATATATCCCAGAATTATCATCAAATGTGCTCTGATTCATGATAAATAAGCGACAAATGGTTTCCGGCTGAAATGCAGTAATGTCAAACAACCATCATTTTTGGGTTGTGCCATAGTATACAAACGCCAAAATTTCTTTAAGGTAGTTGTTCATGTGATTATCACTGACCAATGTAATCAAACTGCATGTTAAATGAAATCCAGGTAAAGGTTATTCATAGCTGCACTATTCTTGTCGCTGTGACATGTAAATAGGGTTATTTGTAAAATCTGGACGGAGACACTGGCATACAGTGCAGACCCAGAACCTGGCATCTGATCAGGTTCTGCATCATTTGTTTAAATAACAGGAAGATAAGGGTTAAATGAAACAAGCCCCCATTCAGGACCCTTTTCCAAGCCCTCACACAGAAACAATCAACCCATCAGTTAGTGGTGTACCGATGATCAGGTGGTATCGATTAGCGGCGTGCTAGAAGCTCCCGATTCCGATAATCGATTGAACTTTCTCACAATCGATCATCGGCAAACTGATTGACGCTGCATGTTTTCAATTAACCACGTGGGGTAAAACAAACAGTTACCTATTGATGTACTCAGAGACTATACTTGAGTATTCACGGAAGTGTTTTCACAGTGTATGAGGACATTTGTCACTGATTACACAACTCATTGACCATAAAGATTTGTGACAATAAGCCGCCGCTTTTGATTTACAAAACTACGCAGTAGAAGGCGGGGCAGAGCAAGTTTCTTTTATTGGCTAGTGTGTAGTTATGACGTGTCATTCAGATTCACCAAGTCTGCCGACTGGTTCACGGTTGATTTGATGAAACAGAATCATTCTGTACAACAGATGGGCGGAAATAATGTGTAAACTGTTAAAGTCAAATGTATTGATAGTTCATGTTCCCTAAAATTAAGCTACCTGGTTCTATGACTCGCACAAATGTCCGTTCTGATGTATTTTTTGCCGCTGAAAATTTCTGAATGGAACAAATTCTTCAAAGTTTATTATTAATTAAAAGTGTCATAGCACTAGTAAAACAGCTTCAGCCCTTCAGACTAGTGTATCTGTCTATTGTTGTTGTTTTTTTTCACCCAGTTTTTCATTTAAAATCAATAAAGCAACGCTGAAATTTACCGATTGCACACTAGTACCCGACACTGGACTAGTAGTCGGACATTTTCATTTTAATTCTTCCTGAACCATACAGGTGGGTTGAAGCTTATACAATGTCTTAAACAGCATTTTAAAGCATCATAGATATGTATTCTCTCTATGTTAAGTTTTTTTATTATTATTAATTGAATCTGCAAAAAAAAACAAACAAAAAAAAACAAAAAAAAAAAAAAAAAAAGTTTAAATTATTAATAACATGCTTAAAGACACATTTTGGAATGCATAACACCCTAATGACTCTGAGGAGATTAAGATAAGAAATTCTTGGTGACTTTGGCCATCCTTTCAGGTAGGGGTCTGATAAGGGGAAATTAGATTTTATATCAGCAAAGTTTATGATGAAGACAGAGAGTCAAAAAATGTGGGTAATTTGGTGATAATTTGATGTTGTTTTTTTTTTCTAGTTATTCAATAAAATATACCTGGTTTTTGTTCATTAGAATTGTCTCTCCCAGGCAGTTCTAATGAAACCCACAATATATTTCATGGTGAAATACAGATATTTATGCTATATGCTAATTTATCACCAAATGCCCCCTTTATTTGTTTCTTTGGATCAAATACAGAAGATTAGGAAGATAGTATGAGAAGCTTTTTGGCTTAAATACAAATTCTAAATTGTCCAAGAACTTTTTGACATATTCCATAATGTATTGTTTTACTGAAATGGAAATGGAATAATTGTGCAGTGTTCTTATTTACTTTAGAAAATAAATAAATGAATAAATAAATAAATATTTTCAATTTTATATTTCTATTTCAGTTCATTTGTACTTTTTCACAATGCAAGAAAAAAACAACACTTTTGTGTTTAGAAAAAAAAAACTATCAAAAAAAAAAATAATAATAACAATAATAATAAATAAAAAAATAAAATGATACAATACAAATCAACAAATAAAATGAAGTTAAATGCAAAATTTGCAAATGAATTTATTTGATAGTAACACATTGAATACTGCTCAATTTTAAGAATTAACCCTTATATGGCCCCACCTAAGGAGACTTAACAGCCTTATAAAGATTCATAATTACTTAGATAAGATAAGCGTTTGATGTGCGCTCTGTTATCAGGACTGTATATTGGCGGTGATCATGAAGGGGGGGGTCTAGCCAAAGGAGGAAAAAAATGTGTCTTTAACATAGGCCACCAAATCGCTGAAAAATAGTATTAACAAAAATTTTGTAAATATAGAGTTCAGTTGTTGTGCAGTACAGTTGAATGAACTTGTAAACATATGACCATGAACAAGGATTAACAGTGAAACATGCACGCCAAAGCGAATTATTCAGGAACTGATTATAATCGGAAAATCGCATCGGCAGCAGCAACCGATGCCAACCGATGATCGATTATGATTTCCAACCGATGTCCCACCACTACCATCAGTGCTGTCAGCCCTTTGATTCTATATATGCACAATGCTGAGTTAAGGTTTAATGTAAACAAAGGAATTATTAAGGAGGAGTATTTGGTGATAATTCTGGGATAATTTTTCTTATTTCTGTTGTGGGTACTCATTAGAAGCACATCATAGAGATGCATCTAATGAGTACCTACAACATATATTTTTATGGAGAACTGGAGAACATTATCCTATAATTATCACCAAATACTCCTTCTAAACAATTCCTCTGTGTCAATCAAAAAAAAAAAAAACAAACAACAAAAAAACAGCCTGACAGTTTCCAAGAGATTTTTTTTCAGAAAGATGAGGTTGTAAGAAAATGTTCTTTCTTTTTATTTGTTCATTCTGTTTATGATGAAGTATCCTTTTGTGATGGTTATGTGTCAATAAACACTTATCTGCTGCCTTGGGAGAGCTGTGTTCTATGACATTGTGGACAAACTTTTTTTAGAGCAGAGAGAGGAAACTACTAATATCATTTTAATAAGGATTAAAGTGAAGAGGAAACTACCAACATCAGCACTACCTTCTTTTAAAGTCTGCTATCACACAGATAAATTTTCTAAAAAAAAAAACATCTTCCAAGTGATATGCAGAGGAATTGTTAAGAAGTATTAGGTGATAATTATGGGATAATTATCTCCAGTTCTCCATAAAAACATATGTTGTGGGTATTCATTAGAAGCACCTCAGCAAGGCGCTTCTAATGAGTACCCACAACATATGTTTTTATGGAGAAATAAGAAAAATTATCCCAGAATTATCACCAAAATCTCCTCCTTGATAATTCCTCTGGATGAGTTTTCAATTACCTTGCAATACCTGCCCTTATTCTCCTTTAGGAATTCCAACTGCATGGTGAGAAAATTTACAGCCCCATATCCATCAAATATATCTAAGGACTTGTGTTTCTCACCAAACTTCTCAAGTAACTTAGTAATATCACTCGTCAGATGCAGCAACATCATGAACTTCTTTACAGTTATCTCCCCTAGATACTTTCTAGCTCTGGCCTCGTCACTAAAGTCATCATCACTGGACTCATCATCGCCATCTGACATGTCACTCTGGTGTGCAGCACGGTGTTTTAGGTCAACATAGATTTCTTTCATGTTTTTCAGTAGGATCAAAAGTACTTTAAACTGGCTTGGCAAGCAAATCTGAAGTACATTTGTAAAAATAAAAAAAAAAATAAAAGTAAACTAGAAATGTGTCCACAGTATATGGATGTTCCGGCTGTGGGGTACCTGACTATAAAACTGCAAATTTCTACTTGGTACAAATGCCTTAACCTGAGTCTAACAGGATCACGTACATATGTACGTACGTATGTACGTAGTACGTACACACATTCGTACAGGACGTACATTCGTACGCATGTAAGGAAAACCGAAAAACCTATATGCCCCGGCATCATCCGATGCGGGGGCATAAAAATATTACTATATCTAATTACCAAGTATTCAGACAGACAAGCTTGAGCAAACAGTACTGACTGATTATGTTGGGGTTTAACGACACATCAGCTCTTGTGGGTCATTTTGTGTCATCTCCCAAAGAAAGGGAGAAAAGAGATAGAAGAGATAGTAGAGGAGATGATGGAGAGGGACAGGGAAGAGGAACAGGAATGAGAGTGAAGAAATAGAAGAAATAAAAACATTCCCCTTCTACCCTTACCTGCTACAAGGATAGCAGGCCTTGCCCAACTGTAAGCCAATATCAGTTGGATGCCCCAGTGACGTAAGATACACAACACCTTCACCACACCCAACCACCCCGAGCAAACAGTATGGACCTTGATCAGATGAATGTGGCATCTGATCAGGATCTACCCTGTTTGCCACTCATCCAGCTGTTCTTTGACAGCTGCTAGTGAAATGGAGTAAAACATATTATTGTATTTACCCTTTAACCCTTGTCCTGCTGATTACCAGAAATAAGATGTATGTCCACTTCCAGTTTTCAGCGAATCAGATTAATTGATCCAGGTTGTTGATATAAATTCATATACTGAATGGCAAACAGTGCAGATTCAGATTAGTTGGCTTCAGAAGCCAACTGATCTGGATCTACACAGTCTGCAAGGCAGGGTTTATCCAGGTTCAGCGGGACAAGGGTTAAAGGTTGATAATGGAGCTAATTTTGACATAGCCTTACTTTTTGTTGTCTGAAAATACTATTTCCAAATGAGGTACTTCTAATGAGTACCACAATATATGTTTTTGTGAATAAGAAAAATATCGGTACTTTTAGGGTAAAGAAAAATGCCTCAATATATGGAGCTAAGTACCGGTAGTTATATGGGAATAATGGAAACAATACTTACGGTATCATACCCTCTTATACGAAAGAAAGGTGTCTCGGCTAAGTTTTCAACATCTTGTTGGAACTCCCTTTTATCTTCATCATAACGACCATCAATAAGATAAAAGCCAAACAGGTTGGATACTGTATCACCAAATTCTTTTAGATCATCACGATTAAATATCAAATCATGAAAAGACATTTCCAATACATATGGTACATGATGTATTGCTAGCACCCATGGCGCTTCCATTGTAATGAGTCCCATAATTATGCTAGGTATTTCTTCATGATAAAGTACAGATCCAAAATTAACACTCACAAGAGTTGGTCTATCATTTTGGGGGTCTGTCAGATCTGCCAGAGTCAAATCTAACTTTTTCAGAGCAGCTTCTAATCCTTCCATCACACTTTTACCATCTTCTCTCCAATGTAAACCTCTACACAGTTTGATCATGTCCAACAAAGCTGTCCTTACATTGCCTTCATGAAGGTACCTTATGTATACAGTGTCCCATTCATCTATTTCATCATGCATTGTATTTCCACCAATAAGCAATGACACGTATTTGCTTTGCCACACTTTTTGTTTTACATCGGTTTGAATCACAACATCAATACAGCGTGTAAATTCTTTGCAAGATTTATCATTCTTATAAACATCTACAATATCTGCACCTAATGCTTCAAATAATTCACACAGTGACTTATGTAAGGAAAATGACAACAAGTTCTTTGCCATCATATGCGCAGTCATGAAAAATTTTCTCATTGATTCTTTCTTTTCTTGTGTGAGCTCCTCATATGTTTCTTTCCACTGTGCATCTGCCAGCTGTATGCCATTAAGAACTTGCTCTGCTGTTAAATGCAAAGTCTTGTTCTTCATTGACTTTGGCCATACAACTTAGGTGGGTAGCACTGACATGATGAGCTTGGACTAAATCTAATCTAAAATCACTTGTTCCATTTACAAACACACTATCTCCTGCCTTGATTGGACACTTCTTGCAGAAGGAACAAAGCATTTTGTCTAAAGGCTCATTGTATTCCAACCATTCGTATGTGCCTTTCCAAGCTGCCTGAAATGAGCATTTACCATTTTCATCAAGCTTGGCTCTTTTGGCAAGGAGAAGATCATCTTCAACAATAAATTCTTCAGCTACATCCTCAATTTGTACTTCCATCTCTATAGGTGATGTGATTGCTTTATCTGCAAAATTCTGAAAGAAGAAACAATTTTCAGAAAATCTGGAATATAGCAAAAAAAAAAAAAAACCATCATATGACAAAGCTCCAGCTAAGACATTTTTATAAACCCTTGCCATGCTGAATAAATTAAGATGCCACGCCCACTTCCAATTTTCAACCAATCAGATTGCTTGATCCAGACTGTTGAGGTAAATTCACATACTGAATGACAAACAGTGCAGATCCAGATCAGTTGGCCTCTTCAGAAACCAACATCTGGATCTACAGTATTTGCAAAGGCAGGGTATATCCAGGTTCAGCAGGACAAGGGTTAACAAAAAAGTGTTGATATTTCCTCCTTTCTCCAAGAAAACATGTTGCAGGTACTCCTTAGAAGCGCCTCAGCAAGGCGCTTCTAATGAGGACCCATAACATAAATAAAATAAAATAAAAGAAAAAATACAGTATTTGACCTAATTATCACACTGTGCACTTAGATTTTTCAAAAATACTGGGAAAACTTGTGGTAAAATATGTACCCAACTTTAAAAAAATAAGGTCAGTGAAAGACTTATCAAATGATGCTTATATGATTTTTGTATGTTTTTTGCTTCTGATTTTCTTTACACAAGAGGGCCAGAATGGCCCTGTATGGC
Source organism: Anodontia alba (assembly GCA_964016985.1). Lineage (NCBI taxonomy): Eukaryota > Metazoa > Mollusca > Bivalvia > Lucinida > Lucinidae > Anodontia > Anodontia alba. Next base: position 43,013,843 of record OZ024827.1, read on the forward strand.
TCACCTGATTACCAGACAAGTTTCAAGTCGATTGGATTCAAGAGAAGAAGTTCAATATAGATTTTCAAGATGACGGCCATCTTGGATTTTCAATCAGAATGATTTTAGCTTCACGTACTTTTGATCTACAAGTCACCTAGATACTTCTAATGAAGTTTCCAGTTATTTGACCTTTTGGTTCAGGATAAAAAAGTTCAAAATAGATTTTCAACACGGAAGCTATGGCGACGATCCTGGATTTCCAATCAGAATGATTTTGGCTATTTTTGATCTACAAGTCACCTGATTAGTGATACTTCCTATTGAATTTCCATTGGCCTTACTGTTCGGAAGAAGTTCAAAATCGATTTTAAAGCTGGCGACTGAGGTGGCCATATTGGATTTCTGATCAGAGCAAATTTAACTATTTTTGATCTGCTACTCACCCAGCTACTTTCTACCATGTTTCGAGTAAACTGGCCTTTCAGTTCAGGAGAAGAAGTGCAAAACAGATTTCTAAGATAGCAGCCATGGCGGTCATCTTGGATTTCCATGGACCGATCCATATAATTTTAGTTATTTTTGATGTACAAGTCACCTACAGATGCTTCCTACCAAGTTTCAAGTCAACTGGCCTTTCAGTTCAGAAGAACCGAAAAATAGATTTTCAAGATGACTGTCATGACGGCCATCTTGGGTTTTCTATTGGAATGATTTTAGCTACTTTTCATCTACAAGTCACCTTTATGCTTCCTACCAAGTTTCATGTCAATTGGCCTTTTGGTTCAAGAGCCATGGTGCCCATCTTGGATTTCCGATTGGAATTTTACCTATTTTTGATCTACAAGTCACCCTAATGCTTCCTACCAAGTTTCAAGTCTATTGGCCTTTCAGTTCAAGAGAAGTTCTAAGTGAAAAAAAGATTTTCAAGATGGCAGCCATCTTGGATTTCCAATCGGAACAATTTTAGCTATTTTTTATCTACAAGTCATCTGATGTTTTCTACAGAGTTTCAAGTCCGTTGGCCTTTTGGTTCAGGATAAGCAGCAAAAAATAGGTTCTCAAGATGGTCACCATGGCGGCCATCATGGATTTCCAATCAGAACGATTTTTGCTAGTTTTGATCTACAAGTCACCTGATGCTACCTACCAACTTTCAAGTCAACTAGCCTAATAGTTCAGGAGAAGAAGCAAACAATAGATTTTCAATATGGCGACCATGGCGGCCATCTTGGATTTCCAATCAGAATTTATTTTTAGCTATTTTTGATTTACCAGTCACCAGATGCTTCCTATTGTGTTTCAAGTCAATTGGCCTTTTGGTTCAGGAGAAGAATATATTTTCAAGATGGCCACCACTGCAGCCATATTGGATTTCCACTCAGAACCATTTTAGCTTATATTTTTGATCTAGTAGTTACCCTGATGTTTCCTACCAAGTTTCAAGTCAACTGGCCTTTTGGTTAAGGAGAAAAAGCGAAAAATAGATTTTCAAGATGACTGTTACTTTTTATGTGTTAGAATCAAAACAGATCAGCTCTTGTCCATGATTTGTTGAGTAATAAATTGCAGTTTGTCGGTCAGTTGTAAGAAGATAAATCACTCGCGCTCCGCGCTCGTGATTTGATCTACTTTACAACTGACCTCCAAACAGTGATTTATTACTTAACAAATCATTGCTAGAGCTGATCTATTTCTTAAAGTAAAAATATTTTCCAACCTACCATCCCTATTTTAAAATTCCATGTAACCTGAAACACACTTAATTTTTTATTTGGCCTTATGATATCTGGATTGAAAGCACATTGCAGTCATGGCAACAGAACCATAAATATTTCCCTCAACCTGTTATGCATAATTACAATTATGATCTGGCAATGTTGTGGCAAAGTTGGCCATAAGCTTGCCATAATGTTATAGAAATTCAGCTTCTGCACTGGACTGTTAAACTGCATGAAACTTTCCAAACTATCTGATCAGAAAAAGAGTTTACATTAATCATGTCAGCAGAGTATTGTTTTCCTCATTGAAGACCTAGTATTGGTTGTTTTATATTATCACTGTCAAAGGTTCTGTGTTCCACAAAAGTAGATATTTTATTATCCAAGAAAGTTTTAATAAATTGACACATGTATATGGTATTAATACATGTTCCACAAAAGTAGATATTTTATTATCCAAGAAAGTTTTTAATAAATTGATACATGTATATGGTATTAATACAATCATAAAATGTGGCACCTGACAGCCTGTAAAATTTCAGTTAGTCTCTCATTCTTGATCTGGATTAAAAATGAAACATTTTTTATAGTATCTCTGAATTAATGTTGAGCTTTGATCAGGGTCTGACATTGTTTACCACTCATGTCATTATGATAAACAAAATAACTGAACCTCTGTATCTGTCTATCCACCCATTTGTCTGTTGACCACCCTTATGAAAAAAAATGGATCTGTGGCAAGGTCTGCTGCAGAGCTATGAACAAGTTGTCCCAATGATGCAGCAACATTGCCGCAAGGTTGCTGCAGTGTGTTTTTATCATGCAAATGAAGTCTGCCATAAGGTTGCCGCAGACCTATTGCAAAATTGCGGCAAACATTTGACTGTACTAGGGGAAAAGGGACTTTACAAAGCTAAAAATATGCATGCGCAGGCCCTCAGGGATGTTGTTGTTCTTAAATGCGGACACCCTGAACACTTAAGACACCTGAAAACATACTCTCTGTAAGATTTCTAGATAGATTTTTTTTTTTATCTTGGACAGATATTTGAGCATTTGATACTAATGTTTTATGTATAAGGTTAACGTTCTATGACACAGTCCCTTTTAATATGCATCTGCATAGGATATCCCTCCTTAGAGTCCCATCCTCCCTCCCTGGGCTTCATAACCTTTACTAGCAGATCCCCAGTTTAGAGGTTCTAACATTTCTTTTAAAGGAGTCCATAGTTGAAGGGATTTGACAAAAACAATTTCAGATATGAGTAAGCATGCTCATTTGGCTTGCTACATGTATTTAATTCAGCACATTTAGATAACTGGTTTCCATGCAGAATCTTATCAAGTCTCTATGCTTTTTTAGTTCATCGAAAATGAAACTCATGGTTTATGTTTCTAAATTTCTATGCATGACTCTTTATGATCCTGAGTAAAATTTTAATGTAAATGGAATTACAGTCTTTGAGAAAGTTTTGGGTTTTAATTGCAAAGAAAATAAAACTTACCATTTTCAATAAACTTTTAAATTAAATTTAAGAATCCATATAGATAACAGTATTCCAATGAAAATTAATTCACACTGATACAGCGAAACACAAAATTACATACATGTATATTCCAAAATAAAACAAGAAAATCACTATCAGGTCCTTTACTTTCTAACTTGTTACTCATTCAGTGATATCCTATAAATGACAGCACTTTTTGGTTAAAAAGCAAACTATCTGACCACTTTTATGATATCTTAATTAAAAGCACATTGGTGCCATGGCAACAGGGCCATAAATATTACCCTAAACCTGTTTTGCATAATTACAATTATTTTCTGGCAATGTTCTGGCAAAGTTGACCATAAGCTTGCCATAATGTTATAGAAATTGACTTCTGCACTGAACTTAACACCTTGAAACTTTTCAAAGTGTCTGACCAGAAAAAAGAGTTGATATGGATCATGTCAGCAGACTGTTGTTTTTTTTCCCCATTGAAGACCCCCAGTTTTGGTTGTTTTATATTATCACTGTCACAGTGATCTAGTTGTTAACATTCAGTTGTTATAAAAACTTGCAAATGTATGGTGAAAATTATTGATGTAGCAAATTTTCTTTAACCCCATTTCAGAATGTTTTTTATTTGAATATAATTATCAATATTGGGGTGGTCTGCTGCTTAGAGTATAATTATCTTTGTCTAATAAATTTTGAAATTCCAAATAAACAACTGAGTGGAATGAAATAACCTCTAGTAATCATCAGATTCAGAGATAATGGCAAATCTCTGGCAAACTACCTCAAAAAAGAAACCTTTCTGGCAAATTTTGGCAAGCTACTTGAACCCAATATCTTTTGGCAAAGTTCTGGCAAACTCCCCCCTGCTGGTAAGGTACTTTGCCAGAGCATTGCCATTAGCGGCAATGATCGGCAAAGTTTAGTGGCACAGTTTTTCTTTGCTGCAACCATGCCGCTGCCTTCTAGCGACATTATGGCACAGAATCTTTTTCATAAGGGCAGACAACGGTTAAAGGTTAACAAAAAATAGGTACAAGTTGACTTACTAGCTGACTAAGGTATAAGTTGACCAGTCACCGTTCTGAGGGCCCTGTCGCTAGATTCACATCACTTGTGAAATCTAGAGACTAGTCTTTGCAATTGTTGTTCCTAGTGAATAAATATCTATTGATGTATCATCAGTAAAATATTCTGATCTGATTCTGAGATCACTATACACTAGTGTGAAATATACTCACAGATCCTGACATATTCTTTCACTTGTACAAAATGTATTCTGCTATGAATCATTTGATGTCAGGCCGTCAAACCGTTTAAAATCATCATATTTTATAACTTGAAAAGTCCGCTCTTGACAAATGATCACGTCTTCGAAATGCTTGATCGTAAAAATTAAAGAAACGCAACCAGATGGACCGAATTACGGACAACTCGGCCCAAAGACAAGTCGGCCCAAGACAACTCGGCCCAGGAAAAAAGTCGGCCCAAGACAACTCGGCCCAAGTCGTCCCAATTTCAGAAGACAACTCGGCCCAAATCGCCCCAAGTTTTGAAGACCTCTCGGCCCATGAAAATCAGACACCTCTTAATGTATTAAAAATGATTGGATGATGGTACTTTTATTGCTCTGTACCTGATGAAGGAAAAGCATATGCAGATGTCTTAGATCAGATCGCTAAAGTACATATTCTAACTTAAATGACATCTGATTGTTATAGCAGCATAATGTAAGTGACCGAAAAAAGTTATTCAATATTGAAAATAAAAGTGCATGAGATCCATCAAACTCACCCATCTATCTATCTATCTATCTATCTATCTGTCTGTCTGTCTGTCTGTCTGTCTGTCTGTCTGTCTGTCTGTCTGTCTATCTATCTATCTATCTATCTATCTATCTATTTGTATTCAGTCATGAAAAAAAGTGAAAAAAGAAATCGGACTTTAAAAAAAAATGAAGAAAAATTATTAGAGACTTTCATGAACGGTGGTAATCAGCGGCTGAAAAGTCGAGACCAAAAGTCGGCTGATCACCTTTTAATCAGCGGTTAATCTCCTTTAATCATTTAATTCAAACTTAAACTATTTCAATGTTTGATTTAATTACATGTTAAGCTAATTGATCAATTAACGGCAAGCACTGAAATAAGAGTGAATTCGCAACAAAAGTGTTCATTGTCATCCTTTAACCGACAAAGGTTAATTATTAGTAAGTTTGAGCAATAACAAATTGACAACTTTTATTTAAATTATTTCTTTTATTTGCCGACATGATCTGTATAAAGACAAGCTAAATGACCAGAAGCTTCTAATCCAGTTTTGGCATCTGTTGCGTACAATACGTACATACAGTGTCTTAAACTCGAATATTGACAGTCATTATGCCTGTTTTTTGCGTTGCGTGTAGTAAGATCGTTCGTGGTGGTCACCATGCCGTTTCCTGTGATCTGTGCGAGGCTTGGCAGCATCGGAGGTGTAATACTAGTAAATATTTTATGATGCAGTCACTCTAATATTTTGTTTTGTCTAATATTTTAGATAGATATAATGTTAAAGGTAGTTCGCATTTTTATGCTAAAGTACAGACAGATTTCTAAGATGCATACTCTTATCAGATAACATCACTTAAAAATTAAGTCAGGGTCCGAAAATGAGGATATTTTGGAAAAGTGTTGGGTAAACAGCATGAAAATTTATATATTTATTGCGTTTATATAATATATTTTTTGCCAGAATGTAAATTCCTAATAAATCGAATATAGCAGAGCATCAGAGGGACGCTTCTTTCTATATATAATATGCGATATACACAAAACATATTTATTTTAAAAAAAAAAAAAAAAAATGTAAGCAAGCATTCTAGTTTACAATGCTTAAAATAGTACTACTCATACAACATGATACAGGTTTAATATCATTTCTCATATACCCTGGCAAATGCCCCTAAATCCCACACACCAGTCTCCGACAAAATGGCATAGGCAAACATTATCGATCCGAATCAGACTGCTCCAACATGAGCCGTCCGTCCGTTACATGAGTTCGCATAAAACGACTGTTCTTATTTCAAACATTACACCTTGGAATATATCATTTCAGGCATGTCACGCGGAGAGCAGTTATAACTTGTAATTATCAAAAGCTTATATTACCCTGCGCATTCGCGCAATCTGATCTTATTCTTCGATACCCGTTCGAGGCTTCTGTTGGTTTTAGAAAGTACGATGACTTTTGTTGACTGTACAAGCGCACGTTTCTTTTTTTTTATTCTGGCGCATTGCAAATATGATAAAATGTTTCAGGAATAACCAAAGAAGAATATCTTGCGGCGACCCGAGGGAAGAAAGACCTTAGTTTCACCTGTATAACCTGCGCCCATAAAGCAGAAGAAGCCGAGATTGAGGTACGTTCATGAATAATCATCTTCAATATTAATGATAACGACATCTCTCTCTCTCTCTCTCTCTCTCTCTCTCTCTCTCTCTCTCTCTCTCATTTGATTGAGAAAAAAGTTTTGAGACGATGACCCATGTAAGCAAACATTAAACGTGTATTTTATAATGACTTAAGGGGAATGGATACACAGCGAAGATGGGTAACTGTCAAAAATGTTCTGCCGCAATAGAAATGCTCTATAAAAGGAAAGAATTCGCTCCATAGGAGCAATTGCTTCTTTTAGAGTAAGAACCTCTCTCTCTCTCCCCCTCTCTCTCTCTCTCTCTCTCTCTCTCTATCTTCGAAGAACATTTATACAAGAAACAAAGCACCAACAGACGCCATGATAAGAATCTCTGTTTCACACAACACCAGTAACACTTGAAAACATGTCTATTCAAATATATTGATAATTTTACCATAAAAAAAATGAACTGTCAGATAAAAAAATCTGATATTCTTCATATTTCTGCTCCAAACATTGATTGTGGGTACTCGGCGAGGCGGTTTGAATGCGTACCACAATCTATGTTTTTGTGCAGAAATTATAAAAATAATAATAATAATAAAAACTACAGCTGTATAAAAAATGAAAAAAAAAATCAGATAAAAATTCTGATATTCTTCATATTTCAGCTCCAAACATAGATTGTGGGTACTCATTCGAACTGCCTGGGCGAAGCGGATCTTATGCGTACACACATTCTATGTTTTTGAGCAGAAATTAGAAAAATAATGTATACCCCTACAAACCTTAGTTTTACTATATAACAGTGGGGTTTAAGATGGTCAAAATTATATACGCATGTTTTCGTCACACACACACACACACACACACACACACACACACACACACACACACACACACACACACACACACACACACACAGTTTGTATTCTTTTTTCCAGGTTGCAGAAGAAGTTACTGAAGCAACCGTCTTTGATGTGCCTCCTATCCTGGAACTCATTACTCCGGCCGATGAGAGAGATGAGTCTGATGATGAGAGTGAAGCAACCATCTTTGATGTGCCTCCTATCCTGGAACTCATTACCCCAGCTGATGAGAGAGATGAGACTGATGATGAGGCAAGGCCACCTTTGTTGGAATTTTGGGTGAGTAGACAAACTGGCGCGAAATGGCTAGGAAAAAGTAAATTTTCCGACTTAAGTGTCTCAGAGTAGGCAGAAGGATAATAATTTTGAATAAATACATAAAAGCAACAGAATTTTTTTTTTTTCAAAGTAAGATCGAATTTTATTTCACTGATGAACGCCACTCGCGAAAATAATATACGATCTTACACTGAAAAAAAAATCAAACATCTTCCATATTTTACCTTTTCAAGTGCATTATCAAATCTTACATATGCATATATATATATAGAAATATAGTTTTCTATTCAAGTTTTTTTTACACAACATATGTGTTATGGGTATTTGTAAGATTAACCTCCACGAGGAAATTTTAATGAATATGGCACACTATCCTAAAATTATTCCAACCACGCTTCTATATTTGGAGTTATGCCTTAGAAATAGGAAAGGATGGATGAGAAACAACTCGCAAACGAAATAATTTTCACTGACAATCATGAAATAACGTTAAAGGCTAAAAAATGTAACGAAACGCTTCAATTATTTTTAAGGAAATGGCTACTGGCGTGGCTCATTTAATTTGACACTGTTGAGTTACATGTACTTTGCATGTGTGCGTGATGGGTAGGATGCGGTTATATGTAAATTTATCTTCCTTAGCTTGTAATCATATTTGTTTCGCTACATGTATCTGAATTCATCAGGTACAGAGCAATAAAAGTGCCACAATACATTAAGAGGTGTCTTGTGTGATTTTTATTGGCCGAGTGGTCTTTTGCAATTTGGGCCGAGTTGTCTTCTGAAATTTGGACGACTTGGGCCGAGTTGTCTTGGGCCGACTTTTTTATGGGCCGAGTTGCCCTGGGCCGACTTGTCTTTGGGCCGAGTTGTCCTGAACCCGATGGACCATATCGTACCGGACTGACAGAAAAAAAAAACTGGTCCCAAACCAGACATAATGCCGGGAGACTATAAAAGCCGGTAGTAAAGCCCGGGTGCCGGAAGAAAATTCCGGGAATAAACTAAGTCTGTTCTACATGACATCGTACAACGATAGTAAATTTGTCGAACTGTAGAGCTGTCTAGAGTTCACTTTGACAAGCGGTATTAAACCGCCTATCATACAGATGTCATCACCGCCGGAAATAGAAAACTGCCAAATCGATGTGTCTCCTGGAAAGGTATATTTTACTGCTTGTAAGCTTCAGATTAAAAATACGCTTGTGAGATATCAGTTGTGGATATAATCATCTTATGCCGTGAGTAGTGATTTTTTTTTATACATGTATATATAAAAACGTACATTTTTATACCTACAGACCGAATATGCGATAGCTGGTACACGTTAGCTGGTACCTGCATTTCTACCGAAGTTTCTGGCATAATCAGAGTCTAAAATAAAGGTAAAAATAATATGCTAAATAACCCTCCTTAAACGATTCGTTTAACGGGACTATTGTGTCTAAATATAAATCATTTGCGAATAGCAGCTACATGTACGGCTTGTTGCAAAATAGCGTGAAACAATGTGTACGGCGGATAGTTCTGTGGTTTATGGATAAAATCGTGTAAAGAGTAACTCGGTCGGCATTTCTCCACATCAATGGGTATCCGCACTTCTTTGTATGTATCTGAAACATGCGTCTTGTCAAATATGATTTTATATATTTTCGGACATGTTGCTCATATCTGAAATCCAATATGTCATTAAGATCGCTGCTCATAGGTAACAAAATGTGAATAACAGTCGCACTGAATTGTAACTAAAACGATGGATTCAGCTGTTAGAATATCTTGATCCAATTTTGTCAGGAATTATCAACCTATATTTTCGAAATAAGTATAGTTGCGGTCATGGTATCTAAGCCATAATCCAAACTCATAAATCCATAAACTAATGACGAATCAGAATGTTCAGACCAACAGACATGGACCCCAGAATAAAGGGTGTAATCAGGCGTCCGTAAGTATTACTCGGTAAGCAAACTTCGCCCACCATGCCCATAGGCCTGAACGAAGGAAATGTCGGTAAAAGCGTGTGTCCAGGATTTAGGAAGTCTACTTATGGTGCGTCATTGGCAAAAACATCAGAAACAATTCTGGATATTGCCACATTGT